>JAWMRA010000005.1:6141308-6426308 GCA_035584735.1 Pseudotriccus pelzelni
CCTCACCGTGTAGTAGGAGAGCAGCCCGGCGTTGTAGTCCAGCACGAACCAGCGGTACTGCCAGCCCTTCATCACGTTGGTCCATTTGCTCAGCGGGCCCTCCATGATAGACGCCATCTTAGGCACCGGACCGGCCCCGCCGCGCGCTCGGTGAGGGGAGCGGGGGAGCGGCTCGGCAGCCGCCGGGCGGGGAGGGGGCGGAGCACGCACCGAGGGGGCGGGGCCTCGCCCCACACTGCCCCGGGGGGCGGGGCTTGCGCGCGCAGAGGGGCGGGGCCGGCACTGGCGTGAGGGGAGTGGGGGCGTCGAGCGGCCCCGGTATGAGGGGTGGGGGAAAGTTTGGGGCTTGGGATTTGGGATTCACGGGTGCTGCCTGAGGGATCCCACCCCCGAGGGAGCGCGGCTTCACCCTGCGGCCCGGGAGAGGGGCTGTGAGGCAGTGAGGGCGCGGCGCTCCCGCGCTGTGGATGTGTGAGGGAGGGAGGGCGTCACCCTGTCCCGTAAAACTCCTGGAACCTCGTAGTTCCTTCTCTAAAGCACTTGGCACCACTTAAAACCTTTTAGCTCCTCTCGCCGTTGTGCTTGTCCCTCTGCTTCTCGGTTGTTTCCTGACCAAAGTGCCTTAAGTGTTAAGGCCAAGTGGGCTTAACAAGTGAGGTCTGAGGATCTTCCTTTGAAGGGGCTGCGTGGCCAGACTACAAAAAACATCCAGCTCTTGAGATAACCTGTGGAGTGTAAGGCTTGAACGTGATACAGCTTTCCTGTGGACTGATCCAAGAATGCGGAATGAATTCCCCAGGAGTTACAGACAATTGCAAATCTATTGTTCAGTGCGAGGCATGGCTTTGGCATTGATCTCTTCTGACATGAGTGAAAGAACTTGAGTTGTGCTTTAACATAAAAACTTCAAAGGACCTACAGGGACACTCGTGCTCCTTCCTAGGGATCAACAATAAAGCAGCAAAAATAGTGCTTGTACCATGAGGTTGGTGTCATGTAGTCTTTAGAGACATATCCATGAAAGAGCTTTTTTTCCTTCCCCGCATGTAGCCCTTTTTTATTATTTTAATATAAAAATGCCTTTATAGTAGGGCTGAAGGAGCTTTAGAGTCTTACAACACTGCAACTTTAACTAAATTTAATAGAAAATCACCCCTTTTGTGGAAAAGAACCACTCAAAGGCAGCGTGTTTAATTTGAGAAAATAAGAAATATATATATATTTCTAATTGTCTCCTCATTTTACAGGTCACATTGCTACTATTTTGTTACCAATTGGAATTAAGAGCATTGACTTTATGATGCCCCTTGGAGTCACCTGCTGGTGTGTTTAAGCAAGAGGTTACCAGTTTAAGGTATCTAATACACAATCTGGTATTGAATCCCGTCTTGTTAATTTAGATAACATTCTTTTTCAGATGACCTTCGTGGTCTGTTTTGTTCTTTAGTTTCACTGACTAAACAAAGCCTGGCTGCCTAGAGATTATACCCGGCAAGCAAAACAAAAAACATCAGATGGTGCCAGAACATTACTAGTGCTGCCAGTTAAAGCTGTAGCTGGAATGGAGGTTTATTATCTCAGATCACTACTTTGGCTGTTTTATACCACAGGAGTTGAAACAATGCAAAGAGCTCGTGCAAAAAAACCCCTTGGCTTAACTGTGTAGGCAGAACATCTGCAATGGGAAATTCTCCACAGATGAGCTTTCTATTTACCTTGGTTTGCCAGAGGATGAATTTGCTGAACTTGGGCTGAATATCTTACTAGTTCTTTGTTCCCTTTGGCTTTTTTTTTGAGTGGAAACGTGCCAAAGATTTGTCTCCACTAGCAAAAACATGTGTTTTAGTTAGCTCAATTGAGCCAAACCTTAAAAACCCTAGACTAGTTGGAAAAGTTGTGTTAACAGGTGTTAAAGGGGAATTCAACTCAAGATTCTGTTTAGAAATGTAGTGTGGATATTCTCTTCAGGTAATTTGTCAGAGATCAGAGAATCATTGTTTTTTTTGAAAATACCCAACACAAATTAAAATAAATACATATGAAATCACCTATGAGCCTGTGAGCGTCCAGGGTACAATATCATGCAGGTTTATGTACTTTCATGGCATGCCAGGATGCTCTGTCTTCTGTGTCTATCAGATTACACCCCCGTGTATTGAACATGGATCATGAGGGCATTATTGAGGGATTAGGCTTAATTAGTTAGATCCTTCTGATAACGATTCTAGGGGCCCATTCAAATTCTTTTGAAAGATAAGTGCAAGCATTTTAGTTCATTTAAACAAATCAACAAACTGAAATTAGCCACAACTCTGCTATAACCTCTCTTTATATGCTTTGTATTTTAAATCATCAGCAACGATGATTTTGAATAAAAAAATGACTTCAAATAGGAGTTAGTGAGTAACTTCCTTAGTAGAAGAATTCATTTTGCTTCAGCATGTTCCATCAGAATCCAATCTGGAACAGTAACAGAGAGCTGTTATTTTCTGCAATTAGAGGCAGTTTTGTTGGGATATTCTCCATATTTGACACAACTTAAATCAGACCAGTATGTCTCCCTCTGTAACATTTAGTACTTACTGTCATCCCAGAGAATAATGTACTCCTGAGACCAGCAGAACAGGGCAGAAGGCAGCAGTTGTTACCTTGTTTCACGCACTGCACCATCAGCTGAAAGTCTTGTCCAGCACCATCCTCTTGCCACACAGAGGCCTCAATGAAATTATCCTGCCGTGGTGTCCCAGCCATAGACAGATTTCCTGACCAGCCACAATGTTTAGCCCATGAGGTGGCTTCTGGAATACTCAAGACTGTCCCAGCAGGAGTGTAGGGCGAAACCTGAGATATGCCCAGTCCTTCCTGTGTTTTCCAGGACATCCCAACTTGCACCCTACTTTTTAAACTTCTTCTCTGACCTTTCCCTTTGTCAAATAAATTACAGTTATGGCTGTTACAGTGTAAATCTCTATGGTTTCTAGGCAAAAGGAAGGTACTGCTGATTGAAGTAAATACCAATGAAGGACCAAGGTGGAGGGAATGGGAAGCAGGAGCATACTGGATGTCTGATTCTTTAAGAGGGAAGCGTTTTGATGCTGTAAATTTTCCTGACATTATTGCTGAGCTAACTGAGAAGAACCTCTGTGATGAAGCTGTGGCTTGCGGCTTTCCTTAAGGGTGTCTGGGAGTGTGACTGGCAGCAGTGAAAGTGCCTTTAGGTTCTCCCAGCAGCTGCAATTGCTTGGGGTTTTGAGGAACATAAGGAAGCCATTTGAGCAGAGAACAAGTAAAATTTGTTTCATTTTCTTTTCCCACTTCAGAAATGTGATGGTAGTTTAATTTTGTATTGCTTGTCCTATCAGGTCACTGTGTGTGAACTACTGACAACATAATCATCATAATTAAGAAATTATGTTTTAGCCTGATAGTGGATATTTCTTTTTCTGCTTGTTGGTAAGTAATGTCTTTTATTTGTTCATTCAAGTAAAAATGTCTTCCATTTTAATTTTTTTTTATGGGTAACAAAGGCACTAAACAAATACAATCAAGTAGAAGATGGAGCATTCTGCGTCATTTTCAGTCTCCTGCTATTGTCTTCTAAAGGTATTTTCTAGTCCCTCTATGCACATCCCAACTACAGTAAGAATAAGAACTATGTCAGAGCCTAAACAGTTTTTATTTTATTTCTTCAGAATTATGTTTGGTTTAGGGGGTTATGGAGAGGAAGATAGATGGGAAAGAACCACCTTCACCCTACAAGCAGTCATTCTTCAAAGAGGATAATTAAATCAAGTATGACAGTAAGTGCCATTGTAAGTAGATTTTTCTGAATAGATTTATTACACTGTCACTGGTTTTAATACAAATGTTTATTAAAAAAATCAGTAAGATAGTGGAAGGAAGACAGTAGTTGTTTTCTGAAGCAGACAAATAATTCTCTTGCGCCTTTCTTGCCAATTCCTCTATGATTCTATGAAATAAAAGCCATTACCAACAAATTTTCCCAATTCTTTCAATTTTCATCTAGGTTTCAGCTGGTCTTAATGAATTGTCATAAATTCCTTTAGGTCAGGAATCAGGTAGCTCGTTGAGGGCTAAGCAGACTTTTCTGAGTCTTCTAAATGACTCCATATTAGCATACACTGGGAAAAATCAAATTACCACAGATTGTATGGAATTAAAGCCATCAGGTCTCAGAATCCCTATTCTGTTTCTGCTTATTGCTGTGTTTGGTGTAAGTTCACAGGAGAAGGGACTTTTCTTTTTGAACTAATTAAGATTGTCATCCTTTGAGATTCAGATTCTCATCCTTTCATGGCATGCTTAGAGCTGCACTGGAAAGCATTAGAATATTGGAGCCATTTCCCCCAAACCCGTGGAATATGTTCAACCAAAATGTGACACCATTTAAGAAGGGCCTGCATTTAAAATAGGTCAAGATGATTCTGAACTAAGATTTGGTTTGCCTGTAGTTATTTAATCCCCTCCAGTGCTGTGTGTCAGGGGGATGATGCAGCAAAGACGCAGCTGACTCACCTCGCTGGCACCGAGACTTGGCAGGGCTGGGAGGAGTTTGTCAGATGTTGCAGCTGGTGTTAAAAACAGGGCGTGAAGGTACTCGGCTAAGCCATTACAGTGACTCACTTAACGACCAAACCCTGTTACAAGGTCTACAGGGAAGCACATTTTAAGGACACTGTAAAGTCAAGTAGCTCTGTAACAATAACAAAAAACTTGAATTTTGGTATGGTCTCATGGGAGTAAGTTAATGTTTTGGAGGGCAGTTTGACATACCAGCGTTATCTGGGAGTCACAGGAGGTGTAAATTGACACTTTGGGACTCAACATTTCTCTAAGAAGAACATTTCTGAACTTCCTGAGGGGCTTTGCCGTTAAGAAATGTGGGTGTCTTCTGCACTCACTTTAAACAGAGGGCAGAGAATTCCTCCCACATGTTCCAGTCACACTTGAGATCTTTCAGTGTTCAGAGGTGAAGGCATTAACAGCAGTACAAATTTAATAGGGAAAGAAGCTTCTAAAAAATTCTGTAACTTCAACACAGCGTAAATCTAGTCCAACATAATTTTCAAAATTACCCAGCCTTTATACTGAAGAAACAGTTAAACAAGCTATTTTCCAGCTGAGCTCCAATAATCTGGATGTCAGTCTAGCAACTAGAAAAATGCTGGAATGACTTTTGTAGGGTGAACAATTCACTGCAATCTTTGTGTTTTTTTATTATAAAACTTAGATTTATTATGAAACTTACAACATCATCATTTACTCCTGAGATCCACAGGCCTTTTAAGATTCATCTAGACAGGGTGCTGTGCCATCTTGTCTAGAGTGTGCTTTTGCCAGAAAAGTTTGGATCAGGTGATCGTTGAGGTCCATTCCATCCTGGTATATCATACGAGTCTATGATTCTTTGCTGAGTACAGGAGTTGAGGATTCACAGCATGCTGAATCCCATTTTATCCTCCTGATGCACTGCTGAGATGGGTAATGTCTCATCATTTGATTTAAGCATCTTACCATCCTCTGGGCAGAATTCATTTAAAATTTAATGCAGAAGTCCCTGCTATTTTCTCAACCGCAAATAAGTGATTTCTACTTTAGCATCCACAGAGACTTTGAAAAGATATGGAGGAATGCTGCTCAACTGGAATGTTCCCTTCACTGCAGCTGTGGTATGCAGCCCACTGGTACAAAAAGAAAATAAGGATAATCTCTTTTCCCAAAGCTTTCCCTTTTTTCATAGTGTTTGGCTTATTAATATGTTTCAAATAAGGTTACTTGCTCTTTGTGGTCAGTTCTGCAAGAATGCAATATATCCATCACCATCTTGTCACAAAAATGAGACTTTTACAGTAGAGTTTGATGTGTAGCAAATTCAGCAAGGGAAAGGGTAAGAACTCAATTAATATTTTAGAGTATTGCCCCTAATCATAAGGATTATATGCTGTGTTTATTTTTCTTTATACATGATATTTATTTGTTATTCATAGATGCAGGAATCTCAAGGGTACTGTTTAAAGCTAGTGTATATACATACACAATAGGGCCCAAAATATATACATATGGTTAGGCTGTTTTGAACAGTATCCATGTTCTCTGGTACAAAGTCTTATTAAAATCTGGAGGAAAAAAATCTTTTTCCCTCTCTGTCTCTCTTTTTTTTTTTTTTTTTGGTGTGTTTGTATGTCTTTTTTGTCCAGGTAAATAATAGAAGTCTGACTATGGTAATTTTTAGGGTACTAGGTGGGAAATCTAAGGAGATGAAAGGAAGGATAGAAGTAAAGTCAAGGAGACAGATCTGAGCCATCCATCATAAAACACAAGTACATAGAATGTGTGCCTCTAGTGCTCCTTTTATTTTCATAGCTGAAAGTATGAGAGGATATCTGTTAAAACCATGTTTCCCCTGTGTCAATTTAGAATCAATTTCTGTCTCCTTCTACATTTTCTTCTGGAATTATAAGTTAAAATAATTTTTCTTTTGGTCTACCATCACTAAGGATTTGAACATACGAGGAGTCCTATATACAGTTTAAGACCTCAATTAATATTGTCTTCATTTTGGGATGCCAAAAAGATTTTTCTTTAAGGTTGCTGTTTCTTGTGTAAGGATTGAGAGACAAAATTAGCAAGATTTATCCTATCAGAAATTGGAGAAGGTTTTTTCTTCTTATCTGAGAATTAAAATATCCTTTTCGGAGCCTACTTGAAGGATTTGCTTCCTCCTTGTTCTAATGAAAGCAAAAATGCAGAAATAATTTTTTTGTCCTACTCAACTCTCTCTGTCTTCCATGAGAAATGAACAAAGAAGGGGAGAATTGACTTAGTAGAAGAAAAATAAGTAGCCACCAGAATTGGCAGAATAAACTCGGATTGCTCCCCAAAATCCTTATCTGCACTTAGACCTCGATCTAGAAAGCAGATGGGTGCTTTGCTACTGTGGCAGCTCTCAGGAGGTGTCAGGAGACTATTCCATCTAAGTGTGAAGGAGCAGACTCTTGCAGAATGCAGCTACATCTGATTTGCAGAGAAGTGAGAATCCGTTCAGCAGCACCTCCTGCAGATTGGTGTCAGTAGGAAGAAAAGCCAGGTTCAAGGATTAGGGAAAGCCCTGGCACACCCTGGTTAGGATGCCAACCTTAGCACTATGAAGACAAAAGCCTGGAACATGTTACAGGACACATTAAGCTGCTGTCTAGACTAAAGCAACCACTCACAGCAATTAACTGCAGCTCAGGTGACTTTGAGCTGTAAATCATTGGAAGCTTGGGAGGTACACCAGGGCAGTCTCACTGCATTCTCCACTCCTACCATTTTCCATATGTACGGGCTATTGCTACTGCTGGAGCCAGGACACTGAGCTGTTTAGACTTTGTTTTACCCCTTTGTTCTGAGCCAATACTGCTATTTTTATATTATGTTCTTATTTTCATTAAGGGAGTTATTTTTACTAGGGGACTTTATAGCTATCCTTTCAAGGGCGGTTTTGGGTTGTTAGGGGTTTCTTTCCAGTAAAAGAGTGGGACTTCTGTGAGGATCTTTAATGATATCATAGCCTAATTTTACATTTCAGTAGTCAGACCTTATTTTGCCCATTTTCGAACATGAACAGTTTTGCTGACTTTTGCTGAAGCTGAAGTTGCTCAGAACTGTTGAAATACACCCAAATGTCACGGCCTGAAACAAAGGAAATCCTACTCAGCTCATAGGCAGCAGCACACACAGGGCAGCTCTGTTCCTCACTTTGTAAGCCAAGAAAATCCAGCCCTTGCTGCATTTATTTGCTTCCAAGTTTCAAAAGTTCAGTCTGTGAACTTCCCCGTGTCCTGATAAACTATTTCATTTGAGCAGTAACTGCAACATAACTTCTAAGCGCATGTTACAGTAACATTAATATTAAAATCTCTAAATGTTACTGGAGTTAACCGAATTCTCTGGACAGCTGGCAAAATGGAGAGTTACATCATTTGTTTTCCATTGCCCAGGAGAATAGTTTTTGAAAATAAACTTGTGAGGAATGTACTTACAAGGAAGTTTAACTCTGAAACTAGTGTACAGTGAAACTTTGATTTTTATAGATAAGCTGAAGTTGGTAAAATTTAGATGTAATTTCTTACTGTTGTGTGTTTACTTGAGGTATACACAATAAATAGTTTGTTTTAATTTATTGGTCAACTGTGCAATATAGTTTGTAGATCAGCAGCCTTAAGCCTTTGGAAATAAGTTACCAACAAAAGGAAGCACGGGTTTAGTCGGGTGTTTCCAGTTCAGGCTGAACAGGACAAAAGTTGTTCATACTTGTGTGTTGCTTTGCTGTTGATGTGGTTACATGTACATAATCAAGAGGAAAATTTATCACATTGACTTAGAGATTAAAGCACGTAAATACCTACAGTTAAGCTCTGCTATCTGTATTCCATTAGCAGTGAAGGAGGATCTGAGTGTTTCATTAGTATTACACTCTGGTTTATGTTGACGAGTTCTAATTATGCTGTTTCTAGTCTGCCAACTAGAGAAAAGATGCAGCTCTTTATACAGCAAAAGCAGTAGCAAATGAGCCGTTGTCTTGTCAGTCTTTCAGATTTTGGCTTACATATCTGACAATTTTAGACAAAACAAAGTCCTACCCACAGTTTTCTCTGATCCAGCTGTCACTTACGTATTGGTAGCATTAACCCATTCTGTCTGTAAAATGTTATATCTACTTGGCTTTGCACTTTTGGCTGGGAATTTAATCTGTTAAGTGTCAGGGGTGATGTCTGATACATTTAATTGCTGCAGAGTCACTGCATTAAATTTACCGATTGCATTGAATTTCTAAAACACAAGGTGGACAGTGTTCTTCTTCTTACAGGTAGCAGACCAATCTTAAACCCTTTGTCTTGACTGTGGAGCTAACTTACAATTTCTTTGTGTTTTTTAAGCTTTACTCCTTTATACCCCCAAATCCTTAGCTGTAGTATTGTAGTACTTCAGTCATTTCAGGGGATAATGGGTGTGGTGTTGGTGGTGCAGTGTGAAGCACAGGTAACACTGCAGCGTGTAGTGCTTGGCTGACTGAAGTGATGGCTGTCATTTCTGTTCCCAGCAGCAACATGGGCGTGTTTGGCAGTGTGAGTGCTCAGACTGTGTAATTGCTTTTTGGAAATGTTCGGGTTTTTTCATGCACAGAGAAACTCTGCAGTATAAAATCTGCCATTCTCTGGGGTTTTTTGCATCTATTCAATAATCCTGTGTCAGGATTCCTGATGTTAAGAAATTCAGGCACTTAGATACAATTTGGGGAGATGGACAAATTAATAGACATATACATCTATGTACATACATATATATGTGTGTGTACCCTCATGGAAAAAATCCAGATGGAAAAAAGTGCCGTATATGGGAAAATCAAGACATATGGTAGCTTTAAATTAAGTTTACTTTACAGTGAAGGCATTGCCTAAGGCATAATAATGCCAGCAGGAGCAATGCCTCCACTTAGGCAAGCTATGTGTTGGGCAGGAGTTCTGTGGAAAGGCTAGGAAGAACTCTCTGGTACCATGTATCAGATTGTTTAAATGGGAAATCAGTAGACTTTGTATTCCAGGCATTTAAAATTATTTATGTATGCTTAAGCTTTTCCAACCAAAGCATGGGTTAGAAAGGAATTTTGGTTTCTGAACCTTCAGGGTTCATTTCAACCTTAATTTTCAACCTTTTCTTGGCAACATTAAAGGCCAGAAAGGTCCTATATTTTGCTGTTTTCCTGTTGGCTTTTTTTTTTTAAATTAAAGCTCAAATAACCCATGCAAGCTCTTAACTCCAGGGTCTGGAGCTTTATTTAAATAGCCAAACGAAAAGCTGGAAAATGTTTTCTAAAATCTTGGTAGCCACTAAAACTGAATTTGTTTTCTAGAGCAAGTAGACAGGCAGAAAACGAGAAAGGAGCATGTTCCAAGCAGATAGGCCTTGTAAATCTAAAACGGGACAAGGAAAACTTTCATCCCGCTTCATTTTTACTTCTGGATGGCATTTGAATTGGCCTTGTGTGTTTGGCAGCTCATCTGCTGAGCCGTCTGTTTCACATTATGAATGCTCAGAGGGCACATTGCACCCGGGGATACACTTCCCCTGAACACAAGAAATTTGAATTGGATTTGCAGTTTAGTGATCTGTAAACATGGGTGTGCATGTACGTGTGCATAACACATCTAAATAAACTCTGTTTATTTGGGACAAACTGAAGCATTCTTACAGCTGGAGAAACCTGAGGGAGGTTAGAAGTAGAAAGCCTTAGGCCATGTTCACTGTCCCGTGCCCCCCATCAGGGCAAAGCAAGGGAGAACCACACAAGGGTCCGGAAATTCTCTTCTGGACTGAAAAGTTCTTGCTGGACTAAGAGCTAATGTATTAACCAGCTTTACAGCCCACTTAAACCATTTCTTAAAGGGATTGAAGGGTAGAGAAACTGCAATTTGGCTCCCTCCGTTAATGAATCATCTCCGGTGCCATCAGAGTGCTAGAGGTGAACAGGGTAGTGAATCAGAATGCTATAACCAACTAAGTACTTCTTGGCCAGGAAAAAGGATTTGATCCATAAACTTTAATGGTGCATTAGGTAAATTTTATATTATTTATGGCATACTACTAACACTTATCTTTTTCATATGTTATCTGCTTTGAACATACTTTTTTTTTTAAAAGAATATACTGCTTGTTTCACCCCTCCCTTTTCCTTCCTTTCCCAAGAATGCTGACTCAATTCTTTTTACCCTTTCAGTCAGCTTGCAGTTTTAGGCATTTCCTTGTCCAGTTTTCAGGGGAACACACTTTACTTCCCTCTCATCGGCACTGTGCAGCTCTGTTGCAGCTGCTGAATCTCATGCTGGCTGGAGATGCAGGAGATTTCTTTGCAAGCAGTAGATACTGACATAAGACCATCTGCTCTTCATGGAATTCACTGAAACTTTGGACTTGGGTACCAGTTTTGCAGCTGTGCATGAGAAGCACATTTGGCAGTGATGGAAGGAATGGTACATCTAGAACCAGCCAGGAGACCGGAGGGATATGTGTAATTTTGTCACAGATTCTCCTTCTAGATAATTTTATTTCTTTGTTTATAGGTTTTTGCATTAGTCAGCCCCCTAGACTGTTTGCATTATCAGCAAAGTTTGAGTCCTCTGGAGATGAGAATCAGACTTAAGTGATGTAGTTTATAATAATCTGTGAACAGAGCATTTAACCAAATGCAGATATATTGTATTGTTTGGGCAGATCTTACTCAATATGCATGAAGAGTTAGTTATAACATTAGGTTGAGTCAGGTGCTTGGAAATATTTCTTCCTGCTTGAAGTGGCACACACAGTTCATTTAATCAGATAATTGCATGTGTGCAATTAGATGTGCAACATCTAAAATTTTAGGAATTTTGCTTTTTGTGATAGATTTCATCTGCTCATCTGATCTTTATATTACGTTGCTCACTCAAGTATTAAGTTCTATTACTTTTTAAATTATTAATCCCAAAAGAGCTACAGGAATTGATGAACATTAGTCCGTCAATGCTACAAAATTGCAGTACCTGAAAGAAAAAAGAAGTCTAATGAAAATTTTACCTTTTCGAACCCTGTTGATAGAATAAATGCTTTGCCCATGTGAGCAATTTGCAAAGTGATTGCAAAGCCATAAGGGCAGGGACAGAACTGCAGATCTGTCTGAAAGTCAAGCTGTATAATAATGGTAAAGGGGAGAGAGCCAGATTCTGTGCTGGGTTTAGAAGCTGCCAAGGACGTAGGTGCTGTTTTGGGCAAGAGAACTCTTTTAGCCCAATGCCATCTGGAGGCTTTCCTCTGTGCCAGTTGTTACATGGGCCAAGCCGCCCGTCCTGCCTCTACCACATTTCTTGAAGTAGGAATTAGGTTAAAAATACAGTCATTTCCAGTTACCTGATTGGAAACATATCCATGAAGTGCTTTAAAAACCCAAGGAAGCAATCCAAGCTTCTGTCAGAGACTTTGATTCGAAGTTTTCTCATACATGTCCTGCAGCAATCTTTGAGCACTTTTCCCCTTTCAAGCCTCACTGGCAGCAAAAATTCCTGACTGTAGGATTTGTTCCAATTTGTTGTACAATGCACATGATAAATAGAATTAAAATACACAAAATAATGTCCACACACCCCTGCCCAAGAACTTCTGTTTCATTCTTTTAATTAGTAACTAGATACCTGTATTTAGAAATACAACCATATAGGTTTTCTTCACCTTGATCTCTACAAGGTGCCTGTATGGTTTGTATTTTTGGGCTGGCAGTTGGGCCATCTAGCTAATGGATTTGTTCTGTTGTCCTGTGTAGGAGACCCACGGCTAATTTTTAGTCTGGGATTTATTCCCTGCTTAGAAGAATTGAGTTAAATTAAGAAACTCGTCTATATATTAATTTTACAGTTAATTAAGTAGCTCTGCTGATCAATTTTCAGTATATTCACCTGCTGAACAGGTGAAGCTGATGAAATATCTTTTATTACAGATAACAGGGCAGGAACATAAGGTGACACAGAGGTGAGCAAGTCCTTGTCAGCTGGTGGAGTTCAAATTCCATTAATGCCTTTTTGCATCCGACCAGACATGTGCACACCTTAAACTATTCCATTAAGGCTGAATCACTGCTGCATTACTTCAGCAGCTCAATCTTAAAAAATCCAGACAAAACCAACTAAACAAAAAAATCAGTCATTAAGCAAATAATTTGGTCATCTTTAAGGATATTTTGTGTTTCAATTGCATTGCGTGTTTAACCAAATGAAAACACGTGTTGAATTGTGAACTTTTTACTGCACTCGTGCTTTGTAGCAATAAGAGAATATTCAGTCTTTGATATTTAGCAGTCATATTTATGTGTTTAAAACATTTTTCATAAAGAAAAATATTTTAAGTGCTATCTCATCAGTCAGGTTACATTCTATTATTCATAGGACCAAACTGATGTAGAAGAATGAAAAAATATAATTGGACATCAATTACTCAGTAGTCCAAAAAGCAAAGAGAGATTTTAAGGCAACATTCTTTACTCTTACATGTTGACACCGGTGGGATTAAATGTTTTGCACTTAAAGGAACATATTGCCTGCTGGTGTTGTGCAATAGTTGGCCAAGTAACAGAAGAGATTCCTCTCCCTGCTACAGAGCTGTAAATCAAGAATAATCCACATGGTGGTTTCTCATTTATGGACATAGAGCAGGATTGTGGTTCTGAGAAGGGGAAGTGCAGCAGAAGGAGTGTCTGTGGAGATTCCTGCAGACTCACACCAAATTCCTTCTGCCTGCAGAAAGAGCATTGCACTGTGGTATTTGATAGATTTCACAAGGTGCAACCTGTGGTCTCCTTTGTATGATTTAAGTTTAGAAAATGTAACTACTAGTATAAAATTAAACACAAATATTGCGTTGTCTTGAATGGGTATTTTGCTGTTAGTGCCTGAATAGTTGCTCAGCTGGAAAACTGGGTTGCCGGTAGTGGGTTACTGTGATTTGGGATAGTTATTCTTCTGTCTTATGACCAATATTTTTGCATCAGTGTCATTTTATTTTAGTATTTCCCGAACCATTTACATTGTTGTGACTGTAGTTAAGCCTAGATGAATATGAAAGAATATTGAGAAGGTAAGAATATATAAGAAGATAAAAATAATTAGGAGTACAGAAAAGGAAAGTCTCAATAAGAAACACCTGCTAGTATCAAGATTTACAGTAATGCCATAAAGATGGCATCATGTCATAAGTAGTCATGAGTTTGTTTTACAGACAATTTCATGAGAAGAAAAATTATCAAATGGTCAATAATGTGCTCTTTTACCTAATTCCTTCTTATATCTTTTAATTCTGAAATTAATTAATGATCTTTACAGAGTGCAGAGTGAACTAGTTTTAGGTTAGGGGAATGTTGGGAATTCAGTATGTAGATTATATTTTTTATTATTTTCTATTTACTTAAAACATAATCTTATAAGCCATATATTCCTTGGATTTATAGTATAGACAACATGCCTGCGGAAACAGGGAGCAGAAGAAACTGCTGGCAGGAGCCTTCCTGCCTGTTACTTTATAAACATATTAGTTTTCAACCCTCATTTTGGTTTTATATACAGCACACACTACAGTATTGATGTGTTTAATTTATAATGAAGACTGATGCTGTTTCAGCAGTGATATTGCTTGTTCTGTTTCTGTCAGAACATGTATTAAGGAGCAGTTCACTGTTCAAGGAGCAGTGAAATCTCCAACTGCTACATTAGCTGGACATCATGTCTAATTAGTGCCTATTGAAGATTTTTCTGGGTTTCAGATATAGTCCTGAATTAAAAATGCCACACTCTGCTGTCTGTCATCCAGCTAATTACATAGAGGTCAAGCTGACCTCTTGTGTACATCAACATTTTCTCTTATTCTTTTGCAGCGTGAAGGGTAGCCCCGTGAAATTAGCTCATATAAATTAGGTTGAGAAAATGTGCTTACAGTCTTAATGAAAAGATAAATTGTGTATGTTTTAAAATGGCATAGATGGGTCTGTACTGCTGCATTTTAGATTTGCCGTCTCTTCCATCAAATGTAATTGTTTTGAAGAGATTCACTCAAGCCCTACTCAGGTTATTTTCAACTATAACATTCCAATCTCTTAATAAAAATTCAAGATTGTTTGTTCTGGTTATCACAGTTGAAAAATAATTCTAGCCTTTGGGATTCTGAATATTTGCAGTATAAATGACAACATTTTACGTAAACAAACAGGTACTATTATTCCATACTGTGCTCTGTTTCTGCCAGATGAAGAAGTTAAATTCAGATATATTCAAGTATTTCTTAATATCTGAATTGAAAACGCTTTAGAGGTGAAGAAATATGCAGTTACCTTAATATCCTAGTTTGTGCTTCTTTAATAGTGTTACAATTTTGTATGAACTTGATCACAACCCACTTTGAAACACTTTCAAGGCAGCTAAAACTTTGAAAGTCTGCAAACCACCTTAAGAAGCCAAGAGCACAGCATAAGACGAATTAACAGATCATTCCTCTACAGTTTTCATAATGATCACTGTACATACTCCAGAAACTAGACATCCTTCCAGAAGATACACTGTAGGACTCCCACATTACAGGTTTTATGCAAAAAAATCCCATAAATTAACAGATCCCTGTGGAAGGAAGGTCAGACAGAGTCAGGCTGTATGATTGTAATGTTCTTTTGTGGCCTTAAAACATACCAGCCTATCTGTAACCCTCTGTCTAGAAAAGTTGCAGCTGCATAAAGTGTAAAGAGCACGTAAAGCATATCCTGGGGTGATTTCTAGTTAAAGGCACGCCTGCAGTCCTGACTTCCTAAACCAGCTTGTGCCACTACTCCTGGAAAGCACCCTGAGATTTCTGATAAAAGGTGCCTTCAGTCCAGAGATATCAAAGGTTTGTATGATAATCTTCCTCATTTCTCAAGAGGGATCTCTCAATAATCCGGGTGTGGGAAAATGCTGTTTGGGATCAGGAGGATGTGGTGTTGCTGGATTCTCTGAACCCTGTGCAGTGTAAGACAGTCCCTGTTTACCTGTGAGGAAGTTCCCTCATATTGTGTTCTTTGACCATAAAACAGTGGCTCTTTTATAGGCCAGGATTTTGTGTGTTCATGCACATGGTTCCTTTAGTTCTGGAAAACTCTAAATGGTTTCATCCTTCTGACCCTTAGATCCCTGCATCTGTATATGCAATACTGGAGCTATTAATCTGCTTTGCACTGGAACTGCAAAGGGCTGGGTGCGTCATTCCATGCTCAGGTATGCAGGAGGCAGGAGTGAGTCATTCCTCTCAGCCTCCAGTGCTCATGGGTTGTAGGAACACTTTTCCTGGAATGAACAGAACAAGTCATACTAAATGCCTGTGTGATGTTTTGGGCTTCCTGTGTGCTCGTCCATAGGGTAAACAAGGCTATAGGAAAGGAAGGGATGGACACTTTTCCAGGGAAACCAGTGGATATGATTAAAATGCTTCTAGGCGTGTTTGCTTTACTAACAAACGTATTTGGTGATCATAAGAGATTTATAAAACACAGAGGTCATGAGTGTCTGACTCTGACTGATGTAAGGCCTTTCTATACTGTCTCGCTGCAGCACAGGTTTCAAATTCAACTGTACCAGAACAAGTTGCTTTATCTTCTTACAGAGTGTCTTACAGTGGGGATTTGTACCAAAATGGTTATGGTGCTGCTGTGCTTGCTGCACTGCTGCAAGGCCCAGCTTCACTAGCCATTTGGCTGGGTTTCATTTGTTAGCAGTCGCTTGTCTGTCCAATGTAGACATAACCTCATGCATTGTACTTCTAAAGAAACAATAAAAAACATTGAGATCTGGTACCCATTTGTCAAAATGTCAGTGCTCAGAATCATAGAAAATCCTATTATACTTACAAATATTAGCATGTTCTCCATGTCCTTTTGGTATCAAATGTCCTGTAATAGAGGATCTTATGACACAAAAAATTAACATAGAGCAGTTATTACAGAGCAAATTACAGATAAACACATTTCCTGCCAGAGTATTCGTGTTGAAGTGAAAAGACATAAAATAAAACTGTTACTTTAAGTTTTCACACTTCATTGACATTTTGACTTTCTTATGTTCTTAACAAGCTTTCTGGAAAACCCAGCACAGAATCCTACCACTCCTTACACAATTCTCAGTGCAGAAGATACTGCTAAAGGTCAGTATTCGTGGGGTCTGTAAGGGAGAGACAGAAAAACGGGATTTCCACTGAGGAGCAAATGCAGGAGAGGTGCAGTTGGAAAGTCCCCCAGTTCCAGAGTTCAGGAGATCTTCCAGCCTAGCCAAGCCCTAGTGAGCTGCTCATGGCTAAACCAGAAAGGCAGTTGTAGGGTAATGTTTTCCAAACCTGCCAGCAGTTTTTAGTGGCCGTAATTTTTCTCTTGACAGAAAATAAGAATGAAGTCCAGTTTTATGACCTGATGTCAGGTGATGGCATTTCAACTCCAGCTTAGGAGCAGAGAGCTGTTTCCTTCTGGGAGCTGTCATCGTAGATTTGTGCCAACTTGCCGTACAATCATTTATTGTCAGAAGACTGACAGGTGCTGTTGTAGTTGTTACAGAGATATCTGAGGCTCTGAGCTGGTTGTTTTAACTCAAATGGTTGGAGGCATCCAGGACAATTTGTCTGTGAGATGCACAGAATGAGCAACAACAACATGACCACACTAATTCAACATTGATTGTATGAAATTAATTTTAATTTGCAGAGGCCAGAGTGGTTACCATGAGTTACTCTTGCCCTCTGACTGTGTACAGAGTGGTCATGGATGATGATTGAAAGTCCACCTGTCTCTCAGAGGAGCCAAGTGTGCTGTAGGCACTGCCAGGGTGAAGGTACATAACTACATACCTGGCACTGCCTGCTAAAATTCCTAAGCTGCAAGTGCAACTGCTGCTTCTGCTCAGGAGAGCTCCACAGCAGCGTGGAAAGGCTCCCTGGAGCAGTGGACTGCTGCACAGTTTGAGGGACAAAATGGTACGTTTTGTTGTTGTGTGTATTTTCTAACCCAGAGGCTCCAGGCAGGTCAGGCGCTTGGGAGCATTCATTTGGCCAGAGCACCCTTATTCCAGAGCCTCGCTGCAGCTGAGGGTCTACTCCTGGACTGGATGGGAAACACTTGATGCAATACCCAGCAGAGAGACAGGGAACAGCAGCAAGAACACATCTGCTGAGGCCAGACAGCCTGCCCACAAAATCCTGCTCACAGCAGCTCTCCACATCAAGCCTCTAACTCCAGCACCCGGTCCCAGGTCCCTGTTTTGCATTTTCCTTCTGTTTGCAGTGAGAACACATCAGCCTGGGTGTAACCTCTCTCCTGAGAGGCCACCAGTCCCTGCCAAGCCGTAGCCATTCTCCTCGTCCAGGAGAGGAGACTGAGAGGCTGAGAAAACAACTGCCAGAGCAAAGGGCACACACATGAGATCATGGGAGCTGACAGAAACTCTGGACCTCCAAATTCCTACTGAGGGGCCCCTCCCAAATACTAATAGCCTCAAACACTGCTGTCCCCAGGAGACACAGCTGTAGTTTTACAGTCTTCCAGTTTGATTTCCAGGTGTTAATTATTGTGGGATAGTACTCCTATTTTAATCAAAGAAGAAAAATATCAACCTAGAAATATAAAAGCCTGTGCTGTTTTCTAGGGATTTTGCTTAGGAGAGAGTAAGTGTTAGGTGGAGTAGAGGTGTGACAGTGCGTATGTGAAGAATGGTGTGAATATTTTTATGTCTATTCTGTTTGCTTTTTATGTTCTTCCCTTCCATGTCTTCTTTTTCTTGCTGAAAAAATGACCGAGAAACAGGTTGATAAAGCAGAACTTTTTATAAAATCTTTATTAGGGAGTAGGTGGGAAGGAGGGATTCCACATGTTTCATGACAGATGATGAGCACTAGCAGCTCAGGATGACTGCCAGCTGAGGAATGACGGGATGCAGAGGTGGGGCATGAGCATGCAACTGAGCTGAGGAGGACAAAAAAAATGCGGTGGTAGAGAATTAAGAACAGAGAAAGAAAAGAAAGCATGTTGGGAAACCTTTCCAATCATCAAGTATGACTTCAGGTGATTTTCTCTTATTGTTCCCAATGCGTATTTCAAGTTTAAATTTATGCCTAATCCATCTTGGGGTGAAGTATAAAAATAGGAACATTTTCTTTCCGCCCTCAGTGACTGATGTGTGCTGTGGTAGGGCAGAGCTCCGAGTAGGAGTGAAATATCCAGTGTGTGGGAGTAAGCGGGTACAGGAGGAGCAGGAGAATAAGTGTTGACACGAGTATCGCTTTCAGCCGGTCCATATACCATCATTTCTCACAAGTTTGGAGAACATGGAGCAGTTTGCTCCCCACTCCAGCTTGCTCCTCGTTCTCTTGCTGCCTGTGTTGTCTCAGTCTCTCCTGTTATAAGGATAGCTCATCCTTTTCTTCTGATTTCCCCCTCTCACTGTTCCCCTGAGTAGTCAGGAGAAGGACATACATAACCAAGAGTTGCCTGGGCAGGGGTCTAATTTCCAGTGAGTGGAGGGAGGCAGGAGGCTGAGCCCAGGGCTGCTCCTTGCTGCTGCAAAGCCCAGAGAGAATACATGGGGTCAGGACATCCTGCTGGGCTCACGCGCTGCTTCCTCCTGGGCCCTGTGCCCAAACCTGTTGCAACCAAGTCCAGACCCGGTGCACCTCCTGTTTTGGGACTTCCCCCACCTGTGTCATGACTAGACTGGAGAACTGTAACCGTTCAACATGGTGGAGGCATCTCCAGCAGAAGGGGGGCCAACAGGGAAGGTAAGGGCAGGCCAGGAGCAGGGATGTTGGCCACCATATCAGGCCGAGGATTCCGGCTCCGGGTTTTCGCTGCAGCCGCCCCGAGCAGGCTCCGGCTCCAGCGCCCGGGCTCCGCGCCCGGTTTTGCTGCCGGCCGCGCCGCCGCGAGCCGGCGGGGGAGGCTCCGGCTCCGTCCGGCGGGCGGGCGCGGATCCGGTGCCGGGATTTGCCCGGGGCCGGCTGGGGAAGTTGCCGAAGTTGAGCGGCGAGTGGCGGGGCCGCGGCGCGTCCTTCCTGCGGCCCGGCCGGGGGGATGGAACAGCATGGCCGCGCGCCTCTCCCTGGCACAGGTACCGGCCGTGGGGCTGCGGCCGGGGCGGGATGGGGTGCGGTGGGACCGGCCCGGGGCTGCCCGGGCGGCCCCGGCTTTGTGCGGCCGCCGCCGCCCCGCAGCGCTGCCCCGCCGCTGTCAGGTGGCGGCGGGGCGGGGGTGTGTCCGTGTGTGGGAGAGGGACGGAGGGAGAAGGCGAGCAGGGGCGGCGGGCGGGTAGCCCCGAGCCGCGACCCGGGCGCGCCACGGGCGGGGAACGAGGTGCCGCCCGGCCGCAGGTGCCTGTGCCCGGGAAGAGGGAGAGCCGGGCGGGAGCGGCCCTGGGCGGGCACTGCGCGGGGCTGCGGCGGCCGCGGTCCGTCTTTTGTCTCTGTAGGACACGGGGCGCTGGGTGGGAGCGCAGCGAGCCCGTCCCGCGAACCCCGAGCGGTGCTCGAAGGCGACAGCGCCGGGCTGAGGTGTCCGTGCCCGTGCCCGTGTCCCTGCCCGTGTCCCTGCCCGTGTCCGTGTCCCTGCCCGTGTCCCTGCCCGTGCCCGTGTCCGTGCCCGTGTCCGTGTCCCTGCCCGCACCCGGGGCAGCCCCGCGGCCACCGCGCTGCCCTCCCCACGCACCGGCACCGGGGGTTCTCCGGGGGCGTGGGCAGGTCAGCCCGGGATGGAGAGCCTCGTTCCTTGTAGTCACAGAAACACGCCTCCGAAGGTGCTCCTTGGAAGTCATTTTACCCTGTTTTTGGTGTGGGAACACCGCTGTCACGTACTGCCCGCACAGGTGTCTCACGGTGAGGAGCTTTGCAGGTGATGGCCCTAAAACTTGGAGGCTCTCGGCAGCGTTTCGTGCTCGGGTGATCTCATATCACCTCAATCTTTGTTGATTGCATTTTTTCCCCCCCGGTAATAGAATCGCTTCACGCAGGTTATTCTATACCGTTAGGTCTATGTCTTATTCCCTAGAGCTGTGATAGCTAATGAACTGCACTTTTTGATACTTTTTGATGTCATTTAGCAGTGACATGAGAAATTTTCACTCTTACTTGACATAAACTTGAGGCAGGCCTGTTGGTGCACCCTCCTGCCTTGGGATGTTTCTATCTGAGAATCAGTTGTGACATTTACAGAAAGTAAAGCTGGTACATAAGCATGAATTGCTTAAGGACATGGAAGTTGGCAGCAAGGCTGCTCAATTTGCAGTTACTCACTTATGTAGTTGACTTTTGAGAATATTGTCAACCACTTCAGTGAAAAAAATGAAGATAGTTCAGTGAAAATGTGAGCTTCAAATATGTGGAGAAAATTGTGTCGTTAAGGGTCTAAAGGTACAGAGTTATGAAGCACAGTAGGTTTTGTGAGAGCTTGCTTTAATATTAAAATTGCTAAGTTAGCCTTGTCTGAGTGTCTCTTTTGGCAGTCTTCAAGCCAAAGAAAAACGTTTAAAACATCTGCTTACTGAAGAGGACAGAAGTTTTCGCAGACCAGCAGCTTCGTTCTGCTGATCTAAAGGCATGGGCTGTGGTTTGGGGAGAGGAGCTGAGCGTCTGCTCTGGTGTGTTCTACAGCAAGACATCATTGCTTACAGGCTGTGTAATCCGTTCATTGTAGAATTTATTTACTTTTTTGGTCACATGGAAGGGGGACTAAATACAAATGTGATAATGTTGACAGAAGCAGAAAAATCAGCAGTATCCTTAAAACCATTGTGACTGCAGCTTACCTCAGTGGTTAAACTGAGGAAGCTATTTCTGTGTGTTGACCACTTGTGTAGGGGTTTCTTTTTCTGGTTTGTTTGGTTTTTTTCTTCTTGCATTGCGGAAGACTCATCTTAGAAAGTAGAGCAAGCCTAAAGATAATTTTTGTTCAACATAGGTTCTAACTTGTGGAATTTCAGGGTTGTGGAAAGTCCTAACAAACGGTGAAGTGTCCTGAATCTGTTGAGATGAGCATGAGGAAGTGAAAATGCCAGCATGGGGGTGGGGAATGCAGTGATGGCTGCACTGAGATCAGTTACTGACACCAGCAGTAAAAGTGTGCAGAGCAGTACATTCTGCTGTACATCACAGACAGAGAGTAAGAGGAACATTAACCTGCACTCAGGCTTGCAGTTATGTCTGATTTTCTGTTCCCTTTCCTGTGTTTGGTTTGACAGTGCTTTAGCACGGCTGGGATGGTGGGTATTTCCAAATGAGACGAGGGTATTTTCACATGACTTTGCAGCTGCAGTGCCTGAGAGGGCTGCACATCCTTTATTTGAATAGCAAAGCTGTAATTTCTCTAATTTGAAACTTTTTGGTGCTAATTGTATTCTGCTGGCTGATTAGTAAAAATGCTTCAGGACTGTGTAGCTGTAGTGAATTTATTACACCAAGTATGCTCGAACCAGGGTTGCAAACTGAAGGGGATTATCTCCCCCTCTCCAATTCGTTAGTAATCTGAATTATCTTTTACCTCCCCATTTTGAACCCATTTTGCAACATCTTGTTGCCACTTGCCTGTGCTCAGGGAGTGTAATGGTCTGAGCATGACTGTGAATTTAACGTGGAACTTCTAAGGGAACTTCTGCCATGTGAATGTTTTGTTGTGGTTGCCTTTAGTTTGGAAACAAGCAAGAACCAGCAATGAGAAGGGACTGTCCTATCTCACAGATTGTCATTTGTTGTTGGAAAACTCAAGCTGGAAGCAATATAAAGAGTTGTATTTTTTGACTTTCCAAGAATGGTCTCTGACCTATTTCATGTGGGGAATTTAGGGAGGAAGAACAGAAAACTGAACATGCAGAAAATGCATGTTGAGAGTGGGGAAGAGGTGGTTGTTGAAAGGTGATCTGATATAGACACTGAAAAACTTCTTGTTGCTCTTGAAAATTGAACTTGTGGTTTATTCTGGAAAACAAACTGCCCATGTGTGATTGAGGGGGAAGCTCACGGTTTGGGGAAGGACTGTAAAGAAGATACAGGGAGAACAGGAAGATAACTTTTTGTGTTTGTCTTCCTGATACCATGAAATGCATTTTGTGAGAAATGTGGTAGTTGTCTTAAAGCTGTTGTGAGAGGCTTTGGCAGGCAAGACAAAGTCATATAATATCAATTTGTATCCTAATGAGCTGCGAGTCTCATTTTAAAGTTCAGTGTTGTGTCGCAGAGTCCAGAATGCTGTGCTGTGTTGTTGGAGGGAAACATGGAGTATTACAGCTGAGGCTGAGCTGGATGGATTCCTGTCTCATGCACACGTTGCCAGGATTAACATCTTATTACTGGAATACACAGGATCTAAATACTTGCAGTATGAATGGTACCCTCGTAGTAGTAAAGTAGAGCCGAAGATTTTGAGGTCTGTGGCAAACTTCTGATTATTTATTTTTTTTTAAGGAATCAACAAAATCATCAAATTAAGATCTTAGTTTATTCTTTTTAGTGGAATGAGGGGCCTGTCTTTCCTCTTTCTGTCCTGCACGAAAGATGGAGAAACCTGAGTATGCACGTGTGTGCTTAAACCTGCACGTAGAGGAGGCTGACTGCTCCTGAAGCAGAGAGAACTTATTTTTTTCTGATTGGTATTGCATCCACCATGTTGGAGGATGGCTGCATCTGAAAAGGCAGTGGAGCTACTCTTTCATGTCATACAGGCTTTGTTCAGTACTGATTAGAAGATGGTGGAGATCTTCCGTAGCAATTTGAAAATTAAATGGAACCATTTCTAATTATGCAGTGACAGACATCTCTGCAGAGATAAGACAGCAGTCCTTGTTCATGCTTCAGCTCTTCAATGGGAAGGAAAGTGCTGAATTTCTAAGTACTTGGGAATATTTGTATATAAATTTATAGTAAATATTTTCTTATTTTTGCCTTTGTTATTGCTGTAGAAGATGTTCTTGGTTATATAATTGGAAAAGCTAGAAGGCTTTACCATGACATTGGAAAGGGCATTGTGAGGAAACCAGCTTGCCTTGAACTTACCTGTTTTTTGGTTGGCTGACTACATGAAAAACATTTATGGCCAGATTGTGTTGTTTGTCCTGAGAACTCTTAAAATGAGTCCTAGAGCTTTGCATCATGATAGAATACCGTATTTTGGATTTTAATCAAGATAGAACAGCTTGTTTCTCCCCATCTATCTCTTTGGGGTTGGAAGGGAAAGTTATCCTTGTGTCTCTCAGTGGACAACTTTTGTTTGTCTGTTTGTTTTTAAACCTTTCTGCGGGAGGAAGGTTGTGGCTGGATGGGGTGGACAGACTGGTACTAGTATCTTATTACAGCTAAATGTAAGTGTGCCAGAGGGATGATAACATGGGGATAGGAAGGCTTGACTGACAACAGAGGATGAAAAAGAAAGGGTGTCCCTGAAGGTGTTTTTTATTCCCTAGGTTAGCATTCTAAAGTTCATAGGTTTGTATCAAAGGTTGTAATTACTGGAACACATGTTAACCCTTACGAAGTGATCAGCTTTGAAATGGAGTCATAATAATGTCTTGCTATTTTTGTGTGCTGTGAAATCTGACCTTTTGTCCCTCCCTCCTTTTTGCATTTAAAATGACTTGAATTTACTCTGCAATTGATAGTTACAAACCCCATAATAAGAATTCTGCCAGGTAAATTCTATGGCAGCACTTGGAAAGGCGTTGAACAGTGTTTTCCTTTTTATCCTAGAAGAATATCCTAGACTATGTTTGCATCTGTTGGTTTATTGTGGGGTGTGTTTTGAAGGAAAAACAAGTCTGTTACTAGTAAAATAGTCTGGGAAACCTTTTCACTACTATTATTCTGTGCAGCATCACAGGAAATTCCAGTTACTGCAGTGATACTGATGTTAAAATTAATATTGGAAACGCTAATGAAATAAATAAGAATTATTGGCTCATACTCTTTAGTACTGAGTGGAAAAGATTATTTTGCACTTAGTGTTTTCATTGCAGGACTTCAACACGATGTTTCCTGTCCAGGAGTGACAGTGATCAGCTTGGCTGTAATAATGAAACATTTGGCTGAACAAAGGGCGATATTGGGCAAGAGGGATGATGCACAAGAACTGATGGTTCCAGTGTGTGCACTGGCCAGCTCTGTTCTGGTTTTCTGCACAGACCTTTAATTTTGTGCCTAGACTTTTACATTCTAACGAACGGTAGTACTTAGTCATACCTGAATGTTTAGGAGAACTACCCTTCTAGGTTGGTGTGCAAAGTTGGTAACTAGCATGGGAGGTTTAGGTGAGAAAATACAGAGTGCTTGGGAGTGCTGAGGAGCAGTTGAAAGTTGTTTGTTGTATTGGTGTTATGGTAGTCTGAGGGCTGTCAAAACTTGAATATATTTTGTCAGGCTATTTTAAGGGCTGTGTAAATGCATGCTTAGTTGTTGGCTGAAATAAGAAAGTCTTTGGGTACCAGAGCAAAGTCAGAGGAAGGTTAAGCTATAAAAATGGAGGTATTGCAGTGAATACCAATGATGGTTTCCCAGCATATGTAATTTTTCTTGTCTGCCTATGCGAGAGGTATTTCCCACCTACCCCCCAATAAACAAATAAAACCTCACCAGTTGTGTGTCCCTGTTGTCACACTGTCAGCTCCCCCCGCTACCAAAAGGAAAAACCCAAAAACCAAACAAAAACCCCCCCAGAAATCAGAAGTGGAATGTCTCTGGAGCAGTGTACTTGCTGACTAAGCAGATATAAAGGTCTGAATGGAAGTTCTCCTGCTATTTCTAGCTGTCCTGTGTAGTTTGTCTTTCAGGATGTTCTGGTGTTGCTGCACACATTCTGTAGTTGATCAGCATTGCGCTACACCTCTGATTTCTACTGAACTCCCTCTCATAATAATCTTTGAACACCTCTGAAGGTGTAAGTACTTAGCCAAAAGAACAACTGTGTTTGCTGTTGCTGTAGGAAAATGTATGTGGTTTTATTTAACTGGTCACTATTTATACAGACTATAGTAAAGTGGGTTTTTACAGCTATATAGTTCACAACATCTACAGTACTGTTGGTTTCTATATTTCAGTTCAAACTTCTAAATTTTAAATTCCAAGAAGCTGCTTTATTGGACTGGTTTGTACAAAGGTCTGTGAATCTGGGGGTTCAGGTCATGTTCCTCTTAAGAGGGAAAACTCTGTTTTTGGATGATGTTTGAAGTTATGTGCTTTGGATTTTTTCAGTGTGTGTTGTGTAATTAACTTGTATTATGCTCAGTTGTTCACACAGACTCTGTCAGGGCAACACATTGTGGTAATTCTAGGGTTATCCTCTGCATAAATGCACCCTGTCATGCAGCTGTGGTTTAGGCAACATGCACTTCATGAAAATAGTATCTGATTTTGTGCCTGGTTTTATGTTGGGGAAGAGAGGTAACCCTAACACTTCATTTCTTGGGAATCCCATGGGCAAGAGTATTTGGTGTAGGCCAGGATGTGTGGGTTTGCATTGTTTCAGGCTTTAGGCTTTTGTAGAGTTTCTAAGAATGATTTAAAAATAAACTCATAAAGAAAGAGACTTTTCCAAAGAAACTGTGTTATGCTTGTCCACTTTAGTTTAGGTGTGCGCTGAATGCCTGGTGGATGGCAGTGGAATGCAGGCAGAATTTTTCCCTAACAGGGGTTCACTTTACAAAAAACAAAGTTAAAATATTACTGTCTTTTACTGTGGGACTGTTGCTGTGGATTTAGTTGTGAATCCAGGGTTTAATCTGGATAACTGAGAATTTTACCGACTGGTTGCATATGGCACTAAATTCTAAAGAATGTTGCTGTGGAGAGCGAAATAAAATTATTGTACGCTAATATTAGAGAGCACTTCCTAGCCTGAGTCGTTTCAGGTTTCTGCTTTTGCCTGTGGGCGATGTTGCCCAAGAGTTCCTGTTTCACAGAGCCTCACCTGGTGACCCGGTGATGGTAATCTGAGCTGGGCCGGTGTCACTGCAAAACGAGAAGTCGGTCCTCTGAAACTTACAGCGTGGAGGAGACGTGGTAGTCCTCATCATTTTACAGAATCGATAGAATTATATAAAACCTTAAAGCTTCTTTGAAGACCAATAGAAAGTATTTTATATCTTTTTTTATTTTGTCCAGGGAGGGGGGAGTTGAAATATGGAGCTTCAGGGTTAATTTTTTCTCTTGTCTCTTTTACAGCTATCGAGTGCAAATCCTGTGTATGAGAAATTCTATCGACAGGTATGTATGTTCTGGTTGAGAGAACAAACCTCATTTTGATTTTAAAGAATTGATATTCTTTTGCTATGCACTCAGGCTGGCTCACAGTGTATGAACAGTAAAAGTTCAAGGAACACTATTCTGCTTTAAAATATAATTTCATGGTAACTAACTTAGGCCTGAGCTATATTGGTATAAATTTAATATTGGTTGTAAGATGACTTATTCAATTTGCCAGGGAACTGCCAGGTGTTATGACATGCATCACTTTACCATTCTAACAGACTGTGAGCTCTTGGAATGGAGTGAATTCTGTAAGTGCTGTACTGATAATGTTCTTAGTTCCTTTTTCCAAGTGAAGCTGAATTTCTTGTGTTTGTAGTGCAGCATCATGTAAGACTTGCATCTGTCTTGGAGTATCCCCAGAGGTGCTTACAGGATGTTGTAAGGAGTAAAAACTGGGATAGAAGGCCACTGAATGCAAAAAGAATGCCTGTAGTTCTTGCAGCTTCACTCAACAGATACAAGTACTTTGGCTTTATAGTGGAAAAATAAAATATATAGAAATAAAATATAATATAATTTTTATTTATCATCTGTCTTTTCTACTTTGGCTCAGCAATACTAAGGTGTCTTAATTCCTATAAATGCATTAAAAAAAAAACCAACTGTTTTGCCCACTTTATAATAGCAATATTCTTTATCATGTGTGTAATGTACTTTATGGTACAAATATGATATAAAAAATTTCAAGGAAACGTAAACTACATGACTGTATAAAACAATTAGAAATAAGTGGGTTTTTTAATAGCTCTGATGAGGAATCTATGAGCTCTGTTAAAAAACAACCTTATAGGAAGTTATTTTTACTTTGTGCAACTGGTAGTGTCTGCTGGTCGTAAGACAGGGTATAGTGTATATGGCCTCTTTATTTAGGAACTTCTCTTGAGTGTCAACATCAGAATGTAAACTTATCTACCGGGGAAGAGACAAGACCAGGATTTCTATCCGTGCTCTGGTTTTGGATTATGTTTAGAAGATTAGTTCCATTACCAAGTGCATAAAACAGCAGTTAAAGCCTATGATGCCTGAAAAGTTTGAGCTTTCCCTTGTCCTTTAATAAGGGTTTTGCTGCACTACAGGAGAGCAGCAGATCTGACACTGCTAAACAGGAAGAGAGGGTTTACCTCGCCCTAAGTTCAGGTGGCTCCTGGTGGCTGAAGGAGATTGTATCAACCTCACAAAGTTTTACTTCAGTCTGATGGACAAATCCACTGTGTGTTTATCTCTAGGCATTGGATTAAAAGCCTTGGGACTATCCCATATCATTATAAGATGATCATTGTAAGGGCACAAGGAAAGGCAGGGAACTAATTGTTTTGCACATTAGGTTTCCTAGTCAATACCTCTGACTCTCACTGTCATGTACCACCTTTGCCATGTGCCTGTCTGTCTCTTCCTGCAGACTGCAGTTGTTTAACCACTGAAGTGTGAAGCAAAAAGTTGGATAAAGAAACTGAATTGAAGCTCAAATGTGGTACTGGTTCCTAAGTCACTCAGCATCTTCCATTTGTTGGAATAGATAGCCTGGTGAAACTGGAGCACTATTTGTTGTCCAGCGGCCTCAGCAGTGTACAGGAATGGGGATTCCTCAAACATGATGTTACTCTTAGTGAAGTTGTGCCAATGGATTTGTTTTCCAGAGGATTAATTTTCTGACTTGCTCAGCTGAACTCTTTTCTGCATTTATCCTAAAGGGTAGCTTCAAATGTAGTGTGTCTGAAGACTTTCAGTTGCACTGGAGAACTTGTGCCTTTCCTTCCTCAGATGAGGAGATGTCAACTTTCAGAACGAGAAATGTTAGAAAGGTATTTCCCACTCTGTCCCATGGTGCTGGTAGAGTGGGTTTATTCTTCAGTATATACCAGAAGTACTTCAGAGCATTCCATGCAACATGAGAATAAATTTGTCACCTGAAACAGCTCTGATGCTGAGTACACTCCCACCTCTGTCACAAACTTGAAGTAATTCATCTGGCATAATGCATTGTGCAATGGGTGCAAATCCTGGCCTTTGTACTTAGAATGAGATTGGAATCTCAACCTTTCAGTAGGGACACTTTTCTTTCAAATAATTATTTTCCGCTTTAACCTTTTCTAGACTGACTCCCAAAGCAGTGTGAGGTTAAAGGATGAATTTCAATACATGTCAGAAAGCAGTAGGAAGTTACTGAACCACATGATGCAGCGTGGCAGGAAAGCAGTGTGCCTGAGCTGCTGCTCAATTCTTGGTGAATCCTGACCCGAAGTACTGCTCACTGTTAACTTGTGACCTAATGATGTCAGGTGTTTGTTTAGAACTTTTAATAATTTCTGGCCCTACAAAAGACAGGGTGCAACAAGGAGGTTGTTGGCTGATGCAGCTATGAAAATAAATTTTTGCACATCGGGGAAAAAACTCTGCCACGTTGGTGTATAACTGACACACACCAGCAATTTTCTCAGTGCAATATTCAAACAGAAGTACCCCCATCCCAACATTCAAGACTCAGTTATTTGTAAAGAAATGGGAATCAGCCCTTTAAAAAAAATTAGTTACTAAAATATAGGTAATTAATTGTACTATAAAAAGCAACTATATCCATATTGGGTTAAATCAGAATCCTGCTTAAATCTCTTAAAGTCACCTTGCTCAGGGTTGGAGGTAGGGAAACAAAAAGTAAACACAGCTGATACTGTGGTGTTTTGTGACTTTCCTAAAAGAGAAGTCTTGGGCTGGAGGTTTTCTGAGTGGATGCCAAGATTGCTGTGCTTATGTGCAAGGTTGACTCCACTACTTGAAAAGGGGATTTGCTGCAGTGTCGTGGCAGGTTTTTGCCTACAAGGTGAACAGCTCTCCCATACAGATTGAATTGGATATTTTAAAAATCTGAGAAGCAACCTAACTACAAGGCTGTAGTGCTTGTAGTTTTATTGCCCTTATCAGGGAATCCTCAATTACAGGAAAAAAACCTCACCTAATCAAAATCATACTACTTATGTTGAAAACAAAAGATGTTTTCACTTTAATATTAAATGATGCTTTTGGGATTGCTTTCTGAGTGTTCTGTTCCCTTTCAGAAGTGTCTACAGACAACTTTGATCTGCTGCAGCATTCTTTCCGAATGATAAATTCTCCAGGCTTTCACCAGCCAGTTCTAATCCCCCCTTTGGACACTGTTTGCTTTGAGCACCTTGTGAGTGCTGCACCTGTGAACTTGGGCAGTTGGTCTGACATTCCAAACACAATACTGAGTATAGCCTTTGTTTAAGCACAAAGCTGTGAGACTGTAAATGGTGCAGTGCATCAGCATCTTCAGGTTACCCGTGTGATGTTTTAAGGGTGACAGTTTGAATTGACTGAAGATACCCTTGAGACCTATTCTCAATATTGTGCCCTTTTACAAGATCCTTTTGCTTTAAGCTCTCAAAGACTTGGAGCTTGTTCTCTATTTCCCTTGTCCTTACATCACCATGTAGGTGATACAAGTTTTCCTGCTTGCTTTTTCCACTTGAAAAGGTTTTAGGTAATAACTATCTGTAATAACTATCTATTTTAACGATCTCCCTATTGATCCGGGGAGAAATGCTTGCTGGTTGATAGTCTGCCAAAACTGTCACCAACTTCATTCTGTAGATAAGCTTCACTTCAGGGAGTGTTTCCCTCTGCTGGGGTGGTAAAGGTGTCTTCAAAAAGAGCATTCTCTTCCAGACCGTAACAGTAATGAATGCAGAGCTGAACAATGAAATATTATCAAACTCTGGGATGTTTCTGTCCTTACAAGTCACATTTTTTGCAGAAATCAAGAAGAGAAACCTGTGATTACCAAGGTCTAATTAGATAGTTCAGGTGATGGCCTAATGTGAACAACCTGCCCTATCTGCTTGAGAAATTCTTGGGCCTTGTGCTTTAAACTTACTATTGGAGACCTTGAAATTCAGACATAAACAACTGTTAGAAGCTTAGAGCAGTGAACTCTTGATTGCTTGCATATGTATTGGTGTGTTTTTATCAGTTTTTAAGTGGAATTAATCGAAGGTTTCACTGACAGCCTGTAAGATTTATGCTTGTATTGGGGTGTTGACTTCTGACTTGAGAGACCTTCAGTGTAACAGGATTTTTAATGAAAGGTAGTTTTTCTTTTTACAAAATGCCTGAAGATGGTTCTCAAAGTGACTGTGTTAACTTGAGCATTCTTGATTGGTAGGTTTTGAGAGCCTCTGTAAAGACATCAATTCAAAAGCTAGTTTGTCATGTGAGGTGTTTTTCTTCCCCAGGTTGATTCTGCTAATGCTGGAAGAGTGTTAGCTTCTGATGCAGCTGTTTTCTTGAAAAAGTCTGGGTTGACAGATTTGGTACTTGGAAAGGTATTTAATGACAATTACTTAATTATCCTGTCTCTCGCTTCAGTTGATATCCTGTGTAAATTAAAATATGTAGTGGTACTACAAGATACAAGATCTTCCTTAATGTCGTTCTATCCAATAGTTTCCAACTTCAGTGTCCTTGCTTATTCTACTATATATGTAGCTTGTGGTGGAAATTAAAACAATATTTAAATTTGTCATCACAAGTAAGTGCTATCGTGAAAGTTAGGACAGGAACCTTTCTCCAAGAAGGCATTGTTAAATAGAGTGAGAACTTGCCAGCTTCCTCTCAGTGCTGTGAACACTTTGTCCCTGTTATTTTTGTGTTTTAGATTTGGGACTTGGCTGATACTGATGGCAAAGGTATCCTGAACAAACAGGTATGATTATTTATGTGATGTATGAAGTTACTCTAACCATTAGGAAGCCTTGAAACAAGATAAAAATTAAGATTTCTGGTTCAGGCAAGCAGTTTTTCTAACTGATTTCCCCCGCAGATTTTTCTGATTGGAACTAGCTATGTAATTCCCACCTGAGTGAAAGCTACAATAAATGAAATAACCTTCAGCTGCCTCATCAGCTTCTCTTCAGGTCATAAAATGGGCTGTGCAGTACAATATGCTGAGAAGTAATTTAAGATTTAACGTACTGTATTTACTAAGAAGGTGACTTTTCCCTTTTCATCTTGGAGGGAAAAAATGCAGAAATTAAAATTCTAGTAACATCTCCAAAATTCTTCTTTACCTAATTTTGGTGGACTTGACATCAGTACAGTCTGTTTGGAGCTGTCCTTCCCAAGTTGTGGGAGTGAGCAGTGTGGAGACAGACTTTGCACAGCAGTGGTGCTACAGACAAGCTCTGATTTCAAGTGTAGTCCTTTAACTAACAGTCTGTGAAGAGGGAACTGCTTCGTCCCATGGTGGCGAAAGGAGGAGGTTGTAATGTTTGCCAAATGATTTTGGGTTTTTGGGGGGCTTCTTTTTTCTGTTTTCCTCCCCTTCCATCAACCATCTTTGGGATCAACTCAGTTCCTCAAAGATAAACAGGTGTAATTACACTTCAGATTCGCACTGTTCTGTCATAGGAGAGCTGAGTGCTGAGAACTGACTGCACTGGCCTGGAAGTTACCAAATGCTTGGAAAATTAATTAGAAACTGCCTCAATGGAAGAATCCTGCAGTTGCTGCCTGTTGCTTTCTTTTACTTTTTGACCCCCTTTGGAGCCATTTGCAACCCTTTGTATACATAGCAGTGCTAGAAAAGCTCTTAATTCTTCTGAGATTTTAGTATTTTCATATAATAAATCCTTCCAAATTTCATTTTTTTCCCCTTTAGGAATTTTTTGTGGCTTTGCGACTTGTAGCGTGTGCACAGAATGGATTGGATGTTTCCCTGAATAGCCTTAACTTGCCTGTTCCTCCACCAAGATTTGTAAGATTTCTCTTTTAATTGAACACAGGAACTCATTAGTAAGAGCTGCTTTTAAGTGAACAATCAGGAAGGTTTGGTATAAATACCAAACACTTCAGAGGGTGAAGCTGTAGGGCAATGGGGCCCTACAACAGGGGAAAATTAAGCCATGTGGAATAAGATGCTACATGTTCTGGTGAGGATTATAATATAAAATTATGTGTAATTTGAAAGAAAAAATAAATATATGGTATTTGTTCTATTGGTGTTGTTCTTAATGGAAAAAACATTTTAAACTTTTTACTCTAAATTCTGATATGAGTGACTAAAATGCAGGTCTGGCTTTGAGAAGCACCCTCTCAAATAAGGGAGTGGGTTTGCAAATTCAGAATTATGTCTCTTTTAATGTGAGTTTTTTTTCCCCCTGTTTTATCTTAGACTGATACCAGCAGTCCTTTGCTAATCAGTGGAACAGCATCAAGTGATCTACCATGGGCTGTTAAGGTAAACTGTTACCAAGAACTATTATCTGGTTTGCAAGAAAATATGTCTTCCTGAGAAAAATTTAATGCTACTGGTAGTTACAGTTTAAAAAGTATGCTAGTTACCATTTATGTCAAATCTGTAATTGGGCTAGAAGACCTAATTTGGTAAGAACACTTGACCCTTGGGAAATCTCTTCATGTTTAGAAACTTGAAATAAAGAAAAAAAAAGAACAAGGAATAGTGACCTGAAGCCATGAAAATACTTGAAGGAGAAATCTCAGTGGGTTTTGAATGAGTCTCTAGCTGGTTTTAAAGTAATACCTTTTTCATATTTTCTTGTAAGCATCAGGATCTGCAGCATGTGTTTATTAAAAAAGAAAAGAAGTGCTTTTGAAAGGACTGCTGCTTCTTAGGTTATGAGTGTGACTGTTTGCATAAGTAATATTTTTCTTCTGCCCCTGCAGCCAGAAGACAAAGCCAAGTATGATGCTATTTTTGACAGCCTAAATCCAGTGAATGGACTGTTGTCAGGGGATAAGGTGAAACCTGTACTCCTGAACTCAAAACTGCCAGTGGACATCTTAGGACGAGTAAGAATATCTTTCTCCTTAATTGTGAATTCACAAATAATGCCTGTGCTGCACTCAGCAGTATCTGTTTTTAAAATTGAAGGTTTGTAGTAATGAGCTTATTAAATTAACTATTAAACTATTAATTGCCACCTGATGGAGTGGCACACACACATGCAACTGTTAAACTGTTTAACTAAAAAATTAAATAAAGTTTCTTTTGATATTTGGGTAGATCACCTCTTACTACAGGGTAGGTTGCTCACTGAAAACTAATGCTGTTATTAGAACTTGGGATATGGTGGAGGGAGGCTGTTCTCACGTTTGTTTTTAATGGGGTTTTAAATAGGAAGATGCTGCAGTTCAGGCAAGCATCCCCATATTCTGCTTTTTTTTGGCAGGTGTGGGAATTGAGTGACATTGATCGTGATGGAATGTTGGACAGAGATGAGTTTGCAGTTGTAAGTACCTCCTGCCTCGTGGGGTTTTGCAATACTGATGGCAGAGTTTAAAATAGATGGTTTGTGTATTAATTTTTGACTGTGTGATTCATTTATTATCCTTATTTGGAGACCTTAATCAAGTTTTAGTACTGTTTAATGTTTCTGACAGTTTGTTGAGTGTCTCTCAGTGCACAGCAGTAACTTTCTTTGAGGGCTAAATGAGGCATTAAAATCTTACACCTGAGATCTGCTGTCCCAGGAGACACTGAGTGTTTTCACTGAGGAAGTTTTACCTTAATCTTCAGTATTTATAGTACTTGAGTGCCTCAAGGTACCCTTGAGGAAAATTTTTGTGAAGAGATGATATATAAATTCTTCAGAAGTTTTTAGCAGGTTACAATTTTAACACTGTTTATGCCAGGACTGGTGAAATAATGTAAGAAGTGGTAAATAAGAGATGGCCACAATAAAAGAATAGATGCTAAGTGGAGCAGTTCCTGGGGAAATGCTGGTACATTAAAATTAAGTATTTGAAGTCTTCTCTCAAATAGAATTCCACAAATTGTGGTACAAGCCTGGTAATATTTAGGAGAATCATTTTAATGTTCTAAAAAATACTGAACTTGATTTGCTAAGCACTGAACCTGAAACGAAAGTAGTACTGAGACACAGTCAGAAGGCAATAAGCTGCAGTTTAGTTGAGGGGCTCGTAAAGGAGAAACACAATGAAAAAATTATACCAAGATATTTGTTAACTAATTTGTTAGTCTGTATATTTGTGTTTATTTCTTATACATTTACATCCACACACCTTGTTTTCTTGTTCAGGCCATGTTTTTGGTGTATTGTGCTTTGGAGAAGGAACCAGTGCCAATGTCCTTGCCTGCAGCTTTGGTGCCACCATCCAAGAGAAAACCACTTAGTGTTCCAGGAGCAATGCCATTAATTCCATCTTCAGCATCCACCAAAGAGTCTCATCAGTCCTTGCCACCTGTAGGCATTTTAGCTGCCAAAACACCATTAACACAGGTATAGTTCTGAAATTACTGATGATTAGAAGATTTCTGTTCTTAATTTAAGATTTCAGCTCTTTGGAGACTGCCTGTATAAAGAGTCTTGCTACAGGTTTTTATTTTGCTTCTTGCCCTGTTGATTGGTTGATGAATTTTAGGAGGCTGTTGGGAAGACCAGATGGTGAGGTGTGAAATTTATCTTGTTCAGCTTTTCCTACATGTCTTCAGATATAAACAGTTGGATAAAAGAATATCATTTAGTACAGGTTTTGAAGATAATTTTAATATAAATTATTTCAAGGCATCCAGCTCAAAAAAAATAGTAGCCCAGGTACACATCTGCAGAGCAAAAGTCTTCTGACTGAGGACTGGTTTGATTATGAACAAGTTCTTAAAACAAATTGTGGCAGGCATGTATGTGCAGTTGTGTGTGTGTGCATGTGTGCAGTTTGGACAAGACATGAATGAAAATGGAACAGGTAAACACAAAGCAATGGGAAAAAGAAACAAAAGGTCCAGCATATCCACCTGAATACAGGAGATTTGATGTTTGTTTTGATTGTGATGATTAAGAAGCCTGATCCCTCCTACCCCTCCAGGCATCTTATTTACTCCTCGTCATTTTAGGCTCCAGAATTCGGGAAATGGCTTTCCAAGAAGATAATAATTTTGTCATTCCAACAAGATTATAGCTTGTTATATTCAAACTAAGAAAAAAATTAATAGGGAAATCTAAGGTAAGAGCTGTAGTATTTAATGCATCAGATGCTGCTTGAACATTTGGGTACCCATATTTGAGTAATCAATAGGAAACTGGCATCCAAATTCTGGAGATGCCAAGGTTTTCAACTGGCAATCTACTTGACTGATAGTAAGTCTTGCTGTATGTACTACAGAGCAGTGCCATTCTGGGGGAGTTCCAGTGTATTTTGTGTACAGCACCATTTGGGAGTCATCTGTTAAGTGTCCATGTGTGCTGAAATTAATTAGCATTCATACGTGCACTTGAAGCCATTTTCACTAAAAAAACCATTTTTGGAGTAGCTGAGTGTTGTGAAAAATTGCTCAAGTAACAGAAATGGCTCTAATTCCCATCTTTGCCTTGTTCAGGGGTAAATTCTACAATTTAGAATGTGCCAGCTATTAACGGGGTTGAGCAGCTCTCCAGTCCCTCCAGGTAAAGCTCTCCAGCTGTGGAAAGGGAGATTGATAGAGCCAGACAGTCAGCAGGACTGTGACTGAGCACAGTGATGAGGGCTCAGCCCCATGCTGGGAGGAGATCAGGGCTCCAGGGAATGCTTTTATTGCACAGGCAAGGAGGCAGAGCAGTTCCAACGGCCTTGGTGCTTCACTGGTGTAAATGCTTTACTTCTGGAGGTGCTTGTGGATCTCTGCATGTCTCTTATTTTGGAGGATAAAACTGGTTCATGAACTGGGCACCTATACCACTTTTTAAATCTGTGCTGTAGTTCTTGAGTTATGTAACTCTGAAAAGAGAACTGCCTCTATCTTAGTATTGTGGTTTTGTTTTTTTTCCCCTTCCATCCTCACCCCCCTTCAGTGGGTTGTATCGCCTGCAGACAAAATTAAGTACGATGAGATCTTTGTGAAAACTGACAAGGACATGGATGGATTTGTGTCAGGTGTGGAAGCCAGAGAACTATTCTTGAAGACAGGACTGCCTTCGGCTCTCCTTGCACATATCTGGTAGGTTTTTTTCCATGACAGCTGTTTAGATGGTGGCATGGTTCTGGCTTCTTGGTATGGTGACTTTTTTGGAAAGTGAAAGTTACTTTTTATGTATAATAGCATGGCCTTTGTATAATCAGTGGTAGCTTATTGCTTCTGCTTTTGGGCAGAAATGGGGGGAAAACAGGTTTATGCTGTGCACCATGTCTTAGAGGAGGAGGTAAATTGCCTGAACACAGATTTTTACAAACAAGTACTGCACTTCAGCTAACCCGTGTATTTAGGAATCAAAGTGCTGCTGTGTCTCTAATCACTGATACTACCCATATACTGGTAAAAGGAATCATCTGTATAAAATTCTTAACATGAAAGATTGATATCCCATCTTGTTCTCCAACTTACTTGTCTTTCCTTACAGCTGTACATTCATTACAGCATTACATTCACTACAGCAATGCATTCACGGCTTTTTTAATTCTTTCCCTGCTATGAGTTATTGCAGGGCACTCTGGTAGGAACAACCTTTGTTTTTTCCCCAAGGCGTGGCTGACACATCATCTAATGCAGGAAAATTTAGATGAACTTGTGTTGGCCATGCAAAGTTCTTTAATTGAGGAGGACCTTAGGTACTCAGGTATTGTTAGTGACCTACAGCCCTGATTCTGCCTTTCACCAGGCCAGAGCTGTGGACCTCAGCATGAACACAGAAAGTGGTTGTGTGTGCTTGAGTGATGTTTCCTGTTTGGTACCATGCCTTATGTCTGTATTGTTTTCTTTTAGAAGAGGAGATGTACACTAGCAGGTTTCACATTTTTAAATGACAGCAAGTACAATAAACAGGGCTGTATTTCCAGAAATGAGGATTTGATTTATTTTGTGTGCATCTCTGTGCAGGGCTCTCTGTGACACCAAGGACTGTGGAAAGCTTTCAAAGGAACAGTTTGCTTTGGCTTTCTATTTAATTAATCAGAAGTTAACAAAGGGCATTGATCCACCTCAGGCTCTGACTCCAGAGATGATTCCACCTTCAGACAGGGGTGTCAGTTTACAGAAGGTAAGGATGTGTTTGGCTTTTTTGGTATAAATCTCAAACAAATAATGTTAATTTCAAAGGCGATACAAGAAGCACCTCAAGTCCTGACATACCTTTAAATTTATCGTAATATCGAGAAGAAAAGAAGTTTTAGGTGCAAAGAATTGACAAAAAACTTCCATCCATGTTTCAAAATGAAGCTGTCATTTATTACGCCTGCCAACCAAGCAGAGAGATCTTGTGCTGAGAAAGCATTAGTTTGTCTTTTGAAAGAATAATCCTGCTGCTGCTTATTTAAAGAAATTTCAGTTTGCATCTGAAATGACATGCACCAGTTCAGTGTTTTTCTCCTAATGTATTCAGTTACCTTTTTTACATTGATCTTTTTTAATACTTTTGGAAACAACGTGAACTTAAAGTTTAGAATTACATATTTAAAGTTTTAAAAGTAAATGCTCCTCCATTTTATACTTCACAGATGGTTTAGGTGCCTTCCTAGTCATAGGTTGCCATCTATCTTAATCCAGCAGTAGACTGTACCTCAGCAGTTCAAGTTGTAGTTATTGGAATGGTAGTGGCCATCACAAATTCTTATGTGACTTACACATCGTGAAGTCTGATGTGAGTTACCTTTTCTTGGTTGTGCAAAACATTGACCCAGTTCTACAACTTTCTTAAACAGAATGAAAAAGTCACTCCTGAAAAAAACGAAACTCAAAATTTGGCGCTACTTTTGAGTTTCTGTAACTGGTATCTAATTCGTTTTTACATTCTGTTTTTAAAAAGTAATTTGCTTTATTTGCAACTCTACTAATCTTTTTTGTATGTTTGCTTTCCTTTCTATGTCTCTTTTCTAGTTTGGACTGTTTTTTCCATTCTGCACCACTCTGCTTTTCATCCTTATTATTCTGTCAGTTTGTTAACTCTGCTTTCTCAAGGTTAGAGAATCTTTGCTTTTCTAATATTTACTGTCTGTTGGTTGAATAATGAACATCCTTCTAAGACTCTTCATAGTCACTGAAATATCACAACACTTCTCTGAAGTGCCGCAGTGTGTTCCAGTCTCAAGTTATTGCTGATTTCCAGTGTTGTTCATCCAGAAGAACCCTGAAGTTCTTCCTTGAACCCAAACCTGTGGCTGTTCCTGTTGGCAGCATGTGCTGCCTAAACTGGAAAGAGAAATTGCTGGGGAGGTGGTGACAGAGCAGCAGCCCCAGAGCAGTAGGACTGATAACTGTGGTTTTACTGATGATATCGCAGAAAATTAGATGAGATCAGTGTTGCTTACTGCTGTTCTGTATAAATTGATTTTATAACGCTCTCAAAGAGCTCAATGTGATTTTTCATTACTAACATAAATAAGACTGTTGTGAAAGAAGGTAAGTTAGCTGCCAGTTAGCTCTGTAAAGCCTCAACAAGAATTTCTTCTACTAAATTGAGCTGAACTTTCAGCTTCTCTTGGGCTTTTGAAAAAGAGATGCTGTTTTGTTGATATCAAAGAACTTTTTTGCCCAAGATTATTGCTCAAGATTTTGAACTGAAAGGATAAGAGCAGTGGGCAGAAATAAGCTTTGTGCTGGTTTTCTTGAAGTGGTGTGGCTGACACTGTAAAAAAAAACCCAAAAAACCCAGTTTAAGCTTTGTCTTCTTAATTGACCAATATAAAGTAGCAGAAATATCAGTATGTAAAATGTATTCCATTGTGGTTTTGAAGTAGGGAAGGTTAACTTGTGATCCTTGATAGGTGTTTAAATTGCATATATATGTATGCTGTTGTTACCTAATGTTTGATTCCCTTACAGAATTTTATTACCACAGTAGTGTAACTTTTATTTCTGTTTTGAGGCCTGAATGCAGATCCCTTGGATGGGATATAGCAGCAGTTTAACACTTGTTGCTGTGTTTCTTTACCTAGAACTGTTCATAATCACCCCTTGCATTGTAAGCCATAAGAATTAAGCTTCCATGCAAGGTCCTCTCAAAGAATTCTGTCAGGAATTTACTGTTATTACCATTTGGAGTTAAAAACTCAAAGTGTTGTTGCATGCATGTTGCAGTGTAGTAAATGGTAGCATAGAGTTCTAACTTCTGTCTTTGTTAACTTCTATATTGAAGCTAAAATGCTGGCTTTTGTGTTCTCCTCAACACCAGTTCTCTTGAACAACTGAAAATGAGGTTGAACTACATTTTGCTCAAGTTTGATGCTGGTGTCGTTGTGCAGGATTTCTTTTAACTGGTGTGAGAAGGAGACCTGGAAAAAAATTGTACTTGTAGCTAATAGTTCCATGTCTTCCTTTTGCCCCTGTCCTAGAAGTAAAAACTTTCACTGGAATGCCATGAGCAACGCTGCAAAACTGCAGTGTAATTCCTTTAGAGCAGGATTACTGTCATACCTAATTTGCCCATCTGAGAAGCTGTACACTAACCAGTTTAAGAATAGCTGTATGTTTGGAGGGTTTTTTTATTTTATTCACAGTTCATACCATTTTTCTAGTAAAATATGCATGAATAATCTATAGTTTTGCTGAATAGTATTATTAGCCACTGCGTGCTCAGATTTACTGTTTAGGTCTTTTCTTGGCTCTCATTATTTATTTTTTTTCCAAAGTATAAGCTTGAATAAACATATAGTTAATAGCACCTTGATTTATCTGCAGAGGAACTTCAGCTTTTAAAAACTTTTGTTGAGAGTATCACTTGCCTTTTTTAATTACATGTGTGTGTTTTTCCTCTGAATTTTGTGTTTGACTTAGAAGACTTTATTCAAGACTTGAAGGAACTAATGCATTTATAGAAGGCAGTTACAGTGACTTGCTTTCTAAACATGTTCATGTTGTGATAAGGCACAGTAGAACAATTTCAGCATTTGCTAATTTGTGTCTTCAGCTTTTGTTCTCTAGCCACTTATGTGTACATTTTGGAAGCAAATAGTTTGTGTTACAGTCACGGTGTTACGAAGGCATAAAGTAAATGGAAACTCATGGGTGTAACTTACCTATGACTGTGTATTGTCAGAGTTTCATTCAGTACTTTGGAGGTTTATGCTGAACTGTACTCTGCAACATGAGGGTCACTGGGAGGACGGAACAGAAATACAAAAGTAATAAATAAGCCTGTCTGAAATGAAATGAAATGAAAAGCCTCTCTGAAGCCAGCTAAACGTTAACTGTAAGATAAATCTCATTTTAGAACTAGATTGTAGGGAATTTTCTGTATGACCAAGTCGTCCTGTGCTTTTGTGCAAGGAGGAAACTCTTTGAAATCTCGCCGTGCTTTGGCTGTATGTTGTGTTCTGTTAATGCAGCATCTGCACTGTTTGTGTTTTCTGAGATTGAGTGTTTGAAATACAACGTTGCCAACAGTTGTTACAAGAAGATAGTTCGTGTTGCCCCAAAAGTAAAGTGAATAAAGTTGTTGGACAGCATAAGCTATAGACTAACAGGATTTATTTTTTTATCTTTCAGAATACTCAAGGACCGAATTCTGTAGCAGATTTTTCTGCAATTAAAGAACTCGATACACTGAACAATGAAATTGTGGACCTGCAGAGGTAGGTAAAGGAGGAATAGTCACAGCTGCCTTAGATTCAGTTGTGCTATTGACTGCTTTTTAAAAACCACTTCAATGCCTAAGAGAAAAGCAGGTGGTAATAGTCTGCTGAAATAAATGGTTAGCATGTCTGTGGTACTGTCTAACACTTCTGCTCTTTGTTCACTCACATGAGTGCACTTAATGGCAGCAGGGCTGTGAGGGGTCTGTCCCTCATGCCCTCAGGACGTGTTTCACAGAGCTGCCTATCTCAGCATCCTGAGGTGGAAATATTCTCTGTTGTTCATATTAATTGGCAGATGTGAATGGAGCAGATCTTTAGGATGCTGGAACCATAGTATCAATTGGTATGAGTTGTCTTTGATCTGTAGAAGGAATTTGAAGGACTTTTTTGCTAATGGCTGTAAGGAAATGAGATGGAAAAAATGAAGTATGCAGGGTGGGGATTGGGAAGATGACTTTGTGTATGGACCTCTGCTAAGGTCTTGATGGTGATAAAGATGGAGGTGCTTGTCTTCTGTTTAGTAAAATAAACTGTAGCACTGAGAAAAATTGTTTTGATGTCTGCAGACCCTTGGGTTCCATTGATTATTTCCAAGGTAATTAAGATGACTAAGTGACTAAGAAAATCAAATCCATGTATTTTCTGTAGTTTTCATCATACTCTTCAGACCTAGCAGGTATTTTTCTTCAGCTTTTTTTTTTGTTACTGTCGTAAATCTACTGAAAATTCTATTAAGAACAGTAAACTCTCCTATTTTTTAAGTGAAGGTGCTTTGTCATGATGAAATCTGCCTCTCTAATTCATGTCACTTGCAGGAATGATTTAATTTGGCAATGTGTCAAAGCACAGACTGTTTCCTAAATGCATAAATGTTTTTCACTTCAGCTGCTTATTCTCTGCCTTATTACTCCCACTGCCTCCTCACTTCTCCCTGCTCTGCCTTCCTCCGTTCTTTAGGTTATATTAATTCCAGTTTTGAACGCTTACATTTATTAACCTGAAATATGATTTACAACAATGTATATTTGCTGTTACTATCTTAGAGGAAAATAAATTGTTGGCTAGCATGAATTTTTAGATGAGGTTGGTTTTCAGTAGGTGGGCTTGCAGCCTAACATGCAACCCAGCCTGTTTCAGACTTGTTTTCTTTTCTTTTCTTGCTGTGAGGTGTGAAGGAACCATGGCCTTTGAAAAGTCATTGCTTTCATTTCTGCAGTGGCAAGTATATGTTGACAACATTTGGCACATTAGAGTGACATTAGGTTGTTGAAGATGTAATGGGGCAATTATGAATATGTATTTTTAGAAAGGGGAGATTTACTTTTATATGATTTAGAGGTTCAGAACAGAATGGGATTAACAATGTGGTAAATGTAGGAGACTTTTCATCTTTGGTGAATTCACATTTCTGTTATAAGTGGTGAAGTACACTCTCAGACTTGATAGTTGTCCTATAAAAATGTAATTTAAACTGAAGTTATTTATGTTCATTATTAAACAAGATACATTGTTCAGCTGTTAGACTTAATGTATAAGAATTCTAGTCTGTGATTCCATTGAGAAGTATCCAAGAGAGCTGTATTTCTGAGACCCAGTAACAGAAATTGAATCTATTTTTGAAGTGCTCTTCAAAAAAAAAAAAAAAAAGGCAAGAGAGGAAATGGGCAAAAGAATGACAATGTGTGGAAAACAGCTTTTGGAGAGACTGAGCAAAGAATACAGAGGTGATGTCTTTGTGGTTCAGCAGTTTGTGTGGGCAAGATTTCTTGTATCCAATAGCTTTGTAGTCTAATTTTATGAATACAATGTCAGGAAGTGTAGGTTGAGGATCAGATGAAGAATAAAATGCAGAACACTTCCTAGTGAGGATAATTCCCCTCTGATGAGGGGACCTTGTGGGATCTGCATCATTTTGAACCTGTTAGCACTGCTGTTTTTAAATTCTCTTTCAGTTGCACTATATTTTTAGAAAGGTGTTTGAAGCTTTTTTTTGATCAGCATTGTGGGAGGCTAGACCAGATGTTCTTATTATTCTGTCTTGAGCCACGAAACCTTTTTCTTCCCCAGCAAACTCAGCTTTGCAGTCATGCATTCAAAACTATCTACTGCCCACAGATTGGTGGGATTTCTTCAAGCTTTACCAGTACTACATTCCCCTCTAAGCATGCAAAGTAGTTGAGCTTGACTTGGGATACCTCACCAGAGGTGCCATCCTTCACATGTGCTGGATAGCAACACTCATATTGTCCTGAATATAAACCAGGTCAAAAGGGCCTTAAAACTGATCTACATCTTAGCCAAGCAATGAAAGAGTTTTAATGTAGGATCGGTCGCTTCTTCTGACCTCTGGTTTGGAAGTGACTGAGCTGTTGCAGCTGTGAAGCTGGAGGGACCAAAGAGTGGAAGAAACAAGGCAAACCCTTGGCATTTTTTTCCTGGCATCGCCAAACTGAAGTACTGCTACATTAGGGATTCCCAAAATTATAAATGCATGTGAACATAAGAAATATTGGGCAGTTGTGAGAGTAGATAACTCTACCAGCTCTGAGAGTAGTCATCTGTCTCTTGTTACGGAAAATAACTTTTTTTTTTTTTTGCCTTTGTAACTAAGGTGGTTTTAAGTGTTGGCCATCATTCAGCCTGGCTGGGTTGAGTGGCTTCAATGGCTCTGCTGGCACAGGGGGACTGCAGTTCTCAGCTATGACAAATATTTGTAATGTGCTGGCTCCCATTTATAAAGTACTCTATTCACAAATTAGTATTAAACTTAGGAATTTACTAAGATTACTTGATTGTAAATCATGAAGCATCTCCATGGGAGAAACCATCAGTTAGTCATTGCTTTTAATTTATTTGATGTGAGGTTCTCCTGGCCTGACTGCTATTAAAATTCATAGGGAAATTGTGTTGCTTTCAATAATTGACTTGAATTGGTTACAAGTGTCCTTTATTGGCAAGACCACAGTTCTTTTTGGGTTTGGGTTGGTTTTTTTTTCAAGTGCTGATGTGTTAAGGGGTTTTAAGATCCAGGAAATCTGTCATATCCAGTAAATCAATTTTGTGACTTGTTTTTGGTTCTTTCAGTTGCTGAGCATTCCTACAGGGGCATACCAGATAGTTTGTAAAAGAAATGGAGGCATTCAGAAGAATTAGTGAATTAAGTAGGTCTGTGTTGTCTTTTCTTTGAAACAAAGAGGCATTCCCGGGGGGGAGGAGGGGATGTGTTATGTGTAGACTATATACACTCAGCTTGTTTTCCTTTGCCTGAGACTGCTGCCTAAGCTTTTCTTTTTCTGCCTGACAATACTTCTTTCACTTGATTCTTTCCAATTCATTGTTTGTGCTTTGATTTGGCTCATGTAAGCTGCCTGTGAGTGGGTGTTGTATCCTGTTGCTTAGTCCAGATTTTAAGGGTTTAGGTACCTGGCTTCTGTTGAAATAAAAAGGAAGTGATCTGCATCTCTGACAGTCTCTTAGGCACATCAGTGACAGTAATGTGGAAAGGCTGTATAATAAGCATACATACCTGCTTGCAGTTCTATTTCTTGCTCAGTTTTCACACCCAAGCAGGAAAAATAACAAGTATTTATTTTCCTAATCGATTATTCTCTTTTATCTTCAGTCCGGATGAACTTGTCCAAGTGCCTGCTGTGCTTAATGGGTGTTTGAGGGCTTGAAGGTGTTTTTCAGTCTGACTTGTATGTAGATCTGTGGAAGTGCTTTACTGAGACCCTTTGTTCATGGAAGGTTATGGAAGCAAAAGCAACAGAGCTTGTTTCAACCCTGTGTTGCAGTGCTTTAGATATCTAAAGTACAACTCTGCTACAGGTACTAGTTTATTGAGCTAGAGGAGTGTGCTATAGCTGTCATCGAGAAGGTGAAGATTTGTTTAGAATTTCCATTTTCTGAGGAATGGAGAGTGAGGAATTTTACAAAACTTGAACGATCACACTCAACAAAATAAGTAGCCTTGTTTGTTCTTCAAAGTTCCTCTTTCCACATATTTCCTTTTTTTTCCATTTAAACCTTTCCTTTGGGCATAATCAGGAAGTTGCCCTTTAATCAGATACTGAGATAAGTAATAGCAGAACATAATCAAAAGTAATTATTTGTCAGAACAAATGTTCATTTGACATCTGACATCTGGGTTGTTTTTATTTTCCACTGTTCATGGCTTAGCAGTAAACAAAAATTCCTCAGTCTATATAAAGAGAACTTAGGGTAGACTCGCTTTACTTCAGAGACAGAAATACTTTCTTCTGTATTAAATAGGAGTAAACAATAAAATAAATAGTTTTAGATTAACAATCTGCTGCTATTAAAATATGAAGTTACCTTAATTTCAATATGTACCAGTAATGTAATTTGATAGATTTTCACTGGGGTATTTAATTTAGAAATGCTAAGTTTATTGTTCAAATTCTAACTTTTCATGTGTGCGGTAATTTATTAACAAAATCTTTATGAAAGTAAGTATCTACCTGCAGAAGATAATGTTAAAACCCTAGAGCTTGAAGTTTTTTTCTGCATCTGTGAAAGGAAAAAAGATTCCATATGCTGTCTAGAGAGAGATACTCTTGATTTTTTTAATAACAGTAACACTTGTGAGGTGTATGTTGGGTTTTTCCCTTTGTTATGTCTGACTATCAAGCATTTATTGATGATAATTCCCCTGCCATCAGTAGTCACTTTTAAACTTGAATAAATGCCTGGAGAGACAGGCTTGATATGACACAGCAAATCACTACATGTGGAGTCTCTGAGCAGGTCCTGATTCCAGCAAGCCAAGCCAGCCTTCCTGCTTCTCCCTGTGCTTCCCAAGGGAAGGATCTAAAATCCGACAGGCAAAGGGCGTCAATCAGCTCGATTGGCCTGCTGGAAATGTTTCCTAGCTGCTGTGAGCATAGGCATGGCTGTGTTTGCAGGGGTTAATAGATGGAATCTGATGCAATCCCTCCCACTTTTCCTAGCAGTTTTCATTAGACAAGTGCTCCATAGCAACAGTGAGATCACTGGAGACAGTATTTCATTGATTTCTCCCTCCCGCCCCCTTCCATTTTTGAGCCATTCTTATCACTGGAGTGCAGTTGGTGGAAGGACAGGGGGGTTTATGCAGAGCCCTTGTGTGGGCTTCTGTCTCGTAAATAATTTGGAAAGCAGAAATCCCTTACATCTTCTGTGTTTGATGTTTCACCATGTATTTAAAGAGAGATACAGGCTTAGGGGGCTGGATAACTGTACCTGCTGTAGCTGATGTTCTGAAGTATTCTTGCATTGTTTGCTGGTCTTCTAGGGAAAAGAATAATGTAGAGCAAGACCTGAAGGAGAAAGAAGATGCCATCAAGCAGAGGACAAGTGAGGTCCAGGTAAATAAAACACTAGATTATTGTTCAGACACCTGATATTGCACCATGTGCTGCTTTAGTGACAGTGGGATTACTGAGTCTTTAGATCCCGTCACTTATCTAGTAAAAAATTGTGGCTAAGAAAAAGAATGTACTTTGAAGTGTATTTTCTGCATGATTGTGGGTTGGTGTAGGTGTGTATATTTATATAAATGTGTGAGGTTCTATAGTCTGCATGGAGTGTTAAATGAAAAAGATTACAAAAGAACAGATTTTTTTTTTCTTTCTTTGCCTTTTTTCCTTTAAAAGACTATCTACTGGATAATTAAAACTAAAGAGGACACTGTAGCACTGTAAATTAATTAATAAACTTAAGTGGCTCAATTAAAAGGGCTTGTGTATAGGGCTGCTTCTTATGAGTCGCAGTAATTACCAGCTTGGGAGGAATGTTGCCTCAAGTTAATTTTGCCTAATATAAGTGAATTTTAAAAAGAATCTGTTGATTTTTTTTTTTTAAAAGGATGACATTGTAAAATTTAAATTTACAAGTGTTTTACAGGCATTAAAAATTATACAGTCAGCATTAGTGTTTAGGGTGCTGACAGTCTAGATCTGAATTAAGTACTGCAGAGCAACATTTGAATTAAATTTTAAGTTGCTCTTTAAAAAAAAAAATCTTAAGTGTGATGTCTGACCACTTACATTTATTTCTAAATTTATTTTAGGGATCTGCTATTTAAAATAATCTTTATTTGGTGAAGAGCAAATAGCGCAAGTGATCTCTGCATTCTAATTTTGATCGGGCTGAAAAGGAGCTAATGTGTTAAAACAGTTGAGAATTTTGTGTTTGGCTATTTAATACCCTTAAAGCCTGGACGATAATTAATAGTCTGACCTCTCTGGAGATAGTCAGGTGCTGGCCTGTTGGTCATGCTGGAAGGCAGCTCCAGCAGCTGCAGGAATTCGTGCTGAAGTTGCCCATGCCTGTGATTCTGTCCCTGTCATTCCCCTCCCCACCCTGCAGATTGCTTTTCACACTTAAAAATCCCCATGGGTATTCCTGCTTTTGCACGCAGAATGGTTTTGTTCGTGTGTGCTGGAATCTTTGAGTGTTCATGTTGAGTTCCCTGCGGTCTTTGCACAAAAGGTAGATAAAAATCTTACCTTGAATGTTACAGTGTCATCTGTGTGCTCAGTGTCTGATGGTCGGCAGCCTCACAGAATCAGTTTGTCGCCTCAAGTTAAGTCTTTGTATCCTTAACAGTAATTTTGGAAGCAACTGTCTCAGGTCTTTAACCTCTTAGTGATCACACAAGCCATTCAGGATCAAACAGGAAATGGCTGCAGCATTTATTTAAGCTGGTGGCCCTTCACCTCTGGTCCTTTTCTTGTTCCGGAATGTTGGAGGACCTGCATGTTTCACCAGACTTTCTAGGACTTCAGAGAATAATGTGGCAGACTAAGGATATCTTTACCTCATGCTTTTTTAATTTTGGTTATATTCTAATGGTGACATTTCAAAGATGGTGTACAAAACTAGTGCTCTCTAACATTCCAACTTGGTTCAAGCTAGTTTTGTGGCATCACACTCCTGAATTTCTGATACCAGAATTTCTTCCATGGACACAAACTGTAATATCAAATATATCTATGGTCAGTGATGAATCAAACTGATTTGTATAGGAGGAGAGAAAGAGTGACAATTCTTTTCTTCGACGTTTTTTCTTCTATAAAATAATTTATATACTATTACATAGTTACTAAAAAGCAAAGACAAGAGAAGGAGTTTTAAGGAAAACATAGCATGTTGGTGTGTTTCAATGTGCTTATTAAAATATCAGCTCCTCAGCAGCAAAGACTGAGGGTGGTGTTTTCCTGAAGTTGCATGTTCCATATACCCCTCTCAGCAGTGGAATTTCTCTGTTCTTCTTTGCAGTGCACCAGTGCCATTGGAAAGTCAGTGAAGTTTAAATTTCCTGTCCTCTTTGAGGCTTAAGAGTTTTTAGCACATGAATGGTTTGGGGAAGTACAGACTGACGAGCTATTAAATCCATTGTCTTGTCTGTGAAAATACGGATCCCTAAACTTCCCTTATCCTACACTACTTTATCACAAAGAGTTGTAGTGATTATAAATATAATACAAGGATTACTGTTACCATTAGAATGCCAGTTTGTACCACCTCAAATATGTTCATGGTTTTTCCATAAAATCTCGTTCAGTGCTTGAACATTAATTGCTGCTTCTATGCTGAGAGTGTTCCTTGAAATCAAAGCTTAATTGGAGCCTGGTTTGCTTCATGAAGAGGTATTTTTGAGTATTGTCCACATTCTGTGTATACCCCAGCCTTTAATTTGAACATATGTGAACAAAAAAACACTGTGGATTTTGGGTTTGGTTGGGGTTTTTTCCTTCTTTTCCCTTTTGGGAGCCATCAGGCTTAGTCAGGTCTCTTCAGTGCTTCTCTACTGCTGTGCCTAGGACAGACAAGAGTGGAGGTGACCTATATTTAGCTTATATGGATGTGAATTCTTGCTTCCTTTCACAAAAAAGCAGCTGAAATCTCTTTAAGCTGTTACTTTTTCCCCCATTGCTTGCATTAAGTGTCAGCTGATTCTTGCTTTTCAAAGCAGTGTAAAAAATGAATGGATCAAGAATGTCCCAATTATCCAAGTCAGTAGCTGCTGTAAGAGCTTTTTGTTTGTGTGCTGGTTTGTCTTTCATGGATTAGAAATAACCAGTAATTCACCAAGTCTGCTGCTGTGCACCAGTCACATACCCTTTACTGAACTTCAAATTTGATTTGGGGGGGGTTGTGAGGGGCTTTTGGTGGTTTATGTTTTGGTTTGGGGAAGGGTTTTTTGCATGGTTTTGGGTTTGGCTTTTTACATAAAAGCATTTATGATGTGTCTTCCAGTTGTCTTGAGGTTACCTAATTCCCCAGCATCTGACTGCTTGCACCATATGCCTTTCTATTTCTGTCTGGCTTTTTTGTCCTCATTACGGGAGGTGTTAGCACACATGGGTAAACTACCCCCTCACAAAAAAGAACCCAAACAAAACACCCCTAAAAAAGGACAGCGGGATCGTAGCTTAGAGCAGCACACAAATGTATGATCTAATCAGAATTTCATCTCTTGTTTTCCTATCCTCCTTAATTTTATTTATCTCTATTCATTTTTTATTGTTGTTGATGATTCTTCGTTCAATTACCGTATTTTCTCAGAAAGGCTGCAATATTCTCTTGTCATCTAATATTTTTCCTTTTGTGTTAATCCTTTTTGATCTCCCTGCATTATCTCTTCCTCTTGACTTTGACGATTCTTTCTTCATCCTAATTTCTTTTCTTGACATGTTTTCCAGTGTTATCTCTGCAGCTTCTTGAAGTATAACCATTCTTGTCGCTCAGAAATGAACTAATTACCATAGGATGCTACTTAATGTACTTAGAACACAAGACACATACTTGCAGCTGTTTTGTAAATCAGAAGATGCCATGTTGTGTTGTATGAAATGTGAATTCCTCACCAGTGCTGTTACATGGCAAATAAGTTTTTGGCTGATTTTTTCAAAATTAGCGGCAGGAATGCCCTAGGAGACAGTGCATTTGGGTTAATAATGCACTGCTTTGGTCTTTCACCATGCCCCTAAAACCAATTCCTATTTTTGGCTATGTGTTTTTGAAGGGGGAAGGAGCAGAATAAAGGATTTCCATTATCACAGAATCACAGAGTAGCTTGGATAGGAAGGGACCTCAAAGACTATCTTGTTTCCACCACGGTTGCTCAAGGCCCCATCCAGCCTGGAGTGGAACACTTCCAGGGATGGGGCATCCACAGCTTCTCTGGGCAACCTGTGCCAGTGCCTCAGTACCCTTCCAGGGAAGGATTTCTTCCTGATATCCCACCTAACCCTGCCCTCTGGCAGTGTGAAGCCATTCCCCCTTGTTCTATAATTCCATGCCCTGAGGAAAACGTCCTTTTCCAATTTTCTTATAAACCCCCTTTAGGTCCTGGAAGAGGCTCTAAAGTCTCCCTGGAGCCTTCACTTCTGCAGGGTGAACAACCTCAGCTGTTTCAGCCTGTGTTCACAGGAGGGGTGCTCCAGCCCTCAGAGCACCTTCATGGCCTCCTCTGGCCTCGCTGCAACAGGTCCATGTCCGTTACAAGAAACTCAGTAAAACATATTGTCTTTGTCCCACCTTTCAGCAATGTAGCAGTCTGAATAAAGACTACTTCTAAATTCAGAATGAATCCCTGTTAATCTGTGTTGATGCACGATCCTCAGTACCTCAGTGAGATTTGTTTCACTGAAGAAAAGAAAACACAAATAACCTGATTATTTTTATGTCTTAGAATTTGAGAATACTTGCTTGTCTGACATGCTGTCAGTGCTGGCTTCTGAAAGATAATTTGTTGATACTTTGAAATCTAAGTTAGTACTGCAGTTTGTGCTGTGGAACGGAGAGAGGGAACATGTGTCAAGCTGATCTGTTTTGTTACAGGACCTGCAAGATGAAGTAAAGCGGGAGAGCAGTAATCTGCAAAAGCTGCAAGCTCAGAAACAGGAAGCCCAGGAAACCCTGAATGATCTTGATGAGCAGAAGGCCAAGTTGGAAGAGCAACTTAATGACATCAGGCAGAAGTGTGCAGAGGAGGCCCACTTGGTAAGGTCTGGTGGGCCAGGCCCTTGGAGGACTAAATGCCTTGTTTTGAACAGCTCAGCCTTTCAGAGTTACGGTTGTTGGGACAGGAGAAAAGGCTTTAACAAATAAATAGCCTGAGCATCAAGGTTTTGTGAGCAACAGAGCATAGGAAATACATCGCTCACTTCAGTGACCTCCTATTTTAGTATCAGTGTGTCAACAAACGTATTGAGATATACTTGCACACAAATAAAGTTAGCAAACAAACAATGCAAAATTATAGTACAACATAATTGTAATTAGAAGCACTAATTACAGGAACTGATTGCTTACGTGATTAAAAAATAACATCTTATGTAATTTCTTTTTCCTACCATAAAAGTATTATATTTCTTTAAGGTCTAAAATTATCTTTTCAGTGTTAAAAATATCTGTGTTGGTCAGAAAAACAGTTAGAATACACTGTTCCTATGGAGACCAGTAGAGAATTAACTGTCCATTCAGGTATGATCTATATCAGGTATTATCAGATATGATAATTCATTCAGCTATGGTCTATAATCTCTGCAATAGCTGTGAGATTTTTAATTTTTCTGGTCATAACTAATCAGTTGTGTTTGGAAGCGTTGATTGGTTTTTTGGGTGTGGGGTGTTTGGTTTGTTTTTTTTTAACTTGCAATACTGTTCGTGCTTTAGATTGCCATGCTGAAGGCTGAAATAACCAGCCAGGAATCAAAGATTTCAGCGTATGAAGATGAACTGACCAAAGCCCAAGAAGAGCTGAGCCGCCTGCAGCAAGAAACTGCAGAGCTTGAGCACTGCATAGAGTCGGGGAAAGCACAGCTGGGACCTCTTCAGCAACATCTGCAGGATTCACAACAGGAAATCAATTCAGTAAGGCCTTGTGAAAGACCCACCCCCCAAAAAATAGTTTGAGCTGCCAGCCTTTAGTGTGGTTTGTCTTCAGGGGAAGGCGTTGTTTTCTTTTTTCTCCACTGTTTGCTCATGTCTTCAGTTACTTACACATGTGTTCTGTTGTAGTAGTTGTTAGCATTCTTAGAGGATGATTTAAGTCATTCAAGATACTTCATGATTTTTCTCCAAGTTTTGTTAATAAAGGGGATTAATTTACTGTACTTCATAAATAATTTGTCTTAATGTAGTGAGTGAAAAATGTGTAACGCAGACTTAAATTCTCTGTGTCCAATGGTTATTTAAGTTTTCATTCTCAACCATGGCTGGGGGCACATTCTCACTATTCTTTAACTGATGGAAAGTCAGTATAAAATTCCTGAAAACATTTACTTAGTGCATTGTTGAAGGGGGAAAGTAAAGTGAACGTAAGAATAAGTTGGGCTGAGATTAGATCCTGAGAAGCAGAGAGCTGGCTGCCCTGGTTTTAAGCCCCGTGCTTTGAAGTGTCTGCTGTTGTGTGGAAGACTTTAAGTTTCCATCCGTAATCAGTGATTTGTTATTACTTCAGTGGTGCATTAGCTTGCACACCCTTTCCTCATTGTTCTCCTCTGTGTTGTTGCCAACTGTCTAATATATTAGCCACTCACATTGTTATCAAGTTAAAAACAAAAGGCAAAGCCTACCTGTGAACTTTGAACCCTAGAAATGCTTGACTTTTCACACAACTCACATCTGTAACTTTCTGGTTTATTTTTTAAAAAAAAAAACTTCTGCTAGAGTTCATGCAAGACCACTTTCTTCTGTTGAAGAGTCTCGTAGTATTCATAATTTTTAAATTTGGCTTCTAATTTTAGAAACCGAGAAGTAAACAAATGGATTTTTCCATTGTTTCGTCACAGGTAGAGGGAAGGTTGTACTATTTCAATGTTTATATACTGGTAAGAGGTGTTTGCAATGAACAAATTTGAGACTGATGTATAAATGGTTATGCTTGACTGTAATACAGATCTTTTCTTAGTAAGTTTTATATCAGTACTCCTAATTTTATTGCTCTTGGCTCACAAGTAAGGAACAATAGGTGCCTTGGTGCTTTAGGCAAGATTATTTCATGGTTAGTCTCAGTCAGTTTATTTGAAAGACTCCTGGTGTTGTCTTTGTTCTCACCTGACTTTTGACACAAGCAAGGCCATGAAAACTCTATTAGGTGACTGACCTTGCAGAATTCAGTGGGCTTTAGGCACCTAAATATCTGAACTGTGTTTTCATTCTTCTGCATAATCTGCCAAGTCCAGTAATTCCTTCCTAACTGGCAGGTTGGTTGTAAATGTTTGCTGTGAGGCACTGCATTAAGCTTATCACTGAAATACACACACTTGGAAAGTCGTGTGGGAGAAGATGACAAATACATAATTTTCCTTCTTGGAAGATGACAGTTCTAATAAAACAACCTTTCTAATTTAAAGTTTAAGGTAGTTCTAAATACATAATTTAAAAAAAATTACCAAAAAACCCCCCAACAAAGCAAACAAAACCCCAACCAAAAACCCCCAGCAAAACTAAACAAAACAAACTAAAGAAAATCCTGAAGGCTCTGCAACTTTTCTTATGAGTTTGAGTAGAAACAAAGCAACTAATCTTGATGTTGCCAGTGCTGCAGTCTGCTTCTTGGCAAACAGTTCTCAGGTGTGTCCTTCAACCACGTTGCACCTCTGCTAAATCATATTTCTGCTCCTCCCTCACACTTCATACTTTGATTGAAAGAACAGGGGGATTATTATATTTGCTTTTGAAAACAAGAATTTCAGACATATCAGTAATGTTGTATTTAAGAGGGGACGGTCACATACTGTGTTCCGTGTGTTGCCATACTGATGCGCGTACATTTATTTCTGTTTACAGGTGCAGACAAAACTTCTTGAGCTGAAAGAGCTGGAAAACAACCAATTCAGTTGGCACTCCCAGCCACATAGTACACTCGTTAATGGGACTGTGGATCATTCCAGTCTTAGCAACAGCAGCAGTGAAACTGCAAACCTTAACGAGAACGCTGAAAGGGAAAGTGTAGCAGAAGAGGAACAAACAAACAGTGTGTCTCCAGTGAGTAGTGTTTTGCCTGCTTGTTCATGATGCAATGCAGCTGTGAAGCTGGGAGAAGTTAAGAATGTATCAAGATTGAGTATGTTTTTAAACACTTGCACAAGTGAAATTTCAGGGTATTTTTCTGAGGGACTGTGTTTCCACAATCTGAAAGTTCATAAGTAGAAAAGGAGACAATTTTAGCTTGCCTGGAAAGCGACAATAATTTTTTTCCGAAGGAAATATCATAAATTGAATAGTAGAACTAACATTAAAGGAGAGCAGCTGTCTCCATTTGGTGGAACAAGAATGAAATAAGGAATAGTACAGAAAACCTAAAACTGTCTTGCTTTAACTGTTCCTCCTTATGTCTCAGTAGATTCTTGATTGATTTATTTTTTTAAAACTTTCACAGGGTTTTTGGAACACTTCAGTATGTTCTATAATAAGTATGAACCTCTTGAAGTATGCTTTAGTATATTCTGTGATTCTTTTTAATACTTAAAATTTTTTTGTGCAGTCTTGTATTTATTTATTTATGGTGAATTGCCTTTATCCTTGTGCAGATAAGGAATAGTCCTGAAACAGCAGCCTCTGTTGTAGAAGAGAAAGAGACCCCAACTGCAACTATTACCAAAAAAGTGAGTTTGTCCAGGTTTTGGGGGAGGAAGAAGTAAATTAAAAGAAGTCCTGGTTAACTGTTTCAGGCTTGGATCATGGTCATGATAAATAAATAAAGAAATCGTTACTCCTTACTGCTTTTATTTAGGGCGTGATGTCATGAAAACATTTTGTCTCCCGTAGCAGGCAGGTTGTGGAGAAATATTGTGGCTCTCTCCATTGATGAATTATGAATTCCAGCTGTCTCTTTGCTTTAAGCTTTACGAAACCACTAAATGGTAACAGGAGATGACATAAGTGTTTTCCGTCCTGCAAGTCTTAAAAATTTAATACCTTTCTCTCCTTTTGCATTGCCCAGGAAGATCCATTTGATGCTGAATCTCATCCCTTGCCTGATCTAGTTTCTGAAGCCAGCTTAGAGTTCTTCCAGTCTGACCCTTTTGTTGGCAGTAAGTAAATATTTCTAAGTGCAGACTTGCAGAAACAGGTCTTCTGTGAACACATCAGTCTCATCCTCACCTTGAAACTGTTCTTTACAGAATAAATCTGGAGATGTGTGAGTGACAGGAGTGTGGAATCAGTAGCGTTACAAAAATAGAAATGACAGAAATGAGTGTTCCAGGGTGTTTCTCCTTCCTTCATTTGGGCTTCCTAATTAGCTGTGACAATTGCTCCTTTCCCTCACTGCTCTTCCTGAGTGCTTCTCTTACCCCAAACCCTCCCTCCCCCTGCCCCGGTGGCTTTTTGGCCTTAAAGGCGTGGGCCTTGGTGTGATACGTGTGGTGGCACTAATCTAATTTACAGCACAAATCCACAAACGGGTCAGCGGAGGGTTCACTGAGCTGTGGTGTGGGGACGGTGTGGGTGGTTGGGAATGAATGGCTGTGGCCTACTAATGGTGAGTTTGGCACTCAGGAAAAGGTAATGTGGAACTGCACCATCTGTTCGTCTTGGGAAAGTGCTCGACTTTATTTTAAGAACTTGCTACTGACGAATGCTGTTGCTCTGCTTTTTATTTTTTTATGGAAGAGATGATCTGCCTGTATGGAGCCAGTTGGAGAAGGGGAGTTAATTTGAATTAACTGCTGAAGCAGATGTTTTCAGCAACATTAATATGATTTTACACGCTTTCAGAATCAACATGGTCTGATCAATTTAGCTGGTGTCGCTTCGAAGGGAAAACAAGCTCAATTTGTTTCAGATCACTTGGCTTCTGAAAGAATGTCAGTGCTGATTTAATATTTTTAGTGAGTAAATTAAACTAATTTAAAACATCTTGAATGTTTCTGCGTAGATATTGCTTGATCTTTGTTTAAGTTGAAGTGGTCCTACTTATAGCATATGACAAGGCCCTTCTTTCAAGGAGAAAGGGTTGTGTGTCAGTAGCCAATTTTTTGGGCTTCGTGTGCTCAGAATATTCAGGGTAGATATCTACAGCTAAGAGGCAGTATATATGTCTCTCAGATATAGATGAGGAAGTAGAAATGATGTAACTGGAATCGTGCACTCAGTACAGAAAGGAACACTTAGGAGCTACAATCCACAGCGCCTGTGGGAATTAATCAACACTGGGACTCGTACCAGTAGTTAGCCTGGATTACTGCAGGGGTAAATACTGCCTAGCGTGGGTGCTGGTGGACAACAGCCAACAGATTGGACGGCTGCTTTTGTGTGTGTGTCGTGATTGTGATAAGCTGCTTAATGAATATTTGCTTTTTTTTTTTTAAACAGGTGATCCCTTCAAAGATGACCCTTTTGGAAAAATTGGTAAATAACTTTGTAACTTCTAATGAGTTTGGTTTTTTCTAAATGGTTCCTGCTAGAATGAAACCTAAATGGTTCTTGTTAGTGTGTGGGGAAAAGTGTCACCACTTTCAGAGGGGAAAAAAGGGTGGAAATGTCACAAAAAGTCACTCTAGGATATATATGGTAGTAGCAGCTGGCCACTTTGTTAAAGCTTTTCAGAGAAGCCCGTTGCTACTGAACTTTGCTCCTGTACCCTTAGTTGGGATTTAAGTGTGTGAAGGTGGTAAACAGAAGGCTCCAAACCCTTGCTGCTTGTTTTGTATGCAAAAAAAGTAGGACTCTTAACCTACCAACTTACTTTAGAACTAAGTACTGAAAAGGTGGGAAGTCTCTCTTTAGGCTGACTTTATAGGCAATGTTTGCTCAACCCTGAATGGAGCTTTTCTGCCACCTGAATTGATGGCAAAAGAAGCAAAATAACCAGTGGGAAGGCAATAACAAAATAGCATTGAGCACCAAGTGCCAGATGAGAAATATCAATTGTGTCTGGGGAATAAAGGGGAGGAAGGCAGGAGAGTTTTGATAAACATTAGGTTCTGTAAAAATGCTTCATTTTTAGGAGATTTGGTAGTGAACTTATAGGCTGAGATGATTTGGGAACTGAACCACTGTTTTCATAACGTGCAGAAAATGTTGGCTTGTCTAATGTTTTGAATTGCAGAATACAAATTATTCACAGATGAACTTCATACTTCAAAGGTCTTTGGTCTTAAACGTGTCACTTTGTGGCAGTATGAAAAAAGCAATGTATTGTTTAGTTTTTAGGATATCAAGCTAAGGAAAGCAAGCAGAAATGCTAAGGAGATATTTACTTTTTAGATCCCTTTGGTGGTGATCCCTTCAAAGGCTCAGACCCTTTTGCAGCTGACTCTTTTTTCAAACAATCCTCCACCGACCCTTTTGTGACTGCTGGCACTGATCCATTTAGCACTGCAGACAACAGTAATAATATCACAGTAAGTTTGGTATCATACCTTTTACTTCCTTCTGTATGTGATTTGCACAAAATAACCTATTTTGTACAGTCAGACATGCCTTAAAAAATTGATATTCACCCATCATATAGATAAAGGTTACCTCTGATCCCCTGATTCTGTCTTGTCTTTTTTTTGTGTCCTAGTTTCTAGAAATAGTCACAGATGAAATAGAAGTAAAAATAACAACATTTTTAAAATGTTTCCTTGTGAAGCTTCATTGCTCCACAGCCATGAGCATTTGACAATAATGAATTAAGCTCAGTTGGTAGTTGGAACTTAATAAACATGGAAAGAAACCCAAGATGAATCTCACCACATTGCGTTGAGGGACTTGACTTTTGCTTCCGTACCCAATAGGATCAAGAAGTATGTTCTGTATTTTATGTGAAATCTGATGTGGTATGGGGTTTCCCTGTGGAAAAGCCACATTGTTCTGTAGCTGTATGTTTGGGATTTTTGGGGTTTTCTAATGAGTGTCACTGAAGCCCTCTCATAATGTGGAGCTTCTTATTAAAGATACCTCTTTCAAGTGTACTTCAATGTAACTTTTAGCTGTCCATACTACAGCTGAGCAGCTATTGAATAGTCTTGAGCCCTTAATAAGGTAGAGTTGGGCATAAAACCCTCTCTGGTGTAAACTAGGACTTATTGAATATATAATATTTAAAGCTAGAGCTAGACAATCTCAGCAGCTAAAATTCTTCGTGTCATTGTTTGTCTTCATTCTTTTGCCATCTCATTTCCTCCTCACTGCTGTTTCTGTTCATACCTCACTTCCAACTTCATGTGTGTATAAAATATGCATAGACATATATAAAACTTAGATACATGTTGATTAGAAAGCAAGATAAGTGCACCCACAGCAGCCATGAGGGTGAGAAATCCCTGCACTGGATGGTGGTGGTCCTGTCCCTCCCCATGGTGTGCATCTTATACAGATCTCAAGGTCATATAACACACCACAGCCTACACCTCCGACCTTGAAAATTAGGTTTCAAGAATCTTCAGTACTTGGCCCACCACCCTTTTCAAAGTCTTGATATTCTAATACAACCAGTTCTTGCTCATAATACAGTCTGATAATAAGTGAAGTACAAAAGAGGAAAGAAAACAAAAGGAGGTCAGAGCTGTGGGATTACCAGTGGATTCTTGAGATCTGTACCTCTGAACAGAAATTATGCATTCATCCTAAATGCTTTACCACACACCCCTGGAGTGTTGTTATCTTGTAGTTGTATCTTCCTGAAGATAGCTCTGATTGTAGAAATCTGAGACGACAATGAGTGGTAGATATTCTTAACTCTTAATTAGTTGTTACCAAGTATGTTGCACATATTGTACCTTCTTTCCATCCTTTGAAAGAATTAATCAAAACAGTGAGGAGGAGTCTCTGTTAACAGACTTGTTTTCTGATGCTGCTGAGAAAAGCTACTTCCAAAATGTTTTGCCTTAAAACTTCTAAACTAAAATAAATCGTGATTGTATTCTTAGATTGAGAAATCTTTTAAGCTGAAAAACAAATTTCCCTCCAAAGGAATTTTTTATTTTAGACAGAGATATCAAAGAAGAATGACCCTTTTGCTCCTGGTGGAACAACTGTTACTACATCAAATGATCTAGGTAAAAGTAGATTATACACATCAGACTTCTCGGGGTTTATTTTTATTTGCTTTTACGTACTTAATGTTTTTAGTCTTTTAACTGAATTTGCAACAAAGCATTTTAGGGATTTTCTGTGTTTTCTGAATTTTCCTGTAAAATGTGACATGAGGTACCAGTTTGCAGAGGGGGATTTTTATAAACCAGAACTGCCTCTTTATCTATAGCCTCTATCACTGAAGACTGATTTCACAAAAAATGTTCCTCTGCTTTACCTAAAGCTGGTACAATATCCTGATCTAAGTGTTTGGACTGTTTGGATGGTTCGTGCTGATTCCCATTAGGGTTGTTTTCAGGGATTTCTTGGTACTTCCTAAGTAACATACAAGATAACTTTGTACTATGAGAGGAGATGTGGGATGGAGTAGCTGCTTCAGCAAGAATTTTTGCTGCTACAGTTTGCTCCTTCTGTTTTGCTATGACCCTCTCTCGTCTGAGGGCTGGAAATGTTCTAGGGAAGACTCTTGTCTCCTGTTTTCCCAAGCTCCCACACGTGATTTTATATTGTAAACCTGTTCAGTTATTAATTGTAAGGGAAGATGGTGTTTCCTAGAGATGCAAAGTGAGTTTGGATGACACTTCCCGCTCCAGAGTAGAATAGCAGGTGGAACATATTTTGAAGCACATGAGAATGAAAGGGTACTGCTGAATTAGATTGAGATAAGAGGTTCAGTACTTCATTCCATGAGTGGGCTTGCAGTCAGAAGTGAGCTCTTGCTCACGTTCACATACATATCTATATCTATATATATATAGATATGTATGTTTATGGGTGCATGCACACAAAAAAAACCCTTTGTGTGTATACATACATGTATCTCAGCAGAACATCCAGTAGTATAGTTATCTGATACTTTCAGTGGAATTTAACTTTTTTTTAGCGTAGGAAAACAGAATACCAGTATTTCTTTTGAATTACTCCCTGTTCAGGAGATTTGTTACCCTTAATTGGAAGTTGACACTCAGAATTTTTGTAAAAGCTGCTTAATAACCTGAAGTGCTCACCTCATAAAATGCTTCACTTGAATTAGTCTATGTTGCAAACTATGTAACAGTTGCTATTTTATAGTGGGATTTTTTTTTCAGTGTCTTTCATATTTAGCTTTTAATCTCAATCTGTGTGCTTGATTTGTGTGTATTTAGCTACAGACCGCTTTGCCTCCCTGTTTGGAAGCGAATCCTTTGAAGGTGGCTTTGCTGACTTCAGCACGCTGTCAAAGGTAACGTGAAGCTGCTGCTACCACAGAAAATGCATGAAACTGCAGTGACAAGACAGAGCTTACACTCTCTACCAACAGTTTTATTACAGTTTTGCCACTACTGAAAATTTATAATGGCTTGAAAAAGAGGTCTTGGTAGTAAATTGCCTTGTCCTACAGTTCCGGTGTAAAGAATGTAATGTAATCTTGTGGCTTTTTTTTTCTTTTTTTGAAGTGAAATTATAAAATGTATTTATTTTTAAATTTGCTGAGCTTTACTGCAGAAGTAGTACTTTTGAATGTTTAAATTCAGCTCTATATTGCTGTACACACTAACCATTGCTGATTTTTCTTTATTTTCAACCCTCTGGAGTATGTGGATGATATGTGTAAAAACAAACAAAAGCATTCTATTTTGTCTTAGCCCAAACTTTCAGTTCTGAATTAATATTGCATTATTGAAGAAATAGTGTAATAGCATTGCACTGAGAACATGTGTGTTGCTGTTTTCTTTGCTGAAGGCCAACAATGAGGATCCCTTCAGCTCTTCCACGTCAGGCTCGGTCAGCAGTGTGATCATAACTAAAAACTTATTTGAGGAACCACCAGCTAAAAATGAGGATGTTCCTCCTGCACTGCCCCCTAAGACAGGAACTCCCACCAGGCCCTGTCCACCTCCACCTGGTAAGAGCTGACAGTGAGAAGGGTTGACAATCAGCTGCTGAGTGTTGGCAGTGGGACAGTAACAATGAGGGGATGGCGAAGGGTCTGAATGTAAAATAAATGAACAAGACGTGGAACAAGTCCACTCCTGATCTGTTGGTCAGTTCCTCAGAGTTAAGTTTTGCATGGTATTTGGGATCATTCTTGGTTTGAAGAGACAAAGGATTTAGGAAACAGGAAAAAAGAAAACTTCCTTATAATATGTGCAAGAACACAGCATAGCTGCAAATTTAAAGGTGACTGATGTGATACACTGTGAATCTCGCATTAAATTATGTTCAAAGTGAGAATTTATTGTGTTTTATCCATAGCAAAACCTCCATGTTTAATGGAAAATTAATTAAATAGAGTTAAATGACTGGCTCAGCTTTTCAGATTAACTTTTTCCAGGTGGCCTTGCCAGAGGTCTGTAGCAGTAACAGTAATAAACCTGAGTTTCCTGGGCTGTTTTCAGTGGTAGTGGAATCCTCTGGGATACTCCATGGCACAAACCACTCTGCTTTCCATTAAAAAACAGGATTATCACGGATAAACAACACCTTGTAGTTGCAACAACCTCGTGTTACAACAGACTCCTTACTCTCAATTTTTTTTGCAAAGATAGGAAAATATGTTACTAGTATTCCTTTTTAAGTTTCTGTCCTCTGTTTCATTGTCTTTAAAAACTCTACGTCATCGTTTTTTTTTAACTATTACACTCTATGGATGAATTTTAAGGTGTTTTGGAAAACTGTAGCATGAAACTTAAACAACTATTCAGTTTCCCTCAAAAGCAGAACACAGATATAGGAGTGTTAATACTGAAGTTTAAACTCAGGTGTTTAGTTTCTAAAGTTGACGTGAGATCTGTTTCATGCCAATGCCTTGCAAGTCATCGGTTTCATTGTAAATAATATTAAAACAGCTGACATGGGAAGTGATGATATTTGAATGTTTGGTGGCGGTCCTTATTTAAACAGAAAAAGAGTTTCTGACTTGGTTGTATGGGAATGGCTGTGACATGGTGCACTTTTGGAATTCAGGCTTCTAGGGGCAGAACAGCAGCATCCTTATTAGTAGATGTACTAGAGAAAAGTAGCCTGGTTTGATATGCCCAATTAAATATGTGGTTATCTTAATAACCATTTCAAATAAATTGATTTCCTAATGGAAATAAAAAATGGAGATGCTTAAGTGTATTTATTTTTAATTATTCCCTTGGTCTGATTAAAAACAAGGGAATGCTTTTTCAAAGAAATGCCCAAAAACCTTCCTCTTAATTCTTCATGCTATGGAAAATGTATAGAAGGGTTGTTGCCTCTGAATTTTGTTGCCTCTCTAGGTACTGATAAGCACATCCATTTCTTGTTTTTGGGGAAGATTTAGAGATTGTATATTTTACATTCTCACAATAATTAATCTTTCCTGTGCAGAAATAAAATTCCCTGGGTGTCATTTGGAGTGCTTCTCCCACATTATTCAAGAAAGATGCGTTTTTTTGCCAGTAATATAATCATAGAATCACAGAACGGTTTGGGTTGGAAGGGACCTTAAAGATCATCTTGTTCCACCCCCACTGGCCAGGGCAGGGACAACTTCCACTACACCAGGTTTCTTCAAAGCCCATCCAACCTGATGCTGAACACCTCCAGGGATGGGGCAGCCACAATGTCATTGTCAATTATAGATAGAACAGCATCAGTGAGTGAAAGCTATCATGGCAGGGTTATGTGGGAAGTGCCTAAGTAAATCATACCTTCCCAAGAGGGTATTCTCTAAATCATTGCCAAATTAGAATCTCTTCTGGTCTTACGAAGGAATTTTTAGACTGACTTATAACAGTGATATGCAAAATAATAAGCACTTTGGTTCAATTCTGAGTTTTAATCAAAAATGGCAACAGAAGCAAGTTTTAAAATACAGTGTTAGCGTGGAACCACTTGCAGAACCTGATAGCAGAATTCAAGAAACTGCACTGAAACCTCTTCTGTAAACAGCAACTTAGAGACAATGGTGGGATGAAATTCAGCTCAACTGGTTTTGGAACTATTTGGGTTAATGTCCTCAAAGGTGTTGAAACCTGACTGGGGTTAAGAAAAGAACAACACAAGTGGGAGCTTCTCCCTGATTGTTTATTTGCAGCTACTTAGGCAAGAATTAACAAAGTAGTTCAGCCTGTGATCATACTCTTTCATTCTGTTAGTTTAAAAACTACAGGAATTCCTGGTGGTAGCATAGTGAGAGGACATGGAGTTTTGAGGACTTAGACATACATGATAATATATTTCTTGTCTCTGTATGAAATTGTGTTAACTTGATCCAAACAAAGAATAAAAGAGCCTTGCTGGAATGATCACAGACAGCTGATGAGCGGGCAAAAATACTGTGCTGATAGAATAGATGCTCAAAACTGTTAAAAATTCTCTTGCCAAAGTAATTAAAATATAACTGTGTTCCTGAATCATTAACATACATGTGTTCCTTTTTACCTGATTACCCTTTCAGAAACTGTGGACCCTCATTTTTTTAAACTGTCGACCCTTCCTCTGAAATTACAATTCCGATAGTTCATGGGAAGAGGTTGCATCCCAAGTAGCTTTTGAATTGTTTTTGGGGTTTTTTTTACTAGTTTTGGCATGTTATTACCTGCTATCCTAAATTCATTTTAAATTCATTTTAATCTAAGGGAAAAGACCTATCAATCAAATAGACTCTTCAGATTCCTTTAAACCGAGCGATCCATTTCAGCCTTTCCCCACCCCAGACATTCCCAAAGAACAAGAAGCAAATCTGTTCTGTGATCCATTTGCTCCCACCAGCATCAGTAAAGAGGCTGACCCCAACAATTTTGCAAACTTCAGTACTGTGAGTAAAGACTTTTTACGTTTGTTTTGGTATAATGGCAGCTTTGAAATGTTCACACTGAAGTCTTCAGTCTAATTTAAAATATTAAAACATATCCCATGTACAAAAGGGATATTGCTTCCAGTTAAAACAGCGTTTACATTTAGTTTACAACTGAGGCTGTCCTAAAACAAAATACTGCACAATGTTATGGCTAATGTTTAAATTGCCTTGTTTTTAGGAGTTTTTTTCATGGAGGCCTCCTAGCTTGTAGAAAATAGGACTTTAAAAATATCTGTGTTCTAGGGATTATCCATTTTATCAGCGTGTGCTGATAAAATTTTATGTCTGTAACAAGCACACTGTTAAATCACATTTTGCTTTATTTTTAATTTTAGTTTAGCTGTAACTGAACTGTTTGGTCGTAATTTTAATATACTGAAATGTTGATAAACAGCCTCTTAACAGTGTATATTAGTGAAATATAACTTGTTGAGTTTTGAGTGGCTAGTAAATTCCAGACTGATGTTCAATGAAGTAAAAAGTAGTAAGTGTCTCTTTATAACCAGAATTCATTTCATAGAAGTCGTGGTGTCCAAGCAGTAGAAGCAAATCTAAAGGTTTGTGCATGCCTATATATTATTTTTTTAACTTTGAGCTTTTGCAAGTAGGAGTTTTGGAAGGCATCCTGTCACTTTCAAGCCTGATACCTGTTAAATGCAATTTGCATTTACAGTATCTTGACCATACTGCTTTTTCTTCTGTTCAGGCCTAATAAACTATGTGCTTGATGGAAGTAAACTGAGGATTGTCAGGCTCTCAGAATAGACTTGCACTGGTTGGTGTGTCTTGTAGCGTGACAACTTCTGAAACGTGGTTATTGGTCTGGGTTATTAGTTAGAGGGACTGAGAAGCCAGTTTGGAGGAGACCAGATGGAGAAAGTAAAAAATATTCTTTGTGAAGGAAAAAGTATTCTTCCCCAGCTGCAATTACTGAAAATACTGAGTGAACTGTGGAGAAAACTTCAGTGTTCTTACATTTATTTCCCAAAGAAGCACCTCAAAGCAAAGAGTAGCTGGAGTATGGTATGATAACCCTTTCAGAGTTAATGTTGGGATGTTCATGAAGAGATGAGCTTCACCTACCTCTTAGTTTTTCTGCATGTTTACTAGAAACAAACTTTAGCATAATCTTTTGTGTTTTATTTAAGATAAATTTATTTAAATTACTTAAACTCTATTTAAGATTAACTGGCTCTATTTTATCATCATTGTACCACAGATATTTAGTTCATGTTCCGTTCACATCAATATACATGGAAATATTTTTTTTCCCCTCTCATATCATGCTGACCTTTCTCTGTATGACTACTCAGCTTCTAACTGTACAGTTACCTTATTATTTTGCTGCTTCTTGGCAGAAGTATTTTTCATGTACACATTCAGAAACAGTCAGTCTACAGCTAAATTCTTGCAGTTGTTGTCACCTGGAAAAATCATCCTTAATGAAAGCAGGGTAAATCAGGATGGCCTAATACTGTGACTAGAGGTTGTTTTGCAAAATGATCTGATTTATTTCGTTTTTCTTGTATAGACTGGGTTTTTTTTTTTAATCCAAAATAAAACTGTATTTGAATTATAGCACTTTCTGCTCAGTGACATTTTGAAACATGGCATATTTCATTAAAATACATCAGTTGGATGGCTTGAAAGCAGTTCTTAGTAGTTAATCTTAGACTAAGTCAATCTTAATAATGTATTACAACTAAAAACAAGTAACATTTTGAAGACTAGAACATACACAATTATTGAAAAACTGTAATTGTCACTTAAAACAAGGACTTGGACAGTCATAGTTATCTCTGTGTTATTAATCTGATTTATTTTGTCTTTTAAAAATGCAGTATTCTACTGAGGAAGACATGATTGAATGGGCTAAGAGAGAAAGTGAGAGAGAAGAGAAAGAAAGATTGGCAAGACTAAAACAGCAAGAGCAAGAAGACTTGGAACTGGCTATTGCACTCAGTAAATCCGAAATATCAGAAGCATGAAGTTTAGAATAAGATTTTATCTCATGTAAACTGTTTTGTCCCTTTTCCTGAATACCTAACCTATTTAAATGTTAATCAGAAAATGCATATATACAAGAAACTATGAAAGGTTTTAAATTTCTGAAAGTGATGTGAATGTTTCTGCTAAATCCAATCCTTTTGGCTACTGTTTGAATAACTGTTAAGTTTAGCATTCAATTTCTCTCAAGTTTTCAGGAGAACAAAGTACTTTTCCCAGCTGAAAGCAAATCAGTTTTAAAATGCAGATAGAGAGATTGTGGTTTGACTGTAATCTGTCAGCAGTTGGTAATTGAGCATAAAGTGAACACAGCAATTATTCTGTCATGGCTGACTGTCTCCCATCAAGCAGTTAGTCATTGCAAACCTTTTATCCTTCTAAAGAGGTTTTAGTAATGCCAGAGTTGTGGAGTGCTTTATTTCATATGTATGCGTATAGATTTTTCTCCTCATTGAAGATTTTACGTTGGATTTTGACATAATCTTCATGGAGTCTACATCAGAAAGAGTGTGTCTTTCTGGAACCTTCTTTGCTTTCACTTGCATGGTCATAAGTTTGAAGGCAGACCTGTTATTTTGTTTTGTAAGGCAATTAAGCTGAAGATTCATGTGCATTTGCTGTTGGCTAAGGTGACTGTCAAATTAGGAGACCCCACTGCTATTTGAGCCACTTTTGCCTGTTAAATATGCAGCTGAACTGGCAAGTTAATAAGTTCCATTTGAAATAGGATTGAGAATAGAAAGAAAAAACAGGTAGTCTGATTTCTATTTTTTTTTAACAACAGTTGTTTTCTGTATATGTAATTTATTGAATGCCAACTGATAGTTGCACCTTAAACTGAATGATTTCTGAATGGTCACTGAGTCAGAGTAGGATTGATAGAATGTTAATGAAAATAACTTAAAGAAAATAACTTATTGTTCATTTTGAAAGAATTCTATTTGGAAAATCAGTTTCATTAAAATAATTCCAAAAAGAATAATCTTGTGCCCTGTCTAAGAAAAATCAATGATGGCAGCATAAACATCTAAGAGGTTTGGTTTTTTTTCTTGCACTTTTAATCTGTGGTATTTCTTTTGAGGAAACGGAAGTGTTTCAACACACAGCACTGGGGCGAACGGGGAGAACTCAGCCATGTTTCAGTATATTTAAGCTCTTCCCATTACCTATCAATGCTGCTGTTGCATGAGTTTGAGGGGTTTCGATTTTTCAGGAAAAATGAGTAACCTGACTGGGATGGTTTTTCTTTTGCACTGGGAGATGAGCGTTTAAACACCTGCTCAAAAAAAGTAACTTAAAATTTTGCAAGTATTAAATAGTTATAACTTATCTTATACATCTTTGTAATGAGTGTACACTAATCTTGCAAATCATATGCTTAACTGGATTACATAGTTTCTTATCTTTTGTTAAAAATGTATACTCAGTGGACCAACACGATATTATATGTATATATTATATATATATTCCTGCTTTCCTTTATGGAATTTAAAGTTTTGAGTCATTTGATGTTACATTTCATGTTACTGACTCTGACTGTAGTACTTTTACTCAGACTACCAACAAACCACTGCTGTGAGCTAAAATGGCATTACTTTATGAAGTTTTAACTGTTTGTTTTTTTTAAACAACTTGTTCAGTGGGATTAGCCTCTATTTATAGACTTCCCTTTTGTTTAAAAATTCTAACAATAGCCTGTAATTATGAAGAAATAAAGTTTAAGTACATAAATGTGAACTGTTTGCCTATTCTTTCAAGTGGGTGCTGCGAGCTGTAAAGCAAGAAGTGAATGTAATGCAATATAAGATGTTCTGGTGGGAGTGGGTTAATTTTCAGAGAGAAAAGTTGCCCGAATCTTGAGGTTAGCTGAAGTGCACACTAATCCCAGCTGTCACTTGTTTCATCAGGAGGTGTGGCAGCTTTAAAGAAAATTCAGGCTACTCTTGCCCAAGGATTTCTGCCTGCACAGGGTTGCAGAGCCCAGATGTTTAGATATTAAAGGTTTATTTGTGAGGATGTGGGAGCATCCTCTGCTGGGCTGCTGCCAACATACAGGGATCCAGAGATCTTTAGTTTAACCCAGCATATATGACCCTTTTGAATATGTCTGTCAGCATAATGTGTCCCCCTATGTCAAGGCATAGAGTGCTTGGTCGGAGTTCCAACAACCATTTTACATGTGTCTTTGATCTTTTTGTTACAGTTGTGCTGGGTTTTAATATACTCACCTGAGTGGACCCAAATCTCTTTGCCTATTTTCTTTTAATGACATGTCAGTTGGATTAGACAATGTCATATCTTCATTAATTTTATCAGGTTCACACACATTCTTGAGGCCATTTGAAGCTCTCTGTGAGCTGTCCATTCTTTTTCTCTTTTAAGTCTCCTGTCAAGTTTCCATCTCAGGTGCACTTTGTCTGATTGTGCTGCTTTCAACCCCTCTTTCCCCTCCAAACTGTGTGCAGATCCATTTCACTCTTTATGATGAAATTGAAGGTGGTTGCTGATCATTTTGGCTAATTTGATATCCTCTTTTCACTGTCTGACTTCCTACGTGATGATGTTCTGTCATGTAAAAGTTTCTGTTGCATTCACAGGATACCTTTGAACTCTGAAGAGATTACCTCGTGTCTGGCAGATGCATTGGACACTTGACAGTTCCGATTCCGAGGCAAGTTATCTGAATCCACTTAACTAGAAACTGTATTGGACACTGTACAGGGGATTAATGTTAAGTCTGTTGCATCACTGAAGTATTGACAAGGAATAAAATGGCAATAATGGTGCTTAATGAAGGAACTGACATACTGGGCTGAGCAGAATTCTCTAGAAAGCCATCTGCTTCAGCACAGTGGACTTTAAGCCAGGAAATTCAATGTGACAGTGAATGCAAACCCTTCTGTGTGATACTGAAAAGCTGCTGTGTTGGACCTCAGTGTTGGACTTAAATGTTTCTTTGGCCTTTGCCACCTGATTCCCCCACTGTGGGTCACCTCTTCCAGAAACAGCATCCAGCTGTCAGAACTGTGTTGCCTCCTGTTGTTTCCACAGTAACTTCTCATCGGTTTCATTGACCTACTTAAGTTTAAATTGGCTGTTTCAGAATCTGAATATTTTGCAAAATTGTGAGTTCAGCATTGGAATGTTTCAGTCAAGCTTTAGCCTGAATCTTTGAAGCCATTGAGCGCATGGATGTGCAACCTCCTGTTTTTGCAATACTGACAGAACGGAAGAGGATTTGTTTGCCTTGTGCAATTATAAAACAAAAGTCAATGTCAAATTAAAGTAGAGTGTCAGCAGTTCATACTGGAAGTAGACAGTAATTTTCACAAACTGAAGATCCTTCTTGATGCAAGTTTGAAGTTTGCTACTTCTGGTAGGTAGAGTGGAGCTTTAGTTGTCCATGTGAGTGTTACTGACCTCTTGAGTTCTCTGCAGAGCTGTGTTTCCAGGGAGCTCTGAGACTAAAATGAAGAAAGCTGCAGAACTGGAAAGAAAGGGAGGGAAGACAGTGTAATAGTAAGGAATTTCTCGCGTAGGGGAAAAGTCAGGGAGGGGGGAAAAAAAAAGTGTTTCTAGACATAGATTAATATGAGAACTCCTTATTGGGGGTTTTTGTGGGAAGCTTCACAGTAAATTTTGGCTTGTGACTGTTACCCCAGGAAAGATGGAAAGGAACTTTTAATTTGTCAGGTGACAAGCCATCAAGTCTAGGCCAGTAATATCGGTCATTTTCATCCACGGTCTCTACAGAAACAGGCATAGCAAAAAATATATAACACCAGCTGCACTGCTGTTCCTTGCTCAGAATGCTTTAAAATTCCTGCTGTGCAAAAATGGAGAGATCTGAAGCTGCCTGGACCTTAGATTTTAACTGAAAACAAAGAGCATTTAGAACAGGTGATCAGGTGGCTGATAGATGGAAAAATGCTGCATTGTTTGGATGTGTGTTCAGGAGGTCAGGATGTTGTTTCTAGTTATCTCTTGCTGATTTAGTAAATGAGTTTGGACAAACCACTTAATGCTAACCCATTTCCTGTTTTCTAAGTGATAATGGGTCTGATAGTGTATTGTGCAACTGCAGTAATCTGGAAAGACAATCTTGTGCAGAGTACAAGGAATTTTATCCAATTTTACTTGTGGGCATCCTGTAGGTAGGAGAGATGTTATAAGGTGTTTTCTTTGCTGGTATAAGCAGCCAGTTGCACTCCAGGACTATACAAATTACTGGAAACAGATCAAGCATTTAACAGAAGTGCTGCTTTGAACAAGATATTTTCTTGAGGGTTTAGTTTGCTGATAATAGAGGGAGAATTTCTTACCTTTGACTTCAGAGATCTGTCCCAGCAAGAGATCCTGTAACACTGCAAACTGTCAGCTGTCTCAGGTTTGCACCTGACAGACTCATCCTGATCCACTCAGACTGGTTTTCCTGCTGGCCAGACTCATAATGTATTCTGTTGAGACTATGTAGCATTGAACTTCTTGTATTCAAAGCAAAAAGGGTTTTAGGATTGTTTTCCATAGAATGCAGTCTCTCCTGGGATGCCACCTGAACAGGTGCAGTCACTTATAAAGAAAAAACTAATTTTGAAAGACTCAGTGGATTTTTAGGTAAAATCCTTCTTGTAGGTTTTTTTACGCTTATCTGAAGCTCTGTTAATATCTTATTTTTAAAATGCTCTTCTGTAACAGAGATTATGGTCTTTGAGTTCCAAACAGTTCTGAGGAGTTTGGAGTATGAATCTCATTTTGGGCCCAGTAATAACTTTTACTGAATAAATAACCCGGTTGAGGTTCAAACCAGTGACCCTGAATGCTGAAAACTGCATGTAAATACTTATTGAATGTTATACTCATATATTTCAAGTTTCTAATTTTCCTTAATAGGCTATCTATTTATCTTAAAATATTTATTTTACTGTCAGATATTAAAAGCACAACTATTCTCAAACATAAAATAATATGCAGCAGGGAATGACTAATTTAAACTGCAGTTAAGCTAATGGTGCAGATTTGTCCCTTTTAGCTTTTTTTAACTTTGTCACTACAATATAGAATTCCTAAGAGTTGTAAAAAGCAATTTAGAGTATATTCAGGGATGGTTACTAATAAAACTGTTCTTGAGGTTAAATATGTCTGGCTATTGAAAATGGGCTGTGTCTGAAGCGCAGAACTACACAGGAAGTTTTGCTTCATTTGAAAGCTGTGAGCTGGAATGTACAAGCTTCACAATTCAAAAAATTTGATTTATGTAAACAGGTATTTTATGTTGAGAAATGTGGTTGTGCGTGCGTACGAGAACAGTTCTGTGCAGGTGCTTGTCACCACTCCTTACACCGTCCCTCACTGAGAGAAAATGTTTGATTTAGCTAAGACAATCATGACGTCTTGCCTGCTGTCAGACTAAGGAATCACGCCTAAGTCGATGGATGTGCTCCCGTCACTTATCTTGGCTCCTCTGTGGGAGCAGCTGCTCCCGGAGCACTGGAGCGTGGGGCAGGCCTGCCGCCTCCTGCTTGTTCCTCACATCACGAGCCACATTGTCGGTGTGCAGCTAATAAATTCTTTCTTTTTTTAACCTTCTACACTCACTGTTCCCGTTAATGTGCCCATTGTTTCTTTATGTCAACCCAGTCCTTCTGTTTGTCCTGCCACTCCCTCGGCCGTGTATACCTTTGCCTTCTCTCCCCTGTTCATTTCCTTCCACAGGCTCCTTGCTTTTGTTAATCTTTTCTGAACTGTTATCCCCGTAACCCCAAAGCTGCGTGATTGATACGATTATAACATATGTAATGGCCAAAGCAAAACAATTCTTCCAGTATTGCGTATCTACTTGCAGTTTCAGTGGGTTTAGTTTTCTTTAACAAGAGAGGTGAGTTACATTTTTAAATGAAATATTTATTTGCATATTCGTTTTATGTTTATGAACAAATTAAATAATTTAAATAAATAATCTGTTAACAACCTGACCCATCTGAGGTGTGAGCACTGTGGGGTGTCACACCCGTGGTACAACTCGCCGACCCCTCTGTTGGGGGCAGGGGGTGCACCCAGGCACGTCCCGCCTCGGCAGCAGGTACGGAGCGCAGGCTGATCGAAAACTTTGGCTAAATAGGAATGGTGTTTTCCTCCCCCTCTTTCTCCCGAGGGGAATGAACGACTGCGGTTCCAGCACGCAGCAATGCTGCCCGCCCTCCCCTCAGCCCTTCGCACCGGTGCGGGGCGACACGCCCGGGTCCCGCCCGAGCGCTGCGGTGGTACCGTCACCCCGGGCCATCCCCTCCCATCCCATCCCATCCCATCCCGGCGGGGGCGGGCGCTGCCGCAGCCGCTCACCTGCGAGGGCGGCCCCTCAGCCCGGCCCGGCCCGGCCCTGCCCGAACATGCGCCGAGCTCCGGCAGCCGCCGCTCCACACCATGCGAGGCGGCTGCGGCGGCCGCCGGGAACAGCAGCAGCGGGAACGGGAACAGGAGCAGCAGCAGCGCCGGCCCTGCCCGTCCTTCCCACTGCCCGTCCTTCCCACTGCCCGTCGCGACGCCTCCATGGAGTCCCGCCCGGCCGGCAGCGCCGGCGCCCGGTACGGGGCTGGGGCGGGGCGGGGGCCGGGCCGGGGGTCCCCGGGGGGCAGCGCCGCCTCCACGGGCGCTCTGGGGATGCTCCGGGCCGGGCGGGATGAGCCCATCGGGAGAGGAGGGTCCGGGTGCTGGAGAAGGGGCGAGGGTGGAGGGTTCCCCGGGTCTGGGGCCGGCCAGTCGAGTTTGGGCCCCGCTGAACCTCCCCCGACGGGCGGTCGGTGCTTCTGTAGGTTGAGCCGCCTCGTCCCATCCCCGCGGGCCTGGGGCTGCCCAGGTGGGGGCCGGGCCACCCCTCGGGCCGCTGTGGCCACCAGGCTGACACAGCAGCCGGCTCTGACCACCTGTGTGCTCGCTGACACGCACCCTCCCCACACACACACATCCCCCTGCGACCACAGCGACTGCGGGGGCACCAACTGGCTTTTGCACTTTCCGAGCTTTCTCTTTCTCCTTAGATAAAAGCATTGGCTTCAGCTAATTTCATACCTGCGCAGCAGCCCTTCAGTAGTTATACGCAAATTGACTTTGGGCTTCAAAGTGGTGTTGAAGAGCGTGGAAGACCAGATCCTTTTCCCTGAGCTCCTGTTTGCATAGCTTGCAACACACCTTGACAGCACAACACTGGCCTTAATTACTCTGTAACTCAATACCTTCTTGCTCGCCCTCATGAACGAGCTGCAGGTGGATAACTTTCTCCATTCCAGGTGTGCACTCCCACTGCCTCTAAAATACATAAACTTCCCTTGTGTGCGTTTCTTCTAAAGCTGAATCAGTCTGTAAATAACATTCTTCCCTGCTGATGACAGCACGTTAAATTTTAGACGTGGCTGCGCTGAAGGTCTCTTTGTGGATTTTCCATTTGACATCAGACTTTTATGATAATCTGCTTTATAATCTGTGAAGGACTAGAAGCTTTTAAGAGTGCAGTTGTTAGAGAGGTCAGCAAATCACTTCTTAGAAGAGTGGTAATGCGTCCGTTCGTGGTTCATGAAGTGCTGGGAGCAGTGGTGTGCTCTGTCTCTGCCTGCATGCTTTCCCTTTATCTTAAAGTTGAAAACAGCAAACATGAATCTGAGACTTTAGTTCATCTGCAGAAATCATGATGGAAAACTTCAGATTGTATAAGCTACTCAATTATGCTTGGTTTTGGTGGCATTGATATTGATGTTGGAGTTATTACAGAGACCGAAGGAGGTGGTCCAGTGGCATTTAAAGCAGCAAAATCCTATAGGATTTAAAAATCCAGACTGTTAGACCTGCTAATGATCCAAAATGACATGTCTGTTAGTATTTATATTTATAATAACCCCATACCTGGAAGTGTTCAAGGCCAGGTTGGACGGGGCTCTGAACAACCTGATCTAGAGGAAAGGGTCCCTGCCCTTGGCAGGGGGTTGGAACAAGATGATCTTTAAGATCCTTTCCAGGCCATTCAATAATTCTGCAATTTTTTTAGGGCTTTATAAAATTCTGTTGCCCTATTCTGTCCTGATAATTCTTTACTGGACCACTTTTTTTTTTTTTTTTTTTTTTTTAAACTCCAGGATGGAAAGGTGGGCCCTGTGTTGGCAGTAATGATTTTAAATTGCATCATTAAGTGACCTCCAGATGTTGTATTTGTGCTGACAGTAGCAGCAGGCTGAGAGGTTTTGGTTGTGTTGTGCTTCAGGAAGTTTTGAATGTGGGGAAGAATGTTTGCAAAAATATGTAGAAGCAGGAAGAAGCTGGGTGAATTTTTCTGGTTTGGGCAGGTTGTCCTGAAAGTCTGTGTTACTGAAGCTGCTGGAGAAGTTGGGGCCTCATTCCCTTTCTGGAGCTCCATCTACTGGAACCAACTCTCCCATTCCGGGGTGACACTGCACTGGGATCTAAAGGGATTCAGATGTTTCAGTTACTGTGCTACAAAGTGTTGAAAACATACAAATCTGGATTTTGGCTAATTCGTGGGGAAATATTACTATTTCCACATCGTAGTTCACATTTTCCTTAAAACCCTCCTTTAAAACCCCCCATTAAGCTCCTAGGCAGTGTTTTTGCAGGGCTGAGCTTGTGGTTTCTTAGTTTTCAGGTGTATTTTGAGAACAGATTGAGATTATTAGCTCATAGTTAAGAGGACACAATGGTCTAGTGGATGAGTTGGAAATAAAAAGTAAACACCAGATTTTTGGAGTAAGGGTGATGAAAAATAACCTCGTATTTTGCAGATTTTCAGCTTTTGTCTTCAATTTGATAATAAAATTTTCTGTCATCTTTTGTGAAAAAGCAATTGTCAGCAGACAGTCTGAGTGTCAGGATGGTCATTCAGATATTCTTGACATAATGGCTGGAAGCTCAAAAGCAAATAAAAGAGAATGCAGTGGTGAACTTATGTGTCATTTTACTCTTCTCTCTAACCGTTCTGAGTTTATGAAATCTTCTCACTGCATCTGCGTTAAAGTTTTTAATTTTGACCAATCCATGTTTCCTGTCAAAAAGGAGAAAAAAATACAGAAAAATCCCAGACTGTTTTGGTTCCGAGTTCAAAATCAGCCTTGTTTCTTTTGGGTTTTATTTCTTATTTTTTTATCCTCAGGTAGCTTCCTTAGTTGTTTCTGTGCTCTGAAATGGAGAGAATAATAACTATTTTCTTCTTAAAGCCATTGCGCTAAAGACTAACTCTTCAAAAAATGGCTTTAGCAGTGTGTAGTGCCAAGACAACTTGCTACTAATACTTTTTTTTCTGTTCTTGAGTATTGATTCAGTAGGCAAGTTCAAGAGAGTTATAAAGGTGCATTGAAGTGCTGTGCTTGAATTTTTATTTAATTGGAGAGAAAGTGGCATTGTTATTGGTCAAGGTACTGTGAAGTATGCTTTGCAGATGACTTCTGAAGTACAAAGTCAGGGTGTTGGAAGCTCTCAGGGAAATATAATATGAAATGTCATGTAAAGCAATGATGAAAGTCAAAGCAACAGCCCCCTACTTGTTCAAATATTTTGTGCCATTCTCATATATTATTTTTATGAGACCCTCAGGTACTGTTCAGCAGTGGAACTGTGCTTTGCACAGATTTAACAAAAGAAAAAAAACCCAAACAAACAAACAAAACAAAACCAATAAACATTTCAGCTCAGCTTAAGTATTGCAGGAAAATGCCTTCTGTGCCAAAATGTTTATTTCATCTTTTCCATGTTCATCACCCCACTGAAGTCTGAAAGAAGCGAAGTCTAAGTCAGCGTAAACAAGTACAAACCAGGCTTTACAAACTGCTGAAGGTGCACAGGTAACTATCCTGTTACCTACCAGTCAGCCTTTATCATTGCTAGGTAATGCAGAATTCAACCAAAAGGGGAAATTACATAACATCCCTCCCTAAATTCTCCCTGAGTCTTATTTCAGAGGTAGCTCTACCCTGATCTTGCAGTCTTTAGCAAAGTGAATCTCAGAGGGTTTTTTTTTCTGGCTTCTTACCATGAGCACGGCAGGGTGAACTTCCATTTTCCTTCATGCTTTTTTGTGTGTTTCCTGGGTACCTAAATGTGCTCAATGCCATTGCATGACAGTGTTCTCGTGCAACTCTTGTGGATTTCTCATTAGTTTTAGTAAGATGAGAGTTAGATCTTTAAAAATTGAGGGGAACTGTATCAGAAGTGTAGGTTGACTGGAGGCAGTGAAAGTGAATGAAGTCAGAGGACCTTGAGCAAAGAGCAAGTGGGTATTGTAAGGTTGTGTAAAGACCTTTAAAAAAACAAAGGCATGATACGAATCGCGTGACCTTCAAAGCGACAAAGATTGTAGAGCATGAGCTGAAAAAGAAGAACTATTAAAGCTTGCCAAGTATTATTGTGGCCTGATTTTTTGCTTAAAGTTTACTCTTAATTGCAGCTGTCCTGTAAATTTCTGTAATGCTGAGTATTTGTTTTATTTCACTGTTGACCCTGTGTGAGGTAATTTTTAATTTGTACAATCGAATAGGTTAGTGCAGTTTGCAGGATGCTTGGGTTTATAATTTGAAATTTGCCAGACTATATTATGTGTCTTTTTCGTTCTATTTGGTGCAGGCAGCTCTACTAACTGGCAGTAATCACCCACAGTGGTGCATTGAGCCCTCTGTGAGCAGTCTTGGTAGCACAACAAGGAAAGGGAACTGCAGAAATGCCACCAATACTTTTTATTTGTCTGAACAAACCTATCTTAATGAATTTATTGCATTGTTTGCCTGTTCAAATAAGGATGAGAACTGTGAGTGTATTGCAACCTAGATCCTGCTTGGTCCAAGTTAAACATGGACCAAGGGCAGAACACAAGTCTGCCAATTCCCTGGTCTTTTTGCTGCTCACTTGCCTGCTTTGCCACATCCCTTTGCTTTGTGAGCCTTTGCTGGAACAGAAGGGCCAAAAGCTTGAGTATCTTCTTAGCAGAAGACCTTTGACATTGCTGAGGCATCAATAACTCAGTGGTCTGAGAGCTGAGTTAACCTCAGAAATAAATGGTGTCATACTCCATGTACAACTTGAAATACTAAGATATCCTGAATTCCAGAATTGCGTCACTGTTGTGTCCCTGTGCACATATATTTGGAGAGCATGAATATTGAAACCTTTCCAATTGCTTTGTTGTTGAAGTAATGGCATTTCTGCAGCGTCGAGGAGTCTTCCTCGTGGGCCAGAAAACTGTTCAAGAACATAGAAAGATAAATGCTGAGGTATTACCAGCTTGGCACACAGAACAGGAAGGGATACGGTAGAATTAATTTTCTTGCATCAACTTATTTGCTTTTGAATTAGGAAGAAATTTCTGTATTGTCTGAAAACTGAATAGTAACAAATTATTGTGAGAACTGCTTACTTGTTCTTTTCATCCAAGATTATTTCTGATCTCATGTGGGTTTGGAAATGTTTGCAGAAGAGGAAAAGAATTCTTCCCAAGTGATGTGCTTTTTGTTTTCTTTGAATGTAGGCATTTTTTTTCAGTCTCAAAGCGTTTACAGCACGTTGCTCCAAGCAGTCATCTCTTTAGGAAAGTAGCAGTTGATTTAAGAATGACCTGGCAAACTTGAAAAAGCTAAAGGAGGTAACCCTGGTATCTCCTAATGTCCCTGTGATTATCCAGCATTAGGAGAACAGAAAATGATGTCATGGCAAGTGTTTCTATATTCAGTGGTGATCTTTTTGGAAACAAGCAATGGGAAGGACATCCTGGCGGTCAGTTGTGGTCCTTGCCACGCAAGTGGTGGCCCATGGATGAGCCAGCCAGGTTGTGTTCCTGTGTTGGGCGGGTTTGTTGAGGATCCATTCGGTGCCGGCAGCTCTGGGTGCAGCTGCAGGTTGAGCTCTGGGGGGGCGGGAGCCCCAGCCAAGAGGCCGCGAAGTGCCCACCCTTTGCACAACAAAGGACCCAGCCAGGGGACCGCAGGATCAGCGATACAGGAGGAGACAATGACCCTCAGACTTACCCCGCCCTTAGGCTGGGAGGGTATAAAAGCCCAGGGGTTCCTTTGTTCAGGTCCCTCCTCAGACGCACCACCTCGAGCTGTTATTTTCTTATATATTTATCGCACCGAGATTAAGTTATTTTAAGGATTGGAGCATCCGAGACTGCCATGGGAAACCAGGAGTCGAGCCGGTAAGGAAACGTGGCCTGACCGGGGGTGTAGCTGTGAGGGGCTTCGGTCCCAGCTCAGGTGGTGGGAGTGTGACTGCCAGAGTGGCTGCTGGATGGCTGACAGGGAAGTTTCCTTAATACTGAAACGCAGACCTTTGAAATGTGCTCTGGGAGGCTCCTCACGTGTGCGAATGGGTGAAGTTTTGGCAGCCCGAGTGGCACAGTGTTGGCAGGGAGCAATTGGATTTTGTGGTTTAATATGATTTTACTACTCCTTCCTCTTTAAAATAAAATGAAGCTGCTTTGGGCACGTGAGACTAATCTCTTTTCAGTTCCATTTAATATTCGGTAAAGAGGTTGTTTAAGAATTTATTGCTTTCTTTTTCTGACCACATGGCAAGAAGCCGCCCTCTAAAACCTCTTTGTAAGGGTAAGTTGGACATGGCACTTAGTGCTGGGGTTTAGCTGACATGGCGGTTTTTGGTCAAGGGTTAGACTCGATGATCTTGGAGGCCTTTTCCAACCTTAATGATTCTATGATAGAAACAGTCTAATGCTAATTGTTGTTTCTTTGTACATAGTAGTAAGTTACGCTGCCAGGTGGCTTAAAAGAGATGCAGAAATGTTTCTATCACCATTGGGAGTGTTTGTGCTTCCTTTTAATAACAGAAGTAACATTATCATGCATAAAATTGAAACCGTGTATTACACAGAGAACCTTTGATAGCAAGGGAGTGAAGGATGGTGTACAGAACAAGGAGCAAATACCTCAAAAGTACTTATCAGGAAACTTGAGCTGAAATTATAGTAATAAAAAAAAAGTGTTTCAGTGGGATAGCAGGAGCAGAAGGCAGCTGTGTGATACAGGTAGAAGTATTGCATCAATGAACCCAGCATTCATTAGAGTAGTTTTGTTACTGTTTCTGAATAAGGTGAAAGCAGTCTCAGTCATTGCTGAGCCAGATTTGAGCTCAGGACCTTCAGATAGAAAGTTTCTCCTGTGAAGTTTCTTTGGGTTAAGAACATAATCATTTCATTAGATGCTTTTCTCTGATCTTATGTCTCACTTGCTGTACGTGTTTGGGACTAACCTGTATTTGGGGAAACGGGGTGTGTGTCCACTGCTCTCCACTCCAGGAATCTCCTGATAATAGAGAGAAGAGAATCCTCATGGGCTGCTCTGTGCTGGTTTCTCATCAAGTACTGGTTTAGCTCAAGTCAAGTGGTGCTTGACTCTTTGTATTTTCTTCTCTTCCTCCATATGAAGTTACCCATGCACACTACCTCAGCTGACTTATGCAGATGAGGTAGATTTGGCAGAGAAATGCATTAATCTTTTAGGATATGACTGATTTAACTTGCTTTCAGTGTTTCACAGTACTGAAGGAGCTTTTGAATTACTATTAAATCATTGCTATAAAGGCACAAACTTCAGACTTACCTTTTTTTTGTAAAGTTCTGATAATCACTGAGGTCGACTGAGTAGTTCAGGATTTCACACAATGCAAGGTTCAAGGTGTTTTTTTAATTGAAGAAGTCTGTAAAACCCAATGACAATTCATAAAGCTTACGCACTGCAAACTTATAGAAAGAAAACAGTCAACATCGTGCACACAGTGAAATAAAACTATGCATAAATATAATAACTGCCACTCTCAAAAAGTCCTCCATCCCCTTCCTTTTGACCATGGAAAATGTAATTCTTTTCTTTTGAAAAGGAGGGGCAGGGAATGAAGATTTCATAAGTAAAACCACAAGGAGAACCACATGACTGTCCTTGCAAAACCTGCTGCCAACAAGTAAAAAAAGGAAAGAACCTTGTAAACCCAAGGGGGAAATGGCCTAAATTTGGAAACATTTCAGATCTTAGTTTTTTAGATTGGTTTTCTTTAGTTAAAAGAAGACATAGCTATGTGTGGGGAAGGAGAGGTTTCACGCTGAAGGTTGTCTGAGCGTATAATTGTTCCTAGAGAAGTGGTATTCAAATAAAAACCTGCCAACTCAAGGCTTCAAGAACTTGGCAGAAACAGCCAGAGCCTTCGCCATACAGGGCTTTAAGATCCATTTGGAGAATACAATATTAATTAGAAATTGTACAATAAGCTAGTGAGAATGATGAATAATCTTTTCAGAGTAGCTCATGATCCTACCATGGAAGCACCTAGTTAATTTTAAGTTGTAACCAGTAGTTATTCTCAGCTGGGGGAAAAAAAAACCCTGGTAATGTCTTTTATCTCCTGCTGTGGCCCAGGTACACAGTGCTGTTAGGAACAAGTAATAGAGTCATTAATGGGGCAGCCTGTGGATCTGTTACAATAATTTTTATACCAAATGCAGCACAGGGTTTTCCTGTACAGGATGCCATAAAACCAGCAACAGATTTAATCAGCAATGTTAATGGAACCAGAGTATCTTCCTGGAATAGTCCTTTGCTGGTTTATCGTTTTTGGGTCTTCCTTCAGCAGCATATGTCTTCAGTTATTGGTACTGCTTTGTGTAATGTAGCAGGTGGATAATTTTTGACATTAGATGCTCTTGGATAAATTAATTTATCTGTATAGATTGTAGCTGATCAACTTCTACAGTCCAGCTGTCTTACTGAGAGGACTATGAGCAGCTTCTGCTACTTGTAGTTACGGACAGGGCCAGTACTGCTGAAGTGCCAGCAAAGCAGTTTGTGAGCATCCACTGTTTAATTTTGGGCAGAATCAGCCAGATGAGCTCACTCCACTGATTAAATTGTTAATGCCAGCTCTCCTCATTTTCCGTGGCAATAAAGAGAGATTTTTACAAAGAGCATGTAGAGTGTCAGTTCCTCCCAAAAGCATAGGAACTAACAAAAAACAGTAGTTTGGCGGATGGATTGGAGCCTGTTTTGCAGAGAATCCTTGCTGGGAAGAATTACTTGCTTGTCTCTCTTGCCTGCGTGCTTCTCACATTTGCAGCAGTCATTGATTGCCTCAGTTCCCCTGCACATCAGCCGGTCTCGTTTGACTTTATTTCTGGTTTGCAGGTTTCTGATGCGCTCCAGTTACTGCCACATGCAGTAATTCTTGTTGTCTCAGCTCTGTAATTACAGGGGTATTTGGCTTCTGCCTGGTCTGTGCTGAATGAAAGGTGGTGGTGCTGGCGCTCACTGCAGACAGGTCTGTAGATCAGAGATACGCTGGCACCTCCTCCCTGAGCGGGATCCAGCGATACATGAGCTTCACGTGTCACAGGCTGGCATCCAAACCGCTCGTTTGTGGGATGCTGCCGGTGAGCTGGTGATGCTCCCAGCTCCCGCGGTACCCCCCGGAGGGTCCAATCGGGAGTGCGGTGCCGCAGCAGGCGCTGCCCTGCGCTCGCAGCTGGCTCGGTAGCACCGGGCGCTGCTGGATGTTCGTGCCTGAACGCTGAGTGGGCTTGCAATGACTATGTCAGAAAACACGAGAGACTCAGCAGAAAGGTAAGGAGCAGCACGCAGCGTTTTCCACTTGGCTTAGAGGCAGTTCTGATCCTGCTGTTGGGAGCAGGAGGGAATCTGCAGCCCACTGAAGCGTGACTAATCAGTTTGCTAAAATGCTGAGCGCTCTCGACTTTAAAGTATTTCTTCCCTGTTGCTAACAGCGACAAATGGTGATTTGTAGCATTTAGGTGAGGTGTGTATTGTGTTCAGGTCTAAAGCCCCTGACTTGGGAGCTACAGCCGATGGCAGGTTTCCTTGGAGCATGAGGGAAACGTGGAGCTTGTGTTTTTGCTGCTGCTCTGGGTGGCACTGTGTTGTTAATTCTTATTCCAGAAAAGATGCCAAGTAATGAATATGTTATTTGTGCTTTGAGCTTCAACTGTGATTTTTTTTCTCTGTCATCTTCCTGTTTCAAAGGAATATTTTGAAAAGGTTTATTTGTATTGAATAGGGTAATTCTCCTGCATGATAAGAAAGGAGCAAACAAAAAACCCAGGTAAACTGTTACTAATCTAAATATTTTAAAACAGATGAGAATGTGTTTTATATCATTTTAAATATGCTCTTTGGTTCAGGGACAGAGATTTATAAAAGGAAGGCAGGAGCTTTAGGTACACATAAGCAATAATTGATAAAGTTTTAATTATTAAGTAGGGCTCAGAATAGTTGGGCGGACATGATGTTGCATATTGTATGAGGTGGCTGCCAAGACTTGGTTAATCAATATTTGCAAAGCACTTGGAGAGTGTCCTGGGTACAGAAGGATTTGCAGTTTATCTGAAATGTGATGACAACAGCCACTATGAACAATGACACAGAAGGTTTCTCTCAATTCTGCAGTCTAGTTTTTCATATTTACAATTATGCTGTTTATTTCTTTGCAGTCATTATTCTTAAACCAAAACCAAACCACTGCTGCAGTGGATGGTTATTACTGATGTTATCTGCTAGTTCTGTGCTCCCCTGCCTTTTCCTTAAGATAATATCAGGGGCTTTGCTTTCTGTTTTTCCTTTCAGCGGTCTGTGTTGTGCCATTTTTGAGGAACTAACACAGTTTCCAAGTCACAAGATAGATCACATTAGTTAGAGCTGTTTGGAGTCAGGAACGCGATGGGGATTTGTTTGTGTTTTGTTGGAGGATGTTTTGTACAGACTTGTATACAACATATTAGTGCAGTATAGCTCTTTGATCATTAAATGCAGATGTTTTAACTGTCCTAATACTGTCCAGGTGACCTTAACTTTGTTAGTGCAAGGCCTTATTGTTTCTTCTGTGGATTTTTTTTGTCCAGCAGTTCTGGTGGTGATGAACTTGGGCCAAACTAACTCAGCTGGTCTGTATTATCCTGTTGCCAGTAACCTAAAGACCAGCTGAGAACCCTTGTGACGGGTCAGGCTGACATCTGAATGTTGTAAAGGAGAAGAGTACAGCCAGACTAAGCCACTGAGACTCTTTGACTTTGAGATGCAGCACCAGCCTTTTTTTTCCTTTGAGTGTGGTGGCACTTGCTAGGGACAGTGGTGTTCCCAGGGACAAGCACAGCATGAAATTTTAACCCACCCATGAGTTTGTAGTGGTCAATTGCACAGGGACATCCTGGACCTGAGCTGAACTAAAGCAGATGTTCCAGCAGCAGTTGGTATAATAATCTGATGCAGACTGGCAGTGTCTCATCCTTAAAGTGACAACATGATCATAATGCCACCAGCCCGTGGTCTGTCAGCCTTACAGTCAGATGTGCATCGTCACCCAGAGCTCCTGTGTTCTGGTGCTCATCGAATTGCTGTGCTCCCACATGGCAGCTTCTGCATGTCCAAGTTCTTGTGTCAAGTAGGTGCGGTTTTATCTTATTTTCAGAAAATAGAAAACTTAAAATTGCTTTTCACGTGTTTCTTGGTAAGGGCATAGTTTTTTAAAAAACCCAAAACCACAAACATAGTGGAATTCACTTGCATTTTTTGCGTCTCTAGAAACGGAATAGCAGATTATGCGTGGGAATAAGGCTGGAACTGAAGAAGGGGGGTTCAAATGTAGTGGTAATGCACTGGTAGAAGGAGAACAGATGTGCTGAGTTTATTATCTCTTCTGGCAGGTCACCTACATCAGACCTCAACGTGGCACTGCGTGAATGTATGGCAGCTCTGGATTTATTTCTTAACAACAAATTCTCAGATGCTTTGGCTTCTTTACAAGCAAAGTAAGTTGATAAGTTTTGCTAGTTTTCCTCTGTTTATTTTTCCTTGCTTCACCATCTCTCGGGAGGTTTTGACTAGACAGCTGGTCATCTGTTAATAATTGATAAGTCTTCATGGGTTTGGTTCAGAAGGGGGTGGTAAGTTGATGTGTTAAGTTTTGGGGAAGACAGGTAAGTGCGTTACACTTGGGTGATAAATAACAGGACTGATCAGAAGTATCTGCCAGAAGTAAGGAACTGATGTCCAGAGAAGTAACCCCTCAGTAGTGCAGTATGTGACATTCTTGCTCCTGCAAGAATGAAAACCATCCTCTGTCACCTTTTATTTTTGCTTCCTTTCCCATATTTTTCTGCATATTCTGAGAATTTGAAAATTTATAGTTTTGTGTCTAAATGAGCAATTGACCATGAATCGAAGGTTTGAGACACATTAGATATGAATTCTTTTTTTTTTTTTGTCATTGTTTTTTAATAACCATTTGCAGTAAACCTTCTCACAGCTTATTTTGCAATTCAGTATTGTGGTCATGCACTCTGTTTCCTAATTATGTTGCAGCCCTACATTTAATAAGTGGCCCAGCTGCAAGCAGTGAGATCATGAAACAGCTTCTGAAATCTGTTGTCTCACAATGTCTGTGATCTGTCATACCCTGACCTGACGTTACCTGCGCTCTTGGCTTGTTGTTCATTTAAATGGTTGTGGTTAATTTAAATTTTCCCCCCACCCATCCACCCTATTTGCTCCATGTATTTGTGAGCCATCAGCAAATTACATCATGCCTTGTTTTAGGACACTAGAATATGAAACAAGTAAAACTCATAGGTAATTGCTATGTGTCGGGGTAACTACAGTGAATACTACATATCTGCCTTGCTGAGGTATCAGCCTCCTATTTGATGCCATAATCTGTAGCTTAACCACGTAAGGACATTCTGGGAAAGACATTAATGATAAATTGTAGTGTCGGTTGTATTAATAATGCTGGTTTTATTCACAGTGTTATTTAGTGTTTATATATCATCAGAAGATATAATAAAAGCAGTAAGAAGAAAAACGGTGTTTTCGTTGAATTCTGACAGTAAAGCCCCTGGGCCCATCTGGAAATGCTTACTCAGTGCTTAGCATAAAATAAGGAGATATTTTATTGAAGGGGGTTTCCAAAACACTGCAAAAGTTAGTGAGGCTGTGGGTCATTTTTTTTCTGTAAATCCATTTTTCTTCTGTTGCATATGGTTTTCATTCAGCTTTAGCTGGGCTCTGCAGAGCATATTTCATGAGCTGATACTCTGGTTTTGTACCTGACTGTATTCCACACTGCAAACCCATTTTGAAACTAATTTTCCACGTTAGCCTGTTGTTATGAGTAGGCCCTTATTCCTGTTGCCTTTGTCAGTGAGGGAAATACAGACTTATGGTCTTTGTGAGTGCAGTGAAGAAACAGGATGCTAAATTTCCCCAGAGATGATGTCCACTGTGGACACAGTCCACCTCTTTAGGGAATGAGTGGTAGAGAGGGCACACATGGTAGCACTGCGGATTTTCTTTAGGAGCCATCAGTTCCTGGGTATTCCCTTTTAGTGTGCTGAGATTTGAAATTGGTTTCTACAGTCCCAAAACATACTATCTTTGTTTAGAGAAATACTTTTCAGTTTTTATATGCTTGTGAAGAATTGCATATCGTAGATTTTTGCAGCTTTGACACTCACTGTGTAGGAGATATTCTGCTCTGTATTACATTAGTACAGATTCATTAAATTACATTTGGCTTCCACAATAAGTGTATTTTCAACTAATTTGTACCATGTGAAGCTAACAGCAGATTTGGCAATGTATGAGAGTTAAAATCAGAAGAGTTTTCCTAGCAGCTTAAAAATAAATACCTGAGGATGGTGTCTAGACTTGTGTTGAGGTAAAGCTCTTTTTTTTCCTGTTAGAAAAGCAAATCCATCATAATGAAGAGATCTCATTTCATAGAAAAATACATCTGGTGTTTTAGTTTCGTGTTATATAACCTTTCTTGTTTCCTGAGCTACCTTTTAGCTTTTAGAGTCAATATTCTTTATTATCATTAGCAGTCTTTGCACAATTGTGGGTTCTGACTGTCTTATGCTTTCTGTAGTAAGTTTGATTAAATTAACCTTTTATATGGAGTACTTACACTATATCTAAGAACTCTTAAGAAATTCCTTAAATTCAGTCACTGAGCACAGCAGTGATTTTCAATATATGGTGTGTTAACTGTAACCATGAGTAACACTGGAACTGTCAGTCACTGGAGTGGGAAAAAAATCTCCTCTTCCTTCTCAACCCTGAGACACAGTAAATTGATTAAATGCTGACTGGATTTTAGCCCTTGTGTCGTTGCCCATCAGGGAGTAATCACCTGATGGTTTGTTGGTGTCAAATCCATTGGGAGAATGGTAAATAAGATAAATTCATGACAGAATTATCTGGACCATCGGATGAGCTGCACCACGTGTGTTGCTGCTTGCAGTTTTTATAGGAACAGTACAGCAAGGATTCATTCCAGGCAGTTGACTTTATTCTGAAAACAGACTCCAAAAAGCACTTGGTGTTGTTTGGTGGAATATTAATCCTAGAATGACTGTGTTTGAGAGGTAAATTCAGTCATTTGATGTGGGAGTATCTCAGGTAGGTGTGAAGAGATTGTGTTACTGCTCAGGTAGGTATGAAAACCTTGTTGGAATAGTAGAGCTCTGTTACTACTCCTACTGCAGTAAGAGTTACTATCATTGGAATTTTTGAATATATTTTTACAGTGTTAAATGTTATCTTGTATATTCTGATCTTCGAAAAGTTTGAAGAGGTTACTAAGGAATGGCAGCCCTTTGTAATGGTTGTCTTCACGGTGTGGTGAAATGCTCTTGCCCTTGTACAATGAAAGCAAACATGAGATTGTTCAGTGGGGTGGAGGAGCTTTCTCTGGGAACTGATCTCACAAAGACAGGGTGTGATTATCTAACTGAGAGTGGTGAAAGAATAAGGGGAAGCACACAGAGGTAAAATGAAGCCCTACACTGTGTTTGTATAAATATGTTGCACAGCTCTGCAGAAAGCTTGAGTTAGCTATTTAATGTGAAGGATGTCAAGACCATGAAAAAGGTCATTTTGTCAAGGGTTTTCTATCTTTTTGTATTCTGAAAGTCTGGAAGAACACCAGTTTTAGAGTTAATAAATAAATTGCTACCAAAACCTGACTTAATTGTTAGTTTCTTCTTTTAGCTGGAAGAACTTACTGGATTCCAAATTTTGGAAAATAGCTTAGACAAAAAAGATTTTGGGCACCGTGTTTTTCACAAAAGATTACTAGACCCAGGTTAATTCTGAGGTCAGCTTTTTTACTTTAGCTGGAGAGTTGTCACTGTCCTCACTTAAGCACTTGTTTTCAAGCAGAAATAAAAGTGTTTTCCAACCAGCTCCAAGAAAGGGCAGTGCTGCACCAAAGTTCGAAAAGAGGCATGTGGCAGAACTCCATAAGTGCCTAAAGATATTACTTATAATCCTCTTATTCAGTCATGTGATACCAACTACTGGGATAAGTTATTAATCACAATATTAGTTGTATTTATGTCATACAGGCTTGTTAACTCCAACAGTGTCCTGAGGAAAGTGCTGCCGAGGAATCAAAAGAAGGAAAATAAAAAGCTATCAAGTTTCATTCTGTATCCATCCATATAAAACCCAGGCCTTAAAACTCCTGGCAAAGCACCAGGATGTAACTGGCAACTTTAATTGTAGGATTAGTAGAAATAACAGAGATAAGTTACATTTGGTGACATTTCTACCAGCATATAAAAATTTGAATGTTGTTAAATACCAGTTGGCTAATGATAGACACTAATTACTATCTCCTTCAAATATTAGAAGCAAGCAACATAGATGAAACCATTGATTAGGGAAGGGGTGATTTGGTATCAGAAACAAATTCCTGAATAGAGAAATCTTCACCACATATATGTGAATAGTACCAATTTACCTTTCAGTGCAGTGAATTTAATATTTATTTTCTTTGCTTTTGAAAGCAAATGTCTATAATTTTGGAAGCGTACTATTTCAGTCCCTCCCCTGTTCTTTGAATTTAAACCTCTGGAAGGGTTTTAGTTTAGTAAATACAAGATGAAGTGTGTTTTTCTGCACCGAGGCTGATGAATAATCAAATGAACAGGAAGACTTCATCAGGCTGGCATTTTATAGTGTGCTCATTTTTTCCCTACTTTTCATTGTCGGTGTACTGAAAGAATCGTGATGTGTGAGGCCAAGACAGAGCTGTCCTTACTCCACTGGATTTTAAACTCATTTCTCTATTATCTCTCTGTTCTTCTTACCTTGCAAATGAGATGGATGTGAGCACAGTGTGGGGTTTATAGCACTTATGGTACTGGGTGATTTCCCAAAATGGCTTTTCTGCTAGATTGTTTTAGGTGGTGAGGGCAAGTAGGAATTAAGGGCAGCCACAGAGCATGGACTGCAGTGAAGTTTTAAGACGTGCACTGCAAAATTCTTCAGTGGAGCCAGCCTGCTCTGTGCCATGGGTATTGCAGAAAGCAGCCCTTGATGGGATGAGGCAAGGGAAGCACCAGGTACCTGTGTAATGCTGTCTGCACCAACACTAGGTATTATTTTAACCCCTAGATCTCAATATATATATATATATATTCACAAAGGAAGTCAGGATTTATAATCACTTGTATTTTTCTTTGGTGATTTTATTGCTTAATGTCAGTGAGAGGGGGTTGCTTTAGATGTAGACAAGGTTTATTTTTCAGTTCTGGAAAATACTAATCAAATATCAGGGACTCCTAAGGGTACTTAAGGGTGTTGTACTCCATTGAGGAAAGTAATTAAGGCATAATAATATATGAATTATTTGAGAATTTAGAGGCATCCAAGTCACAATGGTGAGTTATAAGCTCATTGCTTAATGTAGGGTTGTCTGAAGTTATCCATAAAGTTGTCCTTCAGTTCAGTCCAGTTATTAAAACTGGGGGAGACAAGTGCATTTCCAGGGATGGAATTAAATGGATTGAGGTGTCTTTAAAGTCTGGCTTTTCTCCTTAAAACAAACCTACAGAATCAGAGTAGTTGAGGTTGGAAGGGACCTCAGGAGGTCACATACTGAAGCAGGGCCACCCAGGCACATTAAACCAGGATTGTGTCCAGAGGCCTTTTGAGTGTCTCCAAGGGTACAGACTCTACAAGCTCTCTAGATGACATGTGCCAGTGCACAGTGAAGAAGAGTTTCCCAGTGTTCAGACAGAGCCTCCTGTGTTTCAGGCTGTGCCCATTGCCTCTGATCCTGTCCTGGGGCACCAGTGAGAAGAGCCTGGCTCTGTCCTCTTTGCTTCTTCCCAGCTCTCTCAGCCTTTCCTCATAGCAGGGATGTTCCAGTCAATGATCCTCATCACCCTGCCCTTGTGTCCATGTGCTGAGGAGCCCAGAGCTGGGCACGGCACTCCAGCTGTGGCCTCACCAGTGGTGTGAGGAGCGGAGGGATCCCCTCTCTCATCCTGCTGGCAGCAACACTCCTCTCAGTGCAGCCCTGGTTTTGCCAAGGGCACGTTGCTGGCACATCACTTTCTCCTTGGAAGGAAAGGAAAATGGAGTTGCTCGTCTTGAGAAACACCTGAAGTCCATGTGTTGAGAACAGGTGTGCTGAGGGTGGAGGTTTTGTGGAAAGGATATCCTTGTTTGACTGCAAGTATTTTTGAATATTCCCTGCCATCCAGAGCTATCTGATCTGTTCTGGAGTGTAAACAATTAAAATAGCAATTGTTGCTCCTTAGCAGTATTTGTCTTAAGTCATGCTGTTTGTCAGGGGTGGATTAGCAAGGCCCACAGAGAGTTTCTGTGTCAGGAATTTATCTGAGCTTGCCCTTCCACATATTTCTCAAGTCATCTTTATTACATCTCTGTGCCCAAAGATATTTTGATTCATTGCAGAGGATTATACCAGACATAGGTATTGACTGAATGCTTTAAATATGTGCAATATATAAACCCTGTGTCCTGTCAGAGGAAAGATGCCAGCAATGGCTGCATATAGGAATTAATTGTTTTACTTGCACTAATGCCAAAATTTTTTATGTTCTGCAGAAGAGGCGCTATCAGAAACCCCAAAGAATAATATTTAAGTTGAACAGATTGGGATGGAAGGTTGGCAGAAGGGGAGAAGAGAAAAAAGCCAGTAATATTTGACGTAGACTCTAATGCTTCTGGTGGGAAGATCTGTTTCAAGAAGATTCTATTTTGGCCATGGTTATAGTATTGTGTTACTTATCTCCTTGAGTCTGTCTTGAGTAACTCTCCCAAAATAGAAGAATATCATCTGGATTTGTGTCATGTGGTGCAGTATTCATTAGATACTCCATTAAAAAAACCCTGTATTGTCTCTGAATGGTGAGCCACGTGGTTAATTCCTGTGCTTTGCCCTCAGCTCAGTATTGGTACATTTTAGCAGAGCTATTGAAATTGGAGCTGCAGACATGGTTTCATGGAGAAATCTCAGTTTGTTACTGTTTCTTGATTATTTTGCATGTCCTTTGTGTTTGATTTAGACCTCGTTCCCATCAGGCTGATACATTTCTGGAATTTGTATTTGTTTTTCCAAAGCAGTAGTGCAATCCAATCAGCTGTGCTTTGCACCTTGTGTTCTCTTTCAGAACTAAAGACAGCATGTATCATGCCCTGACTTATGCCACCATATTGGAAATGCAGGCTATGATGACATTTGATCCTCAGGACATACTGAATGCAGGAAACACAATGAAGGAAGCTCAAGCCACCTGTCAAAGGTAAGTGTAGAGCAGTTCAGTCAGTAAAGAGTTGCTTCTTGGTAAAGGTTTGAGCACTAAAGGTATGTTAGTGACTATGTGGGTGACCAGCTGGAAGATACTGTTGTTCTCTGGTGTTGATGCTTCACGTTCAGAATGACCAAATGGACTCTTTTTGCAGATTTAGGAAGAAATCCACAGTGGCTGATTCTATCAACAACCTTGTGCATAGACAAAGCCTTGAACACTTCACTGAAGGTAATATATCTCTCACATGCATAATGTTTTACTCTTTTTATTTATGCAATTTGAATCAGGTACAGGTGTTTACTCAGTGTGTGTGAATTTGAATGCATAATCACATTCCAAATCACTGGGTTTGTTGATTGCTGACACAGCACTCCCAAAAATTGCCAGGTAAAGAAATACCTAGAAAGAAGTATTGAAATGGCTATAAAGGTTCTAGATCCAGGAGTTCATAGAAAGCACCGGATACATTCCTGCAAAGTTTCTGTAACTGTGTTTCATTTCTGTTTGGAATTACATCAGTAGTCTGGAACTGCAACACTACATCAAATTTGGATAATATTTTTCTCAGTTTGAGCTTTATGATCTTATTCCCATATTAATGGGCTAAGGGTTTTTTTATTACTTTTTGACTGATTGATTTGGTTTTTTCTCCTCTCTGTGTGACTTTAGAGGAAATCCATGCAGAAATTTGCTATGCTGAATGTTTACTCCAGAGAGCAGCACTCACATTCCTCCAGGTATGGACCCCTGTGTGGCTTGTGGGGGGGAAAAAAGTACATATCATACAGGTTTCTATTCTTAAAACTAATGAAGTGGTAGAAGACTCTAGTTTGATTTAATGGTGTAAGGGTCTTTCATCTGGATCAAGTCTGGATATTGGAACAGTGCTGAGTGCCCTAGGACACCTTTCTCCACTCCCTCTCATTTCACACTGGTGTGAAATGTAACTGCAGTAAGCACCAATTTTCAAATACTGCGTATTGGGATATGAGATTTTTAAAAAAAAATAAAAGAAGAGATGGTCATTGAAGCTGTGCTGGAATACAAGTGAGTTTTTTGCTTCAGTCTGGCTGGTGTTTGCTTTCCCAAGAGTGCTTTCTCAGTGGTATATTCTTGAACTGCTTAGCTATTAGGCTCCACACGTGCTTTCTCCTTAACAGTGCTGCCTGTCTTCTAAAAAATGGGAGTTCTCCTTCTTCTTTGAATTCTATCTCTGTACTAATGAAGCTTGATTTGTTTGGTGGAGCAACATTGGCAGTACTTACTTGGGCTCCAGCATGCAGTTTAAATTGTTAATCACACTTGAAATAACTGATTTTTATTCTTGATTTGACTGTACTTGCTGTATAAAAGTGGGCCTCTTTGTCTGTTAAGGGGATAATAAAAGTCACAGTCAGAAAAGCCTAATGTTTCTTGGCTCAGTGGTGCTGGTAGGAAATGGAATGCAGGTGGTGGTTTTATAGTGTTTGGGAGTTGCCAGGTGGGCTCTGATTTATGTTGCTTATGACAGTTTATGGACCGTGTAACCTTTTTCAGCAATCTGTTGTGTCCCTCTGCTAGAAAACTACTACTGCATAGTAACACCCATAATCAGAGGAGCTTTTACAGTTCCTGGAGTGCTGATGATGGACTTTTTGAAGTGGCCAAGGTGTAGCTGCCTGTTTCCATTTTCCTTTGGGACCTTTTGGGATGAGTAGCCTCTAGCACAGGGGACAGTTTAGGTGATGTCTGAAACCATGGAAACAAGACTTTTGAGAACTTCTCCATTGTGCCTGTAAGAAAGGACTGTTTTGAAGCAATGTCTCTTGGTTTTAAGCACCATTTTCACAGCTATCTGTTTTTAAAAATGTTCATAGATACATGGGGTATTTCAGAGTAAGAAAATAACTTCTTGCCTCCTTATGCAAAGGTCTATTTCCTTCCTCTTCTATTCTGCGTTTAATTTTTCATGAACACATGAACTAGTTTCAAAAACTAAACAAAGGCACTTGGTTCCAACAGGTATTGAAGGGGGTTAGTTTTGATGCTTAACATAAACTACCAAATCTGGTTGAAAACACATAAAAATGAATCTCAGCATTTTACAAGGGCTGGACAATTCTCACGTGGGCTATCCCTGTTGTTGGTGTCATGAGCATTCTGAATATAAACATTTTTAAACCATCTTCTTTCCTTGCTCCATTTTCCATTCAAAGGAAGATATAACTGAACCTTTACACATGGTTAGGTATTCTGTACCCCCCTGGTGTGCTGTACTTGGATTAGTTCACCTAATCCATGCTATTTTCTCCACAATGCTCCATGTAGCTGCTTATGATTTTTCTGTGCTGGTATCTTCTGTTAAAACACATGCAGGCTTTCTGTCCCAAAGTAACAGCAGATACCAAAACAAACCAGAATACAGACTCTACATGGTGAGTGAGGCAAGAAATTGCCACCAGAAAGTTAAGAGACTGAAGGGTCTTTAATGGTCACCCAGACACACTTTGCTGTAATTTCTCAGTTTGTTACAGCTTGTAAGGTAACATGTTACCATCTTATATATATCAATATTCAGGCCAGAAAGGGCATATCCTGCATAACTTTACTGACCCCGCTTCCCTTTCTGGGATATGAAACTATATTCTGTAGACTCCTGAGGACAGGCAGTTACTTGTGAACGTTTCCTGGCTCAGCACCAGGCACATCTGAACTGTGCTGAAGGACAAATGAGAGAAAGCTGTTTTTTGAAAGAGCTACAAATACATGTACCTTAGGTGACATTCATTAGCATAGTCCCTGTGTTCATTAATGCAAATGGTCCAAAGGTGACAAAGGCTAAACTGATCACAGAAGGCATCAAAATAAAGTGCCTATGTCTGAACAGAGTAAAAAATATTTTGATTCAGAAAGGAAATCCTAAATCCATGCATTGTGTCTCAGAGGCTTACATTGTCTCTGTCATGCTGGTTACGTTCCAGGTCTGTGTTCACCTCCAGAAGACAAATCCCTTTATAATGCTTACAAATTCACATTGCTAATGTGTTTCCATTCCAACAGGATGAGAATATGGTGAGCTTCATAAAAGGAGGCATCAAAGTCCGAAACAGTTACCAAACATACAGGTGAGTCAGAGTGGTGATGTGATTAAGTGTACAGAGCTGCTGCTGGTCAAATATTCCAACACAGCCATTAGGCATGTTGAAATGGCCTTTCTTTATGGTTTTAGCTGCAGCTTTTTGGAACATTTGAAACCAGGAGCTGAAGCACAAGTAATTCCATAAAAAATGCATAAAGCTAAAACAATATGAAAGGACAAGAAACTGAAGAGCTTGCAATGTAAAGTATAAGTGGCTTCAAACAAAGATTAAACAAATTTGCAGGAAAGAGAGGCTATTTAACGTAGTAAACAGATGCAGTCTCCCCACATCATGAGTTCCCTGAGCAGTCAATTCTGAAAGGATGCTTTTCCCAGCATATGCCACTGTCTGAGTGATATTTGGTAAGCTGGACTTTTAATCTGGCTAAGTACAGCGCCTGCTCTAAAGAGAAGGTGCATGCTATTGCAAATGATGAGCAGGATTGCGTATCTGAACTCACAGTATACTCATTACTTACTGTCTGTAAGCCAAAAACATCTGCTTGGGCAGAATTCTTCTCATCCAGGAAGTTATGGAGAGCCCCTTTCAACATATGCAAACCATTTTGAAATGCAGTAGTAAAATCTAAACATTACATTAAAATGTTCACCATGGGAAGCATATTCAGTTGTGCCTTAGTCAAGACCAGCTTTAGTTTGTATAAACACAAAATAGTCTGAATCTAGTAACTCTTAGGTGTTCTTTTTCAAAGAATGCTAAGAAAAATGCAAACAACAGCTTGCATGTTAAGAAAAGCTGTATTTTAACAAAGGGAATGTTTTTATGTCAGACCAGCAGTTATGATTTTTGTGCTGCACCTTTGGTGTGGGAAGAAATAATTAGTTGCAGTTTTGCTGAGATTGTGGTGCAGCAGAGAAAACACTGAAATATGGAAATGAGACTTTATTTGCTTTGACTGATCGGTATTCTTTACAATGTAATTGCTGATATAAAAAAGCATTTTTCCCTTCCCTACTGTCAGCAGAACTGCTTGATAATCTGCAACAAGACCAACCTGAAAAAATACGATATATAAATGTTGCAAAGACACAGTTTTTGAAACTCTTTTAGGAAGGAAAGGTCACCAGACACTGTAAAAAAGATTAAATGAAAAAAAAATTCAGAATGAAACGTTTGCTTAATGACAGTGAATTAAAAGTATCAGAAAACTTCCACAGTTCTTACTGAATGGTAATTAACCACATTATTTACTGACAGTGTAAGAGAATCTTGTGTACTTTCAGGGAGCTGGACAGTCTGATACAGTCCCCACATTACGTCAAAGGAGAGAACCATCTTCATTTTGAGGGAGGTGTAAAACTTGGAGTTGGAGCATTTAATCTGGTACGTACCAACAGGTCTTATCCTGAGCTGAAGTTCTGCTACCTCCTGGAAGTGACCCTACCCTGAATTCCTGAGAAGCTCCACTGACATCAGAGTTGCTGATCATGTGGTTAAAACATAGATGTGAGCTGACAGTGCAGGATCCCAGTCCGAGAAAATCAGATAATAATACACTTTAGAAATAAAGAGACTGCTGCCCACAGTGTGGGACGAGGGCCAGGAGAAGCCTTGCACAGAAGCAGCCTGTGTTGGCTGACTTTACTTTCTGTCTTACTGACACTTGGAGCGCTTGGGCTGTTGGCAGGGCAGTCGGCAGGGTGGGGTACAGGAATAAAGGTATGAATTGAGGTCCTGCTCAGGCCACTGTTGGCTGTTGTTGCCTGTGTGGTGGCCAAAAAGCAGGTGATCAAACGCTACAAGGTGGTTCCTGGTGTGTCACAGAGGCACTGACCCAGAGATGGCAAGGGATGACGTGGTTGTTCAGGGGATGGGCTGCAGAAAGTGCCCGATGCTTCCCCTTCCTTGCACTGCTTTACCTGAGTCTGGCACATGTCCAGATGTTAGATTTACTGCACAAAGAACAAATATGTACTGTGTGGTGTGCACCCAGCGTTTCTGAAACATCCAACAGGTACTGGAGTTACTGAGCAGGTGCTGAATAAATACAGCTCTATGCTGGCAATCCCAGAGACACAGGGTCCCTATATTAAACAGATATTTCTGTTTAAATTGGATTTAAAATATAGCAGGTGCATACATTTACTCAGGAATTTGCCATATAGAAATGTTTTTAGTAATTTTAATAATTATTTCTTGTGTTTGGAAAAATTGTGGGAGGTAGCTGAGAGACAGACAGTTACGGCATAACTGCGGCATTTCTCTCTGTAGACGCTGTCCATGTTCCCTGCACGGATTCTGAGATTACTGGAGTTTGTTGGATTTTCCGGAAACAAGGTAAATGTGAGCTAAATGTTATTCGTACATTCTTCTCACTGTTAAATTAAAAAATAGAGACAGGAGTTTATCTCTTCCTCACATTAGCTGTAACCCTCTGAAACACCCCGGTATCACACAAGCACACTGTTACGCTGATGCTTTTGTGCAGCTCAGTTTTCCTTTATTTTTGTCTGAACTATTGCACTTCAAAGATTTGTAGGGGGGGGAAAAAACCCTCTATTTCGTTCCTGCTTTAATAGCAACTGTCAACTGGAGTGTGGCACCTAAATTCTCTTGTCTAAAGGAGTAAGTGCTTTTTTTGCCTTTTATAATGCTTTCTGTTTATAAAACAAGTTTCAGGGACAAAAATGTTCCTTTATCAGAGCTGCAGCCTTACATGACAGGTCCATGACTGTCATCACCATTTTATTAGTTTACAGAAAAGGTCTTATCTGAAAATAAAATGTCTGGTTTAAAAGCAAGGAGCAGAGTGTGGATTACAACTTAGAAATTTCTAGGAGCTATTTCACAAGCGGTAATGGCAAAAATCAAGTACTTTCACCTGTCAGTTACAACAACAAAGAGCATCTAAAGCAACATATTCTCCTAGAATTGTAAAGGCAAGATTCATGTACCAGCAGAGCTCTGAGAATACTTTGGTGAACACTCATCTTACCACTGCAGGTGGAAATTGTCCCTCTAATTGAGTTTGTTGTTTTCTTTTGGGGTTTCTTGTATGGCTGTGAGTGGGCTGATATTTGTGTTGATGAGTCAACTCCTATTACAGTTTTTTAATAACTCACTGAAGCATGACCTAGATTACCACAAATTTAAGCAAAAAACTGCTGTCTACACACCGTACAAAGGAGTAAGACATGTGGATCAAAGCTCATTGATGGCCACTTATTTTAACAGCCTTAAAAAGTCTTTCTGCATTTAACAGGTGCCTAAAGCCAAAAGCAAAACTGCAATTGCATGTGCAATCCTTTCCCAAAGCGGTGGTTTCCCAAAGCTTACAACAAAAAGTAGTAGACAAGAGTCTAGACAGGGAAAGAAACAGTGACAGAGGAGGAGAGGGAAGTTTGTGTGTCATGTGCTGCACCCATCCAGGAGAGTTTTGAATACACCTGTATTTGATATTGCACTCTTTTCCATTAAGTGCTCACTGTGAGCATCAGGTTGTGCAAGAGTCGTGGTTTGTGCCTTGAGCTGTTTGCAGATTACCTGAGAGAGCTGCAGTGCATTAGAGGACAGCTTGATTTTGGTGTGGGTCATGTGTTTATTAAAACTGGATCATAAAATTGCATTGTGTTATCTTCCAGGCTACTAATCTGCCTCAAAGCCAGGAGATTTGCCCCTAGGGACTCTCCTTGTCTCTCAGATATGTCATGTTGGATAGTAAATGAGGACATGCCCAAAGCTCCTTTACTTCCTAAGCCATTTGTGGGCACTGTGGCGACATGATCAACTCAACAGCAGTCTGGAGCCTGAAAATAGTAGGTGGGATAAGATCAAGAAAGTATAAAAAGTAGCCTGAGGCCATGTTTGTTCCCTTCCAGTCCAAGATGTGCCAGGTTGTGCCCATCCCACCATGCAAGCTCCTTTCCTTTGCATCATTAGTCAAAATATGGGCTTATCTGTGTTTAATAGCATCAGTCCTGCGTTTGGGCATTGAGGTTCAGTGCAGTTTTGCCCAGTTTTGTGAGAAATGTTTTGTGGGCAGAGGTTTGTGTCACACGCACTGTGCTGGGAGCATGTCTGCCTCTCTGGGCAGCAGGTGGAGTGTGTGTCCCATCTGGACTTCTGTGTTTAAGGATGACTAACCTCTCCTGGGAGAGCAGGAGAGTCCTTGCACTATCTCCCATGGAAGCACTGAACCTTTCTCACTGAGCCGTCTGCCAGGTCTCGGGCTAATATTTACCCTTGTTCTTATTTTATAGGCAATTACAAATGCTTTGCTGCTACACTGTAGAAAAGTTTGACGTGAGCCTACCATATGTTAAGTGCAGTTTGTCAGAGGGTCAGATGACAGCATGATTTCAGGGGAAGGCAGGAAAACTTTGAGATAGAACCAATTTCTTTCAAATTATACTTCTTTTATGTGGGAGGACATTTTTCCCAACGCAGCTGAGCTGAAGAATGCATTTGATGTGTCAATTTGAAATAAATTTAATTCCAGTTTCCCACTAAGCATTTTTTTTGAACTGCATTTGGATCTCTTCAAATTTTAAATGAAGGTTAAATATGAAATTATTTCATGGGATACATTCAAGTGCCTTGTGTTAATGCTTAATTAGCCAGTTTGTTGTAAAACTGTTAGTAGCATCCATCCTCCTTGCTAAGCCTGCAGTTATGTGATCAGGTCATGGGACATGAATGATGACCTTGCTCTGCTTTCATTGTCAAGATCCCTAATTAAAAGAGAGTGATTTAAAAATAACATTCAAGAGCTTTTGCTTCAGGAGAGTAGATGGATTTTAGTCAGTAACAGCTGGAATAAATATGAACCAGCCTCAGTGTTTTCTAATAATGATTTTGAGCACTGTCCTTCTTCATCCTGCATCCACTGTGGGATCCCCACTGTGCATGTGGTAGGTCCTGAATGACAGAGCATTGGATATCTTGGGACAAGGGTTGAATCAATAAGATACTGATGTAATATAATGTAGTGACAGTCCTGGGAATTGAGAGATTGTGGGATGTTATGAGGAACTTCGAAGAGAGATGAGAGTTCCCATATTGTATCGCATTTGTCCCTAAGAAGTGTCATTGCTCCCTGCTCTGTGTTATACTTTATGTCCCTCAGAGCAGCTTCTGTTTTGCGTGAAAACAAAACCAAAATGTGCTAATGTCATTTTAGAGCAATTACAAAAACATCATTTTTGAGAAATTACAAACACTTAATGCCTTGACATCTGTTTTATATGCCCTGTAATAGACTTTGTTTGGAAGCTCATTCCCGGTGTTCTGGGATTGCTCATATCAGTTGTGACATAGGTGTGGGAGGTAGTTATGGGTTATTTATGGTTAGAAGGTGTGTCCTAACAATTAAATGTAATGTACTCACTGGTGCCAGTCACTAAGTGAGTGCAGTTTGATTCCAGAATTACTCCTTAGGCTCAGGTAGTGGCTGCTTATGCCTTGGTTCCGAGATCCTCAGATTGATCCCGGTGAGCATTACAGTGCCCAGCTCATGGCACCTCCCTTGGCTGAGGAGGTTTGCTGGCTGATCTCCAGAGGCTCCCTGTGGAGAAAGGGCGTGTGCTTGGAAAGGTGATTGACGTCTGACCCGGGCTTCTGTGCCAAACTGTGCCTTGGAGGAGTTACCTGTGCCTCAGCCAGCCCCAGAGGGAGCCCAGGGAGGCCAGCTGACTGAGTGTGGGATGTAAAACATGTTTCCCAGTGACAACCCTTCGTCTTCCTGCCTTCCTGGGGATCCCATTTTCACAGAAGCAGTTTTTGCAAGAGTGTTTTTGAGGAGAAGCAGCTTTGTTGCAGCATTTTCTGCAAGCAAGTGTTGTAATACTAGTAACAACTACTTCTGTATTTCTTTTATTAAGGCTGTGTCTACTGATTATGTCATTAATATAGAAAGTTTGGGATATTCAAGTGGCAGGGCGAAAAGTAAACATTCTTTAATGCCTCTTCTGGACAAAATGGGATTGTGGACATAGCACAGAGTGAACTGACTTGCTTGATGAGCTTCCCATACCTGTGTGACTACTCAGTTTGAGATTTTGGGCTTAAGTGTGTCAGATTTGCAGCCCTATTCTGATGAACGGGCAATGTTCTTAACCCAGTTCCTTCCCAGTTACTGCTGTCCAGGGTGTGGCTTCGTTCCTTGTCCATACAGATGATAACTTTGTGTTTGGCTCTGATAAAATACACTTTTGAGACTAAAATACGTGAGATCAACTTGACAAATGATTAAATTATTCTGTATGACTAATAGAATTTGTTTCTGAATGATTCTTAGTGCTATTTGCATTCGTATGTATTTTTATATTATGTGGAAGATACCAAATACTGTAAGGCCGATGTCAGTAAAGGCTCAGAGAAATATCAAACTTGAAGGCTTTTCTCTGCAGAAAAATGTACTTTGGAAATCTACTTTGGAATTTTTTGCTGCCAAAATTCATTCCATGAATGTTTTGTCTTCTACCTCTAAGTGCTACTTTTTAAAAAATCCAAATATTTGTGGTTTTCATCTGGGCAGCTTGCAGAAGCTCAGTACGTCATATTTTGTAACTTATTTGTATCAATTAACCTTGTGCTCTCAGAAGAAAAGGAAGGGGTTTATTTTGCAAAGTGCTTGGTTTTCATTAAGTAGCTGATTTTTCAGTAATGATTTTACTGTCTTTTAATTTCTTCTGTAGTGACATGCAAGTCATTATTTTCATTATTTTGTCCCAACTAGATGATATAATAGACCTGCAAATATGAGTCATATTTTTCCCTTTGACAGTAATTGATGTAGTAAATCAAGATTTAAAAAAAAAACCAAACAAACACTAAAAACTGTATTCATGTGAAAACACTTAACTACACCAGTTAAGTGAAAAAATACATGTGTGATGAAAATGAGAATATGATTACAGGCTCCAGTGTTTACAGAGTAAGGGACAAAGGTGTGGCACTGTAACACCCCTCAGCCAGCAAGGGCACACAAAGCATGTAAATCCGTTCTGGTCGTGTAACCTTCAAACAGAATTTCCCCCAGCACACAGTGGACGTCTCACCGTGCATATTTGCCAGTAGGCAGATCTTGTGTTTGATACATTCGCATATTTATAATCTCCCTGTTTGATATCATGGAACCACCCCTGGAATGGGCTGATAAATGCTCTTGCCTCAGGAGCTTGAATCCTTGAAGCTGGTCATCTATCATGCTGTCTCTGAATATGAATGCAGCGTTCCACTTGCTGGCTTTAAAGGGAACAGAAATACTCTTCTTCTCGTATTTTTCCACTGGTGGTAGTGGGCCAACATCATTGCGAAGTTCTTTTTGTTCTTGGCGTGCTAAAAGGCATATTTTTGCCCTGATCTCTTTTGCTCCGCTAGTTGCAGATTTTTTTTTTTTCTTGATACCTTTAACTTGCTTGTCTAGTGAACCACAGCAAACATGGATACACTGCACAATGGTGATATGTGGTTTTTGCCTCGCTTTTAAAAACTCTGTGTGGTTTTTTTTTCTGGAATGCTGTCTGGTAGAACTTGGATGGTGGTGATAAGTTCTCTCGTTCTCTTATGTTAACCATGTAATACATCCCAAGTTGCTGCTCTGTCATCAGGTATTTTCCAGGCTAAGCAGTAATTCCATGAAAAACTATTAGCTAAATTAATATGCGTATTTTAACCTTTGACTGCTGTGTAAGCAATGTATGTCAGTGTCTTTTTGGGAATTTGGTGAGTGAACAGTCTGAAGATGGCACTGCAGAAGTTAAATTAGCAAAACACAGCTCTGGGTCTCTTCCAATGCTTTGTGCCCCTCTCTGTTTGCACAGGAACATGGTCTGCTGCAGCTGCAAGAAGGAGCATCATCATACAGCTTTAGGTCGGTGCTGTGTACCATGCTGTTGCTTTGCTATCATACTTTCATGACCTTTGTGTTAGGTAAGATTGTTTATAATAACTCTTGGATTTGATTAGTTGTTGTGGGACACAAAGGGGAAAAAGACTGTTCCATCATCTATTTGTTGGTGAATTGTTTGTTCGTAAGCAGGATTAAGTGTAACTCGTTTGTGGGTCATTCTGCAATAGTGATTATAACTGAAGAGTGTGTCTTAATTTTCAAAATGGAGGTTTGTTTAACACATAAGAAGGGAGATCATGGGGATAGCCAAGGAAGCTGTGAGAGCTAAATTTCTCTTCAGTAGTCAGATGCATTAACCAGGAGGTTAAAATAATGGCTCTAAGTGATGGATTCATTGTTCATGTTTATATGTCATCCCTGAATTTCTGGGGGAGGTGATAGCTTCCCACTGACATGCACTTCTCTGTTACCTCCTGCTAAAACATTCTACAAAATGTATTTGTCTACATGTGGGTTTTCAAGGCAGCAAGAACAATGTTGTTGGGGCTTCCTGTTTTCTGCCTTAGTGCAGCACCAGCCTGTTTTCATGCCTTACTTAGCAGAGAGGGGAACCTACATGTTGGCCAGCTGAGGATGGGTAATTGGTACCTTTCATTCCTGGGTCTTTTTTCTCTTCTTTGTTTCCTAACTATTTTTATCACTTGAATTTTTATGCATTCTAGGGACAGGAAAAGGAAATGTTGAGGAGGCAGAAAGACTACTTAAGCCTTACTTGGCTCGCTATCCGAAGGTAAAATGAATCCTAATTTATTTGGTCTGATTGTTTAATGTTTTCTTGCCAAATAACAAAGATCTAGACTGTATGGTCAGCTTGAAAACTGTTACAGAATACTTGTATTTTTATTATTATTTATTACAGGGAGCCATATTCCTGTTTTTTGCAGGCAGGATAGAAACACTGAAGGGTAATATTGATGCGGTAAGTAATCATTTTGCTCTTGGGAAATTAAATTTCCAAAAGCTTTAGAAAAATTCCACCAGGAGTGATGTTTCCTTTTTGGCCAATGCTTCCTGTGGCTTTGGCCTATGTGTAACTTGTAGTTCATGAATTACAAATAGTAATTTTGAAAATTATTTTGACCAACTTGTTTGTCCACCTCATTTTTCCACCCTTCTCAGTTTGTGGTGATAATCCAGTCCTCCAGTATTAATGACACAGTTTTCTCATTGTCTTTCCTATCCTGAAGCAAGTTGTGCCTTTAATAAGACCCAGTGGTAATCCTTTGCCTTCAGTCTGAGTGGACAGTCATACAAGACTTGAAAGAATTATGGAGATGAAGAATGCATGTCCCAGATACTCTGAGACAGGGTATCAGCTGGTGTTGCAGGGCAGTAGCTCCCTTGAAATCCGTGGAACCACAGCAATAAATGTCAGCTCAGCATCTGTCCTCTGCCTTCCGTTTCCTAATTTCCCTAGACACAACCGTTAATTTTGATGATACTTAGAATTTTTATAACTTCCAGGAGTGGGGAGGTGTGTGGCAGGGTAAACTTGCTAACACCAGGACGACCGTGTGGCCAAGAATCTCTTGTGTGTGTGTGTGTGTGAAGCCAGCAGATGTGATTTTGGGAAATACTGGGCTGTTAATAACTTGGGAGTTGCAGGAGCTGTGCGGGCAGACCCCAGAGCCCCAGTGTCTGTTACAGCACTGCTGTTTGTGCACTTACACATGACCAAGGCAGTGTTTGGAAATCTCTGTGCACAGGCAGTCAGTAGGTATGAGGAGTGCTGCGAGGCTCAGCAGTACTGGAAGCAGTTCCATCACATGTGTTACTGGGAGCTGATGTGGTGCTTCACCTACAAGCGCCAGTGGAAGATGGCTTTCTTCTATGCAGACCTGCTAAGCAAAGAAAACACTTGGTCAAAGGTGAGTGAACAGGAGGGTGAAAGGCCCTGTAGTATCTACTAACTTTCAGTCGAGTTGACTTTTCGTAGCTTCAACAACAGAGATTGTGAAGTAAAACCTGGCCCGCCGTGGCTTTTATAGAGCAATGTGAACTGCAGACATTCAAATCTGAACAGCCTGTGGGCAAGCAGAAACTTTTTGGGCCCAGCTGGGAGGTGAAGAGCAGCTCGTTGAAGAAGTGCTGCTGTGTATTGACTGGTTGTGTCATCAGCACATTGCAATTAATGGCACAAGTTGCCATTTCTTTCTTTCCTCACATTTATGGATGTGAGCTCTTCTGGTGATGAGTGGGGCGAGCCACGGCGGTGCCTCCAGGATAATAAATATAATTAGATGTGGTGCCTAAACCTGCACATCTGAAAGGGAGAAGTTCTTCTATCTAGAATCCTGGTAGCTTTCCTCCCTTCATTTTCCTTTTTTGACGTTTTAAAAATGACGTTTCCCCTTTTCCAGTCAGTGGGAATTTCCATGGTCTGCCGTGACTTCTCAAATATAATGAACAGTAGCTTAGCAACTTCATCCACGGACTTGTGCACCTTCAGGTTCCTTGGATCGTTTCACACCCAAACTTCTCGTACACCAGACGGTTCTTAATTTTCCCATTCTCCCTGCTCTTGCTTTTTGTGGCTTGGGCAGTGAGGCTGGAGCACTTGCTGGTGAAGACTCAGGCAAAAAAGTCAGAGTGCCTCAGGCTTCTCCAGATCCTGGATAACCTGGTCTCCTTTTTATTTCCAGAGAGGGCCCACATTTTCTCTAGTCTTCTTTTTGTCACCACATACCTATAGGACCTTTCCTTGTTGCTCTTGGCATCCCTGGCCAGACATCAGGGCTTTAGCTTTCCTAAAAACCTGATCCCTGGCTGCTCAGACAATTTCTCTGTATTCCTCCCATGCTACCTGTCCTTGTTTCCACCCTTTGTAGGCTTCCTCTTTGTGTCTGAGTTTGTCCTTGTTCATCCACTGGGCCTCCTGACATTTGTGCCTCTTTGTTAGGATGCATCTCTCCAGAGCTTGGATGAGCTGATCTCTGAATATTAACCAGCTTTCTCGGGCCCCTCTTCTCTCCAGGGCCTTATCTCATGGTAGTCTACCAAGCAGATTCCTGAAGAGGCCCAAGTTTGCTCTCCTGAAGTCCACTGTGAACTACTGTTTTTTAGAACCTGGAATTTAGGATATGTTAGCAAATTGTGATTGGACACATAGACTGTATAATATTAATTTTTTCTCTAAGCATGACTTTTTCTTAAGTTTTCCAGCGTGTTTACTTAAGAGTATTAAAAATTTATTTACACAAGCATGAGATTTGTTTTTGGAATTTGGACAGGACCTATAAGCTGATACAAAGTAAACAGACATATAGGATTTAAAAACAATGTTCTATACTCACTTTCTAAAATACCTCTTGCTTAAACTTTTGTAAGATTGTTTGTGAGCAAAAGCAGCAACTGCCCCTTTTGCTGGTTTGTGCTTTATATCAATAAAGGTAATGCTGTAAATTCATTTTTTCTTTATATATATTCTTCGTTGCATTTGCAGGCTACTTATATTTACATGAAAGCTGCTTATCTCAGTATGTTTGGACCAGATGACTGCAGCCCTTTTGGAGACAGCGAAGCTGAATTATTTAGGTAAAATTCACAGTTACAACCACAGTTTCCACACCACAGTGTTGGGGGAAGAGAGGCAAAATATTCATTGTGCAGATTTGAAGATCTGTGCAAATAGCATTGGATTGGTAAGAAATGGCAGAGTTAAATGTCCTTTAGATTAAAGTGGACTCCGAGTTCAGACAACAGATTTCTCCTGGCCTGGAAATACTTTAGGGAAAGGATATGAGATCTGTCAGCCATACAGGGGCTGCTGCTGTTCCACGTAATAGTCACATTCTTTTCCAGCTGTTTCCTTGAATCAAAATGGCACATAAGATGTGAAAGCCTGCAATGAATTGTGCTGCAAGGTGTGTCCCTCCTTTAGTGGGAATATCAGCACTACTTGATTCTTGGGTTTTGAGTTCGAGAGGAATAAAAAGAAGAGTTAAATGTGAGTGATAACCTCACTGTGTTAATGTAATGTTTAAGGTCAAAAATGCCTAAACGTTGCTGGGACAAAGGAAATCTGATTACTTCGGGGTTTACAATCTTTATATTAAATTTAAATATCTTTATTTTTTTAATGTGCTTACAACATGATACTTTTCAGGTTTTCTCTGTCTTTTATAATCATTACAAGCAGATTTTGCTGAATTTGGGATCCATTAAGAAGTGAGTAGTTTTAGTCTGGGAGAATGGGAAGAAGACTTGCAGAAGCTGCCTTGCCTCTTTCTTAGTCTGTGAAGAGAGATGAGGCCTTTTTAAGTTGGGTGCATCATCTAATTTAATCTTTCAGTGGGGATGAGTCCCTCTCCTCCTGCTTGATTAAAGAGGAAAGTTAGAGATAAACATGCCCTGCATAAAGACAGCTTTTGTGAGTAGGTATTGCTCAGCTTCCCAGAGGTAGCAATAGCCCAGTGTGCAACAGCTTTTTAAAGTTCTCCTTAGTTTGATTTTTTTTTTCTTTAAGTTTGAATGTTTGGGTTTTATTCACAGAGGAAAAATTCCTTGTGTTTTCCTTTATACTTTCAGGATTGTGCCCAGTCTGAAACTGAAAATCGCAGGGAAATCTCTGCCTACGGAAAAGTTTGCAATTCGGAAAGCGCGACGGTACCTTTCTTCAAACCCTGTTCCTTTGCCTGTTCCGCCTTTGGTAAGCTAAGAAGTATCCACACACGGACGCTTTGCAACACTTTAACTTATAGAAACAAACCGGAGAAATAATTAGAATAGTGTCTTTCCATGTTTCTAAGGTAAAAGCTCTGCAGGAGACTGGAATGTTCCCAAAGCAAAGCCAAATGAATGCGAGGAATGCCGTAAAACTGGGGCATGCACCAGCCACAGGGAACTCAGCCAGTTGTTTGTGACACGTAAATGTGTTGCATGTGTAACTCATTATTCCAGCTATAGACCAGCGTGCTCCCAACAGCTTTCTTTTGGTTCCCTTTTGAGGAACTTTGCCCTGGGTCTCTTTTGTCACGTGCCATTTACTAACAGAAGACTTTAAGGTACAAGTAAGGGGAGGTGTCAAGGAAACAATGGAAGAACTGGGGACTGCCTGTAAGCATCTGTTTCATGTGCCCCTGAATGTTTGCAGTTTGCTCTCCAGAGCTACTCACTCTGTGAGTGCTGGGATGAAATGGCCGAATCCTTCGGCCACTTCAGAAAGCCATGGCAACTGTAGTTTTGTTTGTTTGTTTAATTTCTTTTGCCCTGTAATGCTGGGCAGTTCCCGGTGGCCAGAGGAGAACAGCTGCATGAGGCACCCATTGCCTTGCTCATGGTGCACTTGCAAAAATCTGTCTACAAAGACCATGTAGAAGAACGTAAAAGGGTTTTGAGTCCACAGGTTTGCCAGGTGCAGTGGTGTCAACCTTTGCTGTGCCTTGAGCTGTTTTGTGTCTGAGAAACAGATAGATAATTAGTAAATACTCTGTAAGAAAATGCCAGAACAAGGAGAGCCTCTTGGAGACCCCAGTGAGTGGCCACTTCCCAGCCCACCAGTGGGGATGTGACACTGTGCCTCCTGAAGAAATAGAGTTGTTACAGCAGAGCGTGGATATTCACCAGGGCCCACATTCCACTAATAAGGCTGATAATTAGGTTACTTTGATGTGCCTTTCAGGTTTCAGAGAGGAAGAAGCACATGCACCTGGGGTTTGGCTGTGCTGTCCTAATGGGATTTTGACAGAGCAGGTTTCTGTAGCAGGATCTCTCCTTGGAGCAGCCGGGCACCGTGTCCTTGGTTGCTGTGCAGTTGCGTTTCCGAGGCAGCAGGTGCCGCAGCTGAACAGATAAAAGCACTTTATGGATGTGGAACTGGGGGCAGAATCTCATCCCTAGGATTTCTCTTTTCATTATCAAGAGGCTTGCTGAGAAGAGCGAATTCTCAAGCGAATCTTAGCTGGAGGATTTAGCCTGGAATGAATGTGCTTTGAATACTTTTGTTTCAAAACCACGTTAATGAATCTGCAGTAGGTACAGTAAGCTCAGCACAGGTTTTCCAATCAATAGAGACCAGATGGTGAAAGCAGCAGTGACTGGGGTTAACATGCTGTTTCAGCTATTCTAGCCTGACAGATTTTTGTGCTGTAGTTACATAACTCAGTTATTCTATATAGAAATTGTATTTTAATTTAAACACAGACTAGGTCATATAAATAAATAGAATAAATAGATTGGACACTGATCTCTTCTCTCAGGTGATCAGTGGGAATGGCATGAAGCTGAGTCAGGAGAGGTTTAGGCTGGCTGTTAGGAAAAGTGTCTTCCCCCAGAGGGTGGTTGGACACTGGAACAGGTTCCACAGGGCAGTGGTCACAGCCCCAGATCTGCTAGAACTGAAGAAGCATTTGGACAACACTCTCAGGCACATGGTGGGGTTCTTGGGCTGCCCTGGTGCAGGTCCAGGAGCCTTCATGATCCTTGTGGGTCTTTTCCAAGTCAGAATATTCTGTGCTAGTGTGATTAAAAAACTTGTCATGAGGGCCAGTCGTAAGTCGATGTAACACTTCTATCTTTTGTGATTGTTAGTGGCAATGGGCACATTTGGCCTGGTTATATACTGTAAGAGAGAACCCAAGTAACAAAGAGGAATTGAACCAATTAGTTTTTAATAAAATGTACTTTTAGAACAGTTAAATAAGAAAGAAGTTGCTTTCTGTGGGTACATCAAACAAAGCTGAGAAATCTAAGAGGCCTACAGTTCAGCTCTAAAATTTTGCTGGTTTGTTTGAAGTTTGGCTTAAAGGTTAGGGGGTTTGGTTTTCTTTTTCTTTTGTTTTGCTGTCCTGAGATTTCATATTTTTCTGTGGAAGCAGTTCGTTTCAGTTATTTATGGTTATTACTGCCCTGGCTAGGACAGAACTGAAAAACCAGAGGAGACCTTAATGAAGGAACAGTTAGCCTTGGGCCTGAAATGTTTCCAGTCTGGTTTGTTGGTACTTTCCTCATCTATAAGTGATATTGTGTTTGCATTCTGGTCAAGCAACCTCCCCTGTATTTGTGTGTAGGGAGCAGCTCTTTAGTTGTCTTCCAGGGGTAATTTGTTCTGAAAACCAGTGTAACAAGTTTTCAGTTACAATGAAAATATGTTTTGACAAACTGACTTTATTTAAGGAACCTGTAACGTTTTCATCATGCAGAGATAAACTGCAGTATTTGACAGGTACATTTAGGCAGTACTGTAATTAATGATGCTGTCATTTCTCCCTGACCCTAGGAAATGATGTATATCTGGAATGGCTATGCTGTAATTGGAAAATGTCCCAACTTAACAGAAGGCATGTTAGAGACTTTAATTGAAGCAGAAGAAGCATTGGCAAGAAGTCCAGGTAAGCAGTGATAGGGTTTACCCAGTTATTTTATAGTGCAATAGCTAAAGATATTATCTGTGAGCAGAGAGAAACACTCATTAGTGAAGTTAATCGGATCATAGGAGGAACATAGATAATGAAACCATAAACTGTTTATGCAGATAGGAATATTTTTTATTTTTAATATAGCAATAACTTACAATAATGGCAAGTGATTTTCCATCCACGGATGTGTGTTAGGAGTGGTTTATGACATGTATTAAAGGACTGTTTATTTTGGTAGATCAAAATCAGTGCATGCGTTGGCTTGGTTACTGGGATCATGAAGCTTTGTTATCCTCAGATGCTGTATTTCAATCTTGAAGGATAAATAGGAGACAAGTTGGTCTCCTGGTTTAAAAGTGCTGCCAGTTTATGGTGTGACCTTGGGCTGAATGACCTGGTGTCACCAGAATACTGCAGAAATCTGGGACATCAAGGATGGGCTTCCTTTGCACTGTGAATGAGCTTAGGGTAGGATTGAACTGACACAGGCTCTGCTACCACATTTTCTGTCAGTCTGTTAATTAGCTATACATGAGAAAGTGGAATTGATGTTTATTTCTTGTCAGTCTTTCACAGCTCCTGTGGGAGTACAACCAGTCTGCACATCTTTTCCCACAAAGCTTTCCCTTGCTCAATATTTGATCTTATTACTATTATATAGCACCTTCCTGCAAAAGGATCAAGCCCCTGTTGACAAAGGAATATAGGCTAAAACACTGCATTGCAGTCTTTTCTGGGGCCTTGGTCTTGGTGTGCACAGTCTGTTACACAAGATTTGAGAGAGTTGCCTGAAAGATTGGCTAAAATTATTTACTTTCATTTAATTGATCGAGAGAGCAGGGAAAATATTTTCAGTGAAGGTGACATCTTAGGAAAAGGCCTTTGACCCTTTCACCTTCTTTGTCACCCATTTTGTTGCATTATTTTGAGGAAGCGAATTATTTATCTGTTCCCTTCTTTTTTTTAGTTGAAATATTGTGGATAAGGCTGGATTTTGCAGGGATTTGTAGCTGATTCATGTTTATAGAACACTATGAGGACATGTAAACGTAAAGTGGGATATATTTCAAACACGCCAACAATTTAAAGTATTGCCTGTTCCAAATATTGACTTGCTGTTTCCAGGCATTGTGCTTGCCTTGAGCTTTCCTGACAGGGTTCAGAGCTGAGCTATTATGCATTCAAGTATTTTCTCTGTGTTACTGTTAAAAGAATCTAGCAGTATAAAAAGATGCATCAGAGGATGTGCTTCTAGCACATTATACCATGTAAGATGTAAAAGCCAAGGCTGTTAGCAGAAGTAACATCTAGAAATACAATTATGCGTATCAGATTTGCATCTGGGAGAGGTCCCTAAATGTTTGCTGACACAATCCAGGGTAGTCTGTGGGATATAAGCAGAGGAAATACATGCCTGTGGAAGTGTCCTTGGGACAGATGTCCAGAAGAGGCAACTGGTTTTTGTTGGTTTTTTTCTTTTTTTTAGTTCTTATGAAATAATTCTTTTGTGGCCTTGAGTCATCTCACTGTGGACACACAGTGTGTCACTTTTGCCCTGTTCCCTGTTTCTTCTAAGTTAGTTTGCTGGATAGTTTTTGGGCATCTTCCCTGGGATTTGTTTTGGTGACTCATATATGTAATTATGGGCCTTTGTGGGAATTTGCAATAGAAGTGACTCCAACTGTGGGACCAAGGCCTCCAACTGAATACTGCAAAGGGAAGCAGCTGTTTCATGCAGTGTGTGTCAGCCTTTAATCAGCTGGAGTAATAAGTGAAGAACCAGGTAAGGCTTGGAGCAGTGAAAACAGGGTGACATTCGACAGCATCAGATGCAGTGTCACACATTTTGTAGGAATTCTTTTCAGTTAGGATTTCATGAATTGGAAATGAGCAAGCAGGCTGTAGGTTTTGCTTGTAAACTTTAAGCTGCCTATATGGATTGGCTATGGAAAAGCCAGATGTTTTCTTTGCAATGTGCAGAAATGTTCTGGTGAAGGATGAGTGTTGATAGTAATGACTTTGAGCCAGGCTGGTAAGACTCTAGCCACTCATAATTAGAAGTAAACACTCAAAAGAGGTGTAAAGAGGGTATGGTAGGAAAATGAGGAGATATGAGGTGCAGGTAGCAAATTTCACATATTTTTGTTTAGCCAAACAAAGGTGGAGAATAGATAAAACACTTGCCTGCAAATGGGCCATGTGACTAGAAGTGGAGGAAGAAGAGCTGTACGCACTAAAGGGCAATAAAGGTTGAGAGAGTACAAACTGGACCTCAGTATTCACAAAATGGACACCTTAAATTAGTTTTTAGGTGTCAGAACAGTGGGGTAGCCTTTCAGTGGGAGTAAGGAGGGAAAGAACAGCCCAACAATTTTTGGACAAAGTTTGATTGATTTATGAAAAGGTTGATGTTTGTTTGTCTCTGCCTTAAACTAAACTCACCAATTAGTTCCTTCTGCCCTGTGATCTAGTAAATGGATTGTGCTCACACTTGCCTTTGTAGAAGTTTCCCTGCAGGCAGAAAAGTCTCTTCTGTTCTAGAGTTTTCTAAAATGTGCCATTTACTCCATCCTGCAGCTACAGAATTACTAGCAGATGACCGGTGTGTGATAAAGCTGTTAAAGGGATTATGCCTCAAGCATTTGGGCAAGATCTCAGAAGCAGAAGAGCATTTCAATTACATCTATTTAAAGTAAGTTTTCATACCTGGCACGTAGGAGAGCTCTTGAGTTTCAAGTAAGAGGAGATGCAGCCATGATATGAATAGAAGGGAGAGGACTGCAGTACCTTTGGTATTTATTTCAAGGAATTTCAGTTTTAATTCCCAGTCTTGCTAGCCACCTGTTGAAGAATTTCAAACCTGCAATTTTTTATTGAGGTGTTTTCTCCTTTTAGGGGACTATAGATGCGTAAACTTTGGGGGCGCCACTTACCTCTTTTTGCCCCCTTCCTCTTCCCAGTCGTGAAGGAGCTGAGCCCAAAAAGCCAAGTGCAGCTTGCAGAGACAGGTGGCAGCACGATTACACTTGGAACTTCTGTACCTCGTGTGGTGAACGGCCTCTCTTCTTGTCGGTTCACATGGATACAGCTCATAATATTGTCATCTTTTCTGACACTTCCCTGATAATAAAGGCATTATTTTCTAATCCTGAGATTATACATATTGTGTAGGATGCTTATGCAAAATACACATTTAATAACCCGGAAGGTGTCTTGGGGTAGAGAACATGACAAGTGTCGTAATAGAGATTGATTGCTCCTTCTGATCTTAGCTAATCTCCCGTTTATTCGTGTATGGAGCTGTTAAATGAGGGAAACAATATATCATTTTGAGGTCTCCAGGCTATTTCTCTTCCAATGCAGTGAGAAGAAGATAAAATATGACCATTATCTAATTCCAAATGCCTTGCTGGAGCTGGCAATACTGTATCTAGACCAGGAGAGAAGAGAAGAGGCAATAAAACTTCTGGAAAAAGCAAAGTAAGTGAAAACCCTCTGTTGATGTCTGGTGGGTCAGTTTGGTATTTTACTGGTTAGCAGGAAGCAGAAACATTTCATTAATATCATGGCAACTCATTTCAATCTTTCAGAGAAAGGATGCGTGCCTTAGTTTTGGTTTGATTTTTCCAGTGGTAGACGTTAGGTTTGTTCAGTCTGAGTTCTAAATATGCGTTCTGAGAAGAGCAAAAAAAAAATAAAATATGTTAATTGGAATGTCTGAGGCTTCCATAAGAAATAATCCATGTGTAACAAAATGTAATAATCTTTGTAGTCTATTTACTTATTCATAAAAGATGTATAAAATTAAATCAAAGCTCTGTGTTATGGTTAAAATAGCATTACTTTAATTGATGGCTAGCAGGGCCTGTTCCTTGATAAAAACACTTAAAATAATGCTTCAGGTTGCATTTAGTATCTTTGTATTATCTGCATCTGAAAAGCAACTAAACCATCTGCTTTTGCTATTTTGTGTGACTGATTTTTCTAGAAAAGTAGGTTTATGAGGAAGTTGGACTTGATCACGTGTGTTCTTTATTATAAAATCAACAAAATACAGGGTTTGCCTCTGTCTGAACCTTTTCTTCTATGCTGAGCCAAAATTTTGGGAGTGCTGGGGAGGGAGGGAATCCAACCCAAACAGTGCTTACCCCCTTCACGCAGCAGCAGGGGCAGTTCACCTCTCTGGATCCCAAATGAATGCAGGTGTCCGCACCTTCCCAGTGCAGAGAGTCACTGCCACAGGTGTGAGCAGCTACAAAACTGGTGTCTGCCCCCAGTTCCAGAAAGGTCAGATAGAGGTTTTTATGGTTTGTTTTTTTTTTGTCCAAATCAGTCCTCTCTGCGAGACAGAGTGGCGAATCAGCCTACCAAAGATTATGCCAAAAGCCTGTCAGCACAAAAATTAAAATATTGCAATCCTTAATCTCCTGTGCTTGTGCTTGTAAACTCATGGAAGATATTAAGAGCAGCGAAAATTGCATTAGCAAAGTGCAATGGAAAGTGTTTCAGTTGGCTTCACATGCCTCCAAACATGCCTCTCCTGTCCTAATTTCCTTTGTTCAAATCTCTGGTAAAAAGGGATCTAGAAAATAATGATTTGGGGCCGCTTGTTCCAGCTGGAACTTGTGTCTCTTGCTGCTCGTCCACTGCACCGTTCCCTGACAGCTCTGGGTGTCTCAGATCCCCTCGAGGGAAGGTTGTCTGGCTTAAAGGGGAGCACCAGCAGACTGCACCCCTGAAAGATTTGTTGTTGCCCAGTGTATGAAAGGTGATCCTCAGACTCACCAGGCTCAAACAACTTGTGGAAATGGCAACGATATCAAAAACCCCACAGAAACAACGAACCACCACAAACCCGCCCCCCCACCCCACCCCATGTTTCAGTCAGTCCTAAAAAAAGGGGCAGTCCTTACATTTCCACCTGTGGCATTAAAATGCTTTGACTGATAAGCTTTCAGCTGCAAACCGAACGCCTTGGCAGCCACGGGAGGGAGAAGCGCGCTGGCCGCGGTGGGTTTCGGGAGTGCAGAATTATGTTTGCAGTTGGCAGGCGAGCACTTGGCTGGTGCATGACGCTTGATTCGCTTGACCTAAATCCACGTACTGCTGCTGGCTGGAATTTTCAGCTCTGGGAGAAAGAGTGGAACGAGATGATAAACAGTTTTGGCTTGGGTCATGCATGGAAGTGTTTCTGTTTGTATGGCTGTGAGCTACAAACAAGAATATCAGCGCGCTGATGAGAAATACAAGCTCTGCATGACAAAATTTACTTAACTGAAGGAAAAAACCCAACTCCAAAGGGTTTTAGATCAGCACACAGCAGAACGCAGTCACCTCCTTTTCTCAGTCAGCCTCTTGGGCATTGCATACATACAATTATAAGCTGGTGTAGGATGGGTGTGGAATTCCTTGTTTTCAGCGAGAGACTGCCATAGTGACAGATACCGTGCTTGGTTGGAATTATGAATTTTGAACTGAAATGCTTTTAAGGTATACAGAGCTTAATACTTAATGTTATGTTTCTGTAAAGATGACAAATATCTTCTAAAAGAAAATTAGCATGGTCTAATCCCTCTTTGGTATCTGGATTCTGTATCCATCCTGCAGGAGCTGACATGTTAATTCCTATTAAGTAGGATCTGCACTTTCTGTGTGGTCCTGGGGCAATTTTTCTTTTTTTATATAAGCCCTTCCATGATAATACAGATTCTTTGAATGTTCCAGTAAGTCTTTAGAGCATGACAGAGCTACTGGAGACTACAGGCAGATGACAGTGCCGAGTCAGCCGCTAGATGTGTGTGGTGGAAGTCCTGCCAGTTTTTCCCTGGGCCTGCTGTATTGCTCCTCAAAAGCTGATACAGAGTCTCATGTGTGCCCACTTCCTCTTCCCGAGCTTGTGGGGCACCAAATTGTCTGGCTCTACTTCCAGCACACAGTGCACATCATTGGCAACCACAGGATGGAGATGGAGTGTTTCCCTCTTCTGGTTCAGGACAGCTTCTCTTTCTTTCTCTGCCTCTTTTTTTTTCTCCCCCTTCTTTATTTTCTTGAAATGGCTTTGCTGAATTAAGATCAATCTGCTTTATTAAATTATTCTTAAAAATGCTGAAAATATTTGTGTTCAAATCTGTCAGTTATACTTAGAGAGGGGGGAAATCTAATTTCTGAATGTAAACTAAGTGGATGCTACAGATAGTTAATATGGACTGAATATTTTGATTGAGTGGACCAGATTCAATTTCTTATTAAGCTATATTTTTCTGGTAATTGCCAGACAGTGGCACTACAAATAAAGAACAAAGAACTGCATTGTTTGGCCAGGAACACATGCCTTGTATTTTAGAGTAGGCAGCAAAGGAGCTTGTGAAGAAAGGCTTTTTAGCTGTCTACAGTTATTTTGCTTAAAACAGTAATACAAAGATAACTTGAAAATGTTTTAAATGTATCTATATATTAATCAGAGTGGATCTGCTTTTGTTTTAGGCAGAACTACAAGAATTACTCCATGGAAACAAGGACACATTTCAGGATTCAAGCTGCCCTGCACCAAGCCAAATCCGCCCCAGAAAATGGAATGCACTCTGGAGCCTCAGCAGTGTCGTAACTTTTTCTTCTTTGATGTCCTGTTTGTTGCAAACTTTGGTGCAGAAAATTACTGACAATTTAGAGTTATTTTTCCTTCTCTTTCAAGTCAGTGAAAAGCCAAATAACTTAAGAGTTTAAAGGTGATGCATAAAACGTTAATCTCGTGTAAATAACGTGGCAAAAAACCTCTCAAACCAACCATATAACCCTGAAAAATATTGTTTTTCCAACAGTGGCTTTTTGAATACTTACATCTGTGTCATTCAGCTTTCAATCACGTGCCTTTTCCTTGCGTTCGCAACGTTATGTTGTAGCTTTGCTTAGTGAGAGAGCGGGAACAACTGAAAAAAAACCAACCCCAAACAACAAAACTTCGAGTTTCATGGATTTGATCTCATTTAGCTCTAAATGTTTGTTTGGATCCACGCTGCCAGCAGTTGAGAAGGAAGCATCGTTTTTTCCCCAGCATCTGCGTTGTTGGAACGGTGTGAGAAAATCTCGGTGCAGATGAAACACCGCAGGGAGGAGCTCTGGATCCTGGGCATTTCTGACTGTGCGTGGCAAGTTTCTCTTCTACCAGTCACATTTTGCTTCTTTAGGAAACTTGCTGGTGAAAAGAACGGTCTCCCTTATGCCGGTGCCTTGACTTTAATTTGGTTTTCCTGTCAAGTCTGCTGCTTGCAGCAGCTGAATAATTTACTGAGCATTGTGGAGGGGGGAAAAGGTGATGACGGTGTAAAACTGCATCACTTCTTCCTTGACCGAGCAAAGCTCTTAGGAAGTGTTTTTGCCACAGTGAACCATGATCTGAGGTTTATATCAAATTTAAAGCACAAGTCCTCGAAGGTCATTTAGGAAACAGCAATATTGCTCTGGCTGCACAGCGGTACAGGGGTTACTGTGACACTCCCTTCCTTCTTCAAATGAGTCTTCTTAGGGTTGCCCAGCTGGTGATGTCCATGTTGAAAGAGGCCAATGCTTCCTGTGTGAAGAAGCTGGGGCTGGAGCAGGTTCCCTTGGTACAAAGGAGCCCTTTGGTTTTTTTGCTCTTTATTGATCTTTTGGGAGATTTTCTGGCTTTGGGAATAGAGCAATGAGCTGGGTCTGCTTTCCAGTGCTGGCTGCCGTGGAACCGCTTCAAAACCACTGCAGTCAGTTGTTAACACAGCTTTGACTCATAGTTATCGTTCTCCAGGCTGGCTCCATGTTTGTAGGCCTGTGGGTTTTTGGGGCACACTTCTACCTCCCTTTCGAAAGAGCTTCTTCCCCATGACCCGTTCTGATGGGTGGAGACGGGAGGTCTTCTGTGACAGCCCTTTTTCTCCAGTGGAGATGTTTGCCAGGAAGATTCATATCTATGTACCTCACAGTGAATGTCCTTTCTAAAGTGATTGTTCCCAGCAGAAGAGAAAATCGATGGTTTATAGCTCTGCTTTTACCTCCTCCAAGGAAATCATATTGGTTTATAATTGCAAAATAATATGCAAGGAGACAGAACCACCTGTTCCTCAACAAGGAGAACTTGCATTGTCTTAAAAATAGACACCCTCTATAAAAGTCTTTCCAAGTCAAAATCATAGGTGAAGAATGTGTTTTATAAAGTGACTTTCTCAGATAAATTCAGTTCAGATAAATTTCTCAATTCAGATAAAATTCAGTATAAACAGGCTATTTACATGCAGCACATCAAAACTTCAGTGTAAAAACTCAGTCATTCTTTGTATAGAATAAAAAAGTTTCTTGTTCTATTATTGAATATAACACCTCTTTTTCTAATTGTATCCTTTTCAAATATTTTGGCAGCCTTAACATCTTCTAAGCAAGTAATGCCATGTGAAAATTAGCATAAACTGTACTTTGCAGAATGTGAACAATCCTTCTGAGTGTAGATTCATTTCTCAAGGCCACTGAAACCTCTTTGAAATTTCACCCACAACACAGTTTCCCCTGATCTTAGATACAGTGCACAAAGGGCATACTATGCAATACACAGCCAGCTTCCCTGATGCTTTGCAGCAATGAAAATCCCCGGATTTTCCTAAGGTTTTCATAGCCATCAGAAGATTTTCATAGTCAGCTTTGGTTGAACACCAGCACCAGTGACATTGTGCACCTGATTTCCAGCTTCAGCTGAGGACTTTGTAGCTCACTGTGATCTTTCGCTCTTTTTGGCTCCCAAGCAAGAGGAAATAATCACCTTCCTGATGCAACGAGGATTTATGGACGAGTAGTATGAATTCACTAAAGGAAAATAGCACCTTGCTTGCTAAAGGATGACTGGGAGGTCTGGTACGTTGCCACTGTGGAAGTTTTTCAATGGGTTACGTTTTGAGTTGCCCACCACGACTTTGCTCATCAGTTCACTTCATTTGGTGCTCCTCCATGGCAGGGATCAAACACTCCGTGGTGTCAGTCTGGGCTGGAAGGTCGACACTGGAATTGTTTTTCCACTGCTCCTCCTGAAGCTGCTGCATTCTGCCTGGAGCAGCTCTCCAGACCAGGGAATTGCTTCATCAGCCTGGAGTCCTGAGTGCAGTGAATTAGGGAAAGCACAATTGGTGTAGTTCTCAAACAGCCTCAGTGTGTTCACTCAGCAGAAAACAGCGGATATTCTAACGGAATCACAAATCAGAGACTGGGGCATGGCCTAAGACTGAGGAAATGGAAGCAGTACTGCAGATGGGTATGGTCAACACCCTGATTGCAGGAGCACTTCCTTCTGCTTTCAAACACTGAACTGAGTGATGCTTGAGAAACCTCTCTGTGTACCAGGCTTAGCCAACAGTTGCCACAATCAGCTCTTCCCAGTCCTTAGCAAAGCCAGAGATGTTACCAAATTATGAACTCATATGCCAGAAAAGAGTTCTCTGCACTTGGCAGGACCTTTATCATAAAACCTACAAACTGTATTTTTTTTCTATGGTTTTTTTTTTTATTAACACTGATTAGTAGTTTCCTGCCAGTAACCGAGGAGGAGCAGAAATTCGTACTCCTGGATGTCTGCAGCGGTTGCCATGTGAGATATTGCTGTCACCTGAAAGTGGTGCTGGGCAGGAAAGGAAAAGCAATCATTAGATGTGTTATGTGGAATTCCTGTATGCAGGGTCTCTCCTTCCACTGAGGGGGGAGATGAGCTGAAGAGGCAGCAGCTCCTGCTGAGGTCTGATGAGGTTCATCTGCATCAACTCCCAGCTCCTGGATGGAACCTGTTGGATGAAGAAGGGTGGGCTGAAGCTGAACCTGGTCACAGATTTTCTCGATGATTAGAAGAGATTCTGATGAAGCCACAACCATGATACAACTACTGTTATCTGGAAACACCCACTTATCATTGCTGACCTAAACCAGTGGCAGAGGAGCCTGCTTTGATTACTGATATGCAGTTCTATTGTGAACTACAATTAGCACATGTTGTCACGGATGGTTAGTTTAAAGATCGTCCCCTCCTAACTGTGCCTGGCCTCAGGGTGTTTACACATTCAAAACTTGATTAGGAAACTGCATTTTATAAAATATAGCATAGCAGCATAGAAGAGGATCATATGAAGCATTTCCTCCCATTTCACACTGGTTTCGGCATTAAATTCCATCCTGAGTGCCTTGGTATTTTTAGTTATCTGAGGCCTGGGTCCAAGGCTACTAAAAGTTCATGGGCTGACAGCTGTGACAGCTTGTGTGCCTCTGGCCCAACAGAAGCATCAAGTAATGCTCTTCTGTAGGAGACAAGGCTTTCCTAGAGGTCAGCCCCAGAATGCAAAAAGCACTCCCATGACTTTAAACACAACACTCCAGATGCACCTCAAGGTGCATTTCTTTGCCTTCTTAAGCGTAAGAACACGGCAGCAAAGCAAATGTGTGTGCAGTGACCAAAGTAACACATTGAATGCAGTTCCCCCTCTGGGAGGAAGAGGAGAAGATAAAGAGGTGAGTCATGTTGTTTACTGCTGTACAGGAAAGTGGTTAATGGTTGGAAACATCACTGATGAACGAGATCGGGAAACCTGAACAGACTAGAAATGAACTTGCTTCCTTTCTCATTATGTTCTGCAAATACATTTTGGTGGCAGATTATGTGCAAAGCGTGTACCAGCAAGTGTTTTAATTGAATGATTTGTCATCATAAAGTATTTTTTAAAGATGCTATCTAGGTTTGCTTCAGGTGTTAAAAAAAAAAAAAAACACAACCAAAACCCACAAATACTTTCATTTAGAAACATGCCCAGTCAATCCCTGTCTCCAAGATTTATGAACAGCACAGAGCTAATAAATACCTGCCTTGCACTGTGGTGAACTTTTGCATGGCGTTTGCTCAAATTCAACTCTGCCTCTGTAGGACTGGGCTCCATTATTTTCTGGGGTTTTTAAATCTCTAGACCTACTTACTTTCATTGCTGGCTACATACAGGCAGAATGTTTATTTAGAATTATGCATTGCAATGAAGCCTACTTGCTCTCTCTCCCCTTGACTGTTTTACAGAAAGAATACAAAACAGAGCAGTCATAACCCCCTGTGTGTTCTTCATGAGCTGATTCGACTAAACTCAAAAAAAAAAAGAGAGGAAAAAATGTTTATCTCATGTAGTAAAGCACAGCAACAGCAGTTTTATGTCTGTGGTCTAACAGTACCATAGTGATGTGGTGAGAAAGAGAAGATAAATAGAGATAGCAATATTCTGGGCAGTTTTCTTCTTGCTATTCCTGTTATCCTGCAGCACACGGGGTGTGGAGGTAAGGAACAACCTCCTTAGTGCAGGAGCTTTACAGGATGTTTGTCTGCAGTGCTGGAGCCCCGGGGGCTGTGCTCAATGTCCGTAATGTCACAGGTGCAGCTCTACAATGAGCTGGGGCTTCGTGAACTTGGTGCTTTTCCTGTGGTTTTGGCGAAGGTGCTGCTGTGAGGTGCCTGAAGCTGCCTCTGCTCCCGTCTCTCCGACGGTCAGCGGCGCTCAGCAAATCATTGTGGGGAGGTGAAGCAACTCTGGAGGGTCACAGAACCCAGGGATCATGTTCAATGTCATCTTCATCTGCTGTCGTCGCTACCAAGGTCACACAGCCTCTGTTGGGCAGCTGTAGAGGTAGTTTTTTTAGAAGCAAAACATCAGGGCCAGTTAGTGTTTTGGTATTTCAGTCACAGAATGATACACCACCAGGTTGGAAGGGACCTCAAGGTCCAACCATTCTCGCCAAAAGCACAGTCCAGGCAAGGTGGCCCAGCACCCAGTCCAGCTGAATCTTAGAAGTGTCCAGTGCTGGGGGATCTAACACGTCTCTGGGGAGATTATTCTAGTGGTTTGACTGTTACTGTGAAAAATTTGCTTTGGCTTTTATTCTTATGGTTTGTGGATACCTGGGCCCTGGGCTAGGTTTCCATTCTGGGATGCTGGGCTCATCACTGGTGCAAGCAGTGCTTGGTATTTCTAAGGAATAGCAGGAATTCATCCATGGTGCCTTCGTTAAAGGTCTACCAATGTCTGATCTGTCACACACACACACATAAAAAGCATATATAGATATACACAAAACATCTATGTGTGCATACTCACAGTGCTGGCAGGCTCTGCAGCCAAAGCTTTTTGACAAGTTTGGCTGTCACTGTGCAGTGAGAACCCGACCAAAGTGCATCTGGGGACTAAAAGTGGGGCCAGGAAAAGTGCTCAGTGTGGGCAGCCAGTGAAGTGTGTGGTGAATGGAACATTCACTGTTGCGAGCAGAGGTGTTGAAATGCCTTATTGAAACAAAGACAAATGTTTTGTAGGGGCTGATGCTGCAAAGAACAGGTTTATGAAGTTACTGCTGCTTGTTTTCCAACTGAGAGGACAGGGAAGGGCTGGGGGGCTCTGTGTGCTGGTGGTGTGGCTGGGCCCCTCTTGCTGAGTAAGCACATACCTCTGTGCTGCTGGGAACAGACAGCCTTTTGCACAGAGAATTTTTTCATTACAGACTCCTCTCTGCAGCTTTTCTTAGCAGAGTGGATGCTGTAATGAATCAGTTGCTAGCATAAAAATGTAGTTATTTCTTTTGCTTAAATCAGAAAGATGCTTTTGCAGAGTATGTTTAAACTGTTCTTTTATCACAAGGCATTAACTTTGCATTTCATACCAAGAATTCCAAAGCCCCGAACTCTTATCGCAGAACGGGTTTAAATGTGAGATAATCTGCAAAGGATGGTTAGCATAAATTATGTTCTTCAAAGTTCAGTGCTATATAAAAGCAGAAGTTAATCCTTGAAACTAATTTTTATTCTGGGTATTAAGTCAAGAAGGGTTCTTCTGAACAGATCTTATTCATGTGTTTTATAGGTTGTCAACCAGAATGTATGCTTTTAATAAAATGTGGTGTCCGTAACAAACTGTGTGTATAATCAGCTGGCATCCACTTTGTTTCTGAGTCCATTTAATCCAGGATTTAACTGCTGAGGGGCCCTGTACGTTTGGTTTCAGCCATGTTGTTATTTATTTTACTGCCAGTCTAACTCAGAGGAATTTTCATCTTTACCACGATTGCACAAGGACAGGAAATGTCAAAGCCCTGAAATTGTGGCAACTGAAGTAAGTCCAGGTATTTCCTAATCCCTTATGCCAGAAATGTACCCTCCTGCCACTGCACAAGGACACTGTCAGCCTTCCAAACATGCAATTGCTTTCAGCCCTGGGGAACCGCAAGACTGGAGGACCTGTTAAACCCTTCTGTGGCTCAAGCCCTTCTACAGCATCAGCTCCTCACAAAGAAATTCTCTGGGCTGGCTGTTTTTGTTTGTTTATGTATTTTCTGATTCTCTCCCAGATTTACATAATTAACTGCCAGCAAGTAATAAGGACTATCACCCTTAGATGTGAAATGATTCAAGTGGTAATTCCTGTAGCATGCAGGAGGCATCTACAAACTCAGGTAGTTGCACACAGCAGCTGTAAGAAGGGCTTTTGTTTTGTTGGGTCTTTTTTCTCTCAAATCACTTTGCAGGCATTTTACTGTGGGCCTGCCCACCCCAAAACATACAGCCCTGGCATAAGAAGGGCTACGGGTGAAGAGGTCCAGGTGGGGAAACAGCTGTGCTGTAAGTGGACTTAATGTCTTTGAAGTGTGAGTAATTTATTAGGCACCTCTGAGACAGGAGGTAAATCATCTTACAGATGGCAGAATTAAGACACGGTTCTGGTTCCACAACTGTAGCTAAAATTCAGGTTATACATTATTTTGCATTAAGTTTGGATCAGTTCTTCTTTGAATTAGAAATCATCCAGAACAGCACTGCACCTAAAAACTTGAAAAATCATTTGATTTATTTGTTATATTTACATATTTGTCTTTAAGGTAAAATTTGAACTTTTGGGAATGTTTTTGTGTAATCTGCCCTAGGTTTAGCCCTTCACACCTTTTTGCTATTTAACAAGTATTTTAATGAAAGGAATCTCTTCCCTTAGCCCACTAAGTGTACCAGTGTTAAAAGTTCAGCTGCACAGAGTGCCTAGGAAAGCATTCAGCTCAGTAATCCATCACTTCCTTTCTTCTAAATCTTTCTTAATCAACTCTTGTAATAAATAAAGACTAATACCACCAGGACAACACTGGGTTTTTTTCAAATTGTTCATTTGCCAGTTTTAACAAGATAAAGAAATGAATACTTAATGTGGACATTGTTATACCAAAAAAAAAAAAAAAAAAAGAACCCAACCCCTGAAACAAACAGACAAAAAAGGAGGACACAAAGGAACACACATGGAATGATGAAAAGGAACAATGATATTGCACAACTTCAGGTCTCTCTTCCCAGATTTTGATCCATGTAATTACGTATGTATGAATTCAGCAAAACATTGTGTCCAGATAAATGTGTGGCCATTTGAGTGAATCTAGAACTGCAGAGTGTTTTCAGTTCCTTTTGACTGCTCCTTGGAGTTCTTCTCTAAGGGAGCAGGGTGCTTGTCAGCTGCAGGAATAACAAACAAACATGTCGACTCCATTTTGCTGACCAGTTATCCATAACCTGCACAATTCTCCTATACTGTAAATGCACTAAGTCCACAAAGGGCTTGGGTTGTTAAACACAACTTGTTGTATCAAGTACTCACACTGTAGCTGAAACACAATCAAGAACATCCCCCAGTTTGCTGTGGTTAAGTTGAGATTGCATTTCACAAGACCAGGGCTTCTCACTGTATCAGGGTGGCACTGAATGTATAAAGGTCACAGGAGGTACATCAAGGGGGGGAAGAAAAAAGGAAAAAATCATGCTAAGTGGAAAAAGGTCTTTACAGCTACAATCTTTGCTAGAGCCTCTCTTAACAAGCACATACTGTTTGCTACAGGAATCAGCTAATTGTGTCATTCTGGCTATAGCAGGACTGACTGCCCCCTCCACTGCTACTCTTTGACAGTCTGGGTTTATATAAACTTTGCATTTACGTGCAGAACAAAGTCTAATTCTCTCCTCTCTGAGTTCATTCCTGTTTGGTGGACTGATGTGTCAGCCAGCAGGGCTCAACAGATACATTTAATACAGGAGACTGAGATACAGTATGTTTATTCTTAACTTCTGATAACCTAAGGACTACAAGAACGAGAGATGCAGTATCCATTTGCTGTGATCCAAGACAACCATTTTTAGGGAGAAAAAGGTAGAATAAGTGATCAATACTAACACTACATTAGTTCCAAATAGGTGTTTGGGTTTGGGTTTTTTTTTCAGTTATGGCAGCTTAACTATTTATTGTTCACCCGGCCCACTTTTAATCTCATCAAGTTAAAGGTCACATATTAAAGGACTGTTATTTCATCAAAACCGAAGGAAGTTATAAAAACCCGTGAAACCACAGTTTCACTGTACGTCTTACATCTTCATGTTCTTCATCACTAGTAGAAAAGGGATAATGCATCTCAGTTTGCTTACAAGCTAGGAGATCACTTTGAAGTCTGCATATTCCTAACTGCAAACAAAATATAGCACTTTTAACAGGTTATAAATAAACTGGTTTTCAAGCATAGAGCCAGCCCAACAATAACAATACACTATTAAAAAGACCTAAGGCAATGAATTCCATCTCCAATGAAAAAAAAAAAAAAAGAAAAAGAACTGTGCAAACAAGCTTAAAACTATTTCTTTGTGCCAGTGTTATAAAATGTAGATTTCAATAAAGCCTTGACCCAAATGCCAGGACTTGTGAAAAGAATCAGAACAAAACTGGTTACTTTATTTAGGAAAAAAATACTCTTATCCTGCTGCTAATAAAATTGGATACACGCAGTTTAAACATTTACAGTTGCTGTAACACTTTACACAATTCCTATATATGGGTGTAAGAACAAACATTAAAAGACAATGGTGGGTCAAGGCTTTACAATAAAAATAACAACCTACTTTTCTATAGTCTCTAAAATACTATGTTTTCCAATATTTGCAGCCATTCAGGAATATTTTTTTATTTATTTATTAGGAAATGTATACTTTGTGCATGATCTTAATTCCTAATTCCTGGCTCTTTGGGCTGAATGACAAAAGGATCAAACCCATTGAAGTGGATGGTCTCCTTGGAGGTTCAGTAGAGAAACCCTGGCTCAGTTAGTCTCATACGATGAAAGCAGTGCTGCATCCACTGGCTCCATGCAGGATGGACAGGTAAAGGATCTCATCAACCAGTCATCTATACAGTCCAGGTGGTAAATGTGCATGCACGGCAGAAATCGGATAGGGTCCCCATAAACAAAGTCCATCATACAAATGACACATCTGGGGGGGGAAAAATAATAATAAAATATTGAAGCTGCTGTTACCAAACTGGAAATGAAAAACAGTGTGCTATCTACTCCTGGATGATTTTAGTATTTGTAGGCACTGTGAGGGGTATCCTTGCATAGGAGAAAGGCAAAGAGCCTTAGAATAATAGAATAGTTTGAGTTGCAAGGGACCTTAAAGCTCATTGAATTCCACCCCACTGTCACAGGCAGGGATTCCATTCTTAACATCAGCCTCCTGCATGGCCTTTTTTTTTTTTTTCCCCGAAAGCTACATTAAATTCCAGTCCCTGAAAACAAGGCAGAAACAGAATGGCAAGGTCAGGTTTCCCAGGGCAGTATCACAAAACCAAGGCAACAGCCACGTGTGACTGTGACTTACTCTCTGATCTTCTTTTCGGAGCCGTCTCTCCCGGGATCATAGACTCCTTTAGGCAGGTGCTGGATAAGGCCTATCCGCTGCGCTATCCGGATCTGCTCTTCTTCTGTCAGCTGTGTGGCCAGCCGGGTCTGGCTTGGAGTTGGGTGATACACAGGAACAGGGACCTGCTCCTAAAATTAGAATACATCGGTTAAAAACTACCACAGAGGCTTTCCTACCATTTCGTGGCACAGAACTTGGTATTCCATTTTTCCCCCTCTTAGTCCTACAAATATTTGTATGAACTCCCACTCCCACTCTGCAATTTTGGGGCTCTAATTATCCTGAGAATGGGATAAAGAATTGAGGCCAGTATTTGAGCAAGGAGCTGCTCGTGGTTGTTCTCTGCAAAAGCTTTTGATCTCAAGGAATTGTTCATACATGAGACACACGGACAACAAACTCCACGTGCCCGCAGGCAAATAAACCTTACAGGGACCTGGTAAACCAATAAGGTGGGGAATTGAACAATATAAGGGCTGAGGGAGAGCCCCCAACAATTGCAACAAAAAGCAGCGTCTGTGGGGTGGGTTTTTTTACATTCAGGAAGAATTGTTTGCTAAGATGAGGGCACTGCCTACTCTTTAAGTTTTAGAAAGGAAGGTTTTATTTGTTTCGTCAATAACTAAAATTTAGGCGAGCTGTTCTGGGCCACACAAGGCCCAATTTAGGACTCTATTCTTGTGGGTTAAAAAAATGTCACCTGAACAATAAAAAGAACAGCTAAAGTAAGTAACCCAAGTTTTACATTTCTTCCCATCTATTAATATAATTTTATGGGTTCTCCTAAGCTGGACTTCAACTGCTGAAATGCTTAAGGTATATATTTTCCAAACAAAATATAGGCAACATATAGCTATTTTGCAGTCTTTCCTTTACCACATTCTCAGAAGCTTCTTTTGAATATTAATGAACTTTAGATCAGATATTTTCACTGACATTTATATTAACATGCTACTTAATTTACTTCCTTTTAAAGCATTTTTTGATACAGAAATACCAATTTTGAACAGGATACATTATTAGGACAGTATTGGCCAGTAGCCATAAATCTGCTTTTAACACGGAGACAATTTCTTGCAAAAGGTCTCTTTTGATGGTACTTCTTAAACAGCAGGAAAAAACTCAACTTACAGATGTGTCTGAAAATAAACCTGCTGCACCAGAGACACGACACACTGATTAATCTGTTTGGAAAATGCAAAAGTTGATGTTTCAGAGGACACTGTTGCAGGCCAAGCAGAGGGCAGGAGTGTGTGCAGCTTTTCTGGTCACCTCTGACCGCGCTCCCATTGCCCGTCTGCTCCCTCATCGCTGATCCAGGGGGGGACACGGGATTTCACTGTCTGACAGAGCAACCGCTTTCCAAAACACACATATAATTCCAGAGCACTGGCCACCATGGGCACCTCCAGATACTCCCAGCAGCAGGAACACGGCTGTGTTCCCTTCTGTGCCCTTTGCCTCCTGGTCTGCTCTGGCAGCGCTCAGTGTTCACCCGGCATAGCCTAGCTGTGAGTTTAACACTGCCCTTGTAAAACCCGATGAAGCCATTCCTCTTTCACTGCTAGGGAGCTCTGGAAGTGGACAGTCAGCTTCCAGGCTCCTGGAGGGCCAGGAGAAAGCTGCCCGAGGAGTGTGCAGCCTCTCGCCGGTGCCGCCCAACAGCAAAATCCTTGCTCATGAGAAATGCTAATGGTAGATACAAGTCTGCCTGGCCATTCTTCACTGAACACAGTGCCTGCCACTGGCAATTCAGCTGTGGGGTAGAATCCACAATCTTCTCTTAATTTAGCTACAGTAGGATTTCCCCCTCTGATTTCCTGGCAGAACTCAGAGGAATTATGAGAAGGTTCAAAAGACAGAACACACCAGGGGTTCTCCAAGTGATTAATTTCCTGACTAGTCTAAACCGTATTTCACAGAACTCTTTTTTAGATCAGCTGCCTTTTAGTGCTTTAAATTATCTAAAGTATTCTCTAATCATCATTTGGATAGAGCGAAGCACCAGCTGAACCTAGGGATGACCTGTCAGATATAACAGCATTCAGAAAGTGACTGCAACCTTTGGTGCCTGCAAAATAAAGCATTTTTCCCCTCACAAATGCCGCCGACCCTCTGTGCTGAACACATGAGCTCAAGCCACAGCCCAGCCCTGGTTTTATGTTTCAAGAACTTAACACCACAAATTCTAAGTAACTTTTTTTTTCCAGGGCTTTGCTGTACTACTTTGAACAGGTTATTAAATCAATAGCGGAAGGCATTAATGCTTCCTCCGTTATTTGTGACACAGATGTAGAGAGCACTCAGCAACTGGAGAGAGATGCATCCTCTTTCATGTCCTGGGAAAAAAAAAGAGGAGCAGTATAACTAACCACAGGCACAGCACAGGCTGGTGCCAACATGGGCAGGAGGAGGAGGCAACTGTGCTTAATACAGCTCCCCTTGCCTAAACCATGGCTCCAAGTCATAGTGCTGAAATACAAGGAAAGGAAAAAACAGGAGGAGGAAAAAGGATCCAAAAAAACCCTCAAAATGTCTGAAAGTAGCAATGGCAACTGATAATGAATGTCTGTAGCAGAACAGCAGCAAACTGATTACCTCAGTAAAAACTATACAGCAAAAAGGAACTACAATTAAATAAGAATCTGTTGTGAGTTAGAACAATCACATCTGGACAGCTCTGAAGTGAGCAATAAGTCAGCTACCCAACCGACCACAGCTTTGGTTAACTTTGGGAGAATGAATTGACACAAATTTTAGACCTGCGATAGGCCAGACAAGAACAAAAACTCATTCTAGTCTTTCAGAGGCACTTTCTGCGAGTGACCACCATGGGACCATGTAACTGGGGAACCCATTTCTGCATTATTGCAAAGCCCCTCTCCCCTGAGTGTTCCCTGCAAAGACCTGAGGAGAGGCCTGAAGGACCACTTGGGTTCCCTCCCTGTGCCAAGTACACAAATCCTTTCCTGACGGCCAGTGCTGCATGGAAACACTGCTCCCTTTGGCATCCTGTCTCAGGTTCCCTCCCAGCAGAGCTGCCCTGTGCTACGTGTCTGACACAGCCCATTAAGGCGGGAATTTATAGTTGCCAGCTGTGGGCTTCTACAATTTCACATACTAGACAAGAATCTCCTGTCAGATGAGTAGCTGGGTGGAAACGGTGGTGCCTTTCACCATGACGTCTTCATGCTTCTGAATGCAGAAAACTGGGGTTGGTGTGGCTGCTGTGAAAAACGTGTAAGGCAGTCCTGTAAATAAACCCCAGTGGCTGCTCCATGCCCAGGCACTGAATGTGCTGTTTGCTGGCACTTTCATCTCACTCCCAGTTGCTATTAAAAGGCTTCCCAAACCGAGCCCTGGACACAAACATACCAGGAAAATGGAAGAACACAGCTGCACACACTGCAGTGTCACATTATAGGCTACATGGACACTGACCCTTTCAAACCAACCTTCTCCCCTGCAACGGGTCAAAAGGAAAGGTGTGTTCCTACCTGTATGATTCTAAAAATACTTTAAACTATTTATTCATGAGAATCTGAGAGCCCAGATTGCTCTGACTGAGAAGTGGACATCCCCAGAGGGGGCAAAGTAAGAGATGGAGCACAAAGTGCTCCCTCAACAGACCCTGAGGACCCCCCAGCAGTCGAGCTGGGCTCCATCAGCCCTGCTGGGACACCCCCAGACTGGCCCCACTCGCAGCCACTGCCCCTTCACCACGCTGGCAGCTGCAGCCTTGGGTTTCTCCACTTCCAAATCTCTGGAGCGTTTTTGGAAGTTAAGCTCATCCGACAATAATTCCAAGCCGCCCGTAAGGCCGGAGTGCAACCCTGCTCACAGCCTGCGAGGGTTTTATCACCCCTCTGCAAATCTTTCACAGTGTATAAAGGCTGCTTTCATCAACCCACATTAAGGCAAGGTCCTGCTCACTCCTCTGTGGGTGTTCAAGGGTAACAGTGTGAGGATTCGACACTTCAGCCAGCTCACATTTGTAGCCAGAGGCCCCTTGACATGTGTATATACATTAAAAAGACTGTATTACCAAGTAATTATTATTTTACTGCACAGACGAGCACCAAATTTATTGCTCTGGTGTCTCATATTTCCCTTATCAACAAGGGAAAATGTTTTTACAGACAAAATTATGAAATACTGAACTTCTAAGCCAAAGTCTGTGTTATTTATCATTTGATATAGATGTCAGGCACTTCAAACCAAGATGAAATTTCATACTAACTCTATTACTATATGCAAAAAAAACCCTAAACCAGGCCAAAACAAATAATCAAACCCACATATTACTGTTGGGCAATGAAAGAAAAATCACTTTCTGGCACTTAATTTGCTTTAATCATTATTATTTTCCCATATGAATTTAGCAATGACGAAACACCTCAGATGGCTGTAGTCCTGGAGATATACAACTTTCTTCTTGTTTACAAAGTTAGTGGTGTCAGCATAAGTTTCCCTGGCTTTCTGTGCACAGAAATCATTCACTCCCAATGTTTATTCAGCCCTCAAAAACAGCAGCATTTAGACTCAAGGACTAGAGCAGGGTTTGTGTTTCCATCTTACCCTGGCTCCTCCTCCTTCTGGAGGGGGGGGGAGAAATTATAGAGGGCATCTGGAGGTCTACATTTTTCACTTCTAACGGAAATAAACATTTTCACACATGGCTTAAAAAGCCCAGACACTTTCTACGTGCAGATTCCCCAGTGTGCTTTGGGTTTTCGACTACAAAAAGGTTTCATCAAGTACGATTTTCAATTGGAAGTTTCCTCATCAATGCAACTTACCTTGGTTACTTAGGCTGCTGTAAATCTGCTTTTCTCTTGTTTTACAGTCTTTTTGTCCTGTTTTTGCAAGTGCCATGAATTTGTAATACTCTGAAAACAGGTCAGTGCTAGATCAGAAACTCTTAATCCCTGGATAAAGATTATTTTAAGATCCCTCTACGCCAATATCAGCAGTATGTTATCAGGGCTTTTGTCTGGTGTTTTTCGAATTGTACCAACATGCACAGGACGGTCAAAGGTGAGATGAATAATTTATAACATCTAATAGTTCCAGAGGTTAAAGCTTCACTGCTGTCCCCAAGATCCTGTCTACAGCCACCTGCCTTCCACTACTGAATGCTTTGCTCAGTTTCCATCTCTAAATTTTCTTCCTCACCTAATCCAGTGCTCTCCGTGCGTCTCACCCTGGGATATTAATTTGCATTTTATCACCAGATCAACAGCATACCTGTTAATTCAGTCTGACAAAGGAGACAAACATCTTCCAAGCTACGTTCCTCCTAATATTTTTTGCACTTTTTAAAATACCAGCAGCTGTAGAGCTTTCGCTCCTTGCGGTTGCTGCCTAATTAATGAATGCAAATACAACTGTTCCATTTGCATTTCCCCAGCCGTTCCCACAGCTCTTTTTTTTGAAATCCCTTCGATATGCAAACGTCTTTCATGAGACACGGTGTGTGAAGGCAGCTGCCCCGGCTCACACACAGCTGCAGCAGGGCTGCACAGCCTTTGCTGCTCACCAACCCTCCAACACCAACCTGACACACGGCCAGGCCCCTCTCCAGCCCAGCAGCTGAGCTGCTTAGCAGAGAGCCTAAAAAACTTACCTAAGTAAGAACAACCTCAATTTGTAGACGTAAAGTCGGGAGGCGAGAAAAAAAAATTGTGCTTTTGGGGTATTTTTGAAAAATCCCTGATGAATCTGATGGAATTTTCTCTTCTCACCACTTTATTACTCATAAGGAACTTGCCGGGATGATGGTCCAGGGGCCTTTTCTGTGACTGCCATGCTGATTGGGGCGAAAAGACTCAAACTCCATCCATATGTGAACACACATTCCGAAATAATATTCTCCCCCAAGACACATTAATGTAAAACCACGCGCCATTATACCGTGCATTATACGACAGCTAGAGCTTACTTTAATAATCCTCGGAATATTACGAGCAGCCTGCCAACTGTAAAAGCCTTTTTCTGCCATACAGGAGAGAACAGTTCATTTATAAAGGTGAATAGCAGTTGCTATAAAACATCATGTAATGAAATTGTTAGCCCATTTTTCATATTGCTGCTTCCAGGTAGCCGCTCTGTGTGAATAACTGCGACAGCTGAACGCTTAACGCCAGAAGGTTCTTCTGAAAGCAAAAGCTCCTCCTCTCCCAGTTGGAGGGGACATCTGGGGCAAGCAGCCAGATCAGATACACACGCACACACACACAAGCTTCCTACCATGATGTTCTTAAAGCAAAATTAATAGGAATTCTGGCATTGTAGGAATTTGGCACTGTAAATATGGTCAGTAATGAATATAACAACTGACTAAGGAACCAGTGTTCACTAGAGAGGAACTTGCAGAATCTGCACAGTATTTCTTCAACTGCTGACTCCAATTAAGAATCAACACCTGGTTTGAGTCATGGATCACTTCAGAGGGAGGTGTTTTTTTGGAGAAAGCCACAGTTGTTCTGCAGTGATGGCGTAGCCTCATTTAAACCATAACCAAAACTGTAAAATTGTCCTGTGCATTTTTCAGAACTATTCCATTGAAATTACTAGGAAAAAAGAGTTGGAAAAAATTAGCACCCATGAAAAAGACTCCTGGCTGACAACTCTTAAAATATCACCAGTCCCCTGAGCTCAGTTTTGCTACCAAAAATAGGACTGGGGTAGGGAGAGAAGAGGTACAAATGAGATGCATCCTGCCTGCTGTTTTCCTAGACAGTGGCAAGGGTTATTAGAGAAATGGACTTTGTTTTCAAGCTTTGTCCCTGTGCTGTCACACAAACCCAAAAAGGCTACCTGCTGCCAAGACAAATAGTTGGCAGTGCCCTTGCAGCTTGGCGAGAGCAAACCCAGCCTTACCTGGCAGATGGAAATCACCTGGAGCTCTGCAGAGTCACCTGCTCTGAAATTTGATTAACCATTACGGCAAACCTAAATACAAAAGATTAGCAAGAAAGAGTTGTAGGGGGAAAGCAGTAATTAAAAAGCAGTAATTAATCCCTGGAAGCACAATCTCCTGACACAGCCAGACAGTTTTTACATTACCAGGCTGCACAGCAGCTTTCTTTGACTCAAGGACATCAACCTTGGGTATGGTTCCAATGGCTGATCTCTCGATCACCAGTTTTGTGTCAGTTTTAGCTCTCCTTGTTCTTTTCTCCAGAGAACCCATCAAACATCAGGCTGTGAACTTCTTCAGGAAAGTGGATATATACACTAACACATCCCAGACCACTAAATTGCTCACCAGAGAACTGACTCCAGCCCTCCAGACTCTGACAGCTCAACTTACAGCATCAGGCCACAACTTCTGAGAGATAACAAAACCCTCTTATTACAGCTCCTAGCGTGTTTATTTTAATAGGCTTTTTTTATACTGGGAAGGAAAATATTCATAAACAATTTATAAAAATTCATGCTTTTCTGTTAAGCTACTGCAATGAGCAAAGCCAGGAAAGGACAGTTGCAGCTACGCATTAAATTAAGGACACTCAGGCACAAAATGCAGCCTCCTGAGACTTGTGCTGCCCAAGGACTACAAAGCAAAGCAGCTGGGTAAGGAGAAAATCTAGCACAAGGGGCGAGCAGTCAGTTCTGCAGCTGGTAGTAGAAGAACAGCTGTGTATGTGGATCATCCTACCCCATATGCGACCACAACATCTGTGTTATTGGTGCATGTTCTCTCTCACTTACGCCAAGTGGTCCCTTTGCAGAAACCCCTTCTTAGGCCAGGCAAGCTCAGACAGTGATTACAGTGCTATGGCTACGTTAAACACAGCACTTATGGTTCAAGTGAGATGGCTGCTGGAAAACTGAGGGGTAGATTTAACAACAAATTTGACATTTTGGTCCAGAGGGGGAAAAGGCTGGAAAAAAATCTCTCAGACCGTCTCCTCCACTGAAAGGTACAGAGCGAGCCTACTGTGTCCCATTCACTTACTGGTGTGGAACTGCTGGGTAGCAGGAAGAAAAAAAATAAAAAAAGAACAACCTCCCTACTCCCCAAAAAATCTGAGTTAGTGAGTTTTTTTGGAAAATGAACTCAAGCGCAAAAGATGGGGGAAGCTACAATGGCAAAGCTGTCAGAACACTAACAGTCCACACAGAAATATGAGAATCACTCACATTTCCTTCAGACACATGTTTACTTTCTGGAAAGGGTAAATATCAGTCAGTGCAACTGTTCAGAGCATAAATCAAAGGGATAACGGCTAAAAAATGGTAGTACTGATTATCCTGGGGCACACAAAGTCTGCAGACAGCCATGACTCCTGCTATGCCAGGTCCTGTCGGCAGCAGCAAACAGGCTTTGCGACAACCTGCCCTGCTCCCTGATGTCAGACACACGTAGTTTGTCCTGGATATGATCCCCTGTGCATACCCCCCCAAACCACTCTGAGGCTTTGACTCTGGATACAGCACACAAAAAAGGCTTTAAGCTCACACGTGCTTCTGCCTCATGAGACATGAGCTTGGCCCAAATCTACCATCCCAAAACTCCCATGGCATTGCATCACTCAGACAAGTGCATGCAAGCCCTCCAGAGGAAGGGCTTGGTACGGATCACTGGACAGGCATCAGCTGATGAAGAGCACAGGGATACAGGTGACTTCAGGTGGGCAATGTAACACCCTGAGAGCAAGTGACAGCGCACACTATGCCCTGAACTGCCGCTGAGCCCACAGACTCAGCGCACCTGAGTGAGCACACCCAGCCCTGCTTTTGGTGCCATTTCAGGGAATCTGGGGATTGGGGCACAGCTGACTCCAGCTGGTCTAAAACCGCACTGCCTCTGGACTGTGGGTCCTGCCACTTCCCTTGCAGTGGCTCCAAGGACACTGCTCCCACCCACTCTTCATGAAAAGCAAACAAGCCACTGCCATCGACTGTGAGATCGCTACAGCTGCTGAAAAAGTTGGCAACAGGCAGCCAAGAGGAAAATGGGAGGAGCGGCCCTGTTGGGACTCAAGCCAATTGTGAAAACCTGACTCTGAACACTTAAAAAATAGCAAGAGGCTAAAATGTATCTTTTGGCAAGAATTAGGTCAGCTGGATGGCAATTCTAAGAACAAGACAACTCTTCTGAGTACTTCAGGAACAAGGTAGGAAAATTACAGAAATCAGCCGTAATTAGCCAAAAGGACAGGCTGGGGACAACGGGCCAAGCCAGGGAGTAAACCCAAAAATGCTGAAGGCACAAGCAATCAGTCCATCAGTGGAAGACTGCTGAGGTATAAATACGAGTTCTACTTCAATGTGTAAATAGACATGTATATACATAATTAAATGTGCTAGTTTGAACTAATAAGGACATAATAACATACCCCAGAAAAATATTATGCCGAACAAGGAATGTATTTTAGAAAAAGAGTGAGTAGAATACCAAGGGATCAGCGAAATCAAGTGATGAATGATCTCATCTAGGCTGAGAGTTACTGTTCAACACATGGCAAACACCCTCCTTGGGCAAAAAGGGCTCTGCAGAGCACAGTTTAACCGCCCTGCCTAAAGCTAGTTTCCACACACATCCAAAAGCATCCTATCGAGGAGTGCAGGTCCTCCTACACCAAGTTTCTAAAACAGGACTTAAATAGACACAACAGTCCCAGCTAGACTGAGAAAATCACCCCCCTATGTCAGGTCTTCTGAGAGGTGTCAACTCAGCTTCAGATTAGAGGTAACACAGGTAACGAAAACAAACAGGCACATCAACAGCAGCCACCTCAGATCATCTACCCCTCACGCACTATCCCACGAAATGACACAAAACACTTCTCTACAGCCAGCCGGTTGTAAGCAAGCACCAAAAAAGAAGTTTGAAAGAGGACACAGCAGTTCTTTTTATAGAGATACAGTCTGTTACCCAACCAAAATACACAGAAGAGGCAACACAGGAGGAGGCTTCTGCAAACCCTGACAGGGACCTGGGAAGGTGGGCCAGCAATGGCCTCCCCCAGCTGAGGGAAGCTAAGCAGACACCTGATGAAGAGTTTTCCATCAGGACTCAGAGCAAACAAGGACTCAGAAGAGCAGGACTATCTCACAGTGCAAGCCTCTGCCACGGCATAGGGAGAGAAAACAATTGCTTTGCTAAGGATAAATGACTTGGGGGAGAAAAGCAGTAAGAGTCCATGTCCTATTGCAGAAGAGCTCCAAAAAGCAGATAGGGCTGGTCATGAGCTGGGTCTGCACAACCACAGAGCAGGAAAACCTGCAGCAGAGACTGCGGATGTGAGATTGTCAGTGAAGCATCCCATGACAGCAAGGTTTGTTCCAAAACTCAGGAATCTGTGCTGTACTTCACTGGATCATAACTTTGTATTCAAATTGAAATATTTTAATTGCCTTTTTAACAAAGCCTCAATTACAAATGCTTGCTCAAGCAGAAAGGTGCCACACCTTGGCAGTTTGATGGTACACTCAGCTCCACAGGCCTTTTTATTTTCTTATTGCCATCTGAATTTCTAAAACTGAGTGGATACCCCTGAGATCCAGGTGTGGGACAGAGCCTCAGCCCAGGCAGTGCAGCAGGGGACTGTGCAGAGGCAGCCAGGAGACTTCCTGAGGCCAGTTAAAGGATATGTCAGTGCTGCATTTTGCAATAGCTTAACCACAGCTGTTTCTGCGTTAGCCTGCTAGAAAGCCACAGAGAGATGAAACCTCACATACACCTGCCATACACTGGGGCACCTCAAACACAGTCTGAGTGTCTGCGTGCCACTGTCCGTGCCAGCTTGGTGAGGATATGCCTACCATCCATCCAGCCAACAGCTCCTCCCCCCTTCCACCAGATCCTGGGAACCAACTGGGATTTCTTCCACACTGTGAAGCTGAACTGAGGTTTGAATTAAGGGTACCAGCAGCACCCTGAACTGCTGGGCTGTGCAAGAGATTTTGGCCCAGCCCAAGGGCACTGAATTGTGTGGATACTGTCACCTCTCCCAGACAGACACAGTCTGCCATCTCCCACTTCAGGGAGAATGAACACACACAAAAAGTGCAATTTGACTATTTGTTTATCACCATTTGATAACATTAATTATTTCAACCCTGAGTTAATAAGCAGCAGCTGTAAACAGCCAGAGGAACTGATTCAGCCTATCAGCTCATCTCAGCCAGTCATTTATTAATCTTAAAGGAACGCCTGAGATATTAAACCATTATTTCTGAATCTGTTGTTTTTTAAAGCAGTTCTCTATCTAAAAGCAAGGAATGACTGCAGGAACATTAAAGAAATGACTACATGAATATTAAGGCACACTAAGGCTTGCTGGAGCTCCACTTCTCGATGCAGTATTAGCAGTGAACACAAGGGCAATGTTTCTATTTTTTCCAGTTAAGTCTTGTCCTCGCAAGCAGTGACTCTGCGTTTTTAGCTCGCAGGGCACAAATCCAAGTGTGATCTCATGCAACTGTCAAACCTCTTCTAACAGAAAAAAAAAACTGTGCCAAGAACAGGTAGAAGAATCATAAATAGCTCTCTCAGGAGTTAAGTTATACAAGCGAAATATTTCCAGAACACGTTTTTCCTACCATTTTAAAGTTTTAAATGCTCAAAGACGGTTCAATGAGCATCTGGTCACCTCTTTAGTGTGTCACCAGACAACACACATTCATTTCACTGCTATGTATTAGACATGCAGCCAGTTGCTGGTGCAAGCAGGACAAGTCACAAACATTTGGCTTCACAGATGAATAAGGTACAACTTCCACCACTAAGTGTACATGCAGCCACCTGGCTAATCAGCCTTTTCAATCTGTGGTGTGGTGGGGGTTTTTTAAACTCATCTTTGGATCTTCCCTGTGCTGGTTTCACGCCAAAAATACTTGTGTTTGTTTCAGCACAGGTGCTTCTGGAGTAGGTGGTTTGAAGGGGGGAACTGAAGCAGATCCAAGGCTCTACAGGGGTGAGGGGGGAGATGGGGAGCACAGAGCCCCACCCAGCCTCTGCAGCCACCACAGCTCCCGTTTAACCTTCTTCAACCCCAGTGGGATGAAGAAAAACGCTTTGTCAGGCCATTCCCCTGCTTACACCCACTCTCACGGGAGATGGCAAGTGTTTTGTTTACATTGAAACTGGCTTTCTGAAGGAAAACCTGAAAATTTCCACACTGCATTCATCCTGCTGACTGCATGGATCAGTAAGATCCACAAATGTACCCCAGCAGCACACTTAGTAAGGATTTCTAACACTACCAGGGACATAGCACTTGAGTACCTACTTAAGTACTTGCCTGACTTACGGCTCAGGCTGCCACAAAATCTCACAATAACAGAAAACTGTTTGAGAGGAGGGACATGAAAACAAAGAGGTCATTTTTCTAAATATGGACTGACTGGTTGGAAGACAAAGCCCCATTTCAGCCCGACACACCCGCACGGGAGCAGCTGCGCAGCCGGGAGTTCTCCAGCCCCAGCTCACCCACACGCAACGAGGCATCTTTCATGTTGTGTGAAGCACACCAGAAACCCCGAACACAGCAATACACAGGATGCAGTTTTAGCATCCAGTTTTAGCTGGAGTTGAGAAAATCGCATGCAAATACAAAGTTTATCTGCTCAAATTTAAAAACGACGATTTCCCAAGAACATCACCTCTGCCTTTCAAATACTCTGATTTACAACCACGCACAAGGACAGGGCTCAGGTCCTGCACTGAAGTGTTTAACTCCTCTGTAAGTGAGGTATATGCTACTTTCAGTGCCCCTCTGAGTCAGAAAGGAAAGCCTTATGTCATCAACATTATGCTACCAACACTCTCAAGCTTTGTGAGGACATAAAGAAACACTTGTACTTACCGTATTCTCCTGCATTAATGTTTAGGGTGGAATAACTGTGTCCTGCCACAACCCACACGATCACTAAAATAAGTTTTGTCAGTTTATACACACACAGACAAACTGCAGTCACGACAAAACAGCAGAATGGAGTAACACTGAGCTTTGAGGCAGTAAATCTGGAGGCATTTAGTATCTTACCATGTAAAAAAAAAATACACACAGCCCCAGCGAAACAGCTATTAAGAAAACCTGGGAGTTCTTTAGATTTAATTTATGACATTTAGTCTAGAATGCACCTTATTACCTTGGGAGTCATAAGGGTGTAACTACAGAGGTAACTGCAATAGCTAGATAAGCTCCAAGAGCAGAGAAAAAAGCAGCTCCTTGCTCAGACTGTAACTTCATAAGCGGAAATACTATCACTCAATTTCTACAGAAATATTTTACTTATCTTTCTAGACTTTTTACCTCACCATAAGGTCCCTGGACACCCCTCAAAGGGGCAGTGGATGCAGAGGAGGAATCTGGGAAGCAGACAGCGCTTAGTGCTGCTCCTCCAAGGCTGAGGACCCACAGGACTAAACTCACTTTGTCTCCTTACACTCAGCTGCAGTTAAGTGAAGGCAGGGAATGTGCTTCCCTGGAGACACCAAAAGATTTGCTGAATAATCTCTGAACCAAACAGGCAAGATAACAAGGTGAACCTGAATTCCTGTCTTTATTTGCAATACCTCCTTTCTTATGGATGAATCGCCAGTGCAGTGAAGACACGAGTAGAAATTACTGCAGCAAACAACTTTTTGTTCTTTCATTTGTTGTTTTGAGTCACACAGTAGCAGCAGAAGTAAACTGATCCTTCTGGGAGATGGGCAGCTCTAGATGCTTCCTTGGGGGCAGAAAAGAGCTGGGCACGGCTTTCTCCGTGAACTTTGGCAGAAATGAGTCCAATGTTCATCAAATGAAATCTGCTGAATGCCGTAAATACCCCATGGGGCAATTTCAGACTGGCAGACCAGGTTAAACAAAATTTCTTTGCTCTGCTGAAGCTTTGTACAGAAATTAGCCTTGAAATAATTTACAGGCCTTGGTCCTAACTTTTTTCTATCACTCCACATAGTGTTTCTGGAGACGTCTTCAACATGTTTACCCCAGTGAGAGAGGATAACAGCACATGAAAAGGTTCTTGCCCCTTGGAGCTGCATGTTCTACAGATTTAGAATGCATATTGCCTATGACTTCTACTATCAGTCCACATGATTAAAATTCACTGCAAGACACTGAGTGTTCAGTCAATGATCCCTCCATCACTTCAAATATGCCCTATTTTAATATTTTCTTTCTGTTCTTGTTATTTTCATTTGGTTTCACTGGCTATGGCTGAGGCAGATTCTGTATTTCAGGAAAACCAAGTTGCTTGCACATCATATCCACTAATAAACACAATAAAAATAGAAGCACTAGCCCAGAAAAACAAAGGCTGAAAGGGATATAGGATCTCTAAATAAATCAGGAGAGTAAACATCAGAGAAACAACTAAAGATCTGTTTGGTACAAGAATAACAGGTGCAGGTTTGCCATAAATAATCTAGAATTGTGATATAGGCTCTTGAGCCTTAGTTCCCAGATGATCAAAAAAAGGCTCCCTATAGGAGTAGCAGGGCAAAGCTTGACCAGTGTCTTTCAAGAATCATGGATGATCTGCAGAAAATAACTGCACTGAACATATACAGAACTATCTATATATCCCCTCATCCAGACACCAGAAAACAGACCCCACACTTGTTAATATGCAGTTTTCAACACTGCACCGAACAGGGTTGTTATCCAAATTAATATGTATAACAACTAGCAATAATGCTTGTCATATTTAGCTCAAAGCTAATTTAAATAAAATACGGAGGATAATGCTCATTAAATCTGAGCCTTGTTTTGCTGAAGCTGTTATAGACATCTGCAAACACTGTGTGTCCACCTGGAAGTTTAAGACACTAACAAAACAAAAGCTTTACATATCAGATATTTGTGGATAAAATCCTTTTCCATTAGCAATTCTGGTTTGATCTCAGTGGGGTTTTTCATAACCCACTAGCGGAAAACACCTACGAGGGAAGCATCAAATGTTCTTGGCCAAACCCTGTTTTCCTGCAGCATAGTCTACAGGTGGAAGCAGGAATGAAGGCAGGGCTGAAAAAAAGACCTTTATAAAGATGCTAGCTGGAAGTTCGAGCACATTCTGAAATCTCCAGCTTTACAAACCCACTTGTGTTCCTTGGGCAGCACCAGACAGCTGCACCGCTGGTGAGGACGTGGTCCATGGCAAGCAAGAGGTAAGCTCAGCAGTGATCAAGTGTCCATGGGATTATTGCACAGGCACTATTGCTGGAGCACGATGACCATTCTAAAATCATGATTTAAAATCATATTTATGTCACTTCAGTTTTCTCTGTTACCTAAATCTACTTAAGGGAGAAAGGGCAACAACAACTGGTCTAATTTACATAGTTATATTCTGTCCAGCTGAAATGTTTACTGTATTCAAACTGAAACTGGGCCAGTGTGAAACAATCCAAGGAACCTTAGTGGCAGCAAGTGATCTCATTCAGAAAATAACTTCTACAGCTTTGAAGTGCCCCACAGCCCTGGAAATGTGGAATGTGACAAAAAAGGAAGGGTGTCCCCTGCTGTCCCAGCAGCCCCATCTCCTGCACTTTTGAGGCTCTTTTGGTAGGTCTTCAAGACAAAAATTAAGCCTGACCAAATATAGTTCACAAGATCCCAAAAAAGCTGTAAAGATGGTATTTACTGCTCGTGTTCAGCGTTACTGGTTCTGAACTCAGAAAACTGAACAGAAAGGTACCGAGCAAGGGGGTTTGAGCTACGTAAGAGCACGGCACTACCCCAGCAAGGACAAGAGCTGGGAATGCTGCACAAGGGGATGCATGAAGGAGCAGCAAGATTTGCTTCTCAAATTTATTTCCTGAAACAGGACTTTGTCCCTTAATTAACTTTGAGTAAGTATGGCTTCAACAGGAAACTAGTGGCCTCCTCTAAGAGATGCCACACTAAAATAAGGAGTCACAACGTAAAAAACAGAGCAGGCACATCAAGGCAGCCAGCTCAGCTCCTGCTCTTGCATACTTATATGATTTCTTAATTCTAAACATTTCAGACAACAGAGAGCTTGTTTTATTAAAAGCCACAGACACTGCCAGTCCCCACATACATATGCACAAAGGTAATCAAACTCCTAACAGCAGTGCCAAAGCTTGCCAAGTTATGTTCAGACTTTGGAAACCATCCACCGAGTCATAACTGGGAGGTTTGTGTGAGGACAGAGGCAGAGCAGCACCCACAAAGCAGATCAATGATGTTACTGTGGTCAGTTGTGTCCCAAGGGACATCACAGTCTGCTGTGCAATACAAACAGGTTGTGAAAGTCTTCACCCATTCCTGCATTTACCAAGTCTACTCATTAACTTGTTAGGTAACATTAATAAAGCTTCTTTAAAAAAGAAAATAGTGAGCATCTTTAAGGCTAGTTGTGGTAGACAGATCTATATTCTTTTATTGTGTTTTGTTCTGTTTCCTTTTTTTTTTTAAACCAGAAAGATCATATTTAAGAAAAAATGAATTAAGGTTTTGTCTGTATCAGAGATTTGTCTTGAAGCAGCAAAGTCCATCCAACTGAAATCACCACCTCGATGAGGTTCAAAATTACACCTTTAGACTGCATTTCATGCATACGACCATTCCCAAATGCACTCACTGCCAAAGATAATATCAGATATTCATTCTGTGCACGCTCTGATATGCAGTTAAGTAGCCTTCATTTCAATATGGGGAAGCCAAAAATTCTCTAATATTGGTGGTAATAGCACACATCTAATACCTGACACCTCTAGACCTCCCTGCAGATGTCACTAAGTAATATGCAATCTATAGACAGCAAAAAGTGCAGATAAATCCAATCTCCATCACAAAGTCAGTTCAGTTCACTAAGCTGACAGGAGGAAAAATAATAAAAGAACCCATTTCAGACACTTGAATGGCACAAGATGACTCACCAAGGGATGAGATAAGCACCAAAGTCACCATGGAGTGACTGGGGAGCACATGGCTTCAAGTGGGAAAGCAGAGGGAAAAGCAAAGCAATTCCTTCGGGCTGCTGTTGGATGGTTAGACCAGACCTTGCCCAGAAACACAGACACACACAATGCTGATCACGAGGCACATCACATTTCTGCCTGGGTTCAGCTCTTGGTCTGCTGAACAGAGATAGCCCCTGAGCCTCTCCTTTGGCCTCAGCTCCCTTCATTCCTGAGCAGGGCTGGTTGAAGCAATTATTTCTAAGTGCTGGAGCGGGATCCTGCCATCAGTTTAAGTGAATGCAGATGCCGGTTTCTCCACGTGCCAGAGGTGTGCACAGGAGCACCGACCACAGGAGCACCAACAGGTTCCACTGGCACCATCCCCAGCGTGGTGAAGGCCCCAGGAGAGGAGTATGTGGTGGTGGTAGGCACTGGCACTTTCTTTAGGGACTTGGAAAGTACCCTTCTCTCCTCCGAAAGGCTGCAGAAGACCAAAACGCTTAAGTTGCTGATGCACTCAGATAAACTCTCCTGTATCTTAAAAAATAAAAGCTTACTGACAAAGCAATGGACACATTTCCCTCAGCCTACCAACAGTTCACTCTTTGGCTCATCACCCTGAGGTGGAAACATGTGCCTGATCCCTCAACGCCAACACCCTGTTTGGTAGCATCTGCTATGTAGCTGTTACTACCATTTTCCCAGTTTTAACTTTCCGCTGTGCCAGCAGTGCTGCTTGGAGGTATCTAAATCTGCAGGATCTGACCAGAGCAAAGAACACACTGACCCCAGGATATCACGTTCTGCAGAAACTGCCGCTGGCACAAAGGCAGGATCCAATTTACTTGTTAACCCAGAGGTAACTGGTTATTATTCAGCTGCAGCACATTAAGGAGATCCAGAGACATGAAGTTCTGTATGCTACAGCTGGCAAGTCTAGCCTTCACCAGCATCCAGCCAGTGGCATGTGCATAAGATGTTATTTAATAGACCCCCAAAAAACAGGAAGGATAAAACACCCTCCTTTCCTACCTCAGCCTAAAACTACAGCTCCTTTCTCTTCGGTTCATCAGCTCAGAGTAGGTGACACCTACATAAAGACAGTTCAGGAGAAGCTATATATAGGGTGAACTTTTTCCCAGAAAGCTCTAGATCTAGGTCATCTTGCTTCTTTTGGGAGGTAGGAAAAAACAGGTTACTCAGTGAACAAGAATATAGTTTCTAGAGGGAAAAAAAAGATTACTTGGAGCATGTAATTTTGTGTAGATAATACTGTCTCTCTCAAACCCTGACTCCATTTACTGTAAACTGAGAAACCCATTATATTTACAGAAGGAATGGGCATTCTTTGGAAAGCTTACTTTCAGCAGCTTAGCCACACAGTAAAATAAATACAAACTTCAGGTCTCAGAAATTTCAAAGAGCTTGTCTAAATTCAGACATAATGTAAAATCCCTCCTTCTATCTCATTTGTGGTTCTTACAGATGACTGACTGGAAGGATTATAAACAACCCAGCACAGCTCCGGGCAAGTTATCGTATGAATCCACTCTGATGGATTAAGTACCTCATTGCCACTTCCAATCAAGGACAGAGTGGGAGAGCAGCCGAGCATCTCACTCATGTTTGGGCCAAAGGCCATCATCTAACTCAGCTCAGCCACTGCAGCATCACAAATGCCATTAGCTGAAGAGATGTGCCTTGGAGAGCAGGGCAGGAAGCGTTTTCTCAGCTCAGAACAGACCTTAGAGTGACACTACTCATGCAGAGCTCCTTACTAGTTTTTGATCGGCAGACCCCTAGAAATTGTCAAGTAGAGCTGTGGACCTGTATTTCAGTTTAATGACTACAGATGGGATTTCATTAGCACTTGTGAGCACAGTCAAAACAGCTCACAGAGCCTCAGAGAGCCAGAAACTATGAGGTGAAAAAGAACTAACCTAGAAAAGAATTAACAGTTAATTTAAAGTATTTTTGCTTTAACTTTAAGTGATACTGTTCCTTTCCAAGAAGAGTAATATACTTTCAAGGACGCCATTCTCCATGGGACAACCCACAACTGCCTCAAGGTCTCCAAATATATAGATATAACATTACACAACTCTGTGAAGAAAACACTAAAGCACTGAGTTAGTCATATTTCATAAGCTAAACTGAAATATATGGATGCAACTGCAATAAAAATCATAATACTTAAACAACCAAGGGAAATCCCAAAACATCAGAATGGCAATGGCAATTAAGCAAGTACTATCGTAGAGCATAAAATAAAGTCTACAACTGTTAAAATATTAATTTCAGCATCTTAACTAAATCTGAATTTAGAGCATTGGTTTGCTGAGCCTTTTATATATTTTCCACTGAAGGCAGCAGTTCACTGCTTTCTGTTAAGCAATGGTACAGACCAAACCACTTTAGCAGTTTGGTACATCTGTAATCAAGCAACACTTGCACTCGTTTGTTCAAAATGTGAGAGCAATGACTCCTCTTTCTGAACTTAAAGTAAAATTTATGTATTCAGGCAAAATAAATACTGGTCTTAATCTATGCTGCAAAATTATACTATGTCTGAATTAAAGATTTCGACAATCATGTTACTAAAACACTGTGATTAATGTTCAGTGCACAGAACAAGCTCTGTATCTGGCTTTAATTACAGTGATGAATAAAAGTCAGACACAGGCATCATCCCAGAGTATTCATGCATTATACTGTCCCATAGATACTGAAATAATGGAATCTGATGCACTTTGATCTCTTAGATAAGCCTCCCACAGCTCTGAAACAGAAAGGGCAAGAGCACCCAACCTCATCCAATTCTGCAGTGCTCGCACACTGAGTCAGAACAGATTTGTATCCCCACTACTAAGATGCATCTCATGGGAATAAATACAGATAAATATTGCTCCATTTCCTTCTGGCTAGAGCTTGTATACAAATCATCAGGAGAGCCACACAGAGAGATCGTGGTGAGGACTACAGGGAAACCTTACAGTCTCTACAGAGCTATATATACTTGGACAGCAGTTATGTTATAGATTTATCTCTGGGGTATATTCTAGTCAGACTTCTTTTTTTTTCTAAAGCAGTTTGTCAATGACTAAGATTAGAAACTGACAGCATCTGGTAAATGTAAAAGTTTTGATCATGGCTGCAGGATAGCCAATTCCTTGCTTTTGTCCAAACCAGCACTGACTGACGGATTTTTTGTTCACAACTGGATAGTCACGCAGCTTCATTAAATTTTATTAGTCATAAACCAGGCATTTCCTTGACGCTTCTAGGACCTCTCTTAGCAATCCAAACTCTACTGGCATATGGGCTAGCTACAATCCCAAGCTCTGGAAAACTCAGCATTGTCAGCCAGCTGAGACTTATCTTTGACTGAGATTGAGGATGCCCCTTCACGGGGCATTAGGCCTTGGAGTACAAGGACTTCTCTTGAACCTAGAAATACCACTGCCTCTAGAAATAGAAATTACTCCATCTGAGTAAAAAGCAGACAAATGTACACAGAGGGCACTCCACTGTGTAAAAAAAAACTAAATCAGGGAAACAGGCTTCAGTATTGCAAGGATAATAGTCTGCACATTCATCACCGCGTGCTGGGGCTCAGGGAGGAACTGAATCTCCTGAGTCACACCTTCTCTCATTCTTCCAACAGTTTCATTCCTCCCCCAGGCATCTCAAGTCTACATCATCCCTCATCTAAACCAGTGGCTGAAACAGATGCAGGATGAGAAGGCTCCAAAACGAGCCCAGGCTGTGACAGCGGGTAGGTGTGCGTGCTCCCGCACGAAGCACAGAGCATGCGTGAGCGTTGTGGCGGATCAGCAGAAATGCCCGCTGCAATAAACCAGCTGGTTGTGATTCGGCTGACGCAACTGCGGTTGGAAGGATGGTTCTTTTATCTCCTCCTCCAGTTGCTGCACGCATCTGCTGTTTGTCCGTGTCACCGTGTGCGCATCGTGGCCCAGCAGCTTTTATGCCACCGGCATTCTGACTTTCTTCTTCATTGATGAGAAGCAGAGCGGTTGGCAGATTCCTATGGAGGGGCTGGTAAATAAAATAATCAGCTCTCTGTTTGGTCTCTTGGAAATTGTTTCATTAGTTCATAGGACAGTCACAGTTGATTTGTTTTAGTCCATTCCACAGATCCTTATCTCTTAAAAACATAAAACTAGTTTATTTTCTGTGGTTCAGAAACTGACTCCAGATGTACAGCCAGCAACAGCTGATCCCAGAAATGAACCAGTGGTACATATGGGAAGCAGAGGAGCTTCCTAAATGCATGGTGGTCCTAGATTTTTGGGAGGGCGGTACTGCATGTTTGGGTTGGCTTGCCCAAAAGAACGCACAATCTCCCAGCATAGCAAAGATTCATCATCCTGATTAGGCAAGATTTCTTATTACCATCTCTACAACCTCTTCATTCCGAGTACTCGAGCATCTGGAACACAGGCTGCCAAATAAACGCTGAACTATCAGATTCCAAAACAGATCTTAGGAGACTTATCTACTGCCTTAAACAGATCTTCTGGTGAAACTCCCTCTCTACAGCAGCAGGTTTGTCATAAATTTCTGCAGAGGTTCATTTTATAATGGAGGAATATTATTTTATTAAAATCAAATCACCACAGAACACTTTACAAACGTGAATTAAATTACGAAGTATGCCTGCACTAAAGATAAACTTTATTACAGCTTTACTCCTCATTTTACAGTGAAGAAACTAAAGCACAGACCAGTTAAGTGGTCTGCTAAGGTTACAAACAGAAGAGAAGACATTAAGTAAGGATGATGATGGTTTATGCTAGGGCAGACAGAGTGGTTATTTTGGTGGATTTTGTTTTGTTTAATTTTGGGGTTGGGGGTTTTTTTTTGGTTGAAGTGCAGTTTTATCCAGCAAGAAGTTACACAACTTGAGTTCTGCTGAGACAGGTCATTGCTATGGCTGCCCCCCGAGAGTCTGGCAGAACAAGACAGCATTTTCTACAAATACACATCCTACCTTCACAAACAAGACACATCCTCGCTTCTGAGACCTTCGGAACGTCAGGGCAAATTTTTCTCATGGTCTAAATTGAGATCGAAGCTTGCTTTGCCTTTTAGAGTCAGAGCATGGTGACTCTTCAGCTTTTTCCCTTGAAACGGTTTTATTCTAACTCAGCCATGACAACCCTAAAAACCTGCTCATTTTGTAATTCTTCGGTCTCTTAGAAACTGTTTAATTAGCTCACAGAAAAGTCATGGCTGATTTGCTTTAGTCTATTCCACAGATCGTTACTTCTTCAAAATACAAATATGTTTCTTTTCGTGCGTATATGGGGAGGCAAAACCAAGGATGAGCACAAAGACTGGAAGACGCAAGTCTGTCACAAGCAAGTGGTGTTACTTTTAGTTTCTTGACTACAACCAGTTTGACTACAACCATTACCGGGGTCTGCAGAAGTGCTCATTAAGCCGAGCTTCCTTCCTTTGTTGAAGTGATGATCAGGGAGACAGGAACACAGGGACAGACCTGTATAGCATCTTGATCCAACTTACGACACTTCTTGCAGAAATCCACGTAAAGCAGAAAGCAGCACTCTGTCAAACGTGATTCTATTGTCTTCTTTTCAAAATCCCTCCTGGAATATCTTCTGGTCGGAATGGTTAGGAACAGATCTTTACCTATTGCCAACTCAACAACAGTGAGTCTAAAAACTGGCTCTAATTTTATAAGGGAGATGAAAACACAGAGAACTCAAACTTCAGCATACTCTTCCCATTTCCTCTAGCCACGTCTAACATGTATTTTTAACCAAACGTAGTTTAAAATCTATTTTAAGCAGATAAACAATTACAGTATTCAACAAATATTCATTAAAATAGTCTCTGAACGGGTATTTTCAAGATTAAAGTTACCTGAGATACTATCTGGTATCCTTTATTTTCAGGTTTGCCTTCCTTCCTCTCTTATCTCTCTGCCCCACCAGCTTTTTTCACTAGCAAAATGGAAGAGAGCACCAACCAACCAGCCTAGCAGGCTGCACTGAAACACGAAACACAGATACAGAGTTTTGGAGTTTTTCTGCGGTCTAGAAAGGAAGTTTAGACTTAGCACCCTCAGGAAACTTTCCACCTAAGACTGATGACCAGCAATACAATTCTCTAGGCAGCTTGCTACGTTCTTGCTAAGCCCTTGAAGGAGTAGGAAGTGTCATGGCATATCATTCAGTAACCAAATAATCCTGAATGTTATTACAATGACTTTCATAACACATAAATTTCATCACTGTATGGAAAATGAACTATATATCCCTATACTGATATTAAAAAAACCTATTATTATTGCTTTGCACATATAAATAACTTACCATACCTGCAGCACAAGACATGGAGCGTTCACGCATTTTCTGCATGTAGGTGTGTAAATTGTATCATAACTATTTATCAGGTGTGACTTTATCCCTTAGTGCTTGGTCTTTCACAGGTAGAAATATTATTCTAGAATACTACTACAGCACTTGGTCATTTCTGAGAATGAGTTATGTAAGGTTGGTTAAGCAATCGTATCCTTGACAAGAAGAACAAAATATCCCTGGCTTACTCTACCATTTCTTATCCATGCAGCAAACTGAACCTCAGCTCCTCCATCACTTCCTCTCCTCACTGAAGCTGATCTCCACCAGGGACTACTGCCAGAAGGCACCAGCCAGCAACACACCAACAAAGACACACTCTCCTTTGAAGCCCTTTGAAGTTTCCACCAGACTAAGGAATTGTGGATTGGAGTGGTATTTCAGTTCACATTCACGAATGCAACTGTAATTCATACATGTCACCACCAAGATGTGGAGGACAAGCAGAAAAAAGGGCAAGACCTGCACAGGCAATTTTAAAATATACTCCTTTCACTTATATGAATGTAAACTTACGAGTGGGCTTGCTTTTTTTCATGGGTATCTTTCTGCATGTAACCTTTCCCATCACATCTTTTCCCCTTTTATGCTGTTCCAACATATACCAACAGTTCCAGCTTCACACAACTGCTCCGTATCAAGACTGTAACTTTACACTACCACAGTCTTGCTTCCTGTACAATACACAAAATCACAGACAATAAATCATCTCACTTGGGGCTCAAGAGAATTTTCGTACAGACGTTTCTACAAACGGATGCAACTCCTAGATCAGAATTAATCTGGCTTGCAATTTTTAACTAATTACCATGCCTTTGAAAAGGCAGCATCAGAACACCGATGTAACATATTACTTAAGTCGTAATGAGAGCATAACAAAAGCTTTGCTTCTCTGTTGAGCAAAAGACAACCAATATATCCATCTATTGGGCAAGTTTCACACTGGACCATTTCAAGGAAATTCTCTGACTGTTCAAACTGAGGACATCTTCAGCATCTCCTGGGCACTGTCGTGACAGGCTGATGTGCCACCTCCCCGAACTAGGGACAGCTGGAATGAAGCACAACAAGACAGGTGTGGACACAAGTACAGTGTGTTCAGGTGACACTCAGTTAACAGAGGAGGCGCAGGGAGGCTATTGCAGCAACCTCAGTTGCAGAGAAGCCATGAGACATCCCGAAATTGTGCTTTCAAAACCCGCTGTCCCCAACAGCTTTCGGAAGATTATGGGAGCACAGCATTCGGTTAAGCTCATGTTTGTGATCTCTTGTCTCATTTTGTGCCTGCAGCCTAATCAAACGAGTATCCAGGCCAAAAGGTTTTAAATTAATCCCTCCAAATAAAAAACAAAAAAATCCACTAGATCCACTGAAACATTTTATCTGCGCCTCTAAAACACAGGGAAGTACCAAGCACAGAGGGTGCTCTGTATCTCTTCAGGTAAAGGGGTAAAAAAATACATTATGAATCTATCTGCCACATCAACATATCAAATGCGCTTTTATGAGTTTAGTATCAACACCAAGAACTTGTGCTTATTTCTCGTACTTTCAACTTACTAATTAAGCAAGTGCTAAACATCTTTTTTTAGAAGACTGAGGTGTGTTTTGTCAATGGTTTTAGAAACTTCGGGAGAAAAGATGTAAAGCATCTACTTTACTGTGTAAAAATTCCAAAATGTAATAAACTGGCAAATTATTTCCTGCAGCTATCAGGGAACTGTGTAAGAACAGAAACAGGAGACAAGGATTAAGAAAAGAGACACATCTGTTCTACAAAATAAAGTCTTTGAGAAGAACTACTAAAAGTAAGAGAAACTGGGAAAAACCAGTAAACTTGTACGGAAAAACAGCAGAAGGCATATTGCCAACAGATGGTGAAGAACTCATATACTAAAAAGGAAAACAAACTTGAAAGCATACTCAATTTTGAGGACTTGAGAAAAAACAAAACCAAAGCTAACTCTTTCCTAATCACTGGTTAAAAATGGAGCTGCATGTTCTTAGCACTTAGAAAAACAGTTGTAATTTCTGGGTTCTAAAATGGAGGTATTCAAAATTAGCACCTGTCTATGAAAATGCTGGTCCACTCTTGAAATCACTTCCTTTTCCCCTGCCATAAAAAAACACACTCCTTTTTTTGGTGTGTTTTAATCATTTCTCATGTTAGCTGTCAAGCTCCATGCACTGGAAAATATCTGATGCTTTAATGGGCCACTTTCTCATTAACTCAGATACCTGTTTAAAAAGATGCTTCCTCTCGGAGGCATTTCTGCTGTAGCTTATAACATGTACTGCCTCAGAAATCAAGAGACAGGTATTTGCAGAGCCTCTGAATAGAAGTTATTCCCTGTTATTCCATGTGTCCATACTGTCAATCCAATTTTCAATCTCACCTTTGGAAGCAGGAATTTTACACAGCCAATTCAACAGCAGTCACTGATAAAAGAAATTTGACATGCAGTACTGAAATTATTATTAGAGGTGCATTTGGCAGCTGGAAATCAACAGCTAAATAAAAATCATGGCAGGACAGGAAAAAGTATTTTAAATGTGAAAATAATACAGAAGTTTAGTTACAAGAGACACAGAAGTCATCTTCTACAACTGTGTGTCTTCACCCAACAAGCCTCCTTCAGTTTGCAAACCCTGCAAGAGCTATTCAGGAAGTTGACACATCGTTGCTGCAAACCCCAGAGAAGCAAACATACCAGCTTTTAGTCTCTTCTAAACCATGTCCATCTGACGGCTGACTTTTCAGCAGCTAGCTTTAAAACTGTTCACCTTCCAGCTTCCTGAGTCTAGTTGCCACAAGCAAGAATCCAAATTTGTTTTATCCTGTTCCTTGCTTTCATTGCTCATGTCCATATATTATACACTAATTCTGGATAAGACACTGGAAAAGAAGCAATTATCCAAAACAAGGATGAAACTCCAGAATTCCCATTTGTAACACTGAATCTAAGCTGCCACTTGAAAGTAAAAATAAGTGACCTACGGCTAGCACAGCAGCAACAATGGAGCATCAGGAATTGCTCATATTTGGAGATTCTGCACATCTTGTAAACGGAAAACAACTTAAAATCATAAATCCCCTCAACCTCAAAGTGCATGAAACACTGCATAATATTGTAGGTAAGGCCTTTTTTTCTTCTTCTTCTTTTTAAAACAATCACTAACCATCGTGGATCAAAATCCATGGAAAGGGTAACTTTGACTTTGACTGTGAGACACGAAATACTACCTTAAGGTGAAGCTTTAGGAACTGCCAGGATCAGAGAAGGAACTTTCAGGACAGCCAGCAATGTCTGAGACAGCCAAGTGTCTGCGGGCACATCACCTGATGCTACACAGCTCTATTCAAGTGAGGGAAGTTTTGCTATGAATACACTTACTTGATAGTAGACACCTGTAGGTTCATTTATTTTACTCTCTATTGTGTTGTCAGTCAACCATCCACACTTATGAACAAATTCTGAAAACCTCTGATGACAGAATAAGAATCATTATGTATACTGACATCCACAAAAGAAGGCCTGCATAAGGCATATACTTGATTTGTGATTCTTACAAGAGCTAACAGATTGTTTTCAAAGGGAAGGAAAAAAAGAACTCCAAAAATCTTCTTAGAATCACAGATATCAATGCAATAAATTGCACTAACTTTTATGCTGATTTGACAAAAATTCTATGCATTCCTAAACCTTATGGACAATGCAGGCTTAATTTAGAACAACACAAGCTTTAAAAAAAACTTGAATCTGCCAGCAAGCAGTTTTTATTTACTGGACTTCAGCAGAAGCAGTTCAGAAGAGAGAAAAAAATTCCTCACATCACAGAATTTATTCTAATATTCAGCACAAAACAAATAGGGACACACTGCCAAGAAACACCAGTGCAACTTCAGGGCACCGGCAAGGGCTGTTACATGTCGGGCTTCTCTTCAACACTTACAGGGCTTCTATCAGGGTGTAATTCTTGAACTTGCTAAAGTATCACGTCTGTCCGGCTAAATACTTCCTGCAATTTTGTTAATTATACATCAGGGTCTGCAACTACAGAGTGACTCCCATCCTAGAAAACGTACAGCTCCCAAGTCACCCCCCCAGAATTTGTGCCTTGACTGTCGTTTCTATGGATTTCTCTGGAATGCGTGCGATTATCCCACACAGGAAAATACTTTCAAAACTCGAACAGAATGTGCAGTTGTATCACGGGATGGTTTTCATTTTTCAGTGCTGCAGACGGCTTGCTCAGGTCAATACACATTTCTGTAGGTGGAGATCACAGGGAGCAGACAAGTGCAATCCCAAGTTCAGGTTCCCTCTCCGTGTCCATCCCTCCCTTTCACACCAACGCCACCCCCCACTCCACATCAGCGTTACCCTCCGCTGTCAGCAAAGCCATCAAAGCAAGTACCCGGCCTTTCTCTTCTTTCTCCCTGATTCGTCACTAAGATGTAAATTAACAGATTCCCTCTAAGACAAAAAAAAACCCGAACAATGGGAAACACTTCCCCGCCGGTGCCCCACAGGACGGAGGGAAACGAGATCCCCGGCGCCGGGGGAGTGAGTTACTGGGGATCAGATGCAGCTAAAAATACGGGAGCGGAGCGGGCGGGCCCGGACAAAGCCCGGGCAGGGCCCGCGGTCCCGTCCCGGGGCGCCCCCCGCGCCAGACGGTGATGTCACCGCCGGCGGCAACAAAGGACGCGGCCCCGGCCGGGCGGCCCCTGCCCTGCGCCTCCTGCCCGCCCGGAGCGGCCGCAGCGGCCGAGACAAAGCGGCTTCCCCCGCGCTACGTGCGGGCGGAAAGGGAGAGGTTCGGGCCGCCCAGCGCCGGAGGGGAGGCGGCGGGGAGGCGACGGCCCCGCTGCGCCGCGGCCCGGCCCCCGCCGGGGGAGAGCGGCCCCGCGCCCCCCGCCGTGCCCCGGCACCGCCGCCCCGCTCCCTGCCCTACCTGATATGGCGGCGGCGGCTCCTGATCCGGCTCAGCCCCGTCCCCGTAGCTGGCTCGGTCCGACTGGGACTCGTGGAGCAGCGAGATGTCATCCGAGGTGGGGGACTTGAGGCAGTTCCCCATCTTCCCCCGGGGAGCGCGGCCCCCCCTCCGCCTCCTCCCGCGCCGGCGGCGGCGGCGGCGGATCCGCGCCCTCAGCCTCGCCGCCGCAGCGCGCAGCCCGCAGCCGCCCCGCCGGGGAGGCTCATGCCAGCCCCGGCCCTAAGCGGCTTAGCAGCACCGCCCGGCCGCCTCCCGCTCCGCTCCGCAGCCGCCCCGACCCCCGAGCCGGGGGGGAGGCAGGACGGGCCTCCCACCCCCCGTGGGGCAGCGGGCTCCAGAGGGTCCGCCCGCCCCGCGACAGCTCGGCGCGGTTCTGCTTCCCGGTCACCAGCTGCCTGCGCACTGGGCTTTGTCGCTCGGGCCGCCCTGGCTCCTCCTCTCACCCCTCCCCGCCGGGCCCCGGGAGCGGCCGCGGGGCCCCCGCTCCGCTCCGCGCCCCCCGCCCGGCCCCGCGGCGGGGACAGCCCTGCCCGCCCCCGGCGGGACGAGGCGGGACGGGACGCGGTGGAGGGACCCGGCCGCCCGCTGGGCTCCCCCGGCCCCAAAATGGTGGGAGCCGCTTCGCTCCGCCCCCGAGCGCGGTGTTTGTTTGTGTTCCGGCCATGGCGGAGCCACCGGCCGATCGGGCCCGGCGGGACGGGACGGGACGGGACGGGAAAACACAGGGCAGGGCAGGACAGGGCGGGGCGGCTCCTCCGTGGCGGCTGCGGGGATCCCCCCGCACCACCCGGCCCGCCCCGGCTGGGGGTGGTGTGTGCGAGGCCGAGGGACCTTCCCAAGGGTTCCCTCGCGGGTCGGTTCCCGGGCGGGGAATCCCTGTGCTGATCGCTGGCGTGACCCCAGTGGGCACAGGCCACTGTAGGGACAGGGCACCGAGCCCCAGGGTGGGGCAAAACCAGCGACTGTCACTTGTCTCACTTTTACATTTCTAGAGGCTTTTTATGTGATTAGCGGGTGCTAATATAAACCACGTATTTAGTTCCTTTTCTGTCTTAAAAAACGTATTCACGCTTGGATATAAATACAGGTAAGTACAGATAAATGCAAATTTCACGAGAGCGAATGCCCCTATGTCACTGTTGGTGTGCCAGCCCTGACCCACACAGAGGGGAATGGCACTGCCTTACAGGATGGTCCTGTAACTGTTCTTTCCAGCTTTATTGTCCGTGATGGTTCCTCAAAATCCCTCTTTGGCTTTGAGATCCACCCCACGGAAAATATTTTTTAAATCTATTTTTTGAAGTGAAGTGCTTTTTAAAGGGAAGCAAATTTGGTGCAGAGGAGACCAGCTGGAAAGTTCTGTCTGTAAAGCCATATAGTGTGGCTGCTTCTTATCAGCAAGTTCTCTGCTGATACAGGTCAGCCCTGCTTTGCACCAGACCTTCTGTCTGGGTCGGAGTATCTACAAACCTGTTGCTCACAGTGCTGAGTTTGGCTCCACAACCTTTGCTGGTGGACATCAGTCTGGGAGCAGACTTCTTGCTGATTATCCACATAAGTTCTTTCTTGGAGGTTTCATTTTATTGCTCTTTAGGGAGTTTCGCTGCTGATCAGTGGATATGCTAAACAACAACAGTGTAAAATCTGTCACTGCTGCCATTTATGGTGTTCAGAGTTTCAGGCTTTTCTAGGAAACTGAAAATGGAGCAGGAATTGTGAGTGTTGCTCAAGATAAAGAGGCTTTGTAATGGCTCGTTTTAAATAATGACTGTTTTACATTACTTGCTCATTTGGGTGTTTATCCTATGAGTCTGCTGGCTTGGTTTAACAGAATTGGGCAAGCAGTTGTTGGAGAGGATTGAGCCTCACCCAGTCCTGGTTTCAAGGTTAAGGCAATGTCAGAGCTGTCTGCTGTGAGAACGTGGTGGTGAAACTCCAGCGCTGTTACTGGTATTTTCAGTTGTGCAGCGGCAACATTGAGAATGAGAATATGGGCGACTAAAAAGACTTTTTTATTCCTCTGTCATTTCATGTTTTGTTCTCTCTGTGAGGCTTTGGCCTGTGTCATTGGCATAGCTCAGTGTAGACCACAGGCGTGTGCCACACTGAGCCTTGGAGTCCTGATCCTGTACAGTGAGGAGGTCTTGGGGGAGCAAATGGTGCCTCCCTGCTGGCCCTGTTACGTCAGGTAGGTTGTTAACAATGGCTTTGCATCACCAGCTCGAAAGTTCTATAGCAGTCCAGAAAATGGAAAATGGAAACGCTCTCGTGCTTACAAATGTTTTTAAATATCCCTGCATATGCTATGGTGTGCCTGTGAGCCTATTCCTTTTGATACCCTGTTTTGCAGGCTGGGGACAAGAAAGCAGCTGAAGAGCTTTTCAAGGTAGAGGTCGGTTGTCCTGATTGCTTCAATAAGCAGTTGATGTGGGAGTCTTTTGTCCAGAGAACACACGAGATGTTTTCACCATTCCTAAGTTGCAGGAGATTGAACAGACCTGGCAGACTTCACTGTACCTGCTCCCTGTAGAGACAGCACAGAGGCTGTTTAGAAGGATCTGCTTTTTTGGAAACAGACACAGACCTTTGCATGTGCAGAATAGTAGCAGTGACTGTGGACCAAACAGAGTATAGCCAAACCAAAACAGATCCTGGTTTATGAGCTGTCCATGCTGCAGGAAGTCCTTGTTCCATACAGATTTGGAAACTCACTTGTAGTCTGTATGGTCTCCTTTTTTTTTTAATCAGAGGATGTGATTTCTGAGCACAGTTTCTTTATCCTAACGGAACCATGGGATGGTTTAACTGATTACTTCAGTTCTCTCTGGTTTTTTCTTCCTCTCCTTAGTTTGGGGAACAAGTAGTTATCAGACTGGGTTTTCTAGAGCCTTAATATGATCCTATAGAGGAGGAAAGATTCATGTAGTGGTTAAGGGCTGCATAGATACTACAGGTAGAAAAGGTGAAAGCAAATACAAAAATTTGTGACAAACTAATATCAATGCAGAACTGGCAACCTAAGTCAACGAAACTTTTTCTCACCTGTAAACATTTAAAGAGTTGGCTGTAACCTGTTGTCAGAATAGAACTGGGGATAGTCTGAAATTTGCCAGTGTACAGGGTTTATGTTCTGGCACATCTTGATGTGACAATGTCATGCATAGGTCGGTTCTAACCACCTTTTGGCAGCCAGCATCTTCTAAGTGAACTCTATTTTTCAAAACAAAATGGAAATTCGAGAAAAATATTTTTAAAGTATGCAGGCAAAGTTTGTTTTATTTTGTAGGTTTTTGATATGAGGAGAGACAAGTTACGTAATGCTGTATTGCTAAGGCTTGTATGAGCTAGCCAGAGATGATGAACTATCTTACTAAGAAATCTATTTCTATTTGAGTTAAAAATCTAAAATCCACTGAGAACATAAAACCCCAATAGTTTCTCTGCAAAATTGACATCATAACTTGCCTAATTTATAGATAAAAGACCCTTTGATTGCATCATTTTATGTGATCCATGGTCATGTTATTGTTGGACAACATTTTGCATATATTTAATGTGGCGTGCTCAACAAAAGGTTTTGAAAGACCTTTTCTGTCCTCAGCATGGAAAAGTTTTTTCACTTCCTTTTTTTTTTTCCATCAAGCTTACTTTCCTAGCACTTACCATCTCTTATTATGTCTTATCTTTCTTCTGGATAAGATTGTTTCCCCAATTCATACACAAAAGCCCAGTTACCTTCTGAATGATCTCTCCATGTCATGGTACCTAGAGGTTCAGAGATAGCGCTGTTTGCTCGGGTAACATTAGTGAGTGGGACACAGTACTATTTTAAAACCTTCTTCTGGAGAAAAAAAAAGACTTTGTATACCTCTGAAGAATGGAATTAAATTACATTCTTCTATTATATATGTGAATCTGATTATGGGAATGGCAGAATTAATTTATCTTATTATGAAGAACATAGAGTCTTCTCAAATGCACATGATTGTTTTTAGTTTTGTTCATCTTAGCTGAACCATAGAACCATTTCTCAGTATATATTACAACTGTATATTGTTTTCTGAGGGAGAGTGAGTGCAGCTCTAGAAAGCAATTATGGAACTAATATATTTCCCAGAAATGCACTTTGTGGTGTAGGATTTTGCTCATGTTTCTAAAAATTACTTAAACTTCTGCTTAAATTATCCTGGTATCACAAGTACCACTTAAATTAATTTATCCCGAAGATACTATCTTGGTAAGAATAAGTTTTCCATTACTGGCAAAAATAACTTGCCTTCCATAATAACTGGTTTCCCCACATCCAGCATGGTTTTTTCAGCAAGAAGTACAATGCCTACCTATTCTGTGCACTGGGGCACCTACACTGTATGTCACAAAGAAGAGAAAGGACATGCATTTTGGCATTAAAAAAACCCAAACAACAAAGGAAACAGTCATGATAAAAAAGTAACCTCTTCAAACAAACCCTCTGTCACCCAGCTTCCTGGTGAATTTTGTGTAGGAGTTCATTTTCCTTCTTCTCTGTGTACCGTGTGTTACCACAGCCTCAACTTCAAGAACGATCAGAGACCTATAAAACATGATCTAAGAGGAAAGGCTGAAAGAATTGGGTTTGTTTAGTTTAAAGAAAAGGAAAGTGTTGGGAAAAACAGTAATGATCTTCCAAAATGTAAAATGTTTGTCTGCAGAGAGAAGGCAAAAGTTTTTCTTTATGTTCAGTGGGTCTAGGGCAAAAGGTGATGGAATTGGAGTAGGAAATTTAGGGTAGACATTAGGAAATTATTTCAAACTGCAAAAATAGTTTGGCACTAAAAATTATTATCTGGGAATCTCATTTACTGACGGCTTTGAAAGGCAGATTAGGTTACGTGTTTCAGGAATGGTTTTAGTTGCAGTAGATTATATGGAGATAACCCCAAAAGGTTCCTGCCTGGTTTTGTTTCTCTCAGGTGATGTACAACAGATGCTTTACTGTTGTATTGTTTTGATTCTCACTCTTTCTTATGCCCTTAGAAAATGCCAGTAAGAAAACATGTCAGGAGGTAAAAAATTGGGAAAGTGGAATGGATGGTGACATTCCCAATAGCAGAATATTAAGAAATCACAGGCCCTGCTGAATAACTGTTGTGTTTGAGCTGGAGTGTGACTTCCTGACATATCCTCCTGACAGGCTTTGGGACTCGGATACTGGACTGGCATTCAACAAGCAGTGGATAGTCAATACACAGAAATGTGTGTTTTAACTAATCTTTTAAATTTTAATTTATTTTTAAATTTTATTTGAAGTGTTGGTCTTTCTTCACTTTTTGCTGTATGTAAGTACTTCTTGAACCTGCAAGGAGTGAGCTCTAGCCAGAGTTCACCAGTGGCCAGTTTGTTAGTCATCAGGTATTGTCACTGCAGCTTCAGGAATATTCTGCCCAAGGTGTGGGAAAAGATAGATATTTGAAGCAGCAGGTCTGGAAGCCAGAATTACCTCAACTGCTGAGGGGTATGAAGTTGAACATGGTATGGTTTCATCCAAATTTGACATTTATCTTGGAGTCTTTTTATTCTTCACAGGGCCTTCAGGTTGCTGCAATAGTAAGGTAGTACCAAAATTCTTGTGTCTCTTTGAAGCAGAATCAAAGAATTTATCCTGTGTCTGAGCTGAATATATGTTGTGCTGCACAACTTAAAACACCTCTTATTCACTTTCTCCTAAGTCTTCCTGTTTCTCTGATTTTCACCATTTCCCCTGTAGCTTAAAATCCTTGTTTTCTACCTGTTGGTAGCTATAGGTCTTCTCCAATAACAGAGTAATCAAATGATGCATGGGAGGATTCATGAGAACCTATGGAGTGTGACCATCTGGCAGACAACTCTGTCCAGTCCAAGATCATCCACGTCTTCATCATTCCTTGACAGAAAACTGTTGAAACTGGATACTGAATGATGGCTACAGGTACCGTGTTCTAATCCCTTCCAGTTTCACATTTTCTCCTCATATGTAAGCTTGCTACAAGTCAAACTCTTCCTGATGTGTCCTGTTGGTATTGTTACAGCAATTTTAGATCCCTGAAGACTGTTATGGTCCTTTGTTTCAGTCTTTCCTTACAGATCATGATTTGGAAATCTCCCGGTTCACTGTCCTGCAGACTCTTTCTTTGGTCCATTTTTCCAGTAACCGTGGCATCCCAAGCTGGACAGAGTACTCCAGTTAAAACCTCAGTGTTGAGTAAAGAGTATTATTTAGTGTGTGCAAAAACGCCGTTCATCAAACGTAGTGTCCTTCCTTTTTCATAATACATCACTGGCTGCAGTTTGTAGAGCCTGTCACTCCCTATCCTTCTCTGTGTAATTCCTGCCTGCTCAGATTTTCTTATTTTATGCTTCTCCAGATGATTATTCTGAAGGGTACTGTTTTGCACTTCCTGTTGAAAGTCTGGTCTGTGACAGCTTAGCCAGCTGAATTACAGCAGACAAGTTACTGGAGACTGAACAGAAGGAATGTGAGAAGGAACCATTGAAGATTTTGTACTAAAGGCATTAGGTGATTGTGAATGACTGCCTCTGGGAAATCAACTTTACCTTCTGGCCAGAAATGTTTCTTCTTCTTAACATTCAGTTTTACTTTTTGATTAGTCTGTGTGTGTACAGCCTCCTCCTGGGGGGACAGGGTGGAAATTTGTACCAGTGTTTGCTTTTGCGTGCCCAAACACTTCTACGGTTTGATGGAATACTGTGTTTCCTGCAAAAAAATTCCAGAAAACAACTACATCATGCAGAAGACAGGAATGATCATAAATTAAGTCTGCCTGGTGTCTCTAGTACTATGAGAAGGAATACAAGAAGGTAATTGTACAGTCTCTTAGTCTGTCCTGGTTTTGGCTGGGAGATTCCTATAAGACATTAAAATCTTGATTATTTACTTATATGACAAAAGAGGAAAAGAGGGCTTTTTTTTTTTTAGAAGAACAAATCTCCTACTGTTTAAACAAACACTTCCCACACAGTGAAACAAGACAGCTGAAGGTACTATAAGTCTATTGCTATTTTTTAATGTTTCCAAATTTTTGTGTCTAAGAATATTTTTCTTTTAACTTATTTTGAAGTGGATGCCTACAGTTAGTTAACAGCAAACTGCTCCCTCTTTCAGTTTATAGAAAGTTTATAGAAATTACATGCTCTGTGGAGTGACTTTCTCTAACTTTTATTTGGGGGTGTTTTCATCTTAACAGAGGACTTGCACACTGTTTTAGAAGTTCAGCTGTTAGGCTGTATATTGACTTAGAAAACATCTCAAAGCCACATACACTTCATTTGGTGTTTTGGTCTGTGTAGAGTTCCACAAAACCTCGTGTAGATGTAGGTGACCACAGAGAACCTCTGCCAGACACGGGCTGATTGTAATGTGCAGATTGCCTCTGACTGACGAGCTCTACACCAGCACAGTGCAAGGGTTAAGGACAAGATAAAATCACTTGCTGCTGTTTTGATTTCCTGAGGGATTGCTGGTTTTTACACAAGAAATGAGGAGTGCAGTCCCTTTTGTGAGGACCATTCCTGTGCCACAATTTGAAAATATGTTCTGTCAACTGTGATGCCATTCGTAGCTTTTACATCAGGATCTTAAATTTGGATACAAAGATCTCTGTTGTAGAAGCCCCATCTTGTGGACAATCAATCAATGACTACTTCAGCACAACAGATTTGGAATACTTAAAAAAATCTGAAGATATTTTGGTGGTCTTTGCAATAAAATGGAGAGTCTTCGTGCTTCTGGACAATATGGAAACTTCACTCACGAGTAGAAATCAGCATATGCTTTTTGAAGGCTGTTTCCACAGGAACAAAGCAGTGAATTACAGAGAGGTGATAAATAGGGATGGAAATGAGGATGTTGTCCCCAGAACTCAGTTTTAAGTGTGATTCAGCTAAAACACTAACAAGCCTGAATCCTGCCCTGAACTTGCAGAATTGTGTCCTATAGTATTTGTGTAGCATAAATGAGTCTTTGGGTAGCAAAATCATATAAGGGCAGAAAGGCATTCTTTGAAAAAAATTGTTAAGAGAGGAAAAAAATAGCAAAGTATGGATGAAAGCTGAATCTGGAAACCTTGAAAATATCCTTGAGGAGATAGCTTGTTCCAGCACACAGTAATGGAAAAGGTCAAGCAGCTCCAGACTCAATGAGCCAATGTACTTGGTAGGGAGAGTGTTAGGGAGGTAAAAGGAGTGTGAAAACAAGCCGGTTTTAAAAGCTGTTCTCAAGTTTCAGTATGACATTAAATATCTTTTTGTCACTCTGTGGATACAGTTTTTCTTCTGTGTGAAGAAAACAGGAACCTGTATGCTAGTTTTCCATGTAGTAATTAGGGCTGTAATGAAGTAGCCAGAAATTGTGGCGACATCTAGGGAGGGGTTGGGAGAAGTGCCTCCCTGCTGGAACACCTCCAGCTGAAAATGTACCCACTTCTGCTGTGAAGGCAATGCACCCAGGCAATGCTGGTTGGAGTGGCTTTCTTGGAAGGGATGACAAGAGTAAAAAGGATTAAAGCATGTGAATAGGGTGCTGTACCGGCCCTTTGTTGGGAGGAGAACAGAGGTTACTATTCCTACAGGACTAAGCATGGGGATCAAAACAGAGGCAAAAGTTTGTGCTCTGGACATCACAGAGCCAGGAAATAATTTCCTAATTCTTACCAATACTAGTCTGAGCTTTACTACTTAAAATTTTCTGTAGAAGTGAATGCACATCTGCCACTTTACACTTTAAGTTTAAAATAACTGTTTACTTCATATTGAATCGAAACATTTGGATTTTCATCCTTCAGTAGTCTGGAAATTTCATAAACACCACTCATTTTTAACATATATGGATCAAAAAAATTCATTGTTCCTAAAAAATTAACATAAAACGATGAATGCACATTACCAGCATATTATTAAAAATTTATAGAAACGTCTGTGGATACTGAAGAGTTCCTGACTGACTCCTTTTGTTTCTCATACCAATCCAAAGCCTCTTTTGGAATAGAATTCTACATTTTTGGTGAAGGGCATCTTTGAGGAATTGTGTGAGCCAGGGCAAAACCTTTGAGAAAAACACATATTCCCAACTTCTACCTCAGTCTGCTCCTTAAGGAAGAGAATATTAGAACTTCTGCAATATACAGGAATAAAATTTTTACCTCAGAGCACATTCTGCGGGGACCAGCATGTGCATTCAAAATCAAAATCTTTCTTAGTACGAAGTGAAGCCATGAAAGGATTTTTGCATCTCCTTTCCATGGAAGTTGTTTCTTCCTTAAGAGACAGGGAACAGCAGAGGGTAGTTCACCCCTCAAGGGAAAAGCATATGAAGTGGGAACAGCTACTTAAAATTCCCTGCACTTAAATAATGAAGCACAAACAATTCAACAAGAGGAGCACAGGCAGATATTAGTATGGTGTGAAATCTAGAGGAGAAGCTGCAGCCTGGGAAAAGAAAATGAATATGTAAAGCTTGTAATAAAATGGTGTTGGAAAGCAAGGATTTATTCCAGTGAGGGAATAATCGTTGCTCAGAATCCCTGCTCCACCAAGTGAGTTCACTGCAGTACAGAGACAGGACAAGCCTTGGTATAAAGGACAAACCATTGCCTTATTCTGAGCAGAAGGCTCTAGAAAAAGCCAGTGCTGGTAAAAGCAAAAGTCTCTGGAGGAGTGTTAGGCAAGGGCAAACATTCAGTGATACTTTTTATAGTGGATTGTATTAGAAATGATGATTGTTTGTATCTGCCAACATGAAGAGGAAACTGATTACATTATGAAGAGTAATCTGTTGTACAGCTAATCTGTAGGATGAGATGTTCAGCTGCAGTGTATCATAAAGAGAGGGGTTAATTGCTAAAAGTTGCAGAGTAATATGAATCTCTTGTACTAACAGGTTTTGTCAAGAAAATACAGCAGGACTGGAAACTCCAAATTTAAGTGTACACCTGCAGTAATCCACTGTCACAAGAATTGTGTAGGTGTATAAATTTGATTTGAAAGGGAATGAAGAGGTGTGACTTGTGAATTGCTACTTTTTAAAGATAAAAAATTAGTGCACAAGTAGGTCATGTTAAAAAAAGAAAGTAACTTTTCATCCTTCTTATTATGCACATTTTTATAGGTGTTTTCTTTGCTTGCCTCTAGCCTTTCTGCTATTTTAAATATTCTCATATTAAATTTGTATTGATATAAAAATGTTAAAAGATGATGTAATAATACTGACATATCAAGTGGTTTAGCATTAAAAAAGATGAATTTTCAGTGGCCTTTTGAAAACAAGGCTTGAAGTGTTACGTTATTACAAAATATGCGCAGTTGAACCTCTGTAACGTATGAAAGTGTTCTTTTAAAGCTGTGTCTGCCCTGTGTTCCGTCCTCTTCCAGCCCAGTCCTGTCCTGTGAAGCTCTGGTGGTGCCACATTGCTGTAATCCCACTGCATTGGTCACCAGCATAGGATCCATTTCCCCAGGGATGGATCCTGGTCCCCGAGCCTTAACAGATCAGTGAGGTAAGGAGAAGGAAAGGCCCCTGCCGTCATCAAAGACAACCCCAGACTGTTCCGAGCCCTGTCCAAAAGCTTCAGTGATTTACAGTTCCTTATGGTAAGACACTTCTTCTGGTATTAACATCATGAGCATTTTAAAATGTTATCAGACAATAATTACTATCACAACTTTTAATTCTGTGTTTCTGTTTCAAATTTTCCTCAGTTCAATCAGAACCAAAAGTTAATGCCCGTTGGCTAATCTCCAGTGCATGCCTCCACAGAACAACTGCTGCCTTTAACTGGTGGAGAGATCAAGGCTTGAACTGACAAAAGACATCTGTATTTTGGAAAACAAATTAATGTTTATGTTTTAATTTATAAGTTCCTGGCTCTTTTATGGTTCCTGTTTTTCAAGAAATGTCTCTTTGGATCCCTAGCTGATGGAGAGTCAAAATGGAAAAGGCCCATGAGAGAATTATCACAATAGAACATCTGGTCTGCATTGGAAAAAGCTGAGAAAGATATTCAACATCTCTGAGACCAACAGGCAGCTACGAGGCACTTTGAAAGTCAGCCTATGAAAAATTGTGCAGGTTGTGGCCACCTGGGCCAATCTAGTGTTGTTCTGGGAAGAGCTACTCTGCTTCCTTGCATCTGAATTTTAACATTTAATGTTTGAGCACGGATATGTGAGAGCTGGGAGTGGTATGAAAGGTGTTTGCTTTTCATAATGTTAATCTGAGTCCCAGCATTGTCCTAATTACATTGTGGGTTTTTGCCAGTCTCCCAAGTTTTCTTTTGAACATGTAGGCTGCAGTCAAAAGGCTTTCCCAGGGCTTTTGGCATAGCTTTACAGGAAAATGGATGGAAATGACTTTGTATATTTTTGGAAGAATATTTTGCATCCTGCTTTAAACTGTTCCAGAAGGTAAGAGGACGTTAGCTAGACTGTGTATTGGCTCGTGTACTGGTATGTCACTAATGGCAAGGAGTTTTGCTTCACCTCATTGTGCCTGTTTTCTGCAGTCACAGACTATGAGAAATGCAAAGAAATAATGGGCCAACCAGGGCAATAAAGGTACCACTGGATTCAGAGGGAACAAACTCCTTCCACCACATGAAACTTGCGTCTTTTAAGTCATCATAGCTCATGCAGAACAGAAACAATTTGACATGTATAACAAGAAACACTGCAAATTGTTTGCCAAACAAAGACTTATACTGCAGATGGAAGAACTGATGAAAATTGTTTATAGATGGGGAACTAAATGTAGATTTTTCAAGAACAAGGTTGATCTCTTCCTTGCCAAGACAAACAACAAATCTAATAGAAGTCTCATTGCTTTAGGCTGCCTGAGGACCCACTGGAAAATCTATGGACTTTTCTCCACAGAAAATTTGTGTATTGTCAATGCATAAGTGGATTGTCCACAGTTACACTGTGGCAGCTGCAGAGGAAGTGGAAGGTTCTCAGGAATACATTAGGGACAACTGGATTTTCGGCTTCTAATATAGTGTGGAGTGCCTTTGGAAACTGTGGAAGTTTATGAGCTGGATGTTACTGCTGCAAAAGGTTATCTATGAGTTAAACATCATAGTAATTAATCTGCTATCTTTAGATCCTAACACTAACACCATGATGACATTGAAAATTCCTGTTCTTTAGAATTGTTGTTTTCCAGGATGCCTTCATTCCTACGAAGATGCCCTGATCTGCACTTGTTTTCAGTGCTACCTTTAGCAATCTGTGCACAGATGTTTTTACAAGGCACTATGTAGTCATCCCAAACAACTGGGTTTAATGGGCCAGTTATTTAGGAAAAGCATGTAATGAGAACATAAATACAATCCCTGACAAATACAATACTGACATAAAACATGTATTAGCAGAATAATGTAGTTTGTATTGCCCTGACAGATAGCAGACCCTGGAAATATAAAACTTGTCACGGCCTTAAAATTCTGTTATATCTGTAAACATATATGTCTTGGAAAAGAGGACCCACAGTATTTGGGGCTGCTTTAGGAAAAGTGTTGCCAGGAGATCAAAGGAGATGATTATTTTCCTCTCCTCAGCGCTGGTGAGACTTCAGTGGAAGTGCTGTGCCCAGCTCTGGGCTCCCCACAGCAGGAAGGACAGGGACATAATGGAGTGAGGGCAGGAAAGGGCCATGAAAATGGTCAAGAGGAGCATCTGTCATGTGGCTGCCCAAAGGGGTTTTGAAGTTGATGTGCTTGAAGATGCTGAAAACCCAACTGGGCGAGCTCCTGAGCAGCCTGCGCTGGGTGATTGTGCTTTGTGCTGGACTAGTTTGGACTGGATGATCTCCAGAGGTGCTTCCAGACTGTGAATATTTGAAACAGTTTGCTTATGTCTTGTCAGCATTTTAGCTGGAACTCAGCTGTGTAGGAATCCTAAAGAGAGCAAAGGCTGTGACCCTAGAAATCCATCCAGATGGCTGAGGCCCAGAAAAGGCATAATGAGAGCTGCTAAGTATTTTGAATGTCTCATCAGAGTGATATTTCACTTAAAAATACAAATATAGGCATGACTTGGGTCTTAATGACACTGAATACCCATAATGTTCTCTCACTTCAGCTGGACTGCAGATGGTAACAACCTCTCTCTATCTGAGCACACATATTTTAGTTTAATCTTGCTCTGTAAAGTCTTATCACATACTTTACTCTAGAAATTACTATTTGGAGCTTTATGGTGTGGAATTTATTTGTTGATTTGTTCCACAATTTCTTTCCTTACTAGTACTGACATTAAGAAATTAAAATGTATTTTGACATGTTCAGTAATAAGCACAAGGGGTTGTGAGAATGTCATAATTTGAGCAAGGTAAAATCAAAATATGCAATTGCATTGCATATTCTGCGGCACTTGTAACTATTCTTACAGCACCTTCAGAATAAGAACAAAGATTAAATTCAAAAAGGGCTTTCATAGTTTTAAAAAACCAAGATTTATGTGAAAAGGCAAAGATAATGTAAGAAGATTCACCTGTGGTTTTTCATCATGAAAATGCCAACAAACTAACTTGCAGTATTGAGAATTCCCAGATGCCCGTTCTTTTGAAAACTCTTTGTCTTTCATCTTGCCTCTAAGAATAAAAAGGAAAGCACACTGGAAAACCAGAAAATCAGGAACATTGCACAAGGAATGAGGAGATAAATAGATTATAAAGCATTTGATTTGATTTTAGTTTTGCACTTCAGCAAGTGAAGCAGTAAGTAAATGACCTCTTTTTTTATCAATACATGGAGTCACATTGAGTCTGACAGACTGAGACATAAATGTATAAACAGCCCCTCTGATAAGTATTAAAAGATGTCAACTTTTGCTATGGGTGAGCCCATCCCAAAACCACAAAATTAAAACTTCAGACAAAAACAACACATGAAGGTCAAATACACTTAGTCATAAGTTGCTGTCTTCTGCCACCACTTTTCCCTGACTTAATGCTTTTACAGCATCTCTCCTCTGATTCAGGCTCCTCCATAGTCTCTGCGTGGGACTGGGGGTTTGGTGGAGACAATATTACTTTAAATTGACACCTCTAGCAGCAGTTCCTACTTGTACTGTTTTCCTTTTATAAATGTATAACCTATTTTATCTATCAAAGCCTGGCTTAGCTCCAAGTCACCCATTTCTCAGTAATGCAGGAAATTAAATCTAATGTCTAATAAGCATAGAAGCTTATGCAACTTTCATTCCCTGAAAAAAAAAAGTATTAAATAACATAATAATATTACCTTGTTTTTGATAGCTAGACAGTTGTGCACTTTGTTTTTCTGTAGATCAGATTGGTTCTGCACTTGGGCTCGAGGAGGACGGGTTTATCCATCCCTTTTTGCAGACTTTCTGAATGTCACCTCAAAATTCTGCTCTTGTTAAAGGACCCCCTGAAACTGTCACATGGAAGGTTTGGTCCCTTTCTCCACTTCTCCCTTTGTTCCCCCACACAAGGGCCGTGTACCCCGTGGTCTCACAGGATTTTCTCCAGCCTGACCAGATTTCCGCCTGTTCCATCCCAGTTTCTATTAATACCCACCACGGTTCTGTGTCAGTGGGTGCAGCTTTTGAAAATGCAGAAATCTGCCTCTAAGCCATGTAGATTAGCAACATAATTTCAGGGGTTTGCCTCCTGCATGTGTCAGTTCAGTCAGTGGGTTTATACTGAATAATTTTAAACTGTTGCAGCCCTCTGAAAACGCTTCTCTCGCTTCTGTAATACATAAAGTGACATAAGGTCACTGATGCTGTGGAAATTGGTTTCCCAGTTGATATGCTAATTCAGCAAGAAATCAGTTCTTGCAGAAACCCAAAGAAAATTATTTTAATATAGTGCCATGCTACTTCATTGACTTTTAGGAAAGAGATAATAAAAATATTCAGGGGAGTTCCAAGTCTCTGGAGAAAATACCATTATGGAGATATAAGGCTATTTTTGCCTCACAGCTTATTAGCTTCTTTCCTAAAAGCAGATCAGCTGAATGTGATGGGCACAAAAATAACATTTTCATGTGCTCAAAAAAATAAGATACTTTTATAAACTGAGTTCAATATGAGAATAAACTTGGTTCAGTCTCTTCTGTGTCATTCACCCCATGTTTACAGTAACTGCTCCTGCAATTTTCTAGATGAAGACTTTCATCCAGATACATCCAAGGCCATTAATAAGTCTGCACAATGCATCTGATGGCAATGGGGAATAGAATTACATTGATGTGGCCTAAGGAGAAAGAGAATCTCTGCACTCAGTGTGAATAAGGAGTAGCCAATGCCTTGTTTTTTCAGAAATAAATAATTTAATTAAATTGAAAGCAACAGCCAATCTGTAAGAATAATCACTAAGAGTTTGAAAGCCTTGTATTTTTTTCCTATCGGTGCACTTATAGTAGGATATTACCAAGTACAACAGTAAAATAACTGTAATATTTACTGTATGAATATCCCAAGAGAAAAAAATTTAGTGGCATAAGCTGTTTCATCTGTTTGAGATGTACAGCAGATAGAGCGTTCATGACAGGAACACCCTGTTACCTCAACTGTGAAAGGTTCTGGGAATCTAATGACCAACAGACTGGAATTTAAATTTATTTTTGTTTGGTTCGTGTTTCAGTGAGCATTTGAAAGATCCACCAGTTTATCTTTGTCAGAGATTATTTTTCTTTTGGCTTAGCTTGGACACCAATCCCACTGTTGAGTTTACATTTATGGAGCAGGACTTAAAGGTTTTCTCCATGTGTTCACTATTATGGTTCTGACTTTGCAGATCTTGCTGCTTGGGATAGTTGCAAAAGTCATGTCTGCTTATACAGCAACGACAGAGCTGGGGTTCGGGTGCTGCTGGTTAGTCAATTGAGAAAGAACAAAATTAAGTTTGAAGGCTGCCACTCTTCTTGGCTGATGTGCAGAAGAGTTGGTAAAAGCTGCAAAGACAACTGAGTACCCTGATGGCAGTATTTATTATAAATTTTATTTCATAAGTGAATCTTTAGGAATAATTTCTTTTATTTGGTTATTTTACTCTGCTTTAGCAAAGCACGAGTGATCGTAGTTGTTTTTCCAAAATGCCTGTTTTCGTTGTTTTCCTTGCCATTAGTCAAGTTCTCACTCTGTGTAGTAACGTCCACAAGGTGGTGCCACAGCTAAGAAGTTAGCTATAAATAAGACAAATATAATTTGCTAATTCTACCTGCTTTTTGCCACTAGCTGAAGTATCTGCACCTTTAAAAAATTAGTTATTATTTCACAAGTGTAGTATCACAGGTTTGCAAGCTTTTATTTTAAACCGCTTGTGTGAGCAGAGATGGGTCTGTCTGCTGAGCGGGAGCAGCACCCACAGACCTGTGATCCTCCCAGATCATGGACAAAAATGAAGAGGCAGCTCAGGGTTAAGCAGACAGACTGATGAAGAGCTGTGTGTGTTCTAGCAGGGTTATCCATGCTGTGCCCCATGGATGTGTCCTATATATATGTATATCACTACAGCAATACCCCGGGAGTCGGCCCAAATCCTGACAAGCAGAATAAGTCAGCTTCCACGCATTTACCCTGCTGTGGCTGTGGCACATCAGACCCTGATTTTCCAAGCTTTTCTACAGCAAGAGATAGCCAAGCTCTCTGTCTTATGATAATGAACAGTTGACTTAATTCCAAAGGGGTTTGAAGTGCTTACAGAGGGCCCTGCTGTGAGAGCAGCTGGGTTAATGTATACAGGTAAATTCAGGTAGTATTTTTCCTTCAATCATAGTTAAAAAGGCAGCCATCCCAAAGTGTGTTCAGCACAGGTGATCAAGTTTATGAGCATCTTTCAACACAAGATCAGACTAGAGAAAGTAAAAGGCAATAACAGGGAATGTAAGATGTCAGACGTACCACCCAATCCAGGAAAGGCAATAAAACTTACAGGAAAAGTTTCTTTGAATGGGTCTGAATGACTGCACTGCTTTCTAGCAGGCCTGTATACCCCAGAAGAGCTGAAATGCAGAAGGCCTTGGTCATTTCTCCCTGAATGTTGTGTGGTAGCTACCTGTGGCCACAAGGCCATGCTTGCTTCTTGCACACCTGCCCTGCTTCCCTCAGTGACCTCTGCAATACAGGTATGGATGTTAACTCAAGAAATACCCTCTGTGAGCTTCTGCAATGGATTAATTAAGTGGTTTATTCATCACATTATTTTGTACCAAAAGCTGGAAGAAAAAGGGATACTTTACAATACCTTTCAGACAAGCACTGCATTGGTTGTTTCTTCCAGCTGGAATCTCTCTTTGGTATGGTAGACCTGTATCAGAATGAGAAGAATAACAGTGTTTGCATCAGATGTTTCTCCGTGTTGCTATATTATTATTTTAAAACATACTAAAATTCTGGTGGCTTGTAAGAGACTCCGTAGAAATTATATATACTCAGGAAAGATGGTTTGTCCCCCAGTTATAATGCAGAGTGAGAGTTAGAGTCCAGTTCTTGTTGAGTCCAGTTCTAAAAGGTGTCAAATAACGCAACTGCCACCTCTTTTTTTTTTTTTTTTAAGGATCAGATCTATAAATTTTATCTTAAAGTGCTTTCCAGTATTTTAAAACTTTGTATTGCTTTCAACATCTGTTTGGAAAAGTCAGAATCAGAGAACTAACTAAAAATATAAAGTCACTGAACAGGTCAACTAGATTTAGTTTCTGAGTAAGTCTGTCCAGTTAGTTTGGGCTAACTGAATCACGACAGAGACATTGTCAGAGTATTCCTTTAAGATTGTTCTGAGTGTATGGCTGCATTGTGTCTTGCAATGAAAATGACATATTTCTGGTTTAGTTTGGACTTCATTTTTCCTTTGGCTTTGTAAAATCGCTTTCAAAAATGTTTATTTTTCAGATATTTTACGTAGAGAAGAAATTATGCTCTATTCTGAAAGGAATGACAGAGCATCTGAAATCATCCATTTAAGTCTCCACTTTATGTAAACCCCAGGTATGCATTATTTTAGTAATTTAACAACTGAATTGAGATCCAGAACACTTTCCCTTGCAATATTTATAATGATTTTTGCACCCTTTCTGGAAATCCCGTAAGTATTTTTAAAATATCGAAACTGGTTTTCCTCTAAATCCGGTTCTCTCTCATTTAGGCAATCATGAACAAAACACACTTCAGCTCTGTGTCTGTACTTAGCTCTTACGAGAAGGAGGTAACTTCCAGTGTTGTAAGTTGGGAGCCAGCCTGAGCAGGGCTGAGAAATCATCCTGCAGATGCACAGCGTTCACCGGAAACAATTCAGCGTGGCGGTGGTATCCTGCAGGATGTGTGCGACGCCTTCAGCTGCCTGGTGATTTACACGGGGCCACATTATAGATTATACATTCTGGTAATTGTGGTATTGTTATTGCTGGGCTGTATCTAAGCACAGGAAACACATATAAGCACATTGGAAGTGATAACATCCACTCCTGTTTAAAGGGCAATATTTTATTCTTAGACGTAATAGGGCATTTGTAATAATACGGACAATTTCCTAGCTGGTACTTAGCAAGGCTTTTAGGAGAAAAACCTGATTCGTTATGGGAGGCCCATAACCAGCATTTACAAAGAAATCCACATCAACTTTTATTCACTTTAATTTTATTTTTTTCAGTACGGACTCCAGTCCGAGATCAAGAAGGAGACGGTACATTGCCATCTGAAAGCACAAGAAAGATCAAAATAAGTTTTCAATGTGTCACCGAAACCACAGTGCTGGGTTTCTGTTAAGGAGAATGAGTAATACCATTCTAGCTGTGAAGAATGCTGTGAGTGGCTAATAATTCCATCTAACTGATAGGGCAGATTTTCTGCAAGAAAATAAATTTTCCCAACTAAAATCTTGCCCTATTTCTTAGCTGGGTAAGAAAGCCCACTCACCATACCCATTTAGCTGCTTGTCTGACATTAGGATTCAGGAACAGGTCTATCCTTCATCCAACATCCCCAGCTCAGTCTTGCAATTCAGGAGCAATCAGATTGGCTCCAACCTTGGCCTGGACCATAGCTAAACCTATATCCATGCTTGTAATACTGTTGCAGATCAATAACACGATGCTGTACTGTATAAATTGGTTTGTTGAAATGATAGTTATGAGTGAGGTTCTAAACAGGCACTGCAACATATAATAAAGGACTGACCTAGTGACAGTTATAATGGGGATGTGATTAGCACAGACACAAAATAGCCCAAAGCCCAATGACTTGTTTCATGATTTCATGAAAAGCTTTTTATTGTTTTCTATCTATATTTTTTAACATTAAGAATACATTTGTCTTTATAAATTTATAAATGCTACTGATCTGAAATTTTTGTGCTGACACTAACACTGAACAAAAGTATAGTTTTGTCAGGCCTCATATTAACAGAAACTTTAAATAATAACGTTGCTGATGCCTCATAATATGTCTTTGCATTGTGGCAGCCTCATTGTAATACTCTTTTGGAAGTGTCACCTGCTTAGGTAAGCTTTGATTTACGAGACAATATTAAGACATGTTTAATTTTAATTATTATGTTTACTATTTTCCTGAATAGGAATCTCTGTCCTTAGTTTAAACTTCTAATATCCTGTTTAACAAAGAAACAGCTTCAGTTGTACTAAGAGTACTTAATGTTAAGAAAGTTTTCACAGTTGGTTGCTGGGATTAGGGCTTTAAAAACAAAGGGCAGGTGAAGATCCCTTCTTGGAATACAGGGATATGAGCCTCTATTTTTGTTTGTAGTTCATAAGTCTACATATTACATAGACCAGTAATAACTTTAATATAATTAAATATATTTGTATTTGTGTGAGTGACTGGAGTTGAACAGCACACCTACATGGCTGCAGCATGTGTGAATCTTCCTGCAGTACATTGTGGTGTTGGCTTTCATTAGGCAGTAAGAGATGTTGCCTGCAAAAATATCTCACAACTTGAAAAGGAGACTAATATCTGTTTTTTTCACATGGGAAATGTATTTCATCACTCCCTCACAAGACATCGAAATCCCTGTGCCCTTAATCATGTCTGTGGAAATGAAAACACCGGGCTCTGCACACCATAGGATTTGTAATTAGCTTGAGATATCCAGAGAAAATTCTGTAAGTTACTTTAGTCTCTTTATTTTGCCTTGTCCCAAATCTGTCTGATTTTGTTTGAGTTTATAAGAGTAATTTTTGCTGGAAATGTCTATGTTGCCATTGAAATGCTCTAACAAACCCTCATCACTAAAATGCACTGAGTTCTGTTGCTTGTGAGGAGCCATGTAGAGCCCTGGAGTCCTTGTGGCTATTGGGGAACTCAGGAGCTTCCTGGTCTCACTGGAGACATGTGACACAACCTCTAAAACACCTGGGATGTCTTTAGGTCTTAGATATTTGGTTTGAACATCTAAAAGGTGAGAGTTTCTTAAGCATCATAAGACACGAGCATTTACAGATCAGCCTGAGCCACGCCTCTTGCGTTTGCTTCTTCCATAAAGTTGTCAGGATGCTGCCAAGCTGGGCTGCCAGATGTGCTCCTCCACGGCTGGGGTAAGTAATCACTTGGGCCTGGGATCTTCTGTACAAGCTATGCCTGAACCCACTGCAGCTATTTTAGGGGATGCACTGCAGTGGTCAGCATAAACTGAGAAGACTTTGTCCAGCATTTCGTCAGCACGCCAGAAGAAGTTCCTTGGGATTCAGAGTCTGAGATTTCGTTTCAGTTAATTGTCAGGATGACGAATATTATTTATTCCAACTAAGGCTTCTTTTAATCCAAAACACAGATATATAGCATCTATGTAGGCAAAATGGTACTTCTTCCTGCATAGAAACCCATCTAGATATAATCCAGTTTGCTCTCCTGTCTCTAAATTCAAAGGACAACAGGAATGGAGACTGCAGCTGGCCTGGGATTCCCTTGCACTTGAACCTCATCTAATTAGGCAAGTCTATTTTTTCACGAAATAGAACTATTACAGACAACAATATGGTGAACTGAAAACTCCTCAAAGTTGTTAAATTCTGTCTAGTTTGGAAAAGGAGCTGTATCAGGCAGATGCTCAGTGAGGCAATGGAGCCCATTGGGCAGAGTGCTGGACAGGGATTGAGAAATCTGAGTTCTTTTCCAAACTTTCCTGACTTTTAAATGACCTTGAGCTGCCACTTCTCTGAGCTTTGGATCCACTGCCTGTATGAGGAGGATAATAATGCTTCTAATGGTTTCAGAGCTGCTGAAGGAAGGATCTGCATGAGCACAACACTTCTTGCGCTACCCTGAGCTGGTTGCAGCTGTGCTTAAAGGTGGCCAGGATTTGGTCAATGCCTCGTGTATTCCAGAAAATCTGGGAAACTTTGATTGTTAGACAGCTTGCTTTCAGTTATCTGGCAAAACACATTTTCATGTTAAAGGTCTTTCTTATCTTTCAGACCATTACAAAATATCTCCAGAAAATTTCATATTATTTACTTAAGCATTAATACTCACAGTTCATACTCCTGTTACTGGGAACTGCAAAGTGCCTCTGAGGATCATACAAATGATAACTTAACATAGATAATGTGGTTTTGACCTAAAAAGGACAAGGGTTTTGCAATGTTATAGTTAACATATCTGGGGAAAAAGATTATCAATTAGTTTATGTTATAAAGTAGTTCAATTAGACTTTTAGTTTGAAACATTCTTTCTGAAACTAAAAAAAAAATTGTGGGTTTTTTTTTAAACTGTCATTTTAAATCAATATCTTGATTTCACACGTTTTGTATTAATATACAACTACGAGCTCTGTGCACAAAAAAAGAACAGTCTACTTTCAAAACTGCTGAATGCTTTGACCTCAAGGGCATAGAAACTGTTGACTCATTGTTTTTACTGCATATAATATTAGTCCTTTGTCACATCCAGGGAATGACATCATCTTCTTCATTGTTAGCAGCAGGTTTGAATAACACAAAAAGTGCAGCATTAGTTGTCTGCTGTGTTTGTTCTTAATAAATGAATGGATATCTGGTACCAAGACTCAGATTAGGATTTTTGAGTAACATTTAGAATAAGCTTGTGCCCAAACCCTGCAAGGAGCTTTGCTTCTGGCCACTGTCTGTGGGGCAGTCGAGCTGGCAGGAGCACGGAGCCTGCAGAGGGAACGTAGCTGATGGTTCTGGCTTCTTGAAAGTGGTAAGAGGAGTCAGGAGAGGAAGAGATTAAGCACAGAATGAAACGGATCTGTTCTTCAAGGTCAGTTTAGTTAAAAGGAGTCCCTGCACTTCTGTGAATCATGCTTCTGTGAAATCTAAAATCATGAAAAGTAATTATCAGAAAGTAAGTCATCTCTAGGACATGCAAACAAAATGGGAACTAATTATCTTGAAAATGCACCAGAACAAGTATTTCAGCCAATCCTAATTTGTATTCATGTTTATTAGTCTTCTACTCCCCATACCTAAAATGTCTATGTCCTGATCTCAAAGAGTAATTCCCTATCAGAAGTATTTGGTTACTCCTGCCTGCTTCATGGAAGAAGGACACATCATTATAATTACTAACCAGGCTGGTGGGGATCTTCTTGAAGGTTGTACACCACCTACTATAAGGTTCTTCAGAGTTCTTTCATGGCAGAGAAAATTTTAAGTGTTGCTTCCTGAACCATGAACATTCCTAGTGGAAAAGAATTTACTCAGGGAGAGAGTCCTTGAGAGTCTGATCAAATGTCAAATTCTATCTAATCCATTACCAATAGGCTTTATGTTTTCCCGGAAAAATGTGATGTCTTTAACTATAAAATTATGCCTTTGTGGTTCCAAACATATTTGTCCTGAAGATAAGTTCCAGTGTTGAGAGAATGAATCAAACTGGGCTTTGAAAAGCCAAAATCCATCCAGCTGTGAGAGAAGCACTGAGGCAGCAGGCTGGGAAAGGTGGAGGCCATGGGTTAAGGATCCAGGATTGCTGGATCACAGAGGTCCACATACCAAGAGTGGATGCAGACAAGGGTTACACACATGGAAATATTTTCTAGAATGCCAGAACTAAAAAAGAATAAACAAGCCATGCTTTAAAAGATCAAAGTCAGACCTCGTTGACTTGGAAGCAGCAGAGATCTGATATATTGGCCTCTTCACAACAGACATACCTGCACTTGTGCGGGTAGGGAGACCTGCCTTGCATGCAGGTTTGAGCAGATGCATTGATCTCAATTCCTATCCCAGATTTATATTCCAAATTTCAGACTTATCTGTTATGATAAGTAAGAAATGTTACACTTTTTTCTACATATTTCATATGCTTTTGCCATATGAAGTCTTTCCTCAGTCTTCTGTTCCAGTCTATAGTTCACCTTCAATCAACATTTCAAAAAGTCTCAAGTAGCATGAATTTTGGTGAGGCCAAATCATTTGATTTTCCTTTACCCTGTTTAGAAGAGGCTTTACTTGGACAAAAGCAATAGTGCCAGCCATTTCCCTTCATCCTTTAAAATTACTGGCCAACTCTAAAGAACTTGGCCTCTCTTTTATGTCACTTTCTGACAACTCGTTTGAGTTGAACAGGTTGCTGTGGCCAAATTAAATGCTTGGGAAATGGACCATACAATTAATTTGCAATAGTAAGTTGTCTCAGCATCATTTCTCTTCCTCTCAAGGGGAATGCTGGCTCAAGCAAAAGAAAAGATTAACGTAATAAAAATATTCTAAAGACATCCTGTTAATTGTCCCAAGCTCAGATGGTATTGTCTATTCTTCTGTTGTGCATAGCCAGCAAACAGTGTAAAATCCAGAATTCCTTCCCACCATGAAAGCAGAGCCTTCAGTGCTGCAGGATAATCCCTGCCTTTCTGGAAAGCAGATGAAAATGTGGTGTGGCAGAGCTTTGCTTTGGGTTTCAGAGATGAGCTCAAATTTGCTCCATTTTTGAATATAATAATAGGACTTGTTAATTTAGATACATCAGCAACTTTAAAGGAGAGAATAAAAATTTATGGAAAAAAGGAAAACTGCAAACTAAGAGCTAATTTTGGGAAAAGTAGGAAATTTTTTTCCCTGAATATGCAAATGACATTTCCCATGTTTGTTTAGGGACAGAAAACACTCGAGGTTTTAAATTCAGCCAAAATAAAGGCTTTGATTTACAATTACATTTGCAGTGTTGACCTGGAGTATCACATTCAGTGACAGCAAATCTCATAGGAAAAGTTAATATATCAAATAAAAGTCAGAAATATTCACAAGTGACTGAGTGAAGCAAAGCTGTCAGAAGAGTTAAATGAAAGAAGACTCTGTAATTCTCTCTTCTCTCTAAAATGTTGTTTCCTCAAAAAGGACAAAGTCTGATTTTTGCCTATATGAAAATAGTCATAAAATATGTAAGAAAACACAGAAGGTTGTTTGCTTCAGTTCCTGTAAACTGATCAGGCTGAATGATGAGTCTTCCTGTAACTCGGAGCCCTTTTGAATACTATGCATGAAAGTTCCTCCCCTCATAAACAGCTTGAGCTTTGCCTGTGTATCAGTGTAGAAAAATAAGTATTGACTTATTCACAAATTGCTTTTTAGGCACTGGATTCCCAGAAATACATTTGTATAACAGCATCTAGAAGCAAATGAATGTGTCAATAACCAGTTTTTTCTTTCATTTTATGGCCTTAAAGACACTTTGATCTTCTAAAATTATGTTTGTCTTTTAGAAAAACGAACTTTTATCTCAGCTCTGGTGCTCATCTCCTTATCTCTTCTTCTGAAATAAATTCTTGACATGAATTCAGTATGCCCCATTTAATTTTATTTCAGACTGCCAATTGAGATGTTTTTAAATATTTTATCAAACAAACAGGTTCCCTACAAGATGCTAACTTGTTCTCCCATTTTTCCTTTTTTATGTATCTTTCCAAAATGAAATGTTTTGGATATGGTACAGTTTGTTCATATGTCAGATATGGATTTTTTAATTCTGTCTTTCTGCAGAACAGTAAGGAGAGAAAATAAATCAGATGTTTTATCTGATTGTACTTTGATCAGGTTTTTCTGTATCCTCAAAAAGAACATGGAGCTTCACTTGCTGCACAAAAAGCATTTTTAGTTTTGAAAATATTTCAAAACATGTCAGGAAAGCCAGACCAAACACTTAGGTTAGAGTTCAACTCATCTTAAAAAAAGACTCCATTGCTTTACCTTAGTCATATTTGACCATTTAGGATCTCCTGGTATTTAATATCCACTACATGAATTGGGGAAAATCTTCTTAGTAGGAGCCCAAATGTGGGCAGAATTTCACCTGCCATAATACTTGCTATCACTCCCCATGACTGACATGACTGGAATGATGAAAAATGGCTGTAATTGTGCTTCTGGTACATCTTGATACGTGGCAACCTAGGAAATACTGACACTGTGTGTGACACAGGTGGGAGAGGTGTGTCAGTCTTCACATCGGGGAATTTTGCTGTCTTTGAAGTAAAAATGAAAATTTGAAATGTTAGTGATTGAGTTCATGGTGGCCATGAACTAAAGGTTGTGGGAGGGCTTGTGGTTTTTAGCAAACAAGACAGAAAAGGTTCTGGGCAAACAGCAAAGTCATCTGCCTTCCTTGTGTGATACACTTGCTACAGGCAGAGGATGTTGCAGATGTGTTCTGGACATCAAGTAATCCAAGAAAACAGTAGGACTGTGAAAATCCAAAGGTTTCCAACTCCTTTATTACCTTCTCAAATTATACTGCAAAGATCCAGAGCCTAGACCTCTGGGAAACCCCTGAGGAAGACATTCTTCAAAATAATTTACTGTTTAGTTTCCTCAGTATAGCAGAACCTAGATATAGCTGTTCTGGCTCCCCTCAGTCCTTCCATTTATAAAAGGTACCCAGTTCCATGTAAACCTTTTTGAAATATTTGGGAGACTTCTCAGTGCTCCAAAGGAGATGCTGTTCTCAATATTTATCATGTGTACCCAAACTGATTTCTCTCTTTTAGTGTCTCCAGTGCAAAATCATTACATTGTCAGAAATAAACCAAGTCTAACTTGTGGGGGGGGAAGAAATTGGATTCCATCGTGTGTTTCATATTATACCATTATGAAAATGGTATATTAAATTCAAATACTTCAATTGTACCATTAGATGTTGTCATTATGTGGCTTGCTAATTGATAGGTTATTCAAATGAACATTATAATTTTAGACTTCTTAGAAGCATCCATATGAGGAATTTCCAAACTTCAGAAAAGTAAACTGGGTGTTGGGAAGGAAAAACATGTACTGAGAATATTTCCTAATGCATGTCACTGAAAAATAATTACATAACTGCCGTGTGCATTCCAGGACTTGGTGCAATCTATTTTTAATACCCAGTATGAAAGAACTTCCTGCTACTTTTTCTCTTTGAAAGCTGCTTTGTGGTTCATTAGATCGTGTTGTCAGGCCAATTTTTCTGCTATCCTTAAACCTCTTTTTTCTCTCCTTGGAAAAAAAAAAAAAAAGAAAGAAAAGGTGAAACTGTATAGGAGGGAAGAAGGTGCTGAGCATAAAGTGTAAGGTATGCTGTGTAAGGGTTGCAGTGGTCCAAAAATTAAGCACTGCCAGCTCAGGCTTAAAATTAAACCTCAAAAGAAATCTAAACATATTAAACACATACACATTTAAGAAAAGCAAAAGAACTTGTATGCCAAGCAACAGCACCTAGCAAGAATTTTGAACTTTCTGTTTATGAATTTTTTTAATTAGAGTAGCTTAAATTTCATACTGTTCTCCAGCACTATCACAGATCACCTTTCTGACCATAATTTGTATAACCATGACCATTAACATGAAACTTTTTGCTTAAATGCAACCAAACTCCTTCAAACACAGGCTATGCAAGACATTTCAGAATATATTAACTGCACAGAAAATTTACAGCATTTAGTGCAGCTTTGCTGTTAAAATCCTGGACAAACAGACTGATAGAGATGAGATGGCCAGAGGGGCCACCATTTTCACCTCCTCTGACCTCCTGCAAAACAAAGGCCCCGGGACTTCCTGAACTAATTTCTTTTCGAACTAGAACATATCTTTTGGGTAAACATACAGTCAAGTGACAACACACTAAATCTGCTAAAAGTATTTAAAAGTATTCATTTTACAGGCAAAAAAAAATGTTTGTGCTTGCAAATACAACAGCACTGTATATTAGAAAGTTTCTGTGACTCTCTTAATTCCATCCATAGCAGAGAAATGGGATGACAATTTTCAGTGCCAAATAGCACTGGGTGGTAATTGCTGTAACTCTGGCTGTGAACCTGCTCTGGAAGGCTCTGGCAGGGAGGCAGCAGAGCGTGTCAGTCAGATGACTGACACAGGTAATGCCCTCAGCTGCCCTGCCTGCCGCTCCAACATCCATCGCTGGTGCCACGGAACGGAGGTTTCAGCATCTGAGGTTTCGTCTCCTGAGCTGCCTTAGCGTTCAGTTTGGTGTACAAAGGCAAACAGTCAACCATGAGAGATGGGGAGCACTTTTGGGGGCTGTTAGGCTGTGCTCTCCCTGGGGCTTGTGATGGTAAACTGCACTAACGAGAGGGAGGGAACAAGGGTACCTGCTCTGCTCTGTGAGTTTAATCCATCAGCGCATCAGAGCAGAATCAGGGCATTTAAGAACCCCAAAGCTAACTAAATATTTGGACTTCCCTTTCTGTTGCTTTGATTCTCCCACTGGAAGCAATTCCTTTCCCCCCTTCCCTCTGCTATCTCCATAAAGCTTCATCTTCACAGAATACTTTTGGATCATTTATTTCTGCACTTCTCTAGATCTTTTAAGTTTTTGTTGCCAAAGAAACTGGTCCAGCCCTCAGTCCCAGTGCTCCAAGTCTCAAGCAAGCACACTCCTCCCTCTCCCTCTTCACATCAGAGCACTCTGGATTTATTTTCCTTTATTTTAACTTTTATTTTCAGAGGAAATATCTTCACCCAAAAATGTGAAATCTGACTATATTCTGCTTATTTCAACAAAGTTTTTAGTAAGAAATTCATTACAGGTCACTTAAAAGTCTTCCACATTTAGGCCAAAGTCATGGAACTGCTCTGTTTAATCTTGTCCAGTGCTTCATAATAACATCTTGTTTTCAGTTGCTTGTCACTGTTTGGGCTGGTATTCTCCAAGCCAAGCATCTGCCTCAGGTTTAATTTTTGGCAGTTGCTATTTAAACCACTGTAGTAATTCTCAAGAACAAGGTTAAAAAAATATTTTGCCCGTATTAAAACATAATCATCTGGTTGCTTCATTCAGAAGTGTCGGTATCCCCATTACAGGAGGAATTTGAAATGGAACACCATCACTGGTCTAGTTTCACCCATGTACCTTTTAAGCAGCAACTTGGAATTTGGCAGCACCATCGCTGTGGTTTCACAGATGTGCATCCAAATGCAAAAAAGTTATAAGACTCCATAAGTTATAAGACTCCATAAAATTTCAGTTTGTGCATGATCAGTTAAGAATTGTTCGCTTCTGGCAGCTGAATTTTCCAAAGACCATCCCGTGCTGACGGATCCCACTGTGTGTTCCTTGGCTTTGTGGCCTGCAGGCACCACGAGCTGCTTTTTCGGGGAGCAGCCAGGTATGGGCTGTGCCTGAGGCAGTGGGGACCACACAGGATTCCTCTGCAGCTTCCCCCCCAAGAGATCACTGCCTGGGAGATCTGGGTGTCTCTTCTGTGTGTTCCTTTCTCCTGCTGCTGCGGAGGCAGAGAGAAAAGAAGGATGGCTCCCAAAGATGGAAGGGTTTGCGAGGAGGCCTGGAACCAGCAGAGCATGGGAGCGAGAACAAAGCGAGGAAGAAGGAGGAGATGAAGGCAGTAGATTCCGGGGAGACAACTATAACTGACTAGTGCTAGGAATTCTCCTAAGGCATCATGGACAGAAATCAGTTGTGGAAGCAGTTCTGCATGACTAGGGGAAAAAAAGAAGATTATACATATTAACACAAGAGATTCTGCTAGGCAATGGGAAAGGGTATGGTATGTTGGGTAAGGAGGTTAATAAGCATAACAGAGATAGAAATAAGATACCAGAGGAAATAATTAAGAAAGAAAAAGAGGGTGCAGATGAAGGAAAAGAAAATAATGTGCAGATGAAGGAAAGGAAACTAGGAGGTGAAAATAGAGTATGAAGTGTGTAAGAAAGCAGGAGCCAGGGAATGGTGAGATGTATAAACAAAGTTTGGAAGAGAAAGAGCTGGGAGTTACCTGAAAACAGCACAAAGGAGAAGGAGAAGGCAGGAGCCAGGCAGAAGGAAACTTACTTGAGAGCATCAAGGGAGAGAAGGAGGGTGAGTGCAGCCTGAACTCTGAGAAAAGGCTGATTTTTTTAAGTCAGACATCAATGCTAATTGTGCTTTTCTCTAATGATAGAGGAATAGGAATCAGGTATGACTAGCATCAGTAGCCACACTTTCTTTTTTTCTTGTTAGAGATCTTCTTTATAAAATATTCTGGATCTCTTGAGCCAGAGCCCCAGAGTTAAGGTGACCGAATGTCATCATCTGTTTATTTTTCAGACTTCCTCTCTCTGATTTTGTTAACAAACATTCAAGTGCCTAAAGTACAATATACTGCTCTTTTCACCACAGTAAAAAGTATCTCTGCAAAATACATTTGCAAATACTACAAGTAATTTTGAAATTATTGGCAGGGCTGCCAGCAACATCTCTCACTGGCAGAGCAAAGCAAGGCCCCGCGTTCGGCTCTGTGGCCTTTTCACTGTGGGTGTTTGTCATCTAACAGGGCTTGTACCATCCCCACAGCAATTAGGCTGCCTTCATCACAGGGGTGAGCAGCACTGCCTTGGCAATTTTGTCTCCCACCGCCGAGAAACACGGCCTGGAGGGTGGGTGTGCTGGGTGGCCTCTGCTGCCCACGGGCAGGGCAGAGGTGGAGGTCACTGAGCAGGGGCTGGGGGAGGGTGGGAGGTGTCCTGCCCCCTGGTCCTGCTGGAGCTGCACAGACACCAGTTACACTCCTCCAGTGGCAAAGCAGGGGGAAACACCGAAATTTGCCCCTAGCACGGTGGTTCAGCTTGCAAGCATCTGCCATTTATAAGAAAATCCAATTTTTTTTTTAGTATAAATGACAAATGCTTCCCCACAACCAGCATGTTTGATCTGTCACATTCTCTGTCAGCTGAAGGCAAGCTTTGCAGAGCTGAGCTGCTTTACTTTCCTTTTGAGAATGAAAGTAGCACTGCTGCCAGAAGATTGAGCTGTTGGTGTGTATCAGGTGATAGGAAAAATTACTCTGAAACACCACATGGTCTGACATACTTTTATATATGTATATGTACATTTGGGAGCTGCAAGTGTTGATTTGCCGTCTATGTATCTGTCACACTGATAGCTTAAAACCACATATTACATTCCTAATAACAACTCCTAGGGGTAAGGCTGCTGTTACTACTTGGTACCTCCTAAAGATTAAACAGAGCTAAAAGTTTATACACTGACCTATTGCTTCTTGAGGCAGATCTGCCTTCAAATTCTGACCTACGTCCCAGCTAAAAATGTGTTCAATCTTTTCTTAATTTGTAATAGATCCTTGTGTACATTACAAAACCGTCTCGCAATTTGGCAAATTAAGTCGTCTGTGGTTAGCTCTGGAATTACAGAGATATTGCAGTGTACTCAGCATTGCATAATGAGGTTCCCCAGACTTTCCTTACTCGAGTGAGTAACAGTAATCCTTATCTCTAGCATCAGATTCATCCCATTTTCAAGAAAAGAATTAGTATCAAATATATGATGGGCATGTTATGCCTTGTGGCTGCAATGTTGTTTCAATTAACTTCTCTGAATATACCACAATGAAAAGTGTCAGTTTTTTGCCTCAGAGGCCTATAATTAGATTAAATGAATACTGTTAATTATCTACTACCTTCTTTACACAAAACAGTATGTTTCCATAAATTAAAATGCTCGTACAGGAAGGAAATTGTTGTTCACTCCAATACATGCATACAGTGCTGGATTGTGAATACTGTGACTGTATCACAGTGTAGCACAGCTCTTTGTCTGCAGCCCTTATTTTACAGGAGCTAAAACAAATTACATCTGAAAAATCCACAGACATCACACTATTTAAAGCGTATATGTTGGTGCAAGGAAGTGATATTACTAAATGCTGCAGTGCTCATGAAACAAATATACTTTTCTCTTTAACAGATGTTCTCTACAACATTCCCTTAGAGAGATTAAATACAGCTTTGTTTGTACACCTACAGTCACACCCTCAAGGACTATGGCATGTACAGGGAGAAAACTGCTTTTTCTAGAAGGGTGTACTTCTCCTTTCAGAAAATTTTAAAAAGTCTGTTCTGTAGGAAGTATTTACAAGTAACAGCTCCATTTCCAGGCCTGTGCATATTCCAGCTAATGTGGACCGAAAATCTTCTCTGCCTGTTCTCCAGCATTTTTAGATACAAGCAAAAGTTCCTGGCTGATCAATACACTCCCATCCTGGCATGTCTGATTTGGAAGTGCAGATTTTCAAATGGTGATACATCACCTCTGGGGCAACATATCTGAAGCAGAAAGCACTCTTTTTGATTTGACAAAGTGTATCCAAATGTCCCTATTTCCATCAGAATAGATGTTATAATAATTTCAGGCCTGAACATTCGGATCCTCCCTCACCCGAAAATTACAATTAACTTTAGCAGAAGCCCTTGGTTTGGCCTGCAGTATACTCTGCATATAAATGGGAGCTGTACCCAGGATTGCTCTTGTGTTCCATTAAGGTCAAATCCTGAAAAGCTTTTGAATACTCAGTGTTTCTGCAGGACATTGCATCTTATTGTGGTTTGTGTTGAGTGAGTATCTTTTCCTTTAAATGTTCATTAGCTCCATGTTTAAAAGTGTTCCTTAAAATATCATTGTGCTGGTAATAATCTTAATACTGAGGAGTGAAGAGGGCTGTGTTGCAATATAAATGCTGCCCCGTTTCCTGCTCTCAGGGTGTAACAGGAGAAAGAAAGACCATCTTGATAGGCACTATCTGCTGAAGGAAAACTGTCACCAGGAGCTGTGAATTGAATTTAACCTTTTAGTGGCTAGACTGTGAAGAAAATGTTTCAAGCTTCCTACCTGGAATTAGGCTTCTGTAATTTAAAATACTCAAAAATGCAAGTGGCCCCCACAGTTACAGCTACAAATATCCGAAAACAGTTACAGAGGAACAAAGAAATGCAACTGGAAACATGGTTCAGTGGTCTTGTACTTCCCTGAAAAGCTGATTATACTTTTGGCTGATTCAGTTTCTTTCACAGGGAATTTACCCTCTGTGGCAGTGTGAGTCTTACCAGCACTAGTTGCACTAACGGCACAAAATCCATCTGGGGATGAGGAAATCAGCTCGGGGTCCTGTGTGTGTCAAACTGAATTTTGCCCCCGAGCTCTAGATTTTGCTTTTTAGCCCTTCAGAGCCCCTTGTTTAGTCAGATCCAGAAGCCATTTTAACACCAGTTTAAAAATAGAGCCATTTCATTTGTGCTTTTGCAGGTGCCTTGCCCAATTCCCTGCTTTCCCTGCATGACTTATCTTTTAGGATAAGCACTAATGAAAGGTCAAGGTTATTCTGAAGTATCCAACATAGGAGAGTTCTCTTCCTCCTAGGTCCTTAAGCTGAACTTCGCACAATTACAACCGATACTGTGCTGAAAGGTAATTCTAACGAGGGGAAAGTACAAAATGACAAGCAGGAACCTTTGGCACTGTATAATGTCCCTGGTGATTTGTACTTAGTGCTTCTTCAAAACGCAGAAGCCATTTTACCACTCAGAGCCATGGCAGAAGTGAATTATTATTTTTTTTCGAGTGAGGCTCTGCAAATTAGGGCTGCAGAGCAAGGCTTGACACGTCTGGCTCTCAGAAATGTGCCGTGTACTTTACATCCGAAGATAATTTCCTCGCCTCTGTGACACAGAAACCAAGAAGCGCGGATTCTTCCTCCCTCCCCCCTCTTTCGCCCGTCTGATTTTCAGATGTAATACAAGGTCATGAAAAGCTCCGGCTTGGGGATACCTCGCCACCCAGTTTTTTAAGGAAACCTGGGGACAAACCTGCTTGGTTTTGCCTCCTACATGGGCTGCGCCGGGAGAAGATGCTTCTGCATCCCTGGACGCGGTGCTGGGGGAGGAGAGCCCGGCGCTGCAGCCGGAGCCCCGCCGCCGCCGCCCGGCAGCGGCCGCAAAGATGTGTCAGAAACATCCCCCCGGCAAGGTGTGGGTCCCTTCTCTGTACTCACTGCGGCTGCGAAGGCACCGGGGTTATCCTGAGGAGGCTCCAGTCCCGGCTGCGGGGAGAGGGAGGGAGGAAAGGGAGAGAAAAGAGGACTAAAAAAAAAAAAAAAAAAAAGAAGAAGAAGAAGGAGGGAAAATAAATTGCAATTTGCGGCGGGCGGGCGGGCGGGATGGAGGCGCGGGGGTGTCCGGGCGCCCCGAAGCCCCGCAGCGCTGCGCGGCCGCCCCGGGCCTGGCGGCGGGGGCCGGGGCGAAGCGGAGCGGCGGCGGCGGAGCCCGCGGAGGAAACTAAATAAATAAAATCAGACTGTTATTTAAGGCGCGTAAATTTAAAATTATTTGGACAGGAAGAGCGAGGGGAGCGGAGCCGCAGGAGCCAAAGTAACGGTTTCGGAGCCCGGCGCGCCCCCCCCCCCGCCCCGCGGCTCCGCGCCCGGGGGGCCGCCCGACCTGCCCGCACCTCCGCCCGCACCACCCGCCCTCCTCCCCGGGGACCCCGGCGGAGCCCTCCGGGAGCACCGACATTTTGAATGCCTGTGTGGTGTGGGGCAGGCTGTGCTGAGACCCGGTGAGAAACTCTTTCTTTCTCTCTCTCGCTGTCCCCCCCGTTCTCCTGTTTTCCTTCCCAGCCCCCCCAGCCCCCGCCATGCACAGCATAGCAGTCTCCACAAGTAAATGCAGAAGCTTTCCTTGCCTTTTTTTTTTTTTTCCGAGGGAATTTCAGCCTTTTAGTCAGGAGATAATAACGTCTGGCTGCTTCTGGCTGCCCAGCGATTTCCCAGGTACATTTGTGGAAGAGACCCTTTTATTTTTTAAAAAACGTAAAAAGTGGTAGTTTTCTACTGTGTTAACTCTTTCTTCATGCGAACAATGCAATGGCACTTCCTACGGAGCTAATATCTTACCCCACCATGGAATAAAGCATTGATTCCATTCTTTTCCCCACCCTGAAAGCTGGAAAGAAACTATTTTCCTGTACTTAAATGTGCAGTCGCTTATTGCACTGGAGATTGAGCTGAATTCACCTTCAAATACCTTCTCGTTTACTGTCTCCTGGGTTAGTGCCCGGGTTAGCCCTGCACCTCTCCCCCTCTCTCCCCAGCACCCACAGACCGGGTATTTCACCCTCCCACGGTGCTGCTGCCGGAGATAAAACTTTCTTCGTTCCCTGTAGGATCCCTTTAGGATCTGCCCCTTTCCAGAAGGAATTCAGCAGCCCCCGCCGTTGTGCCGAGGACAATTTAGAAACAAAGGTCAAGTGTAACAGCTTTGCTCATCCGTGTAACCGAAATAGGGGAGAGGGCTCTTGCCCCACAGTTGTGTCCTCATGCAGCCTGGTCACTGTGAATCCTCGTACAGCTACAGTTTATGCTCTATTTCTTCACATTTTTCTGTGCTTGCTGTGTTTGTTTCTATTTATACCTCTCATCTCGATACTACACTGTTTATTGCCGATTCCAGGGCTGCTGCAGGGCGATCTCTGCTCCTGCCTAGGGACTTACTTTGCAGTTGTTTTTTGTCTCAATGAAAGCTCTCAAAAATCTTTAATTCCATCTCACACGCTGCAGTTTCGCATCTCCGGGTAAAAATTATTGTCGACATTCTCACAAATATGCGAACTTGTGAAACTGGACTTTTTGATGTTGCCAGACAACTAGGAAGAAAAACACAAAAGTAATTTCTTAAACTACATCCTTTATTAAAATCCTTCTTCGGTGTCAAGGTTCCCTATTAATGAGACTTGCTTTACATTATTTTCTCCTCGCTCTGCAAATACAAAACCTGGAGGAAAGCCATCCCCCAGCAGCCAGGCACATTTTGTCACTTCCAAACCCCGTGAGTGTAACTCGCCAGCTGATTTACTTCTTTGCTTTCCCAGAGGCTCTTGGTAGGAACCATTAACTTCCTGGCACAACAGTAATTTTTGCTCTCAAAGTACCTGACGAGGAATTTCGGTTCATAATCTTATTTCCGATAAATGGAGGGGCTCACGGAGAGAACGCAGCAGTAAAAGGCAGATAAAACGCACCTTTAAACCGGAGTGTCGCCCGTGACTCAGCCGCTGAGGCTCCGGGCATGGCCGGGGGGTGACTCGCCCTGGCTTCAGCCGTGGACTCCTGGCACGCAATAAAAGCCGCTATTTCTCGCTAGGCGGGGCATATTTCTCGATAAAGCGGTTCCTTCATTAAGCCACTGCTTAAACTTTGCCTTAGCGTAAATTAAATGCTGATGAAGCTCAAAACGGGCGTGGGATAAGCTTTTTTAGCAGCACAGATGTGGGAGAAAAAAAAGCAAAAAAAAGCGAGAAAGTTGGGACATTACCTTTTGGTGTTCACCTCTGCTGTGAACGGGAGAAATGCTGGTGGAAGCACGGAATTTCGCTTTGTGAGAGGAATGGAGAAGAAAAAGGCTTGGAGAGTCCTCCAGGACATGAGGAAAGGAAGACGGAAGGAACACAGAGCGATTTGGGTCACTTCACCTCGGGGACCTGCGGATTACGTTGCTCAGTTTAATATTTCAGTTGGTTTAGTGCTCTTTAGACTGGGAACTTTGGGGGGTTGTTTCCCTAAGCACGCTTCCTAGACGCCGTGCTGCTCCGATTCACGATCTCTAGGTTCCTTGTGAACAAAAATTACAATAAAAGAGCACAAAACTTCATATTTCACAGAGGTTTTTAATCAGGAAACACAGCAGTGTAACAGAGCTTATAATAAACGTGACAGACAATTTCAGCAAATTATTTTTTACTTGAAAATGTAGTAACTGATTTTGTGGGGCTAATTTTTTTATGCTGAAAACTAAACTAAGGTAGTCCCTCTGCTCTTTTAAGTGCTATTTAAAGTAGTATTCATTTTACATTGATTAAAAACCTTCTATTTTGTGCAATTAAATTTTCGACTATTCAAAATAAAGTACTTTAAACTGCCCATCTGTCCAACAAGTAGATCCTGTACAAATGTTAAAAGTTTCATAATAGACTTCCCAATATGTTGAGGCTGGAGAGGCAAATGCATTTCAGTGTGGTGAATACTCTCAACTGTATTGCAATGGAAAATTTTCAATGGTTAAATCGTGTTTTAGGTGCAAGCAATAACTTAACTTCACAAATATCTGCTGCTTCCTAAATGTCACTGTATGCAAATATTCTTGTTTTGTGAGATGCATCTGTCATTAAAATAGTTTATTTACAGACAAAACAAAATAGCTGGTGGAAAGCAAATATTACTGAAAGAACATCTAAACTGCACTCAGCACATGAAGTGACCAGAAATCTTGTATTGCAGCCTTCATGTCTTCTCGCCTCTGACAATGTTTCTCTGCTGCTTATTTTGAAACTAGAAAAAAACGTCTCGTGCAGTGCACAGTAAACACGAACTACTAAACTGAGCTGTTTAAAACCTCTGGCAATCACAGAAACACCACTTATACTGTTTCTGGTAACTAAATTCAAAACCAGATTGGTGAAAGTTTAAATACACAAAGAGGAAAAGTGTCATCTACATTTAGAAATAAGTGACCTACTTCTACAAGCTCTTGTTAGTGACAAAATACAGTTATTGCCTAAAGCATCTAAATGCCATCCATTGTCCTCAGGCCAAGCAACCTTTCACTTCCAGCTCTGCCTGTGCAGGGGTTGCAGGTGACCCCTTAAAAGGATGTTTCAATCCAAAGCAAGACTTCAGGCTCTTGAGCCTGACCGAAGGGGAGTGGGGAAGAGAAGGGAGGGGTGCATTGAGAGGTGGGAGAAATCACAGTAAACTATTTCCTCTTCTTAAAAGTCCAGCGACATTAAGCATGTGAATTGTAGCTCTTGGATTAATGACTTCATAAGAATGACCTAAAATAAATTGTAAAACTTGATACTGGAAAACTAGATATGAACAACCAACATACACACGAATGAGCCTGTGAGTACTGAGTAAAGTGAAATGTGTGAGGAACTGCTGGGAGCATGGATTTAAAACGGTTCTGTTATCTACAAACCCACTTCTGGAATTCTTGAGACTTACACTACCAGCTGTTCAGAGAAAAAAAAATAAAAAATAGAAGTAATGTGGCAACAAAAAAGGAGGGAAACACCCCAAGAAGTCTGCACGCCCTCACGTCCAAAGGAGACCCCATCCTAGCGGGGGTTCAGTCCATGTTGGCAGGGAAGGAGCTGCTGGCCTCCAGGAGCTCCACCACGGCTGCTCTCCGGTAGAGCTTGGCTAGGTCGTAGGCGGTGGCCCCCCGCTTGTTCTGGTGGCCCACCTTGCACTCGGAGCGCGCCAGCAGCAGCTCCACCACCCGCACGTGCCCCTCCTGGGCCGCCAAGTGCAAGGGCAGGTTGCCCTCGTTATCCTCAATGTTAACATCGGCTTTGAACTCCAGCAGAGTCTGCAAAGTGTCCAGAAACCCCTCCCTGGCTACGTCGTGGATGATAGCGAAGCCAGTACTGTCTTTCAGGTTGGGGTTCGCCCCCTTACTGAGCAGCCGCCGGGCGATTTCGGGGTTCCCGAGTTTCATCACCTGTGAAAGAAACAGGAGAATTGGATACCGCGGGGTGGGGGGTTTGCTCCACCACTGCCTCACACCCTCGCTTACTTATCCCTGCCTTTTGTCAGAGCTCAATTCTCATTTAAAGCAGACAGAAGAGCCCCGCTATAAAATTAATGATGCACCAGAACATCTAATTGTAATGTAATTGTTACTGAACTCCGTGAAATTGAGAAAGATGTTATCACTTCGGTGGTCACCACTTTCTGTCTCAGGGAGATAAATGTCTGAAATAGCACAGAATGGGGATATAACAACTTCTTTTTTTTTTTTTCTAATGAGGGTTAACTCAGTTTCTTAACTTACAAAAATTAAATATAATTTGGTTTTATTTGCCTAAGCATTGAGACATCTCTGCATTACTGTTTAATCTCGTTAAACAGCAAATACAGGGTCTCTGAGGAACAGATATTTTACCTCAGCAACAGCAAATGTAGAATGTGTTTTTATAAGCTTTCAGGTGTTTACATTGTCTGTGCATTATCATAAAACAAATATTTGCACTGTACCATAGCTCTGTCTGTTAAGAAACATAAATGCTAGAAGAAATTTTTCTCCCCAATATTTGTGCTTCATTAAGTCACCCAAAAAGGAAAAGTCAAAAGGAATGTTTCAAAGTTCCAGAAGTTTTCTTCTAAAATCAATATATTATATTATACTTTCATAAACCCTCTATAAGTAAACTGTTGCTATGTTCTGTTGTTAAAAACATCTCTTAAAAAAATTCCAACAACAACAATTGGATTTTCTGTTTCTCCCAGGGAAAAAAAAGCTTCTTTCAATTTTCTCAATTGCACCATAAAACTATCATAATTAGAATGCAAGTCTCTCTTATTTGGAACTTAACAGCTTACACCGATTTCCCCTTAATTCCTCATTTTTTGTTTGCACAAAGACTTTCCAAAAATTAACACTATAATGTATAATCTCCAGCCTATAGGCAATATTTTCCTGTCCTTGTAACTAGTCTCACTGTTAGTGTCAAATTCAAAAAAAAACAACCTCAAACCTTTTTTATTTCCTTAGAGAGGTTCACACATTGATTAGAAAATCTCGATTAAAAAAAAAATCAGTATTAACGAGCATTAGAGTGCATTATATTTAACATAAAGTACAATTCCTACAGGAGATTTCCTAAAATACTCCCCTGTGAAAAATATATATTAAGTTCTTTTAAGGAAATCAAGCTATAATAAATATAATTATATATAGTATTTGGACTGTAAAGCAACCCAGTATATTATAAACACAGATAGGAGCAAAAGTGCAGATAAGACAGGCTGGGATTCAGGGAAAGAGACCTCTCTGTGCCCCAAGGCTTCCAGCCACTTCTTTCACTTCTGACGAGAGATGGAAGCAATGTAAAAGAAAACAAGAGCATTGTGATCTCTCTTTGTTTAGTAAAATCCAGACATTTTGATCTCTTTTTGAGAGCCCAGGCTGTATTATTTGTGAATTGAAAACATATATTTGGTTTAAGTGGGAGTTTTCTCTGTTCAGGCTAGGGGGACTGAAGGCTTCAGTTAAAGATGCGAGGGGGAGAAAATCATATAAAAGGTGATAATTTTGGACGTGGGCTACAACTGAACGGCAAATGCCCTTTATTTTGTGAAGTTTCACTTGGGGGGAGGGAGGCAAAGAAGGAGAAAGCACTAATTGAATAAGTCTGACGAAAAGCATAAGGGCAGGAGAGGTATTTGAGGCCTGCATAGGTACACTTCACCAGAAATAAAAAGGACAGAGCAAGACAAGCTAAGTAGTTGTTTAATTAAACATAAATGCAGAGGAAAAATATAAATGCATTGACATTAATATAGGAGCAGTCTCTCCGTTGTAACAGAGAGAGAGATTACAGAGAGATTATTTCAGTTTTGCAGACTGCACTGACAGAGAAGTCTTTCGAGCATGGCCACGCACCCACAGCACATTTCGGGATGATACATATTGAAAATAAGTCGACAGATTCTCCTGTTTTGATTTTTGTTGTGGTTCATTAACTCAGTTATGATTAGGCACCCATAAGGAGTGTCGTTAGGGCACGGATGCATGTTTAATATAGCTGGATGCTATGTCACTGTGTAAAATATGCCTTAATTCAGGATACGGACAGTTAACTGCTTTTAGGAAAAAAATGCCCAACATTAGTGCAGGATAAATCAGTTTTCAAATCTCATCCCAAGGATAAACCAGCTAGCTAAATGTTTCCTGATTTCTTACAGAAGTTAGTTTGCCTAAGTTTTTAATTTAAACCCTTTCACTCTCTTAAAAGTTGCTGCAAGTGCCTGCACTGCCATGCGATGCCCTATTTAGGTGCTAACAGGACAGCGAGGAGCTCACAGATCTCCAGCTTCGGCGAAATTGTCAAAAAAGGGTCATTCCTACGATTTTAGCAAGAGTTGCTTATTTTCCAGCTCTAACATTTTGATGTTAAGCCAAAAAGCTGTAAATACCTTGAGTACATTCGCACATTCTATGCTGTTTAAAAATCCAGTTTCAGAAATTATTATCATGGTCTGGGGGGAAGGGGGGAGAGGGGTTAACAAACGATTTTACTAATGTGTGAAATTAAAAAGACCTATAGCTCCACTTCTACATTTCATTACTTACACCTTCAGTACAAATAACCACACTTATTTTTCCTTCTGGATTTATAAATCACATCTTTCACTGTTTGGTAGGTATACTAGCCCTTTCGCCATCATTATCTGATAATATTAAGAGCAAAATTTTTCATCAGCTCCGATAGTTTTCAGTTGGATAAGTTCCAACTCCTGCCTGCACAGCTACACAATTAAAAATTAGGACATAGCACCCTATACGATCAGAAAGTAAATAACTGGAAGCAGTGCCCTGCTAGCCGATCTAAAAAAGCAAATTTTAAAGTCTTAATTATGAATGAAAAAACAAATAATTCAGCTGGAACCCTAACTCGTAGGGCTAACTCTTCATGTACATTGGAGGTCCTCGGTTCTGAGCAGCATGCTTCCCAGTGAGAAAGGTCATTCCTCACAAACAGTGTATAAAGGAAAAGTACCATCCACAGCAGACCCCAGAACCCAGACGAGCCACACTTTAAAAGCACATTGCAGGAAAAAAAAAAAAAAAAAGGAAGAAAAAAAGAGATAAATCCTAAGCTTCAGAGAACAGCACATTTGTGTTTACAGACCTGCTATGAAATCCTGCTCACCTAAGCTGATTTCTTTTCATCTCAGATCTCTCGTTCCTTGCCTCCTCCCCACGAAGTTACAAAATATTAGCAAACTCGTAGCCCGTTTGACATTGAGGGCGATCCCCGATTGAAAGAATGGTTTTGACCAGTTTTATTTCAAGTACGTCATTTTAGGGAGTTGGAGCCACTAAAGTTATAAAAAATGGCATCCAACGAGTTTGAAAAACCACTCGAATTTCATCCACCAGCCTGCTTAAAACGTTGTCTTTTTTGGAAACCCGGGTCACGTAGGTACCAGTGATGAAATATTTTCTCCCTCTCTGGATACCAACCTGCAGCGCAGTCCTCCCAAATCCATTTTGTGCATTGACGTTTACATTCTTTTGCAACAAATTAGTAAGTTGCACTAGGTCCCCCTTGGCAGCCGCGGACGCCAGCTCGTTCCCAGAAGGCTCGGCCATTCTTTAGGGTGACTGACGATCGGAAAAAAGATGAGATTTTTTTTTTTTTAACCAGGCATGGCATCGGAGACTGACAGAAGGATTGGGATGGTTAATCTTCTGGAGTAGACCTTGTAGTAAATACTAGTAAAAAACCTCCTTGCCAAGACCCCGCCCCTAACTCACACGTGATTATTCAGCAAAACTGCAGCTCCACTGGAAGGAAGATTTCTTTGCTTCCACATATAGAGTAACTCTTATTAAAGACTTTGGCCACTTTCGCGGGGGGTAAATAGATTAACAGCTCTGCAATATACTGTATATGTTATAGGTAATATATATACACGTACACCGGAGACTCACTCAGACCTGAGATCTTGGAAGAAGAAGACAACCCACCCTGTTCACAGTCGGGATCTGAGACTTAGCAGCAGCAGCAGCAGCAGCTCCGAGGAAAGGTCTCCTGTAGCAGTGTGCATCCAACTCCCGCTCGGGATCCCCCCTTCATCCCACTCCGTCGCCTTAGTCCGGGCCCAGCAGGGAAGGGAAGGACGCGCCGCGCCCGCGGAGGGCCGGGCGCGGCGGCAGCGGCTGTCCCGCCGCCCAGCTCGCTCCCTCGGTGCTCTCGCTCCCCGCAGCAGCAGCAGCAGCAGCAGCAGCAGCTTCACTCCCGCGGCCCCGCGCAGCCTCCGCGCAGCGGGCGGGCGCGATCCCGGCCGGCGGCCGCCCCCGGCGGCGGCGGCTCCGGAGCATCCAGGAGAGCGGCGGGCGGCGCGGGGGGGGCTGCCGCGAACCGCCGCCCGCGCTCAGGGCGTGCGGGAGCCGCGGCGCGGGGCTGCGTGTCCGCCGGGCTCCGCCGGGCTCCCGCCGCCGCTGTCCGCGCTCCGCCGGGCGCTCCCGGGCGGCGGCCGCTCCTCCCGGAGCTCCGGGCGGGGGCAGGGGCCGCGCTGGTGCCGCCGCTGTCCCCGACCCGGCCGCGCTCGCAGCCTCGGTGACAGCCCCGCTCGCCTCCTCTTCCAACTTCGCGAAATAAAGCTGCACTTGCCGGTCCCGCGGCCGCCGCCTCCGCCCGCGGCTTTGCGTTCCCCCTTTTTTAAGCACAAACAATCGCTACTTCTGTTTCCTAAGGACACGAAGCCGGTTTCTCTCTCCTCTTTTTTTTTTTTTTTTTCCCCCTCTTTCCCCCCCCCTTTTTTTTTTTTTTTAACCTCATCAGCTTTTTTTGAAAAGAAAAAAAATTTGAGCGCTTTTTGAGTTGAAACACCCGCCCACATTTTAACGGCACAGATTTAAGGAGGCGCGGCGGAGTTCGGGCAGGAAGGCCTGCAGCGGCTCCCGCCCGCCCCTCGCCCGGCCCCGCCGCCGCAGCCCCGCGGCGCCCGGTGCCGTCCCCTCTCCGCGCAGCCCCGGCACGGCACTGCCCCGCCACAGCCACCGCGGCCCCGCTGCTTTTAGGAGGAGCGCGGCCGAGGCCTAGTGGGGGGGGGGTAGAATGAAAGGAAAAGGAGGTTTTTAGCGCCGGGAGCCGCTGCGCCCCGGCGGGAGGACCGGGATCGGGGGAGCTCGGCGGGCGCCAGGGCGGCCTCCGCCGCGGCGCTTCTTCCCCGGCGGGCTCCACCTGCCCGCGGGGGGAGCGGAGCCGGTCCCGGTCCCGGTCCCGGTCTCGGTCTCGGTCTCGGACCCGCCGCCCTCGCTCGGCGCCCCGCGGGGCAGCGGCTCCGCGCCCGGGGCCACCCCGGCAGCGGCGCGGGCTCTGCTGCCCGAGGACAAGGTCAAGGATGAAGGGTCAATGTCAAGTTGTCTTAACGGTGGAAAGGCGACCGTCCACGGCGGCACTCCCTGCTTCCCGCGTTTCTGGTGTCCTTGATTGATTTGAAAGTGCCATTTTGAGGGGAAAAACGCACCGAGGCGCCGAGGAGACGCGAGGGCTTCGCTTTTCCTTCCCCAGGGCGAAGAAGCGAGGATGGTACAGTACGGGGATGTCACCGCCACTCTGCCTAACAGTATTTAGTGTCTTAAAGTGCTTTAATGGCCGGATTGGTTTAGGTTTCAGGGACCCTCGGAGGACTGAATTCTGCCAAGCGAACCCTCCGGGAGGTAAGCTGCAATGTCATGGCTCCCTGATAAGCACACGTAACCCATCGGTCGCAGTCTGCACGTCTGTTTTCTGCGTGGACGCCACGGGAAAATGATTTTGAATGTAAACAGGCGTGAGGCAGCTCGGGGAGGTGCGTTAGGGAGGGAACCTGTGGCAGTCACATCTCCTCCAGCACTGCCCTGCGGGCGGAACCTGCCGCTGGCGGCCGGGCAGGGGCCGGAGGGGGCCGGGGCCCGAGTCGGGGCCACCGCCGTCAGTTAGAGCCGGTTCTGCAGGGGTGGACCCGCAGCTGAGCGAACCCAGTGTGACTTCTGGGCATCTGGCCCTCCTCCTCGCAGCGTCAGTTGCTTTTTGTCTCGCAGTTAAATTTTTCTGTACCGATTCCCCCACCCACGCTTGTTTGTGAATATACAAAGGTGACAAGTGTGAGCTGCCTACACACGGAGCAGGGAAAGCAACTTTGTTCAGTTTATTAACCAAGCCCCCACTTCCACTCCCATTAAAGGCCCGTGAATTTTTAAAGGCCTCACTTTGGTAATTCTCGTCCCGAAGTAACAGCGCTTTTCCTTCCCTTTTTTTTTTTTTTTACAGTTTTGTAAGCAAAAATATGAATTATAATTTCCCTCAAAGTTAGCTCTAGGAATATATATACTCAAATATAATTTATTTATTCAAATATAGTTGCTTTTCTGCATAAGAAAGGAATTTTTATGCAAAACTTCGATTATTCACTCATGGCTTCTAACTGACTTTATTTTGTGACTAATCACTACCTGAAATCCATAGGCTTGGGTGGTGTTACCTGTTGCTAAATTACTGAAAATTAGACCTGCAAGTCTTGCAACAATCTCACATTATTTTTTGTTGGTTTACAGTTCAGAATAAACCTCGTATCTTCTGTTAATCACTATCACATAGCAAAAATAATTAAGTAAAATGTAGCTAGAATGCTGCAGGCCTTCTGCAAAGTAAAGCTGCTCGGCCAGAAAATGCCTTCAAGCCTCCTCTACCGTGGGGGTCTGTCAAACGTCTTTGCAGAAAATAGGTCGTTAGTCCTGATCGTTTCGTCTCATGAATGACAAAGATATTCCCCCTAAAACAAAAATTGTCCCAGTCGGCTGCAGAATCATCAGAAAAAAAACACTTTCTGGAGGGAGATCTTATCGGCGAGCATTACAGGGAGTAAGATAAGCAGCTCCCCTAATTTGTGTAACAGTCGTTGAAGAACAAAACAGAGCTCGAGTGGCTCGGAGCGAGAGGTTGTGAGAAGGCGAATAGAAACTTTCGCTGTGACTTGAACGTGAACTTCCTGCGACGTGGGGCATGTGCAGGTTTTTCACCTCTTCACGTTCTGGATCAAATCCTTCCTGTTTTGATCTAATATAGATATCATTATTTAAAATATGACTGTAATAGACGTGAACGTCGTGTAACTAATGTTGACAACATACCTATAGCTTCCATTCGTGCCAGGAATTAATTGGCCTTACTCCAGTTGCTAAAACTCGCTTTTCAGCCTTTATTATAGTTACTCTCTAGTAATGTGTGGGTGGATTTGTTTGTAGTTTAGCATAGGCTGTCCCTGGCATTGCACCATACCTTGTACTTAGTTCAGAACTGTCCGTAACATCGAACTGGGGGGAAAAAAAAAGTGCAGGTGTGAGGGCAAATTAATTTATCATCCCTCCGGTCGGCGGTGGGGAGCTCGAATTGTAAAGCTAACGTCAGCGGGCAATAAAACCCTCTTGGCAAGCCCTGCCAACATAAACTAGACCAGCAACACGACAAAATAAAAAACCCCAGCTCCTCTGACACTGTGGCTCCGCATCGCAAGCGGCGTTTCAGAGTGGCGCCCGCCCGCCCGGGGACCCGCAACGCCGCCGCCAGATGCGCAGCCCCGGCGCCCGCGCTCCCAAACAGCGCCCGCGGACGGGCTCTAAGCGATTCCTAGGGTTTTTTGGGAACACGGACTCTGCTGAAGGTACCAGTTTAACTTTTCATCCCGCCCTGTCCGCGCTCAGCCTGTGTCCGCGGTCGCTCCCCACGACGGGCCCCGCCGCCGTGGGCGGTCGGACCGGGCTGCCCCCGCAGCTCTGCCCGGAGCCAGTCCGGCCCTGCGGCGGCACGGAGCTCGCAGGGTCCGGGAAACTCGCCTGTAACCCCATAAAAACCCAATAAAGAACCGTGTTCCCTAAACCCGGCGAAATATCTTGATTCAAAGGTATCATCATGTAGCTTTATTAGGTGATAGGAAAGCTTCTTGATGCCTCTGTGACCTCAGATAGTTGTGACACTCACGGGACGCTCCTACAAAAAGCACAGCAAAACATGTAGGACTAATTAGCAAACTGCCGTCCAAATGCGTGCTTAATGTCAGTAGGGGGGTAGGTGAACTGCATCGGGTTGTAGAAGGCAGACTTAGCATTAATTACATTTGCGTCAAAGCATATTTATTTGCGGTATATAATAGAATTGGAGCTTACAGTGCTGGCGCGCTAAACCTGAGCGAGGGCCGCTGTGCAGATCACGGGTCCGTTGGCTCAGAAACCTGTGGAAAAACGCACTTCCTTCGTTCGAGACCAGTCGGAACACGGAGGGGGGGAAACCACCGCTGTACCCAGCCCCGGCCCTGTGCGCGACCCCCGCCCGGGGGGCCGGGTCACTCGGCGGGCACAACGGTACGGGCTGTCGGGAGGGACGGGGACCGAATCGCTGCATTCACCGACGGCACCGCGGATCGAGGGAAGGAGGGAGGAAAGGAGGGAGGGAGGGAGGAAAGGAGGGAGGGAGAGAGGAAAGGAGGGAGGGAGAGAAGGATAGATGGGAAGGCAAGGCCGCCCTCCGGCCCTTGTTTCCCCGCACCGCCCAGGGATGGCCGCAGCCAGGTCCCCGCCGACCTGCTTAGGCCGCACTTGGCGGCGGAGCCCAGCCGGGCCACCCTGCGCCGCCGCCGGGCCCGGGGAGCCGCCAGCCAGCGGGAGGGGGGCTGTGCCAGCTCCCTCGGCCCCGCGCGGCCGGACCGGCGGCACCTCCGTCGGGCAGCGCGGGCCGGGGCGCTCCGCTCCGCTGCGCTGCGCTCCCTGGGCGCGGTCCCGCCGTGCCCGCCGTGCCCGCCGTGCCCGGTCCCGGCGCGGTCCCGCCCCCGGTTCTCTCGCAGCGCTTGACAGGCGGGCGATCACGTGCCGGCCGCAAAGCGCCTCTTTGCGACCTCAATGACAGGCAAAATGTGCGACACAGGCGCTGTGGAGGCAGGCGGGGAGCGGCGCTGCCTCCTCCTCCTCCTCCTCCTCCTCAGCCTCCTCCTCCTCCTCCCCGGCCCCGCGGCTGAGGCAGCGCTGCCCGCTCCCGGCCCCGCGCCCGGCCCGCCGCTCTCCCCTCCCCTGCCGCCCTCCTCCGCCCCGGGAGGGGCAGCCCGGGGGCGCCGCGGGAGCCCGAGCGGAGCGCGGCGCCTCCATGAGCTCCTGAGCTGCCGCCCTGCCCCGTCCTCCCCGCCGGCAGCGGCTCCAGGTGCGCGGGTCCGAGCAGAGCCGGGACGCAGCTGGCTGCAATGGCGTCCAACATGGACCGGGAGATGATACTGGCTGATTTCCAGGTAAAATTTTCAAGCCGCCGCCGCACAGCCGTGGCCTCTCGCTGCTTTTCTTCTTCCTCCTCGTTGCTGTGCTGCTTGTTCTTTGTGGGGAGGTCTCCGGGGTGGTGGGTGTGAAGCCCACCCTCCGAAGCCTCTGCTCTCGCCTTCCTTCTTCTTTTATTTGTCAGAAATGGGGAACATGTGCCCTCTTCTCTCAAGGTGCGTGAACAAAATGTCTTCTTCAACTTGGAGAGTTTCAGTTTTTAATTAATAAAAAAGCTTTTTCATCCCCTTTGCTCGTTTGTACCCTCTGTGACCACCCAGGCCCTGGGACAGCTGTGAGGCAGCTCGCTTGGAAGAGGTGAATGCCAGGGAGGACACAAAACTCATCACTCCTCATGATTTGTCACAGTGTTTGTAGTGAATCACTTGCTGGTACTACAGATTAGCGCTGAACAGAGGTGTTTCCATTCCAGCATCAACACTCACTTCGTGGTTGCCTCAGCCTGTGACTGTTGTGATGACGGTAAAACTCCTCACACCCCATTCCAAACAACAACGTGTTTGTGTGGAAAGAAGGAATATGCCCTTAAAAGTTGTTTGTTACCTTTTCTCCTCCCTACAGAAAAGAGTTGTAATTTAACTTCAGGCTCTTGAATCTTATTGCCAGAAGTCTTTCTATAAATAAAAGTGATCCATTCAGGAGCCTGGTTAATCTGTGTTGAGTATTTTGCTTCTTAATATTGCTTGGTTTTGTATTGTTTTTCTAAGGCCAAGTAAGCAAAAAAGTGGAGGATACCTGCATTTGAAATAGCGGGCAGAGCCAAAAGCAGCTTGGAAGGGCATCAGATAATATTTGAACATATCTTTTTAATATTTGCTTTTCAGTCCATAGGGTTTTTTAAGCTTTGTCCATTTGTAGGGGTTATTGTTATGTGGAGAGGCTCCTGGGTATTCTTGGACTGAGTTATAAAACTGCCATCTGTATGTTCAGCTTCTTAGAAGACTGTTTTCCAGCTGTTTGCAGTGAAACTATTTAATTTTTTAAAAAAAACCAAATCCTTTCATTCACTCTGTGTGCGTGTTTCTTTGGAGCTACAGGTAGTGTGACTGTAATGTGCATTATGTAATTCCTCTTTTGCAAAAGGTATCTGGTATCTCACCGATGTAACACGTGGAGTTCCCAGCTGATGACAGGGAGGTGTTGTCGCTTTCTGCACCTGAGTATCTTACACCTATGTTTATTAAAATGCTTAAAAATGTTACTTTATTGATACTTTTGTGTATATAAGGAATGAAACCTCAATTTTAAGGCTGGAGTTTCATAAAGGAGTTCTTCCACTAAAAACACACTGTGTAGAAGGAAACTGCCACTTCTGCACTCATACCAGTGGGGACAGATCTTTATGGAATCCCACATTATTGCCTGGAACAGGTTTACATTCAGGAGTCCCAGGTGATGAAGTTAGTGACTGATGAATGTAAGATTATTTTTTTAATTGAGTTTTCAATACAGATTTACACGTTACAAGATTTTTATGTCAGTGCTATTTTGCAGTATTTTTGTGCTTGGATTTTGAAACCAGTTATTAAAAGTATAAGAACAACTGAAGACAAGTAAGTATTGCAAACTTGCAGGTGGGCAGTGCAGTCACAGAAACCAGTTTTAGATGAAGGTGGATGACATAATGTGTTTCAGCTTAGGACACAGGAAATATTTTATCATACACCAATGCATATTTAAAAAGAACCCAACCCTTTTCCTCTTGTATTTCAGCAGACAGCTTTGTTTTTCTGTTTCATTCTATATTTAAAAAAAATAATATCAAATGCCTGCCTATTTTGAAGCACTGAACTGGTAATTGTCATGCTGTTAAAGCTTCAGATTAGTAAAGGAGAATGTCAGTCATTATTAGGCCTCGTATCTTTATACTGTTACAAAACAGTAAAGGATTTTGAGTTTTTAAATACTTGATGGAATTCACAACTCATTCACTAGGAATTTGAAATGGGAAGTAAAACATAAAGTGCACAGTAATTCTGCTTGATTTTCCCTTCTATATTTTTTGTACCTTTTAATTAATAAATATGTTTCCCAGAGTTCTGCTGCCATCTTCTATATTTGTGTGAGGTATCTTGTTGAAGAATGTTGCACGCAGTAGAAATTTCAAAAGCAGTTCTTTGTAGTTTTGTTCAGCTAATCTTTGCTGAATTAAACTGGGAGGGAAACCTTCCATCACTATTTCACCCTCACTTTTCCCAAGTTATGTTTAAGAGGAATAGAGCAGTGGTCTTTGAACTTCTAAAGCTTGAAAGGATTTTCTTTCCCCATTAAAAAAAAAAAAATCAGTGAAATTGTAATTATGCTAATACTTGATGCTTTTCTGAAGTTTTCATGGTTTTATTTTGTATCTTTCAAAGTCATTATGGATTCTGCCATTGACTTCAGCTAGAGCAGGAACTTGTATTACATTTGTTTTTTCTTTTTAGCTCTGATTGTTGTGACAGGTTACTTCTGAATTCCAAGGTGCTAAAGAGAAATACTTAAAAAGGTATTTTATATTTATACATAGGTATACATAAAACCTTTGAATTTTATGAAATATTTTAACTATAGAGTAAAACACAGTAAGTGATCTACAGGAATATTTTTGCTTAATGTACGAAAACAATTAAAGCCTGTTCTGTGTGGTTTATAATTATTTTCTTTTCCTCTCCTTTTTAATGAGGCTACTGCATGTTACCCAGGGAGCACAAAGTACGTATTCATTCATGTGGGCTGTATGAGCAACCTGTCTTAACTTTGCCTTCTTCGGCCCTCACTTAGGAAAGGTTGTGCAGAAGCTTTGCTTTGTACGTGAGTAGTCTGATTGTTTTCAGGGCGAGTAGCTGACGTGGAGTTGAGCACACAAACAAGTTTTAGCTTTTCTGCTAAATGCAATTCAGAATTTCTCCACAAAGTGTCATTGGCATAAAGGAAAAACTCCATAGGAAAGAAACCCATCAGCTTGTGTTTGTAAGCATAAATCCTTCAAAAAGGTGGCTGCAGGTGAATTGGTGAAAGGGCGATGCTGCAACATATCTCACAAACTGGGAGGAATAGGGCATATATTTTCTACCAGATTTTTAACAGCACTGTTCTTCTTTGGTTTGTTATATTTAACTGCAAAGTGTTCTCTGTCTCCAGTGGGATACCCAGGTACTCATGTGATAAAAGCACACTCTGCATGTGATGCAAACACATTCATGATCTCTGCAGTTTGCAATCTGTTTTTCATTATAAAGAAGACAGGTGTTTTTCTGTTTAAGCTGCAAACTTCAGTTGCACCAAACTTCATTAAGTTGGCACAGGAAGGAAAACCAATCTGTGAGTATGGACAGAAGTGTCAGATGATGTTTTTGCATGCTAGCACCTTTACTTTTGTTTTTGCAGCTTCACTTAGTATGGGGACTAAAATTAACAGGAGTATTGTTTAGTCATTATCAGTTATGTCTACCTTTAGGACCACTTCATTCCTTCTATGTGGTTGTTCTCACAACAATTCTAAGTGTACAGTGGGCCTGAGGCAACAGTGGAGTATTGTGGGAGTTGCTCCCGTGTGTCCATATATTACAAGAATATCTGGCACATCGAGCTTCAGAAGGAAAATTTTCATTGAATTCATGTTTTTCATTGACCAAATAATTAAGTGGCTCAGGATTTAGTCAGCTTGGGAAGAACTTCGTTGTGGAAAAAATCAGCTCAGAAATCCTTGCTTTCATTGAGACAACAGATTTCTAATAGTTTTCTTCTCCCTTCTGTCTTTGATCCCTGTTTATTGTGAAACCAAATTATGTGACTTTTTTTTTCCATTTGTTTTTAAACTGAGTAATAGAGTACTTTGGTGTGATTCACCAAAGTAGTATATAAATATATATAAAAATGTGGTTTTTTTTTCCCAAACTTCAACTTTATGTCAATCTTTCTCATAAAAACAGAGGTTTGTAGGAGGAGCAAGGGGGAATTGGGAAGGAAGAATCTCATTGCCTTCAGTACAGAAAAGTGAGAGCATGCTAAATGATCATTTTTAGAATTATGAAATTGACCGTGAGATCGCTACATCAGCTGTTTTGTTTTGTTTAAGATTTAGCCGTAATTCAAACTACTTGTTTCCCTGTGGAATGGCTAAAATGAAAGAAACTGGAAAATCTTTTTCACTTGGAGATTAACACACTGCTGTTAAATAAATGATAAAATATATTTTTAAAGTTGGTTGGTTGTTTTTTTTGTGGTCTTGTCTGCTTCAGCCCTGTAGAAGATTATCTCTGTTGTTCACACAGTTTTCACTGTCTGGCAGTGTGTGTGCGAAATTTACATGTGTATTCTCTTTTCTGGAGGTGCTAAGGGAGCTTTTGCTCTCCTCTGTGTCTGTTAGCATGCTGGCACAGGTTCTCTGCCATTTTAAATTATTGCCCGTATGAAAATTTGATGGGTGAGAAACGTAGGCAAATGCAGCAATAGCTTTAAGGCTTGTTTCTTGTCCTGGATTGTGTCTTATGCTGGGGGCTGGAAAGAGTGTTTTAACTATTTTTGTTAAGGGTAAACCACCCACCATGGGTTTTGAACAAATAGCAAAGTTGATGTCTTTAATATTGATTAATTCTGAAAGAAAAGGCCACGTTTTGTCATTAAGACACTGGAGCAGAATGGGCTGTTCTTGATTTTTTTTTTTTGCAGACTTTCAGTGGCGTGTTTGGCAGTACACTTGGAACAAGATCCTCAACAAAAGAGAGGCGCTGAAGAGAGTTCCAGTCAAAGTTTAAACATAAGCTGGAGGACGCTTTCAAGGATTTAAAGTTCTTGGAGGCCTGCATTTTCACCAGAAGGTCTCCCTAAATATCTGGATTTCTTTGTGTTCATATCTCTCTGAGTTTAACACCTCAATCTTGCTCATACCAAACCATTCTTTTGTGTAGCCTCTCTGTAGAACAGAATGCAGTGGGTGCTGAACTGAGCTCTGCAGCTCTCTCCATGGTAGCTGGAAGTAAATCCAGTACTCTAGAGGTTAGAAATTGGGGTTTGAGATAGACAGGTTTGATTATTCATACCCTCATACTGGGTATATTCAGTTAAAAGTGGGCTCTGCTGGGTTTCTTGTAGTCAGGTGCCCAAATGCTCAGCACTGCTTCACCTGGCCTGTTTTAGTGGGTATAGGTTACTGTATCCTTAGCAAAATTTTAAAATAGTTAACAGGGCTATTTTTTCAGTGTAAAAAAAGAGGACTTTAGGACACAGTAGGATGTTGAAGTTCATACCTATGAGGCCTGTTAATTTTTATTAAAATTCCTTTTAATCCTTATTGCTTTTTATCACGTTACAGTTTTGTGCATTACACAGCATTGGAACTGGTAATTGGACCTTTTTGTTTGGAACACAATTGGGTTTAATGGCCTTAGGGCCAGGAGACATGATAAAGGCATATTGCATGCTTAGTGTGTTTTAGTTTGGGTATTGTCACTTTCATTGTCTGCAACCAAGGTCATAATTTCTATTAATTTATTCTTTATGTGTTTCTGAAGTTTCATCTCTTTAGGTATGTTTAGGCTTAGTTGTAATCCCAAAGTTCGTGTTCATCAGAACAAGCCTAGTTTGATTTACTAGTCACTGCTCTGGCCTTTAAACTGAAGGTGAAGTGGATTCTGGCCTTTAAACTAAAGGTGAAGTGGATTCCAGAGTCACAAATTAGAAGCTGGAGTAAGGGTGGTGTCCTTTTAGAAACATCATAACTTGAATATTTTCACTGATAGCTGTTAATAGAAAAACCAGCTAATTTCTCCTGTATAATGATAGACAGTTAATTAGAAATACTGACATTTATAGAGAAGAAAGAGGATCCTATGATTTGTGTGCATTACAGCGCTGCTGTAGGAACCTAAATAATTTACCACTGGAGCACCAATTCCTCTTTAGAAAAATAGACTGTTCTTTTCATTCAATTACCTTGAAAAGACTCTTCACTTCATAGTAATCATGTCACCCTTTCCATCAGTCCATTCATGTAGGTATTTGGGTTAGTAGGTCACTGAAACAGATTGAGAGGTGGTAGCTGTAGGATCCTTTCTCAAATGCCATGACAACCAATGCTAATTATACTATCGAAATTATTAATTATGTGTACTCCCAAAGGCTAAGAATGGGCTTTCATTGAAAGGTAATGTAAAAAATTATTTGTCACGTTGAAAATACCATGTTACTGGTACTTCTGGTAAGCAATGATCATTTTAGAGTAAACACACTGAGTTCGTATTTTTGTGTGGAAGGAGGTGTGGGAAGTGATGAGGATTGATGAGGATTTGAGCCATTTGCTGTGTCTTAAGGGGTCCTGAGAATCTGTCATCTTGAGAATATTGCATTGGAGCTGGAAAGCCTGAAACGGTAGAGTTTCCCTCTATATTTGGGCAGTTTTTATAGTTCAGTTACCGTGTTGCAAGCCTAGTTTTCATACACTTCCACACTAGAAGCAAGAGTTAGTAGCTTATTAAGGAACTACATAGCATGGTTTTGATAGGGTTTCATATTTTTCCAGTCAGTGAATAAGGCTGTGCATATGTGGGGCAGCCATTAGATGAGCCCTTTCTTTTAACTACTGTAAGAACTAGTATAAAAAGCTTGGGGAAGTACCTGACATTTTACTCGTCCTTCATCATGTGGATGAAAGGAAATGACATCCTTACTGGCTGGATTGATACCTACTAATTAAGCCCATTTTTTAGAGTTGAATAGTTAATATGCAACTGTAAAAAGAACCTGCTCGAGGAGGAAATCAAAACCCCAGTGTATGCATTACATGTTGTTTGGTCTATCGAAATAGTCGTCTACTGGTCCTCTATGTCTAACTGGTTAAGCAGGTCTTTGTTCCCCAGGAGTAGTTAATGCTTTCAAAAGATAATTCATTAAAGCTGAAGTTCTTACGAGACATTTTGAAACTAGAACAGAGTACGTTAGCCCTTGGGTTATTTTATATAGGTTTCATGTTTTACCTATTGCAGGAAGCAATTTGTAAAGACAAGAACACTGAATCTGAGTCACTTCTATTATTTTTTTTTTAAAGGTCAGGTTGTTTGTGTGAGCAAATGTCAAAGGTGCCATATCAGCTCAGATCGAAGACCCAGCTGGCCTAGTGTCTCATCTGCAGCAGTGGCTGGTCCTTAGGAAAGAGCTGAGAGGAACAGAATGTGAATGGATTTGCCTCATCCTAGTTTCTGGAAGTCAGCATTTTAAAAGCTTGATAATGGAGTTTGTTGTAAAACTTTGGAAATAAACTGTGTCAGCTTGAGTTAGTCTTGTGTTCTTCAACTGACTGAGTTCTTCAGAGAAGTCTGAGTAGTTTTGTGATGTGTGAGTTTGCTGTATGGAAGCTGTGTTTACTTTTCCTTAGTATGTTTTATACATACACTTATTAAGTTTATTCTATATACTTTATTGGAATTTCTGCTATTTCTTATAGTACAGAAGTTGAATCTGTCTGAACTGTAGAAATCTTGATCCCTTCTGGCTTGTAGTCCAATAAAATTCACTAAAAAACTTAATGTCAGTACTGTGGAAGTGTGATGTTGATTTGACCTTTAATTAAGGCTGATTGTAAGAAAAATCTGCTGTGAAAAATTTGGATTTAAGTTCCTTTAAAATTTTTGAGTTATCATTGGATCCTAGTTGTTTGTTTTGTATGTCTCTATTGATACTGTAGGTTGAGAGTCTTTTCTGTAAAGAGCAGCTGTGTTGTGGGATGGTCCCTGAGTTATATATAGTGAAAGAGTGCACAGAATTCATGGAGCTTTTCTGATAGGCCCTCGCCTTCTTTGCATTCTTCTCTACCATCTTCTTGCTTTGCTCCCGTTGACTGACTGTCAGGCTTTCTTGTCCTGATGCTTTTAAAAGCTTATGTAATTTTTATGTCTTTAGAGAAATATTTGGTTGTTGTTTTGTTTGGTTTTGTTTTTTTTCCACTCCTTGTTGGTCTGCATTATGGTATGATCTGTGCTTGATTGGGATTTGAGTGTTCTTCTGTTTCCCTGTTTTGGATGCCCGTGCTAGATTTGGCTGGGGTAGAGTTACTTTTGTTCACAGTGGCTGGAATGGGGCTGTGTTTTGGATTTGTGCTGAACACAGTGTTGATAATATAGAGATGTTTTTATTATTGCTGAGCAGGGCCTGCACAGAGCTGAGGCCTTTGCTGTTTTTCTTGCTGCCATGCTGGTGAGGAGACTGGGGCTATGTGGCAGGCTGGGAGGGGACATAGCTGGGACAGGTGACCCCAGCTAACCAAAGGGGTATTTCAGACCATCTGACATCACGCTTAGAATTTAAAGTGGGGGGGAAGAAGGAGGAAGAGGGGGATCTTTGGTGATGGCTGAGCACTTGTCCATGGGAAGCAGTGAATAAATTCCTTGTTCTGCTTTGCTTGTGTGTGTGGCTTTTGCTTTCCCTATTAAACTGTCTTTATCTAACTGTAGTTTTCTGCCTTTTACCCTTCTGATTTTCTTCCTGATCCCTCTGGTGGGAAAGTGAGTGAGTGGCTTGGCTGCTGGCTGGGGTTAAACCATGACAGTGCCTTTTCCAGGTTTTGAAGAATATGACTGTTCCTTCTAGTCCCGTTCTTCACAAAAAAAAAAAAAAAGAAAGGAGTGTTTGTGGAATGTTAAGATATTTTTTGTGTGGATCAGTACTCTTCCTTTGTGTGCTTATCTAGAAAGTGGCTTTTATTTATTCTTTAGTTGGTTTTAAAGTTCTGCTGTTTTGAGACAATGAGGAGAAAGGAGATGGCTGCAAATGCCCAGTAAGCAAAAGTGTTTGTTTGACCTCTGCAATTCTTTTCTGTTTTCCATCAGATTTTCTTCTTATGTGATAATCTATATGATAGTGTAAGATCAAAATGACTATGATTCAGGAAATCCTGGGCTTTTACCTTCACTGAGATACTTTAATAAAAGTATTAAACACAGAAACCTTGGGATAATCCTAACTAAAACATTTTCGTATTTGTTGGGTAAAGGCTGTCTTCAGTCCTCAGGAAAGACAAATGGGTTTGGTAATCCAGAGTACTATTTAATGGTACTGACTTTTGTTTTGGTTTGGTTTTTAATTCAGTTTGACCACTGCTCTTTGTATTTACTGTGTGTGGCTTAAACACTGGAGTGTTAGCATGGGGCTTGGGAGGCTCGCGTTCATGTCTTGGCTCAGCTCATGGGCTTCCTAGGGATGTGCCTTCATGGTATTCTGGAAGCAGAATTTGCTCCAGAGTGTTGAGAGTGTTCACAGTCTGCTGGAAACCATTTGAAAGTGGTTAGTGTGGTGCCGCGTTAGCTGGGTCTGCTGAGAAGTGGTTAGAGCTTCATGCTACCAGTTCAGACTTTGTCCCCTGCTTGCTTTGTTCAGAAGGCTTGCACTCATCTGGGAGCATGGGCAAAGTTCACTGCTGTCTGCTTGCTAGCTGTAGGTTGAAATGTCTTCTGTGACCTTCAGAAATACAGTTTTTTCTTCTCCCTACCCTTCCTCCTGTAGAAAGAGACTAATGCTTCATTACTTCAGAGTTTTGCTTTAAGGGGTGCTTAAATAGTAGAATGATGCAGCTTGTAAATAGTTGGGTGTGGGAGTTGAAGTGCATTGGGCAAACTTTATCCTGGCACATTTGCCTAAAACCCTTTCTTGATTTCTGATACTGGTAAGTGTATTAGCTTTTTTTTGATAAACGAACAGCTGGTGAATCTGCTTAATTTTTACCAGATGGTCTTCTGAGTTATGTAAAAACACAGAAGCATTCTTATCTCTTCATTTAGAAGCTTGCAGTAGGTGACCTTTCAGTCTGTGTCTTGGTCAATATGCCTGGATGTTGTTTTTTTCAAGTGTTTGTCTGAAACAGAAAGAAGTAAGAGTTAATTTAACAACCATGGATGACTCATAGTAAGAATAGTCTCGCTGCATCAGTAAGTTGTTGAAAGGTTAGAATGAGCAGGGATGCCACAGAAGCACATGTGTGTCGCTGGTGTCGCAGTCTGTGGAGGTGGTCCTGAGACAGGTGGGACTCTGAGATGAGAAGAGCTGAGAGGTACCAAAAAAATCCCATTTTGGAGCATCTGAATGTGCTGCATCTCTTGATAGCCCAGAGGAGAGTTACACATGGATCCTAAATTTGATATTAGGGTACTAAAACCTTTACTTGCTTGGCTGAGCATATTGGTTTAAATTTAGCTGTTTTGGGGGAGCACATGTTATGCTTTGTTTCAGTTGCTTTGAAGTAATTGCCACTGCAACAGTGTATGTGTGAATGTAAAGAAAATTTTCTGCTTTACTAATACATCATAGGTGAATTAGTGTTCTAAATATTTCTGGGTTTGAGTGGACTTCCGGCAGGTACAATCTGTGGCTGTCCTTGGCGCTTTATAGCCTTATAATTATTATCTTTGGTTACTGAGCCATTCTCATAATGGATGGGAAAAGGAAGCAAGGTACTATGTTTGACTGTAGAAACAGGAAACTCGGAGTCGGGTTGTTTAAAACCCCTACCTCCAGAAACCTGACTTAGGTTAGGAATTCTTAGAAAGGGAATTAAGGATTCATCTAGGAGAAGTAGTAGTGACATAGGGGGCTGCGCTGCTATGCCAGGAGATGGAGGGAGGCCAGTCTTTCATCCGGTACTGGTGACACCACTACTACCAGGAGTACCCTGTCCAGTATCAGTCTCTCCACTGAGAAAGTAGAGCAAGTCCAGTGAAGGGTTACCTAGGAGGGGAGGAGAGTGGAGCGTGTCTGGTGTGAAAGGTGAAGTTAAGGGAGCTGTGTTTGTGTAGCCTAGAAGAGAAAGCTGAGGGAGGATCTAGTTGCTGTCTCAGCTGTACAGTGGGTGATAGCAGACAATACAGAATCAAATTTCTCTTGGAGTTGCACAGTCTGAGAGTGAGAGGCAGTGGATATAGGTTACAGCATGGGAAATTATAATGAAATATATGGGAAAAAATGTCCCAGTGAAGGTGGTGAAGCACTTGAACAAACTGCCCAGGGGGGCTGTAGGCTCTCTGGCTTTGGCAATACGTAAAACCTGTCAGGGAGTTGAAGTGTGTCTGTGAACTGATCTGTCTGGTTGTAATTGAAGAGGTGAATAAAACAGCAGGGTAAATTTTGGTTATGTTGCAGGAGAAGTATGGAAGGAGATAAGTAATACCTTTTGCTATATGTCATATGCAGAGAACAGCTCTGAGTGGTTTGTTGTTTTACTGACCTGGGAAACTGAGCCATCCTTTTGAGCAGGTTTGTGGCCTGGTCTCAGAAAGGGTTTTCCATGTTCCTAGCTTCTCTTATCTTGTGAGAGTAAGTTACTGAAGGGATAGTGAATTGATTTTTAACAATGATGTTCTTTGCCAGCATTTCTGATTTCTCTTTAAACCTCATTTATCTATGGAATAGAGTTAACTCTAGTTGTGTTGCTGTATCTAATGATATATATTTATTTGGTGCTTTCAAAAGCAAGTGCTTCCTAAGGTGCTGTCTGGCAGTAGATGGAGGTGTATTAATGCTGACTCCCTGGGTTTTTGTAGGAGAACTACAAAAGGGTGAAAGCTTTTCTTCCTAGGTAATCTGACCTGTTGAATCTTTTGAAGCCTTAATGTAGTTGTTTCTTTGGGCATTGTAGCTTTGTGTAAATACTGAAATGATGGAGACAGAGCTAAAGTTGCAACAAAATGCCGAAAGCTCTTTTCTCGTGTTTCACGTAGCACTGGAGAGTCTGTATTAGCTGTTTTGATGTCTGAGGACTAGGCAGCAGATTGAATCACGGTAGCCTAGTCTTACTCTGAGACGGATATGATATTAGCAAGAGGGGGAAAAGTCTGTAGTTGGCAAGAGGTATGACTCTACGCTGGAGATCAGTTGTCTAAATTTGTTGCTGTTCTGGGTACTCAGAGCTATGACTCCAATTTTATCCTTTTTGTTCTGTAGACTGAGCATGGTACCTGCATTTGCATCTGCCCTAAATTGCTGCAGGAGGCTGCAGCTGAGGATGTTAACAGCAGAGTGCATGGGGAGGTTAGTTAGGCACAAAGTGAGGGGTGTTTTTTTTTCATCTGATTGTTACAGGAGAGAGTGGTGCACCGTGTAATTCAGAGCCATCTGTCTGCCTGATTTTAATGGGCCTGAACCTGTTGTGTGAAATGTTCTAGGTCTAGTTTGGGTTAGCTTTGAGATGGTCCCTTTTAGGAGAAAATATAGCTACTGTTGGTAGCCAGAGGAAATAGGGAATTGTTCAGCAGGAATGTTGAGGGAGACAAACGTCTAAGTCCTCCACATCCAGCTACTGGCCATATGTGGCCTTCTGGATACTTTTGGCTGCTGCGTTTTGCCTTGGTGAGAAGGGGAATAATGCCGCAGGTGAGACACAGATTCTGCCTTGCTGCCAAATACCATTTGCTCCCAGCTTCTGTGCAACAACTGCCACCCACTGTCTGTGAGGGCAACAGTACCCTGACTCTGTCTTTGAGTCAGCAGCAGCTGCTTGTTGCTCTGGCGGCTGGTGCAGCGGTAACAGCCCAGCTCTCTGTGTTGGGAGCAGCAGTTGTCCCTTCCAGCTCCGCCGTGGAACAACTGCCTGGATCCCTGCAGCAGGTGCCGGAGGAGCAGCTGCTGCCAGATGGGGAAGGCAGCTGCTTCCCTGGGCTGTGGAGGTAGGCTGCAGCCTGTGCTGTTGAGGTGGGGGGGTCCCAGGGGGTCCCAAAGCCCAGATCCAGCTGTTACGGCTGCTGGGGTCAGACCACCCTGCAAGGGATTTAGAAGGGCAAGTCTGTTGTCCTGCATTGTGGCTTTCTGGAAGCAGCTCCTGGGTTTGTCTCAAATGCCTGGAAGTCTGTCTGCCCTCCAGCTTTTCTCCTACTGAATTGTTTCCTCAGTGACTGCTTTGCTTCTTTTATATAACAGTGATTAAGGTTACTGTGCCAGTTAACTAGGACCCCTAATAGTTAGGTGTGAAACTTTCCAAGGGTAGGGTCTCCATCACGAAGGCGACATGAAGCTACCTGGAAAAAAATGTGGAGAAGCACTTGGAAGTTGTGTTATGTACAAAACGGAATTTGCCTGATGGAAACGCTTACCTGGCCTGGAAAAGCAGGATGCTGAGGAAGTTGTTTTAATGTTCAATAACTTTGTCTTCAGAATCTGATTTTATGTATTCAGTGCAAAACAGTAGTTTTCTCATTTTCATGGTCATTTTCCTCTTGCGTGGTCTGGAAAAGCACAGAAGTGACTGCAGAGTCTCTGGAGCTGTGAATGGTCAAAATGCTATTGTAGATTTAGAAGAAAAGCAGAGAGAAGGAGGAGAAGGACCTTCTATCTTCTCCTTTGTCCTCCAGAAAAACTTATTTGGTTTCTTTCTGATGTGTAAAGGTTTACAAATCAGTGAGCCTTAAAGGTTTTACCTTTTCTGTGGTGGTTTGTTTCTTTCAGTTTGATGACTTAGAGGATGTGCTGGTTGTTGATTGAATCAAGAGTTAGTTGTATTCAGGTAGAAATTATTTTTTAAAATACTGAATTCCTTTTATTAAGTAGGTCTCTCAGGAAAATAAAGCTGAATAAAATGTGTGAATCAAAAGAAATTCTCCTCAGCTAGTATCACTTTACTTGCTTGATAACAAAGATATATTTTTCTGTCTTTAGAGCTCATCTACTTTGATATATTTTGAAGGATTTTTTTCTCCTTCTGTCTGCACAAATTTAACTTTTTTTTTTTCCTATTAAATTTTTGTTTGTTTGTTTCTTGCTTGGATAGAATGAAAGGAGTAAACATGAGGAAAAAAATCTTTGTCTTCTAAATAATTAAACCCTTTCTTTTAGTCTGCCTTCCTGGATAAGTAAGACATATAGCCTTAAGGTTCCAGGTATCCCCTGGACTTGTACCAATGAAGTGATTTCAAATTTAATGAAAATACAGCCAGGTGACAGAAGTCCATTAAGAGAAGCTCTTGTAAATATTCCAGCCATAGGAAAAGCTAAAATCAGCCCTTGCAATTAGGGATGAGAGACAATCTCACGAAGAACCAGACTTTTTTAATTCTGTTGCTCGCAGAACCTGTTGGTTTCCTGGGTGTGTTTCCCTAAAGAAAACGAAGGCAGAAGCAGGACAGGTTGCTCTGGGACTAACCTGTCACTGCAGAGGCTTTGACATCATGTCACACCTGCCAGTGAGGGGCTGCCTGTCTTGTGTGCTTAATTTCACAGGGAAAATCAAAGACACGCTAACCAAATGATTTTAATTTATCTTGCATGACGTGATGCAGTTAAAATGAAGCAACTTCAATTTTTGGTTGGGTGTTTTTGGTCTTACTGATTGGTTGTGACTTGATACAGGGATTTGTATGTTGTAGTGAGTGGTGACTGAAATTCTGAAATAATAAGATTCTAAAGACTTTTATTTGCTGAAACTGTGACATTAACAGGGTGTTGAGGAAGATCTTGGAATGTCTGTTTTGTGGTTACTTTGATAAGTAGCACTCATTTTTTCACTGTTGTAGTTCAGAAATGTTTGGTTTTAGTTTTATTGACAGCTAGCAAAAGTGGTCCATCTGGAAAGCGAAATCTTAGTTTAAGAATTCCTCAAAATCAAATGTTAAAAGGGATTGTAAAAATGGTGCAAAGATTTTAACCAAAACTGCTTGTCTCAGGTATTATGAAGTCTGATGATTTTTGTTTTCAGTTCATGTTTACACCTGTCTGTTCTTGTTACCCAGTGATTCTGCATTGCTAAGAGAGCAAGAACAGGCTTCTATTTTAGATTGTACATCACCAACATGATGATTTAGGAAGGATGCAGACACACAGGTGAATTAGCTCTTTAATTACTCTGCCTTAACCGTGATAAGTTAACTCCTTTCACAATGTGCTCTGGCAGCAGGGTAAGCTAAGTTTATTTAGTTTTTCTCAAGAGTATGCTGAAGTGAGCTGAATTGACTTGCAATTAGTATGGCCTAAGAGTGGGCATATGGACAGTTGCAAGTCAGCTGAGCTATGGGGCTGATATGAATAGGGGGCAACTAAAAAATAGTATTTGAGCTCTGAATTCTAAGTGCCATGTCCTCAACTTCATCTGTACAGCCTGGGATTGAAAACAACACATTGTTGGTCAAGTGCTTTTTGTAGATCGGAACACGGTGTAGTTCTTTAAAAGGTCATGTGGAGTTTGCAAGGCTGATAAGTGAGAAATAGGAACTCTTGATTTCTGTAATGACCAGATTAAGTGTACTTAATGTAAACAGAATCTCAGGCTGTCACTTCTGCAACTTTTTTTTTTCAAAGACTACTTTGCAGCAGAGATGTCAACCTCAGTTTTAGTGGCAGGTTGTTGGTAGTGTGAGCACTCTTGTGATTTCAGAAATGACAACCTCAAGCCCTGCACTCCTCGAGCTTATCTAAGTGATATAAATGTATAAACATTTGCAAAATAATGTGTTGAAATGTCTCATTTTTAACTTCAGAAGTAACTGCAACGAGTAATGGAAAAGGAGGAAAAATTACGCTTTGGAAGAGCAAAGTGGTTTTTTTTAGCACTGCCAATGCAAAGTGGATGAAATTCAGTATTAACATGATGTGAGCAATGGAAGAAATTTTGTCTTGTTGCAGAGAGAATCAATCTGGTCATGAAAACATTGTGTACCAATAGAAACTGCTGCCTCCCCTCTGCAGGCAAAATTCTCCCTGATCTCATCTTGTGATCCTTGTGGTCCTGCAGACTGGTCCATTTTGTGTTGACATACCGCACGTGGTGCTTTGTAAATGTGGAATTTTTCAGTGTTGAATTTGGGAAGCGAGAATTGAATTTCTCTGTGATTTCGTCTTTTTATGTCTTCATTGCTGGAAACTGGGAGAAAAGTCAGAGCATGGGAAAGATATAACCTGGTGGCTTTTTGGAGGAAAAAAGTGTGTTTGGCCTCCTTCTTTTATCACAAAAAGGGGAAACAGGACTATATGTCTTTGGAATCAGGAAAACTGATCTGTTTGCTGCTGCTGTCCAGCTTTGTATTATTACTGTCAAAAGGTTTGTTTTGGGGTTTTTTATCAGTTTTATATAAATGTTTTATGTAACTGTGTGGTAGCGCAGAAGGAGCATGATCATGTTTCAGATATTGTAAAACTTTGAACTCCTCTTGTGTTCTTGAATATAGAGCACACCTTTGGTCAGGGTGCAAGATAAATTCCAGAAAAAACCTGTTTCCTTTTTTTCTCTTCTAGTGAAATACATCAGATATCCTTTAATGTGAATGGTAGCAAATATGTGGCAGAATGAATAACAGTGCTCTGCCTGCTGAAGTTGTATAGTTGAAAGGGTGTGGGCATCAGAAAAAGGCAGCAGGATGCTGCATACACCGAGTAGAGGTGCTCTTGTGTTTGGAATTAAGCTCAGTTTACAATATAGTGTAGTGGGATGTTAGCATTACCTGAAAATCCTATTGTATTAGATTTCTTGAACTAGGTTCAAGCCAGAGTACAGGGTTAGAACAACATGCAGGTGTTTTGTTTGAAATGAAAACATCGCAAGTATTTCATTATATGGTCTTACTTTTACTTTTAAGTAATTTCACAAGGAGTGTCCATTTGTATGTGCAATAGTAGGCTGATCACTTTGATCATCAAAAATGCCTAATTGTCACCATCTTTTGCTCTTACACTGCGCTGAGTAACACCCAGAGTGGGTAGGGGTATAAGATGATGGTAGAGGCAGTAGGGTTTATATAATGTGTTGTAGTATAATGGCTTTAGACAAAATATTTCAGCTGTTTTAAACGTCATTTTAAAGTATTACCTTTTTTTGTGCTCCCTTCTAAAATAGTGCTTCATAGCTTTGAATGTGGAATTCTCGAAACACCTTTATGGGACCGCACTTTTGTGCTAATTTTACAAATAACTACTTTGTCTTGCTTCCCTAGGTGGCTTGCTCAAGGTTACACAAGAATCTTCTGGTGGAAGAGGGAATTATGTGCAAATGTTTGATGTTTAAAACTTGAAATCCTGATTTCTGCATTACCCTCTCTTAACAGAAATGAAAGACCTATACCTTTCCTGTCATTCTGCTGAAATGAATTAAATTGTAACTATTAATACTCTGATTTTGACCAATGCTTTTAATTCTGTTTACTGCTTCTTTTTATTTGTAGGCATGTACTGGTATTGAAAATATCGATGAAGCTATAACGTTGCTTGAACAGAATAACTGGGATTTAGTGGTAAGTATTCTAAGAAAATGACTTCATAGATCAGCCCCACGTAACAGTGACATGCCATCCTGCTGAGACAGCTGGTAGCTTTATTTCACATTTGGGTGTGTCTTTTATGGCTGGGGCAAGCAGGTTGTTATGTGCAGACTGTTTCTGGTCTGTTAAAGCCTCATCACCAGGTAAACATGAACTGGGTTGTACACCCTGAGCTCTCTACCCTGGTCTGCTCTGCTTGTCTTCAGGCTTTTTTTGATTTCTTGTCCTCTAAAGCCATGTTTCATACTGTGTTTAGTATCGTTTTGAAGGCATCATTTTTAAAGTATTATTAAGGGTAGCATTTTTGGAAGATTTCTTGTGTGTACACACATGGGATACTGAGGGTTTAGGTGCCTGTGTAAGAAATGGAAGGTGAAACAACAACTTCAGTTTTTCATGTGCTTTTAGTTTAGGAATAAGATCATTGCTCTTCCATTGCTTGTGGTTATGCAGAATGGAGTCAGATTATTAAAGCCATAACTTATTTAGATTTGGTGCTATCCAGACACCATTAAAAACAAACAAAAAAACTGCAAACACTCATCCTAAAAAAAGCTGTCACCTATTTTGTAACAAGATTCAATGTGCAGAGAAATAGGAGGAAACCAATAAACCCAGGCAAAATAGTCTTAAATATTTTAATAGTCTGCATAGGATTAGTAAATAAAGAAACTACAAATTTTATTAAGGTTTAAAAGTGTAAAACAGAACAAACTTAATTAAAAAGCAAGTGTTCTTCCTTTACACCGAAATACTCTTGATTTCCTCCTTTTTATTTTTCTCCTTTTTTTTTTCTTTTCTTTCCCAAATGAACTTTGGACCAGTCCAAATTATCAGAAAATTATCATTAAAGGATACTAGATTTTCCAAAATAGGCTATGATGACAGTGTCAGCTGTCTGCCACATTGTATTTCCAGCATATTGTTTGGAATGTTCTCCAATGTTTTATTAATTTCAACTAAATATCACAGAGGTTACAATGGGATTTTAAACTGAGCTTGTTAGAATGAATACTGTGTTTCTTTTAAGGCAAAATTATTGAAATGACATATATTAATTGTAATCTATTGTAAAAAAACCCCGTGTGTACTCACAACACTTGAACCTGTATGTTAAAACAAATACAGAATCTTTATTTTGCAACATATCATGGTATAAGCAAGAGCAAGACACCAGTGAGCAAAAGGGGAGTGAGTGCCTGTCATCAGTGGCTTCAGGCAGAAAATCCCAGGTATTGGAGTTGACAGAGTGCTAGAGTTAAAACATCTTTGGTCATAGTCGTTTGTTGTAGCATGACCTAACTTTTGAAAATTAAAGTGTTTACTGGAAGGCAAGGAATAGCCTTATGCCTTCTGTTCAGGTTGTGAAGTTCCCAGTACAAGACATTAAATCAGTTGGATGTGGTTTTGGGGGGGTTATAAATTGTCTGCTTTACAATAAATGCTCACAGGTTGGGCTGAGTGAGAGAACTGCAATGAAAAATGAGCAGAACAAAGAAGTGTCTTCTGAGACTCCAGAATGAGCAGAAAGGAGAGTGAAATATCTGAAGCTATAGAATGGCTGTGAGAATACCTTTAAATACTGAATTTTATTAGTGATTACTAAATGATCTAGAAGTAGAATGTGGTGGGAAAAGAAGTAATGACCCAAAAGTGCCAGCTTAAAAAAGGCATAGGAAAAGTGAGAAAGGATGAAAAATTAGGGATGCAATAGCTACTTGAGGAAAGTACATAAATCTGGAAATTAAACGGAAGATGAATGAGAAGGGTGCCTGTAGAAAGAAAATGGTAAGTTGTGGGAAAAGATAATAATCTGGGGAGAGTATAAGTGAAGAAGATGCCCTAAGGGTCTGTCAGTAGTAGGACTGGCTCATTTTTATTAAAAGCAGCTTTCTTGTGAAAAAGGGAGTGAAATCCAAGTCATACTAATCTAACGGGGAGTCAGAAGCAGAAGAGTGAAGAAAGAGAAGATAAAAGAAACATGATTGTAAGAAGAGAATGAGTGCTGGCTTGAGAGAATCTAACATCTCTGTTAGGCAAGGGATTTTTGCACTTCAAAAGTACTTGAAGAAAGGCTCATGACTTCAGAGAAATGTGGCATTTTTTTTTGTTTTGGAATGAAAAATGTAGGATCTGTATGTGGTGGCGTTTTTTGGTGTGTGTATATGTTGGGGGTTTTTATACCTTTGATATAGCAGTCAAGTACAGATTCAGTGCCAAGAAACTGGGGAGGAGAGAAGGCTTTGTTTTAATTCAACCAAAAGGTCTTGGAGATGGAAAATGTAAAAAAAATTTTTTTTTTTTGGTACTAATTTGTCATTCAACTCAGAACAAAACATTTTTTTTTTGTTTGTAAGGAAAACAAAACTTGTAGGACTTGGTTCACAGATTATGAAGAAAGTAATGAACTAGTGATGATTTTGGGGGGGGTCCTCCATCACCTTTCGGCCCCCAGTAGGTAAACAAGAACATCATCTCTGTCATCTCCAATTTCACTTTTTGTGCATCTGATTCAGAGGCTTTTAAACATGGATTCCTTTACTTCCATGATGTTGGAAGTAAAATCAGAGCTCAGTATTTGATCAGGAAATCTCCTGTGAGGCATCCATGATAGTAAGAAGTAGAAAGCTGAGCAAGTCCCATTAGGATCTTGTCAACAGAAGTTCAGGGGCACTCCTGCAGCAATAGGGGGAAAACCCAAAACCATAACTTCTTATCTTGAACAGATTGCTTGCTGGCTTTTCATTCAGGCTGTCTGTATCTCAATTCCATTTTCCTGTTTGGGGGAAAAAAGCCGTGCACTATCAGAGGCTGTGCAAGGGACCCAGGTTGAAGAATCCCTTGGGCACCTGTTGCTTCTTGAACTCTTTGACACTCAGCTCAAGGGCATTGTTATTTCCCTGGGACTTCAGCCAAAACAACCAAGAGCAAGTAGTCCTGGGGAGCTGGAAAGCAGAAGGATCCCAAACAGAAACAGGGAAGTAGTACTGACATGGGCTGACAGAGAAGTACATCAGAATGCACAGTGAGAGCAGGGGTTATAAAGTTCACAAAACAAGTTTCTTATGTTGTGCTACAAGTATTACGTGTTTGTGTAAGCTTTTCTAAGGATTACTTTGTTTGCACTGAAGCAATATTCCTGCTGCTTATTTTATCCATACTTTTTTGCCCCCTGGTCTTGCTAGATTTTAGTGTTAAGCGTTAAAATGTCACCAGTGTCTTTCCTTAAGTGAGTGTTACTGTGTTTGGTATCTTTTTGATTTCGTTTTACTCTTAAGCAAAGCTAAACCTGGGTTAAGTGTAAGGAACTCCTTTCTTGGTTTAGTTTTTCTAATAGCCACTTGTTTTTTTAATTAAGAATTAATCAGAGTTCCATTTTCTTTTCAGCTTAGAACTGAAACCTCAGTTTCCTATTTTTGAACTTTTAAAGATTACTCACCCCCAATTAGAAGTCTTCATCTCTATTCCTCTATACGGGATACTCTAAGACAGTATAATTTGCTATCAATTTATCTTCAACTAAATAAACTAGTAAATAAACTGGATTTAAATGTTGCATTTGTTTTATAGTGTTCAAATCATGTTTGCAGCTGTTTGAAGCAGTATAGGAAGCTGTATTTCATAAATGTTTGGTTGCTTGGCATAAAATCAAATAGACCATGAGAGTGCTGCAGAGGAATTCTTCTGCAGTAACGGTGTATGAATTGCTTGGTGGGATCATGAAGGCTAATTTTGCCAATAATTAGTTCCCCTTTGTTGCCTGTGACTTGGCCTTTGTGGTGGTCTGCTGCATATAGAGCAGCTCAGGGGTTTTCTGTGTTAGAACACTGTAGCCTAATTACAGGGCTTATTATAGGTTGGGCGACAAAATGTTTCAGATGTTCTGTGCGATACAGAAGATCAACGTAGATAATGTAATGATTTCTTCAGGCACTCATCTTTATGAAACTGTTCTGCTATAAATGGATCCAGCTCTCTTAAGCCTTACAGGGTTGCTGCTGTGTTATTTCCTGAGTGTCATTTCTTTCAGCTCTATTAATTTGCAGTAATTTTGAACGTCTGAGAAAGCAGAAGTTAGGAATTTCTGCCCGTTGTAAAGTCTGATGGTTTCGTTGCTTGCCCATTTAAATTCTGATCTTCTGTTTTCGCATGCAAAGGTAGAAACGGTGGTATAAATATATCTTAAACTTTGTGCAAGAACAATAAAATAAAAGTGTGAAAAATCCCAACTATGTGTGTGTTGAAATGATGATGGTACATATTTAAAGGAAATGACCCATTAGTGCACCTACATGACCTCATGCAGTGTGGACCTTCTTACACATGAGATTATTTCACAGATGGTATCTTTTTGCTGTCCTGAAATCCAAGTGCTTGCATCTATGCATGACACTTGGTCTGCTCTACCTGTCACAGATTTAATGAAAAACTCAAGTCCTTCATATGTAGCATGACTTGATATTTTGTACTGGTAATCAGAACAGGATTCTTGAATGAAAAGCAAGTATTCACCACATTTAATTTTCTGCTCTTGCCGAGATGACCATTTCTATTGTTACTCCTGATCACTGGTTTAAAATAATTTTTATTTCATATCTTTTCCAATAGACATTGTTATGTAGGTACTTTTTAACGTTGCTTTGAGAAGAAAATAAATTTCATCAAAAGAGCAGGGGAGGGGCTGTTTGTTATCCCATATTCACTTCACTTGTAAATGTGTGTCTAATGGTTATATGTATTAAAAAAAATCCATTTTTTATTTTCAAAATGACCCTTGTGCATTCCTGCTATATTTGGCTTGGTTATTCTGTATTCTGGTAAGGGATCTAAGCCCAGTACAACTTCACTGAAACCACCAGCTTGGTTCACCTGGAGATGTGATGACTTGTAGTTTCTGTCATACTCAGGTTCCGAGAATCAGTTGACAAAAAGCGATTCTGTACCTTTGAAAGAGAAATTATATATTTGGAATATTTTCTTAAATAAAACTCCAACTGTCAGCTATAGTTTTTAATTTTAAATGGATAACTTACACAGTATGTGAGGGGCTTTTGCATCTTGCTTGTAAACTTCTTGAAGAATACTTGCTATTGGTCAGACGAGAATTTTTTTTAACTGTAAGTACTAGTTTTTGTATATAATTTCTTCTATGAAATGTCTTTTGGAAAAAAAAGTAACAAAACAAAAATTGAATTGAGAAAAATTAGGTAGGACATGGCAATTTTTCTTTTTTATTTCTCTTGGAGGTGCCTGTTTAGGTGGGTTTCGTAGGAAAAAATGGGTCATTGAGTCTTGACAGTTATCAACAATCTGTTATTTGTATCTCTTACTGCTTTCTAACCATGAACTTAATTCTTCTGTTTACAGCATGTAGCAAATTTCAGTACAAGTTGGCAAAACCAATACACTGACAGTGTCTTCTGTCTCTTTTTCTCTCTGGTTTGCCCTGCTGCAGCTTTGATGTGGTATCTCTCTGTTTTTGATTGATTGGAATTAGCCTGCCTCCAGAAACTAGGTGATTAATTTAAGTTTGGCACACGGCCATTTCTTTTCCTTAAATGTGGGACAGTGTTGTCATATGTTTAGCAGCTGTCTTGTTTCCTTGCAAGCAGGCTGTTTCAGTGGCTGGGAACCAGGACTTCACATCATGGTGATCATGTTGATCACATTTTGTCTTGTATTGTGTTCTACTGAGAAGCTGAGGGTTTATTCCTCTCATTAAGATTAGATCTGAGGGATTTTCCCTGTGAGGAACACAGGCTTTTCTGTGCATTAATAACATTCTCCCTGTGGCCAAATAAACAGTCACATCTGCCTGTGGGAAGCAGAGGTTTGTACCCCAAATTTTTTTTTAAGGAGCTTTTAAAGTTTTCTTTTAGGACATGTGTTCTCTTGTGGATCTCGGTGTCCTGTGGAACATGTTATTGTCAGCTCAGTTATTTTATGGTCACTGATACTGCAGTGAGTTGCCTGTGCAGCATTCACGACTCTGCTGCCAGCTGAGCAAAGGGAGAAGGAAGGCTGAGTTAGGTAATCACAAGTAGTGTTGGTGGATGGGCATCCCACTGGTGCAGGCGTCCCGTGGGCAGGGTGCCTGTTCTCCAGGAAATACAGGAGTGGCAGGTTTCTCGTGCGTCCAACCGCAGCGTTAATCTCTCCCAGTAGGACACACTGTATGTGAACTTTTCTTTTACAAAGGATTGCAGAAATCCCTTTTGGAAGTCTTTAATGTATTTTTTGTTTAACTAGGCATCCCTGCTTGCAAAAATGGTTGTATTTCTCATTCTTTGTATTTCCAGCTTTTTGCAGTTTCCAAAGTGACATTTCTGTGTCCTTGAGTAATCTCAGATTCAAGCTGTGTATTTTATGCAGCTGGGTGGTAGCAAAGATGACTAGCTAATTCTTAAAAACAGCATGATTATTAAATTAAATGTATTTGTTAACTTTCAGTAGCCTTAATCTCAGGTAAAACAGGTGTTTCCTTTTCATGTATTTTCTGCATTGAAGACTGTATGAAATATGCAGATCTGTAGGGAGTTGTAATCACGATATGGCTTTCCATGGTATGCACATTCATCTGTTAAAAAAACAAACCCAAAACAAACCTCAAAACACCACCATCAATACATGTCAAGGAAATTAAAATTCTTTACTTGCAGAATGCCAAACAAGTGTGCTGCTTTGTCAGCTCAGTGCAGTGCTTCAAGGAAGGCAGATTACCTCTGCTTGCAGCAAGGTAGGCCAGTCTCAGTGGTCTTACCAAAACCAAACTGCTGATTTGAGACTTTTAATGACAGCAGTAGTTGATACTTCAGGTGATGTGGGAAAGTGTTCAATATGTTGCCATTGTGACAGTCATTTCATGTGCCTTTGACCAGAGCAGAGATTGTAGTTGATCCTTGTGCCCTGTGTAAAACAGTTTGATTGAAGACTATTTAAAACAGTAGAATCATGGCATTAAATGTGTTTTCTTTAGTGCTGTTTCATATATGCTTTGTAGTTTTGATTCATCAGAGGAGACTGATGCTCACACTGATGATTGAAAGAAGGTGTAATGGGGTATATAACTTTTCCATACGGTAAAACTGATATAGCTTTCTGGATGAAAACCCTTTTCTTCCTGTTAAACTGGAATAATTCTTCAGTCTCTGTGAAGAAATCTGTATCTTTTACCCCTTCACAACTTTAGCAAATATAGCAGTTAACTTGCAGTAGAGTAGATAGTTTTCTAGACATGAAGGAGATTATGTTAATGTAAAATATTTTGTTTCATAACTATTGATTTTTCTAATAGAAAAAAACTTTATTCATGGAAGGATAACAAACAGATTGAGATTGTGTTTTATGGCTGTATTTTTTTGCTCTGATATTGCATATGAAATTTTAATTCTCATTCTGGCCAGACAGTGAGTGGAGAAGATTTTTAGGTAGAACTTTGCAGTCCATAAGTAAAAAGTAAACTCTGTCTCTCCTTTTCAAATAAAAGATGGAATTTAGTTACTTATAAAATGAGCACCTTTACTTAAGTTTTTCTTGCACAGTGATCAAACAGGCAACAGGACTAATAAAATTAGATTTCTGTTCTTAGCAAAAGACTCTTGTTTTTTGTAATAGAGAGTTTTGTGTTCTGTGAATAAAAAAAAAAGCAGCACCTGAGATCCAAGCAGTGCCTGGTAGTATTGTTGTAGCTCCACATTTGCATCCCCCATAGGTTTTACAGACACATTTTCAGAGGCTGCTACCTCTGTATTGGTAGTTTCTATGAAGACTGTTTAGCATTACATTGTTCTGAAACATTCAAATTTTAGAACAGATTTCTAGAATATATAAATAGTGAAGTGGCTGGTGTGAGTTTATTTCTCTGACTAGTTGAACTGAAAATTGCACACATCCTATAAACATGTGTTTGACAAGTGTTTAGTCTGTCATTGAATCATGCTGGGACTGTGTGAGTAGGAAAAAAACTAAGTAAATTATCGAAGAACCAGCGTCTGTGCCAGTGCTGTGACTGTTTTGCAAGTGAACCTTGGTTGTGAAACATTTTACCGCAGAAACTAGAAGTCATCTAGAGCCACCGGACTTTCAAAGCAGAGTGCCCTAAAAATGAATTTACCTACAATATTACTGAGTATCTGAACAGTTTCTAGTTTTATTTAAATAAAGTCTCCTTAGCTGGTCCTGGAAGACCTGGGTTGCTGCAGCACAGCAGTATAGGCTGTTGGAGGGAGAAATATTGTGAGACAAGTTGCAGGTTCCTCACTTTGGCTTGAGTTTTTCTGGTTTCCAAACTTTTAAGCTAAATCTTGCATAATTATACTTCTATTATGGATTAGTGATTGGGCAGTTGGCTGAGTACAGTTAGGGTCAGTTGAAAACTGCTGTGTAAGATATTATGCTATTATGGCTTTTCAATGAAGGAGCCTCAGTCTGTTGGCAGAAATCCTGTGACTTTTTGTGTCCTGAGATTTCATTCCTGGTGGTATTTTTGAGGAGTTAGTGTGTTGAAACAAGGAGTGATTAAAAAAAAATAATTTTTTTTAAGACTGATCAAATAGTGAGGTAGCTATCCCCAAGCCTATGCATTTTAATGTTGCCATTCAAATTTACATAAAATAATCAGGAGAGGGGTAGAAATGTGGGAGTTCAGTACATAGGTGTTCTTTCAGGCATAGCCTTTGATTTATCTGACTCTCCTACTGTCCAGTTTAATGTTTTAAGGAGTAAAAAAATATGTTTTGATATTAAGCAGGAGCATTCCTTTCTGTTAAGTTAGAAGATGAAGCAGTATTAGGGTCAAAGTTGTGACAAAATGACTAAAACCAAGATACGTGCGTGTGTGTGTCAAACAGAGACCTCATGGTCTACTCTCCCTTTCTAGATAAATGAGATTTGAGTGGGTATTTCAGAATAGCTTATATTCCTTTATTCCTGCTGATACAGAGTCTCAGTTCAGGTAGGTGCTGATCCCTAAGCTTCTTACAAATCTGTACAAATCTACATGTTCTTTACTTTTGTTATGCCAGGAAAATACGTTCAGTTATGAATTTATTACTGAGATTGCGCTTTGGTGCATTAGGCAGTGACAATATAAAATTAAGGAACTGTGCAAAATGTATTTATTTTTTTTTTCCTCCCGGAATTATGGAAGTATATCTAACTGTTGAAAAGCTTCCTAGTGCATTTAGGCATGTTGTAGGAGTGACAGGAAAAAATCTGCTGAAGCCACCAAAGAAGTAGGGAGAAATGGGAAACCACATCTAGAGTGCTAATTGTAAATTATTTCAACGCGTGCTCTCTTGCTGATGAAGTGAATCATCTGTATGAATGTATTCATGTGGCATTTTTTGATGAAATGTTAATTTTTTGCTTTATTAGTGATTCTATTGTTTTGCAGCTTTTCATGAAGTATATTTGTTGTAAAGAAAGCAGGCTGAAATAAAGCAGAATGCATAGAAGACATTTCATTGTAGTTCAATTACAGTTTTTGGTTAAATTTTAACCACGATGGGGACAAATGTTGGCATTCTGTGTAAACTTTGTGGGTGTAACTTCACGTCTAGCACTTGGAAATACTTTTGAGACTTGCAAAGCTGGGAAAAAGCCAGCAAGTACAACACAAGCTACAGGAAAAAGCTGACTCATTCCTTTGCCTTGAAAAGCCTGCCAAAAATAACAAAGGTAGAGGTTGCTTCTCTTACTACTGGGGCGCAATTAGTAATTTTATTATTGCAGTGTTATTGAATTAATTTAAAAATCCAAACCAAATAATATTTTTTATAACTCAAACTCGTAGCAGTCAGGTTTTTTTGAAAGTAATGGTTTCCAAGTGGTTGTGTATGTAGGAAGGTGATAGTGTATCTTGTTTGTAAAAAGCCTCTGGTCTAAAGTAATTGGTGTTTCTGCAGAAGGTTTCATGGAATTTCTTGTTTAGAATAACACAGCTCAAACTTGCCTGTAACAGGCGAGATTTGGTGGCTGCTTAAAGCTGCTCAGAAGCCACATTTTCCTGCTTGGGAATCTCAGAGTCAGATCTCGATGTCTTGGAGCAGAACGAAGTGATGGTATTACAGCTGGCTTCAGTAAACCTTTATTGTATTAATCCACACTGACAGCAGTATTTGACTAATATTTACAGTGTGTTTTTGTCAGCACCAGTTGGTGAAACTTCTGCTGTTTATTCTGGAATTTTCTACCTTTTTTTTTTATTTTATTGATGGCAAGAAAAATCTGAGCGTGGTTTTGCTCTTTATCTGGTTTCCCAAAGTCACAGTATCAGCAGGTCAGAACAAAAGTGATTAGGGGAGCTTTATTTCAAAGCATTTACTGTTATTACTGAAATACATGCACATAGCAGAGCCCTGTGAGTTAGTTTCATTGTAAGAAATACTTCTGTGCTCAAAAGGAACTAATAAATCTTTTTACTTCTCCTGTTTTGCTTTACCTTTGTGTATGAAAGTGTGGTCCTTTGTCACACAGATTTATGGTTTGGAAGCAGTTTGAAATTCACTTTTGCTTTTTTGGTCCTTTCATGGATGCTTTGCCTCATTAAGGCTTTCCTTTATGCCTTATCATTTAATTATTTGTTTTTCTTCTCTGGATAACATCAGTTCAGTTTCGGGTTTTGTTTCCTTTTATTTATTTATTTTTTTGAAAAGCCCTCAATTGTAGAAGGTAGTTGGAATTCTATCCTCCATTTATTCTGTTTGAATGCCAAATAAAAAGTGTATTTTAAATCTTCAGGATAGGAAATTTATCCTGTGAAAGCAACAAAATTAGAGTAAGAATATTTTATGTCAGGGCTAATATCACATTTAGCCCAAATTAAGAGTAGAATTATTTGCAATGGAATGACAGTTATAAACAGAGTAATTTTAATGAGCACTTCTGGTGCTGTGGAAATATAAAATATAAAAGATAAGAAATATTTTTTGTAGTATATCATATAATATATAAGCAATATATATAGATTGCTTAATGAGGGCTTTTTGGTATATTTCACTACACTTTTAGCTTTAAAAAAAAGTTTAATTTGCTTAAATTCAGCAAATCTTGAGTGATCCTCAGGCAGGATGGATTGATAGCACAGCTGAATATTGGCTAATATAGCCAAAATATAACAGAATTTTTTTCCCTACAGAACTCAGAACCGCAGTATGTTTGTCTTGTGTGTCATCTCACCCTCTGTAGTGAGGTTTTATATGTAGGTTTTGGTTATATTCATTTGTGTAATCAGAGAAATAAATCTAAGATTAATTGGTGAAAGGGTCAGGCAAAGATAAAACCAGGTTTTTCTTTGTTTTGTAGTGTGAAACATCAAAATAACCATTTTTTAGTTATATTTTAAAATACAGTTCTACAAGCCGCTGGCACCTCTTCCTCTTAAGACAAGGCTCTTTCTGCTAATGTAGAAAACAGCTTGGGGTGAATTTGTGATTTGGGAGAAGTTGGTTTTATATCAAGGAGATGTTAAATATATAAGAGGAAGAAGAGGCAAAATAAACAGGAAAGACACAAAATGCAGAACGTTGGTTTTTTTAGCTTACCAGACATCTTAAACCGAAAGTAAAATCTGAGTTCGTAGCATTTGGGGAAGAATACAGATTTTTGAAAGTCATAATAAATGAGTCCTTTCATCAAAGAAGGCTTTTACTGAGTTTCATAGAAGTATTTAAATATGTAGTTTAGGAGGCTATTGCGTTAAGTTGAATGCAAATCAAAAATTGTAACTACTATAAATCTGAGTGTGTCAGACCTACAGAAAATGGGAGGATTTGGAAGAAAACACCCCATGAGCGAGCCACTCCTTTATATTTCCCTGTGAGTTTCTAAAGCAGTTGATGCTGTTTGGTTGGACATCCATGGATTTTGGATGAGGTCATCTGCTGTGGCTGTTCCTGTTACCCCATGTCTAGGTCTCATTCGGGTGTTGTGTTTGTTTAATGTAAACCCGCTCAATTTTGAGCTAAACAAATGTAAATCTGTGCGTGGGCTTTATTAAGTAGTCTCAAGTGGGTCTTACTTGCTGAATTCACTCAAACCTAAATAAGGCTTTTGGAATTCTGTGCAAGCAGCTTGTGCTGGTTGTGTTAAGCTGAAATGGTTATTATTTATCACAGTGAGACCTGTGCAGCTCTGATGTGCACGGTATTTACATTTCTGTAACCTCTTCCTCTGAAAGGATTGCTCTTCCAGTGTTACGCAGCTTGAACTTGCTTTCTCCTTTTGCTTAGAGATGTGTTTTCTGCTATCAGTTTGGAAAGTTGATCTTGCACTGTGCTTCATAAAAGCTTTTGCTCTACGTTGGGGTAGAGCTTTGAATTTGAAGAGGAAAATTTTAAAGGGTCTGTATCTAGGGTAGGGTGTGTGATTGTCAGGAAAGCCATTCTGTGGTATGGAGGGTTGGAAAGGAGAAGGAAGGAACAAGAGGTGGGCACCGAGCAAGAGCTCCCTCCTCACCCATTGCAGAAGCCTTTGACTGTGCTTTTGCCTGGGCCTAATTTTAATTGTTAAGATAATTCATCTAAACATCACTTCTAGATTCTGGAAATTTAAAAATTAGCTCCCATGTGGAGTCCACGAAGAGGGAGGAATCCTCTGCCTTGTGTGAATATTCAATCAGTATATGTAGACCTCAGCATGTAAATAATATGATTGGCAAATCCAGTCCATCTTCAGACTTTGTGATAACCACTGAGTATTTACAACTTGTGAGTTTAATGTTTGTGCCATCTAGAATACTGCAATTTGTTGATAATTATTCACAAGACCCTCATTGCCCTGTGATGAGCATCACTGTAAGATGTGCCTAATTGCTTTTAATTGGTTAGCACTGTAATTGTGTATTTTAAGAGAAGTCATCAGCATTGTTGCTTCATGGTTGCTGTTTTCTCTCTAACACTGTTTTGTACTCATAAAAGATAGTCACAAATTAGTCAGAACTGACTAATGTATGTAGCTTAATATTCCCTTGAGGAAAAGTTCTAGATTTCACAGTTTGCTTCACAGTGTTCTATAGGCACTTAAATAATTTCAGTCGGTTTATAGAATACTACAGAATTTTGGATTGCCCAAACAGTTAAGGAATTTGGTAACCTTTCATTAACCCTACTGCTTTTTTGTTTCCTGCAAACACAGGGAACAAAAAAGTTGGATTTAGTGTATTTTGATACTGTAATTTGAAAGTGTGCTGCTGAAACAAACAAACAAAAATATTGTTACTTTGAACCTTTGTAATGGGCATTTGTCAGTCCGGTATTGTATCATGTTCCTGTCTTCCTGTTCATTTAAAAAAACCAAGATTCACAGGAATGTTTATCAAGATACACTTTTGGATGATGAAGTAACAGAGTGCTTGAGTTGGGAAGTTGTTTCTGGATGCTGATCTGGTCCGAAGCAGGTCCAATTAGGTCAGGTTATACAGTGCTCAATGAATTCTTAAATAAACTGTTCCAATTCCTGAATGTATGATTCATATCCCTAAACAAAATGTATAAATCAAGAATAGCTAAATTGGGCTTACAATTCCTTAAAATAAATGGTGGACCTGGTAGTTGTTTGAGTGTTGTCATCGAAACAGAAATTGTCTTCTGTTTCGATTTTGAACAGTCTTATGGTAGAATTTACCTGTATATAGTACTGAGACACACCTGAGATTCTTGGCTTTGGGAAAGATCTTCTGAAATCCCTATAATTTTCCATTTAAGGTGAACTTAACTTGTTAAATAATGATAGTATTAGAACAGGCGAATACTATCGAGGCTGTGGTACCTCATATGCAGCAATGACCCTCGTGGACATACAGTGGGTTCTCCCACAGCATAAGCATGGAATACCACTTCCACTCTCGGCAGTAGGTTTTTGGGAACTGAAGATCCAGACTTGGCATCTTTCTATTTAATAACCAACCCATGAATAGATTTTTGCCTTGGTTATTAAAATTGTTTCAAGCATAATACACCTTTTTAATTGCTATAAAGTAGTCACATAGGCTGTTTCTGGTGATCAAGAATCTGTTTGGAGAGACAAAAAATGTGGTATCTTTGAATGTTTGCATAACCACAGAGATGTGATCCTCTCTCAAAGGAGACTGACACTGAGGAAGAACAGCCTGCAACACATCTTGCCTGAGTAACGTGTTCTTGTTTTAATTTTTTTTTTCTTTTATAGTCACAACCTTCTCCCAATGAAATTCTAAAGCAGATGGTTGATCCTTTTTTTCTTTGCAGGGTCTACTTATAGCTTCTTGTAAGAACATGGATATTTAATATTTATGCAGTATGTGCATGTGCACTGCTACCATTTGCTGTCTACATCATGTTAGTCTTCCATCTTGCTTGACAAACAGTGTCCAGGCTCTTTAGTTTTACAGTGTGGTTAATAGAGGTCTTTCCATCAAAAGAGTACATAATACTGCTGCTGCTTTTTCTGGCTGCTGTGCCCCTTGAATGTCATCAAGTTTACAAAACTAGGGACATGAACAAGTGAGTTATTCAGTTTTAAAGAAAATAGCTTGGAGCCTCTATCGTATTTAACCCCTCTAAGTAGGCTCAGAAGAAGTTTGAGCTGATTTAATCCTCTTGAGACAAGAGCTTTGACAGAAGTGTGGAAATGCCACACTGCTTTATTTCTTCATAGCTGAAGCAGCTCCTTTTCCCTGAGTAAAGAGAATTCTCCTGTGCCAGCAGATCATTATTAGTGTAGGTTCTGTGGTACAAAACCTGTATTTGCTCTCTGTGCCTTACAGATGCAAAATAAAGGATAATTTTGTCTTTCAACCAACAGATAATGTTGAATTAATGACAGGAATTAAATGTATGTTGCTGAAGAGTATGGGAGGGGGAAGCCAATCCTGAAAAACCCAAATAACCCAAAACCTCCTACTCTTTCCTGGAGGTTTGTTAGATGAACACGATCAAGAGCTGTGTATGACTGCAAAAACCACAATGATGATAAATGAGACACATTGTTAAAAAGAAACCACTGATTATTGCCATGCACAGTGGATAAACTGATTTAAAAACTGATCTGGTAGGGAACTTTGTTTTCCCTGTAATTTGATACGGCCTCACGGGTTGTTGCTGTAGCTTATAGATACCTCTGACCTTTTCCTTCTCTGCTTTTTTTACTATTAATTATGCAATATTTGTTTCTAAATGCACGATCTTATTGCAATATCGTAGTAACTTAGCTGAGTTCAGCAGTAAAGCTTTCTGACTTTATGCAGCCTTAACTGTTAATGGAAATTGTAAAAAATCGTGTTTATGTATTTGAAGAAAAAGAAACCATATAATTTAAATCTTGATTACATCTATTTTTGTGGTTTTTAAGCACTTACTTGAGCTACATTTTTTAATGTCAGTTTGTAACAATGACCCGGATCGATGCTGAGTGGCAGTAGTTCAGTGGCCAGTATATGACTTTGTCCTGCTGGAGTACCAGGGGATCTTTGAGCTTCCAAACTTCAGTGTTCTCTTCATCAGGGATTGGACACTCATTCACCAGGTGTTCTGGCCAACAGGGCAGGTATATCTGACGTGCAGGGGTGGATATTAGGAACTGTGACAGTAGAAATGCATGAATTGCTGCTGGTACAGGAGAAAATAGAGATTAGTGGGATGCTCCAAGCTCTCTTTAATGGTGCTGTTAAACCTAACAAATATGTGCCTGTGAACTCAACAGTGATTATAAAGATCATCACAGAGAGAAACAGAATTAGTCTTTTGAGGTCTGTTTTTTTCTCATCTCTAGATTTTTAAAATTTTATTTATTTTATCATTGCCTGTCAAATTCCCTCCCGTGCTAGTCCATCTTGTCTGCCCCCTACTGTGCTAGGATTAAAAGCCTGAAGTTAGGTGGGGTTCTGACATCCTTGCTCCTGTGTCCTCTAGCGACAGTCAGAACAAAGTTCAGTCAGCTGAGGAGCTGGTGTGTAAGTCACCTTCACCAGCTCACATGGTGTCACTCCAACTGCTCCTTGAATCTGAGAAGTCCTAGCAAGGAAATAATTTTTTTGGTGGTTTGAAGCAGTATGAAATAAGTTGGCTTCAAAATACTGTTTAAGAGAGTCTTACTTATTTTCCAAACTTTTCCCTCATCCTGATGTAATTTCAAAGTTTATACAAACTACTATAGCATCAGATGTGCTGGAAATGAACTTTCTGCAACATAGAATGGAGCAATGATGCGAAAGACTAAACAGAAATTTTGTCAGAAGGGGGTTTTTGAGCTTGCAACTGGGGTATGTTGGGCCTATTTAAAAACATAATGTCTTTTAATATGAGATGGAATTCATTAGGATATTTTTATAGTTAATAACTCTATAATTTCAAATAAGACCAAATCTGAATGCAGATAGCCAGGTCTGTACGTGCACAAGTAATATTTGTTTATTCTGATGATCTGGGTGGCATGGCATGGCATTTAACTGCATAAACGTTACTTAAAAAATACTTCCTCTTCTACCTGAAGATTGTGTGAATTTCTGGGTTGGTCATTTCTGTGATTCCCTGGCAGATGAGTGCTCTGAGGGGGCCGGGTGGTGTCTGTGTGTGTGAGCTGCGAGCAGGCTGTCGGGAAGGGCGTGGGTGGGATGGAGCCATGTGGAGCTGTTTGCGCCGACTTCAGCAGTTTGTGAGCACACGAGGCTGGCAACATGCAGTGTGTGTGCAGCTGGGCAGCTTTATGGGTTTGTGCAGGCCTGGTACTTCTGGGAAACATCATGTTTTCTGTGTACGTGCTGTCTGGCTGCCCTGGCTGTGCACAGTTGGCTCAGTGTCTGAGGTGTGTGAGTAGCAAGTGTACAAAGTGTTAGATTTGACTGAGCGTGGGCCACGCAGCTTTCATTCCCATCCATCCCACCTGGTAAACCCATCACACGCATGCAGGAGTCTGAGCTTCAGTTCCTGTTTGTTTTCACTTAGATGTGGGTTTTATTTTATGCAGATACTGTAAGGAGAATAGTTTACCAAGAATGTTCACTGAATGGAGAGCATTTCAGGGCATATTTTGAAGCAAGTTGATCACTCGTTAAAACACATTATATAAGTCCTGGTGTATTTTTGTTGTTCTGTATGCTTGACTCAAAATCTCTTTTCTGTTCTCAGGCAGCTATAAATGGTGTTATACCCCAAGAAAATGGCATTCTGCAAAGGTAAGCACACGGGACTGGAGTATTACATGCAGAGAGTGATGCTGGGTAACAGTTACATTTTTTTTTCTTCCTGAATCCTAAGAAGATGAGGTAATTCTCCTTTTAAAGCTCTTTCTGGAGCCACAAATTCTATTCCTGGCTAAGCTGATTTAACATTCAGTTTTTCCCATACTAGTGGAGGACCAGCTCAAACATCTATTCAAATCGGTTAATTTTTATTTTGAATTCATTGGTTTCTGGGTCACTCTGTGCAGGGTTCTCTCTACTGAGGCTGGATGATGGTGTGCTTCTGGCTAAGTATTTTCCTTTTCCTTATGCATTTTTAAAGGTATTGATATTCCATGCTTGGCTGTTCTTGGCCCAAAGTGTTTGTATTTTCAAAGTTTTTTGTTTTTTTTTAATTGAATTGAATTACAGGCAGCAGAAGCTGTGATAGATAAAGTAAGGTTGTTGCCTTCTAAAAGTAGTTTTACTGATTTTTCTTTCAGTTTCTGAATTAAATTTTGGCTTATATACTCATGCTTGGATGTCTTGAAGTCACTGAAGCTTGATCTTCTAAGTGCTGATGAGGCAACTGAAAACAGCAGAACAGGAATTGAGCTACCTGAGAGAGACAGTAAAGTAGTTTAAAATTTTGTTCAGAAAAGTACTTAATGTACTATTATAAAAAGTTTAATGATGACAAAAGATATATAATGTAGGTGAAGTGGTGGTTTGACATGTGTGTCAATACTTACTAAAGCTATCATTAAATGGAGTCAGTTTTTGATTGAGGATAAAACTTTATTTGCTCAGTAAAGTTACTAAATATATATTTCCTGTAAGGCCTACTTAATCAATTTTAGACCAAGTCTTGGTTGTATTGAGCACTTTTTCTACTTATGTTAGTGAGTCCTGACCTCAGTGAATTTGTAGGCAAAATACCAGAATGTTTGATTGGGTGAAAGAAACGGGGGAGTAGTTGTTGTAGTTCTGCCTGACTTGGATGACAAGCTGGTCCAGTGTCCATTTCCAGCATTGTTCCACAGTAATTCATCAATTTTTAGAAATGAGTAGGTAGTTAAATGTGTTCCAAATGTTTTGGTTTTTTTAAAAATTATTTTCTTTTTCCCTTCCAATGGAAGTGGTTTAAAGGGAGGCTTGGTAGACTTAAAGCCTGATTTCCGGTGGTTTTCATACGAGGCTTATTTTACTGATATGAGGCTTTTTGTGTTCCATTAGAGGTTGCCAGTCAGATATGTAGGATGCCTTTTATGATGGAATCAAATAAAACTAATAACTGGACTTGAAGTAAGTTAATTTATTGAAGTGAAAAAAGTACGTTTTGTTTTATAGTTCAGTTGTTTGTTTTGTAACCCAGTCTTCAGAACTGGGATATTCATTGCTTCTTGGGTCTATTAACAAAATGGTTATAGTACTAAATTCACAGTTAGCAATCAGATTTAAGACAATAACGTATCACTTGGTACTTATACTTTTTTTAATCCTGAAAATAAGGCTATTTCCTGTACTCTTTAGACTTTGGGGCCTTTGACTTTTGCGCCATGGGTCTCTGAGTGTGGGTCTTTGTAGCTGGGAATTCATCCTTCCTAGCCTGCTGGTGTGGGAAGTGAAGGAGCCCCTTGTTTTACAAGCATAACGTGTGTTTTTGTTTCAAATGTGGAAGGCACAATGGTGGGGTTTGCAATAGCTGTGACATGCATTGCCATCCTCATTTACACTTTTTAAAGTTCAGGCCTCCAGATGACAGATTTGACTTGCTGTAGGAAGCATTTCCACTGAGAGATCTCATGGTATTTTCAAGAGGGACAGAAGGCATTTTTCAAAGAAGTTCTGTTGAAGAATGGAAATGAGACAATCTGTGTCTCAGCATTTCCTAAAAATCCTTCCTTGCTTGGCTTCCTTTTGTTCAGTGCGTACCTTTTCCTGTCTTGCATCCAACCATCCTGATACCCTGTAAGTGCCCAGCACAGATGATCTTCCTGGTAAGAACATCTGAAAGGCAGAGCTTTAGGCTTATCGAAGGAAGGGCCAATTTTGATATGGTCATAATCCTTCTCAAGATAATTCTTGTATTAATTACGTAATGATTTTTAGTCTGAAATACTTGCTTAAATGCTGGTTTGTCATTTACGCTGATCTCCTGTAGCACGTCTGAGTCCTGAAATATTAATGTTGCTGATATGAAAGTTATTTTCTAGTTATGAATTAACAGTATATTCAGATATGACAGTAGTTATTCAAGAGGTGATGTGCTGTGCACCATACTAAGGGAATAACACTGTCATTTCACTTTGCTAACTTTCATTTATATGTATCCAGCTATTCGTTTAAATCATCTTCTCTGCATGTCTTTCAGTGAGTACGGTGGAGAGACTTTACATGGACCAGCCTATGGCCCCACGAGTCATTCTACAGCAGCTTCAACTCCTTCCTCATCCTCAGCATTTCGCCATGTAGTGCCATCTAGACAAATAGTGGAAAGACAACCTCGAATGCTTGACTTCAGGGTTGAGTACAGAGACAGGAATGTGGATGTAGTACTTGAAGACAGCTCCGCAGTTGGTAAGGATCTGTACAAATTAAATGAAAACTGCTGTCGTAAAACGAAAACAAACTTAAAAAATCCAACCCCCAAAATTCAAATCCTAAAGCAAAGCAAAGCAAAACCCCTCAGAAAGAAAAAAAATCCCCCCGCCAAAATGCAGCCTCCACAGCTACTAACCATTTTCAAATCTCTTTGCAGCTTTAAAAAAACAAAATTTCACTAATCCATTGTAAAGGTTAGTGATCTATCAAATATTTATTTTGAAATCTAGTTTTCTTATGAACTTGCTTCAGAAACCGAATGGAGATTAATGATTAAGTTTAGGCATGAAAATGTAATTTGGGGCAGGATTAGTATAGATGCAATCTGTTAATAAGCGGATGATCTTGGCATTTCCTCTTCGCATCTGTATGGCTTCTCCTTCTGCATAGGATTAGTGACAAGATTAGAAGAATTCTTCCTGGTCTGAAGAACATCGTTGCATTCTTCTCTGCTCAATTTTCATTTGATTCTTTTGTTCGAATTAAGACTTCTTTTATGAGTTTTAATGTCTTTATCCTAAAACTCTTACATTTTGTAACAGTAAGTTAGAAATAATGCTGTCGTTAGTGTTATTTTTTTGCACTCCCCAAACTGTGAGTTAATTTTACTTTTGCTGAGGAAGAAGAGTATTTTTTATTTATTTTTTGTTTTTAGTGGAGTGCTTATATGGATCCATATAAGGAACTACATGAAGAAATACAGTTGATCAAAACAGTTTTCCATGCTGCAGCCTTTTTGTCTGGGATGAAATTTTCAAATCGGAACTTTTGATCCTTGTCTTTTTAGGTGGCTGGTGCCACCTAGTGGTGATTAGTTTGAATTCTTGATGCGTGTTCCGTGTTTTCCATTGCACTGTTGCATCCATGGAAATTCGACATAAAAATCTGATCAAATCAGGGTTTTGCAGCCATACTATTCTGCTTTTTCTTTTCTTACTGACTTCTTAATGGCTTTTACCTGAAAGCTGTAGGGCAGAAGGCAGATCATGTCTTCTGTATTTTGGGAAATAAAGACTGAGGGCAGGCTTGTGTTTGAAACCTTTGAGTTTAAAGTCCTGAGAGGAGTGAGCAAGACAATAGTAGAATTTCAGCTGTGGACTTGAAGAAAGAGTATTTTTTGCTTCTTTGGGGATCTGCTTGGCAGGATCCCTGGAGGGCAGATGAGCTTAGGGGAGCTGGTTGATCTTCAAGGACAACCTCTTCAAAGCGCGAGAACATTTCCTTCCAACGTGCAAGAGGAGCAAGCATGGCAGAACAACAAAGAATTTCCAGCTGAGCTAAATGCAAAAGGAAAGTACACCAAAGGGGGAAAGTAGTGATGGGCTACCCAGGAGTAACACAGAGATGTTGCCAGAGTGTGCAGGTTTGGAGTTAGGAAGACCAAAGCTCTGGTGAAGCTGAAAACCACTGATGGATTAGAAGTGTTTCTGTAAGTACATCAGCATGAAAAGGAAGGCTAAGGAAAATGTGAACCTGCTGTGCAGTGGTGATTGCTGAACTTGGTCTGTGGGAAAATGACGGAAGAAAATCTTTCTGGAAGCACTTTTTGAGCGCAGGAGAGAAAAGAAGGTGATTTGAAACAGCCAGTGTGGATTTGCTAAAGGCAAATTGTGCCTATTCAGTCAGCATTATTTATTTGCTGTTTGTGATTTGCTGACTGGCTCTGGGACAAGGGGAGAACAGTGGATGTCACTGTGGCTTTAGTAAGGCCTTTGAAATACTCTGCTGTTGTATTCTTCTATTCATATGGTTAAGATAAGGATTGGATAAAAAACTGATCAAAATAAATCTTAATCTTATCAGAGAAAGTGCTGATATTCTGAAGGGCAGGGCTGCTGTTTAGAGGGTCCTGGACAGCCTGGAGAAATGGGCTGACAGGAGCCTCATGAAGTTCCAAGAAAACAAAGTTGAAGTCCTGCATCTGGGATGGGATAACTCCGTGTATGCCCATCTGTGACCTGGCTGAGGGCTGACAGGTTAGAAAGCAACTGAATAATGAAAGGGATCAGCAGTGAGAAGACCAGCCATTCCCAGGCTCTGCTGGCAGTGTAGCCAGTGGATCCAGGGCAGTAATTATTATCCTCCATTCAGCACTTGCAAAGCTGCATCTGGAGCGCTGCATGGGATTTTGAGGTCCCCAGTGCAAGCAAGATGTCGATATTCCACAGTAGGTCCAGTCGGGGCTTTGGAGCACAGGGCTAATAGGAGACGCACAGGGAAGTGGATTTGTTCAGCAGGGATTAGGTGTGTTCAAGAGCCAGCTGGACAAATCTTTGACTAAACTGGTTTAATTAGATCTTTGAGTTGGGCTTGGGCCAGCTGAGCTCCTGAGGTACCTTCCACCCTGAATTATTTTATAACTGTAATATAACTAAAGAGAGAGGAGAGCATAAAAATGTACAAAACATTGAAATGCTGTCAGAGCACTCAAATTGTCTGAACATTCCAGTTCTTTAGGTCAGGACTGTTGATAGTGGAATTTGGTATCAAAAATAAGCACCTTCTTTGTTGCTGGCAAAGTTTGGTGCTCCAGATAACATGCAGCTGCAAATGTGAATGTCTAACATATGCAGAATTATCCAAATATATGTCCAAATCATCAGATCCTCATGTGATTCTCCAATAATTCATGCTTTGTGATTTATTTTTTTTAAGCTTCATTTGCCCTTTACTGTTTCAAGTGGGTGTTACAAGAGTAACTAGACTAAAAATGATTTTGATAAGTAAATTTTTCCTTGGTATTGTTTTTTAATTAAAACTCAGTACTGTTTGAAATAAAGCAGAGAGTGTGTGTGTACTTTATGTATTTTCTTTGTTTTTCTCTTTAGGAGATATCAAACATATTCTAGAAAATGAACTTCAGATTCCTGCATCTAAAATGCTGTTAAAAGGGTGGAAGACTGGAGATGTAGATGATAGTGTAAGTTTTCAACTGTGTTTTCAGTTAACTGAATTCAGAGTTTCAAACTGAGCATCTGTGGGTGGGGATTACAATGCAAGAATTGTGAGTTTCAAACAGTGTCAGATGTCTCGGGTGGCACAAAGAACTCTTAATCTAAAACATCACCAAAAAAAAAAATCAGGACAAATCACTTTAGTTTGTGTTGGTTTTAGATGTAACATGGCCCCCTACAGAAATGATGTTTTGAAGTTACAGTAAGTCTATCTTGAAACAAAGTATTGGGTGATATTGTAAATAAATACCAATAATTAAAAGAATTGGTGAATGTTTGTATTTATAATGATTTTTCTCCCCTCAGACTGTTTTAAAAAGTCTACACTTGCCAAAAAATAATAGTCTTTATGTTCTAACACCTGACCTGCCTCCTCCTTCTTCAAGTCATTCTGGGTAAGTCTTTTGGCCATAAATTCTGTTTGTATGACTTGTTTTTTGTGGTTTTTATGAAGCTATGGATATGTGCAGGGATCTGCAGTCAGTAAATACAAAGCATTTTCACTGCTCTAGTAAGTGTTGGGATGAGCTACATCAGCACCTCGTTGATGAAACGAGGGTTGTTGGGGTTTTTAAAACCATGATGTGGTACATGAACCTCTCGGGTGCATACAGAGTTTTACACCTCCCAGATGTGATGACTTTATTTAACAGAACTCCAGTCCCTGTGCAAGTGAGAGCTGGCTTTGCATAAGTTGCTGCATTGTGTTGGTTCATTTAATGTATCTTATAAATCTGTATAAATCATTCCCAGCAGATCAGAATTTTCTTTCTGGAATGTTTGTTACATTATTTTATCTTCTTGGACTTTTAAAATGTATGTAGATAGGCTAAATAATTAATTTCCTTTAACTGAGCAGAATATCTTTTATTACTGATTTGAACGCTCAAGAAGTAAAGAGCTGAGTGTTCATATGCCACAGAATCATCAAGGTTGGAAGAGACCTTCGAGATTATCCAGTCTGACCATTAACCCAGCGCCACCATAATCAACCCTGAAACAAATCCCCAAGCACCCCATCCAGACATCTCTTGAACACTTCCTGGGGTGGTGACTCCCCCACCTCCTTGGGCAACTTATTCCAATGCCTGACAATTCGTTCAGTGAAAACAAAAATTTCTAATAACTAATCTGAACATGGTGCAGTTAATAACTCATCTCCCCCGGTGCAACTTCAGGCTGTTTTCTCTCATCCTTTCACTTGAGACATGGCAGAAGAGACCGATGCCCACATCCCTACAGCCTCCTTTCAGAAAGTTCTAGAGAGTGATAATGTCTGCTTTGAGTCTTCTTTTCCCCAGGCCAAGCACTCCCCGCTCCCTCAGCTGCTCCTCATCACACTTGTGCTCCAGACTTTTCACCAGCTTCGTTGCCCTTTTCTGGACACGCTCCAGCACCTCAGTGTCTTTCTTGTCATGAGGGGCCCAAAATGGGACACTGGACTGGAGGTGTGGCCTCACCAGTGCCCGGTACGGGGAGCTAATTAATTACTTCCCTGGTGTCCTGCTGGTCACACCATTTCTCATACAGGCCAAGGGGCCATTGGCCTTCCTGGCCACCTGGGCACACCCTGACTCTTGTTCAGCCACTGTCGACCAGCACCTCCAGCTCTCTCTCTGCTGGCAGTGAATATTGTGAACGTTTGCAAATGAAGCGGTGTTTTAAGGAAGATGCTCTTATAAAGTAATTTGCAGTTACTTAATTACTTTGGTTCGTTTTCTTTCCTGCCCTTTTTCCCAAAGGCAGTCCTGTATGTGCTTTTTACCAGGAAAATGGGAATTTTATTCGGTAGCCGCTAGAGGGTGCGCGGGAATTGAGCCTGGGAAAGGAGCTGCTCCGGACCAGCCAATGCAGGGAGGGAGGGATGGGCTTGGAATTGGGCAAACTGCATGAATTTCAGGTTGTCTGAAGAGGGAGTTGGCTTCCTGCCCTTGCAGGAGATAGGAGAATATTCTGCAAGTGCAGTCGTATTACTGGTGAAGGGAATTCTTTGGATCAATAGAAGTTAATAACTGGCATCCTAATGACTAAAAGTACTTTATGTATTACTGAAAGGTACTTGTGCACATTACCCTGTAGTCTGTGAAGGAAATAAGAATGCTGATATGAATTATAAAAACAATAATGAAAAGAGGAGCATTAAGAGAGGGAATAGTGGCACTTGAATCAAGGGTGGTGAGCTGCACATGAACTATGTGCAAACAGGAGCTGTAGCTGTGTGGGAGGACAATAAGCCATTGTACTTTAGCAGCTATTTGAAGAACAGTGAAAAAACCCTGTAGGTGGCAGTTACTTGTTTCCAGTTTCAAAATTTTCTACCCAGGTATTGCTGTATATTGTAATTAGAATGTCTTCAGTTCTGGAAAGAAACTGGGATCTGAAGAGTGTTGTTTGTTGCAACTGCAGTAAAGTATATAACAACAAACTGTTTAAAAACAGTTTTTTAGCCTTTTTTATTGGATTAATAGTTTTAAAGAACTTTACTTGTTAGTAAAATCAAAGTAGTTGATACCTTTTATAGTTTATACTTGTTTCATAGTGGAGATTAGTTCTGGATATTTTTAAGATAAAAGTTGGTAGCTTTGGGATAGCAAATGATGACTAATTAGTGGCTATTTAAACACGGATAATTTGAAGGCTAGATCATCTCCCTGAAGTCATAAATTCTAGATGAAAGGGGAGGTTTGCCTCCAATTAAAGCATCAATGCAGATCAAAACACATCTAATTGAAGCAATGTACCAAACCCAGTTACACTGTTTACTGCCTACTGTTAGGTCAGTTATTATTCAGATTAGTTTGTTACCCACAATTTTTGAAAGCATCTTGCTCACATCTATTATTAATGGATGTTGAAGAACTTTGCCTCTTTACTTTGTGAGTTCATCTGTTGTTTTCTTCAAATGCCTTCTATTTTGAACTAGAGATAAATAGTTGTGATTTGAGTATCTTCAGAAAGTGATATTTGAAAAGCCTGAGATTCCAGTATGGGGTGTTTTATCTATCTGTTCTTTTTAAAAGGAACAATCTGGTCTCAGCTCTGTAAACTCCAGTTTGTGCCCATTCTTTACACTGAGGCAGAACAGTGCCTGAAACATCCTTTTCCAACATATTGGTAGGTAGGCATTGAAGTTTTATTGTGACAGACTGAATGGGCTTAACCCAGTACTGACTTAAAACCAGCATCTAAATGTAGTGGCAAAGTGATCCTGCAGTTTAAACAAAAAAAAAATCTCCTAGGGCATCTTCGTTCACCAGTGGCCTATCTAAAGCTGTTACAGGTAATAGAACCCAGTGAATTACTACTGCATGCCAGTAAATTGAGGTGTAAAGATGAAATTTAAATGTCAAATACCACCTGTACAGTTCCATCCTGCTTCCACAATTTCAACAAATCCATACTTATCCATGCACAATATCCAGAGCAATAACCATGTTCTTTGAGTTGTGGACATAATGAAATCTGATTTCGAGTGAATTCCTGCCTCATCCCAGCTGCTGCAGCAGCTCAGTCTTCTCCATCCATGCTTCCTGTGACTTCACCTACCTCTGATGCTTCCTCCAGTTCCTCTTTTTTTTCGCACCTGTGTAATATTTTCCCCCTTGCATAGAGTATCCACCTCCAGTTGGCAGTCAGGTAATGTCAAAGGAAAAGTGAAATCATGTGCTGTGTGTAGTTCTGATATCATTGGCCAGAAGACAGCTGGATGGAGTATAAAATACTACACTTGTAATACGGCTAATACCTAGTACAGCCTTTTACTAAAGTGGGTGGTAATTTGGGTCCCTTTCCTCTACTTGGATGTTGATTTATACTCAGTCTTTGAGACCTTTCTAACACTGCCAGACCTCCTTAAAACTAGTGACTATGTTCAAAAGTTACCAGATGGGACAGGTGGGCGGAGAAGAACATGATTTCCTTTGGAAAACAGTCTTAAAAGGAAAGATGCCAAAGAATGTCCATCATTTAGTCATCCAAGGGGAGAGATCCCTTTCACCAGCTTTGTCAGATTGGATTAATCACTTCCTCAGCGTGCAGTTCCTTCCCTTTGTTGCCTTGGATGCTTCTTGAAAGCTGACAATGGCCAGTTCAGGAAATAGGTTTAGGAGAATGCAAGAAGAAACATCAAAAGTGTGGGCATGAGAGTCTGGCCATGGAGTTGAGTCATCCAGATTGTTTCTCCTTCCTATTCTCTATGTTCTGGGAGATGCTTTTCATCAATTTTTTGTTGTTGTTGTTGTTGTAATTTTAATGGCTATAATGTGTTTTAAATTTACACTTTTTACACTAAATAGCTGAAAGTCTTAGATACTTTATCTGATGAATCACTGCAAAGTTCAAAACAGTTAAAAGCCCAGGTTGCATACCTTGGGGATTATTAGAAATAATGTATATTTGTTAAATGATTGTAACTTATTGAGCAAGAGTAATCATCTGTATGGATAAGAAAAAAACCCCACAACCCCCATCTTTCACGTAATGGGTCCATGTATTGCTAAATGCTTTAGATTGTTGCAGAGCAGTCGTGTTGGTGCCATAGTGTCTTGTATGTTATCAACTGTAGCAGAGTGTTAATTAAGAACGATGTAACCTGCAGCTCCAATTATTAGTGTTGTCTGTTTAGCTGGACAGGAGCAGTGCCTTGCTTTAGTTACTTTGAAAACTTCCATAAGAATGGTAAGATTAATGTTTTATTTTCACATCTGCTCATGAGACAGTTTAAAAATCCTGAAGTTTAAAATGCAATAGAATGTAAACAAAAGGGCTTCTGCTCATTTACATGTTAGCCAGATTTGCTAACTGATTGCTGTTTGAACCTAATCTACCACCTCCTGCTGCATTAGCTACAACAAACATTACATTTACATACTGATTTCTTATTTTGTTTTAATGTAAATAATCTGTAATTACAGTAAATTTGGACTTCTGTTGACATGAGCTTGTATAAATCTGTAAGTTTAAAATGGAAATGTTAATTACTTTGTGTCATACCTATTTATATAAAAATCAGAGATTTTGGGGAAATCTCCCTGTGACTGAGAAAGATCTTGCCTAATGGAAAATACTGAATGTATTTCATAGAAACTCACAAAACTGAAATGGAAAGAAGCACTTACTTGATCACTGATTAAAGATATACTTTTATTCTCAAAGTTTAAAATGTATTAATAAAATTTCAATGAAAATGCTATTAAAAGGCAAACTATTACATCAAAAATCAAAGCATTAAAGCAGTCACTTAGCAGTAGATGGAACGAGTTTGGTTTTTGTGTTTAATATGTCCGAGTCTCTTGCTACAACTGGTCAGAGCAATGACCGTGCTCAGGTCTATTTTCTTTTGTCTGTTCTTGAACTTCTCTTTTGAGTGTCAGCAGAGTACCTCACATGGAGGATTGGTGCCCAAAAATACAGGTTCCCTGGCCTCCTGTACTGAAAAGTGAATGTGTAATTATTCAGCTGAGGTAAAAAAGTTGCAATGGCAGCATATCACCTACCAGCAAATGCTTTTGAAAGCTGAGTTTTGCAGTAGGGGTAAAATGGTGCTTGCTAGAGTGGCCTGCTTTAGTCCTGTTTCTAGAATTTGGTTTTCTTCTCCCAATAATTCCCTCTTAGATTGATAAAATTCTCTTAGCACTGATGGCAACAAAAAAAAAAGAAAAAGAGAGAAGAAAATCTGTCTTGACTTTAGTGCGATCTGGAGTTTGGCCCTGACTTTTTTTTCTTTTTCATGCAGATATTTTATTTGGAACGTTGTAGTCAACTAATAACATTTGTAGGAAAATTAAACAGCTGCAAACGTGAAGCCAAAATTTTAGACATGTGCATTGTATTCAGTCTTCTCAATACAGTTGTGTGGACCTAGAAAGAAATACACTCCAGCTTATTGTCACTGAGAAGTTTCCTTTAAATACTTTTATATTGTAATTCTATCATAGCCTTAATGGCTGAAAATACAATTGTAGGGCATGGTATATCTTGGAAGCAGAGTTCTACTGGCACAAATAATTTGGGGTAATCTACATCCCCAGTTGCTGGAGGAAATGAATATGGGAGGGACTGCCATCACTGGCTGTCCAGCTGCGCGTTCAAACCCTGCAGAGGAGCCACACTGGCTCCAACACTGGCACCAACCACCCATTGCATGTGCCATCAGTTCTTCCTCCCTTTCCCTTTCCAAGTCTTACAGCTGTCAGACCATGTGAGATTTTGATGTAGGAGCTCCAAGGACTAGACCAGTTGACCCCTGAATGTGTATGTAAGCAGAAGTAACATTCCTCAATATATTATTTTTCTATAAATGAAGAAGAAAAATGGAACAATTAACTATGCACTTTATTTGCTAACATTTTCAAATCCAGTTTTTCTTCACTTTTTTGCAGGTTTTTGGTTTGGTTTTTGGTTTTTTTTTTAAGCCAACTTAATTTTCAGCCTCTTCTTTCCCTTTGGTTGTCTATGAAAATGTACTGAGAATTTGCTTGTTAACAACCTTAGCTTGTGTTGCTTAGAAATCCCAGAAGAAGAGGTGTCAAAATTGTTAGTTACTTCAAAAATTAAGGCTTTTAATTTTTAGGCACTTGATTTAAATTGAGTCTGTTTGAAGAGTATTTTTTTTCATTTTCTAAATACTTCCTGCTGTCACAAGTGGAAAGCCTTTCCTACGAGCGTTTCATTAGCGTGCTGTATTTTGGGTGGTACTGAAGGGTGTGTATCGCACATAGCTGGAGAGACTGAGGGTTTGATCGGACTAGGCTGTTTCCTTCTATGTTCACATCAATTACAGAATGAAAACGTGAGTCATGTTATCAGTTACCATCTACAGGTTTTTCAGATCGAGTCAGAATTAGCTATAACAGAGCCTTGTGTGAGTCTCTATGGAATCCAGAGCCTTTCACATATGTTGTAATTAATGTTTTCAGAGCGATTAAATACGTCATTTGCCTCCAGTATTTGCTGAAAACAAATAAAAAATCGAGAATCTGATAAAGCACAGCAGGATATTTTAGTTGCTACTGAATATTTGCCAAAAGAAAATACGGTTATGGCGATGTGAAACTTATTAACAATCAAATCGGAATTACCTTTGAAAATAGGCATACAAAACTTTTCAGGAGTCCTTTTTTAGGCCTTTCCTTACAAGACTTTGTGACAAGTTCAGAAAACTTCATGTTCTGCAGAGATGACTTCAGTAAAATTTGTGGTGTCTCTCATGCACATGATCATACTTAGCATTGACAATGTGTTATATTTTTTTGCTGTATTACAAACTACAAAAGAAATAGAACTTCCTGATTTGGTTTTGTAGTAGATGATCAATAAGTTGTCACAGAAGCCAAATAAAGTTGCTGAGTGAAGATAGTTCTGTAAGGTAAATTTCCTTGAGGTGTTCAAGCAAATTGTGCATCTCTTGCTAAAGCATCCAGTGAGTGTTGTGTGAGTTCCTTGCCATCAGAGCAGAAAAACTGCAGAGCAGTAATTCCAGTAGGAGTTACAACTGACAAATCAGGTCTCAAATAATTTAGGAGTCTTTCTTGTCTTTTTGTATTGTAAGATACAGCTGTGCTGACCTGCATTCAGAATTTGTCCTTTATTGCTAAGAGGAACGGCACGTTGGAGTGTCATGGAATAGTAAAGATGTGAAATAAAATACCACAGTCTGTCATTCTTTTAAGTGTATGTGATAAGGAAAAAAAAAAAGAGTGAATAAGCCCAATTTAATTTCATATGCCATTGAACAGGTCAAGCCTACATAAAGAGTGTTTAGAAGCAATAGCTATGGTACAGTGTCGATGCAGTCTTGTGGCCTGTGGAAGATGGTACACAGCCATAATCACCGTGTCTATAACTTAAGCCCTGCCTTCTATTTTGTGAAGTAGATATCTGCATAGTTTTGTACCTAATTAAGAAAACAGGATGCCTTTTTTAACATCCAGAGGTTTTATTCCCTGAAAAATCACAAAAACCCCTCAAGTGTGTGACAACATGGACATTTAGTTGGCCTGTTTAAACTGTATCTTAAGATTTTATTTTTTAAAAGTTTCTAAATGTTCGATACCCACAGAAGAAATTTTACTGTGGTTACTTTTCCAGTTCTAATTAGCTGGGTTTATGTGCTTTGAATGAAACTAGGGGGAAGAATTTCCATTTGGTTTCTGCTTCAGGTAACCCCAGGGAAGTGAGAGCGTGCTTTGCCTTGTTCCATTTACCAGCAGTTCTTAATGTGCATCGTAGCTTGATATTTTGTCTGGTCATCAGTATGCTGACAAGCCTGGTATTAATGGCATTATGAGTGCTAAATACACCCAATGTTTGTGAAGATAATGTGACTCTCTCGATTTTGAGAATACTTAACATTAGAAGAGCTTTAAAGGCTGCAGTCACCTTATTAAGGAAGGAGTTCAGGAATGGCCTTTGGTCATTCTCAGCATGCTTCCTTGCATTTAAGAGTGAAAAGAGAGATGATAATGTTGTGCCTGGGCTTGTTCATGTAGAGTTTAGGGTACCCTGGGGTTTTCGCATCTAACTGTAAAACAAGCTATAACATGCTTATCCCTGATTTTCTCGTTTTTCTTTCAACCATTTCAGGGCCCTGCAGGAGTCATTAAATCAAAACTTCATGCTGATTGTCACCCATCGAGAAGTCCAGCGGGAGTACAACCTCAACTTCTCAGGAAGCAGTACTATTCAGGAGGTGAGTGCTGCTTCACAGCTGAAGAATAAATGTAGCTCATTAAAGTTAATGCCAGCTCTGTTAAAAGGGGTTTGCATGGTCTTGATGGATATTCCTTTTATTAGTCTTTTTTTTTTTTTTTCTAAAATCAACTGGATCATCAGGGTTGCTGTAATTTGATTAAAGAGCTTGGTCAACAAAAAGGTTTTCTATTAAACGATACAGAAAGGATGTTTCTTTTTACAGCATAGTAGCAAAATACACGAGCAATATTTATTCAGTTATGCAAATTACATTTTATCTTTAAGCCCCTTGAAGCTCCCTCTGTCTTCTCTTCTTTTACCCAGCTCCATCTCCATTTTATAGGCACCTCAACTGTTTGCTGTTGGAGAGCTGTAATTCTTGCTGGCTTGGGAGCCAGATGGTTTTTTGTGTATAATGGACGTTGCTGCCGTTCTGTGGAATGGCCAGCAAGGGGTGATATTGGAGAGAACTTCATCACAGTTAAGTCCCGTAGGAACAAATATCTCTAATATGACTCTGGACTCTCTGAATTTAAAACAAGCAGACCCTTGCATATTTTTAAAACTCCTTTCCAAAACAAAGGTTGTTGTCCAGTGCTCCATGCTCTGTCCAATGCCAGATGTTTTTGGATGTTGTTTTCCATATAACCCACTGCCTTCTGGAAACATGACAAACAAGCCAGAAATGTGAATCTACAGAATTCACATTACAAAAACATTAAGATTAAATGTTTGCTTTTCAGATTAAATGTATGTTTGCTATTATTGGTGTGACACTTCTCTTAGTCTTTTAGGGTTGGACAGATTTTATTGAAGTTTTTCACGTCACATGCTGACACTGTAGACAGAATGAATTTAAGTTCTGGAACATTAGCTATAAGCTCTAGGAGCAGTATCTCATACAACACTGAAAAATGGTAATTAACTGTTTTCATTGTGAATACTGTTATTCTTAAGATCTAAATTCTGATCTTTTACCTGCTTAAAGCCTGTTTTTTACTTTTTATTTTTAAACCTATTATAGTAATTTCTGTTTTGGTTTTTTATGGTAATATAAATAAACATATTTGCATCAGTTTCATTTTTGAGGGGCCAAGCTCTGACTCTTTACAGTTAAACAGAATTTGAATGCTTATGGAAAGAAATCAAAATATGTGGTTTTAATTTTAAAATGGTGGGATTCTGAAAGAAAACACATACATAGATATTGTCTGTTTGGTTTTTATCTATGCTGCATCGATTACTTCTTTGCTGGTGGGTCTTACCTGGCTTAAAGGAACCAGAAAGCTGTGACAGGGGAATCTCAGCTGCCTTTACATGCACTGAAGTTTTCTTGTCTGTGGGTAATGGCAGGTTACAGTCAACGTGTTAACACATGAAGTCAACGTAGTTTAAAAATCAGTTATGCTTTTCCCCACTAAACAACCAAAATCAGGAACACTTAACGCCCCGTCACCAGCATGAACAGGGAACCTTTCTCTGCCTTTCTTATATCGAAGTATCACATCCAGTAGAGTGTGTGAAGTTAAGAAGACCATTTCAGAGGCTAAAATGAAAAGAGCTTTCTGGCCCTTCTTGTGCAGCTGATGCTGAACAGGTGAATATTCCTGTCTGTTCAGAGTCTTCTGGAAATCCCTGGGGATTTGGCTGAGGTGAAAGGGTTGGTGAACATTTGTCTAATTATACAAAACAAGCACTGTTTTGTATGTTACCTCCCTAATGGCTTCTTAATTTAATTTTTTTTTTCTTTTAGCATACAGTGATCATTGTAACAAATGATTGGTGAATCAATCTAGTTAGGCCTTGTGATTTGGAGGAATCAGTGGTATCTTTCCTTCTCTCCTTTGTCTCCATCCTCTCCAGGGACTGTTGGATTTTTTTTTTTTCTTCACTCTTGTTCGCACTTTAACAAATTAATAGTTTACTTTCCTTCTGGTGTATTTCTGTAATGGTGGAGAGGCTCGGTGTGAGATGCAGTTGCCAACCGCAAGAGGGCAGGAAGGACTATTCAATTATGCCCTAAAAATGCTGCTCAGTGTTTTCAAATTAGCTTCTGGTATATTAACAAAAAGGAGTATAATGGCCAAGTTATTGTTTGATTTACAGATAATTGGCATATTGCAGGGAGGAGACTTAATTTCACCCTTTTAAATTAAACAGGGAGATTTAAAAAGACATAAAATATTCATTAATGTTCAGTGATTATAAAGCAGTGGCATATATTTATTCTACCTTTATTACTGTTTCGATGGGAAAATACTGCAAATATTTCAGAAATCGACTTGGCCATACTGACAAGTTGGAATGTTTAAGCAGTGTTAATGCAATCTACTCACACGCTATATCCTATGCAGAAAGATTCAAAATGACTACATCAATTATTAAAAGAAGTGTTTAAAATTCTATAAATGTTCTACTTCTTGCCACAGTTGGGTGCAACTGTCTCTCCAGCGCTGGTTGTTCAGTTTGTTGTTGTTATTAATACTGGGCATTTTAAGGAATAGATATTTTTTTCCAGGTGTCTCAAAAACGCCCCGAACTCACACCAAAAACTCAGCCCCACCACCCTTTCAAAACCTCATAAATATTTTGCAATGGATTAAAAGCAAAATGCAGTGAGCTCTCAGCTGGGCTTTCCTAAACTACTATTCCTTCAGTTCTCTGTTGTCTTTTTTATATTGTTTAGAATGCATGTTTAATAGTAAATGATATTTGAATTAATTTTTTTTTCTCAAAGAAACTGTGGTGTTAGGTGGGGAAACAATGTGACAAAAATTTCTGAGAGAAGTCTGGAGCTGTGATACTCATGTCTGCTTCTACAATTTCTTGCATGTTAATTTAATAGTTGGATTTTTGGATGGTCCTTGAAAATGCCTTTGGGGGTTTTTTACCGTGTTTTATCTAAATTTGTAACTGTTTACAAATTAATTTGTAATTTCTCATCTCAAAAAATATAAGTTACATTCAGTTACATTGTTGTGGGATTATGAGTTTATACAGAATCTCTGGAAATGAAATAAAAAATGAAACGGAATGTGTAGAAAATTCTGGATATTCAATTTTTTTTTTTTTTTTTTTTTTTAGTTGAGCAGGATAGTAGTTAACTTGGAAATTTAATAATAACATGCTGGTCTAAATTGCAAATTAATCTGTGTCACAGGTTTCTGACATCTGTTTGTTCTTGTAAAATTGCAGTATTAAATTAATTCTGTGCAGATACTGTTCTGGGAAGTATCATGGTTACTTTTTTCCATGATCTGCATTTTAAAGCGGAAATTAGTAGGTTTTATGCCAGTTTGGAGACTGTAAATGAATGCATTTCCAGCATATTACATGGTTTAAATAAGTCTAACAAATTGAACTCCTAATACAAGACTAAAAGGAGTTTTCTGCCTAAGACTTGCTCTTCATTCTGCTAAAATAATTCATAGAGGCTGTCTGTAATTGGAGCGAAATTTTAACTTTAGGTTTGAGAAGTTACGCGCTAAATTATTACAAGGCATTGCCACAATCAGGATAACTTATCTTCTGGGTGTTCTTACCAATTTATTCTCATTTAGAAATGAACATTTCTACTACTTTTCACTTTTGCACACTGTACTTGTATTATTTGACAGAATCGATGGACAGCCCTTTTCAGAGGGAAAGAATATTTAAATGTTTCATGGAAAGCAAGTTTGTGTTCCGGTCCTGGAGCAGACAAACTAATTTGTGAAAAACTTACTGGATTTGAGTTCTTTTCACAATAGTGTGCTCTCTGCTTTTTGTTTAAGTCAGTGCCATAGGAAAAAAAAAAGCAAACATTTTAAACAAACTGGATAGCTCCAGTTAGTTAAAAACAAGGAGTTTTAATTTGTCTGTTTTACTTTTGATACAGACTTCACAGGCTTTTTGTGATTCCTGTGAGCCGGATTACAGAAATATCCAGTGTACACAAGCTGTGGCTGTTAAAGGGTGGACGAGTTAAATATGCAGAACTCTCAGTCCTCTCATAGATTGGTGATTTTATTTTGTAACAGCTGGAAATTCCAGTTGAGAATACTGTGCAAAGCACCTACTGGGCACTATAATTCTCAATAAAACATCAAATCTGTGCAAACAATGCAAAGAAGATGTGTCCTTAAGTACTGGCTGTGTCTGCATCGCTGCCTCCACTCTTTATTCCCTTCCTTTAGCCAATAATCTAAACGAGGGCTGCCTGCTCAGCATCCCCGTCACCTGTGCTAGGTAATATATTTGCGCTCTGTTCCCCACAGACTTACTGGCGAAGGTGGAATATGAAAAGCAATGTATCCAATAGCACTCCAGGCAGGAGGAGGAACTATTTGTGCATACAAGGGCTTGGGCTGAGATAAACTGTAAATTCTGTGTTGACAGACCCTAGTGACAATTTGAAGTCCTTTGTGATGAGTTTTTTTGAACTTTTTTGCTAAGTGGACAAATGTTAAGCAAGGTGCAAACCCACCATTTATGAACATGCAGGCAGAAACCTGATTTAAAAGGCCTAAATGAATGTAATACATAAATATAGGTAAGCAGAATTACCTGCAGCATGCAGAAAAATAATCCGGGTGAAGGTCTTGTACCTTTCTCAGATCTGTTTTTTGGTATCTGAACAAAATATTTTCAAGCCAGTTGTTGTTGAGTGAGATCATTCAAAGTAAAGGTCAGACACTGACATGAGGACATGAAATGTGTGTGTACATAATAATGTTATTCTTTTAAATGCTGTAGGTAAGTTATAACAGTAAAATACATTTGCCAGAATGTAGACAGATCCAAATATGGTACATACATTATCAGTTTCAGAAACAGTTGTTTTATGTTTTGACGTTTTTTGCTTGCTTTAAAATTGTCGAAAACTATTCTTTTTGTAATAAAAATCAGTAACTAACACGTTTTTGGTATTTAATAGGAGGTGCACAAATGTTCTATATTTCAAATATTCCTGGTATCAGAGAAGTTTGTGAAATACATTTCTGTACTGTTTGTACACAAGAGCAGTGTAATGTTTTTGGGAAATCCGAACGTTTTGTTTGCTTTTAAAAGAGATTCGTCACGTTAAAATTGTGTTCAATTGATAACGAGTCAGAACAACAGTATACATAATTTAAACATCTATCGCTGTGATAGCCTCAGTGTTCCACAGTGATAAATGAGTACCAGCCAGCGAGCCAGGCTTTGACTTCTTGAACAAGGAGAGAAAAATCTATCTTTAAGAAGCTAAATCAACTTCTTGATTTGTTTTTTGCCTGTTCTAGAAAAGCAGCACATTGCTAAAATGAAGCGTATTTGCTGAAAAAAATCTTTGATAAACTTTTTGTAAGTGATTGTGCATTGGAAATTATATGAAAAGGAAGTTCCTTGGGAAATGAAGAGAAAATACCTTTTATGTACCTGTTCAAAAGTGATAGCTTTATTAGGCACTGAAAATATCTTAATACCTGACTGTAGAGATCTGTTTTGAAGAGAGGCGTATAGCTATTATTCTTTTTCTTTTTATGCAACAGAAACAACAATAAGAGATAAAAAAAGGGCACTACTTCTCACTTAATTATGAAACTTAATATATTCCTGACAGAGTATGTTTCATAACCTGTAATTTGGTTTTGGTGGGTTTGGACATGCATATCATTAAAGAAACGATCTTCAGTTATCAAAAACTAGTAAACATGGACATTTTTATATGCAAGAAAAGGCAGAGAGTAAATAATTGCAGTGGTGACCAATACTGTAATAATCCTGTTTTACAATATGCACTTGACAGGTTGTAATAGTGCTAATTGAAGAGACTAATTCACACTTGCTTCATTCTATTCAAAGGCAAAATCAGCAGCTTGTTTTGCTTTTGACCAGATGGTCCTGATGAACACCTACTGTGCACTTTAAGTGCTTTACTAGAATTACAAAGGCTGGGGGCTGCATCCGACTCAAAATGATTTGAGAAGAGAAAAAAACCTCACTGCTCAATGGATTTGGTGCAACTAAATTAATTCTAGTGGACCCATTACACATTGAGCCCCCTTTTCAAAGTGCTGAGCCTCCTCGTTTGTTCTGTAGCAATGAGAAAGTGAAAGGCAGATTACTGCAAACAGAAATAAAAAAAAAGTGCTGTGAAAAGGAGAAAAGAGGCCTTGAAGCCTTTTCATATCATTTGGGTTTTTCAAGTGCGTTATTTTTGGGGAGGGTGGGTGTATGAAAAGCCAATTGGAGGTTTTTTTGTTTTAAAGTGCGCTATTTAAGTACTATGAATATAAAAGCAAGAGCAACAGTTGACTGAGTTTACTGTGGTAAAGCTTTGTGTCCAAGGATGAATCAAATTCATTATAGTCAATGCTTTGTATTTTCATATGAATGTAGGGTTAGTTTCACAAGACTGTGTCTGTTTAGGATAATTATAATTTAATATTTTCCTTTCATAAAGTTATCACTGTAGTTTATCTAAAATTTGCTGAAAGCGGGGTTTTTTCCTTGAATAAATTTAGAAGTGCACCGAGTTTAAAACTCCAAAGGAAGCTGTTTGATTTGCAAGGGAAGGCGAGGCAGGTTCCAATAGCGTCGAAGCATAGATTATTATAACTAATTAGAAGTCACACATCTGTTAGCTTTCAGTTTGTCAGCTTGTAGTTTAGTGTGTATGTTTATATCTCTCTTCTTCCTTTCTCTCCTTCTCTGTCTCTTTACACTCTATCCGTAAGTGTTGTTGGGTTGGAGAGAAACTCTCAAAAGGATAAGGATCAATTTATTTGAATTTGAAAATAATGAGGAGTCATTGTTATAATTTTGGTTATGGGTTCGGCTCTGTAAATGCTCAGTCATGTGAGTTGTCCTTATTTTAGAAGTAATCATGTTGAATTGAATGGCTTTGCTCATGTAATTTAAGGATGCTAAGGATTTTAGGGATCAAGACCTAATTTAAAACCCTGAATTTTTTAAAAACTGCAATTAAAACCATGGCTTGCTATTCTGAGTTTGAATATTTGCTGTGTTTTACTTTCGAGGTGGTGAATTTTTATGCAGGGCTTCTATGATAATGCTAGCTATTAAAAAGGTGTTAGCATGAAATGACAAGAAAACCTAAGCAGCTTTATGAACATATTAAACAGCTCTGTCCCCAGTTCCTGTGCTATTGAAAGTGGGAAAGCAGTACTCTGTAGCTAAATTGTATAGTGCTGTGCAAATTATGTTTAGTTGAATAACAAATGAAAAATTAAAGTTGGCATTTTTTTTGCAATTAAAATTAATTTGCAGCTTGTAAATTAAAGTGGTTTAGAACATGGTTTAACCTTCCTATCCTGTGTTAACTATAATATGATCACTTCTATTATTGCATGATATACACTTATATTAAAAAAACCACAATCGTTGAATTGCTGATTTGTTTTCAAACAATGAAATTTGTATTTGTGCAAATTATAGTAGGCACAGCGTTCTCTCATGTTTTCTCATCAAACAACCCAATTATACTTATAAATAGTGAGGTGCTAATGAACTGTTGTTCTGGAAAAGTTGATTTTTTTTTTTTTTTAACTTGAGTAAGAAAGGAAACACTTCACAATTTTAGAGTGTTTGCTTGGTGAGAAAATATTTGAAAATATTGTACTTATGTAAATCATGTTGGTGCTATCACTTTTAAATACACAACAGAAGCTAATCTAAAATCCCCATCAGTTCATACAGAGCGTAACTAGATTCTTGACATTGTAAATTGCTCACTTAATTGGGAACTGAGGACTTACGTACATTCACTGAGTTACAGAAGTTGTTTTTCCTAAGAGTTTATGTTTCAGTTTGAAGTTTATCACTGCATTCACTTAATAGAAAGAGGTAATTTTTTAGATAGTTGTGGCGATTAGGATATTTAACGTCGTAGTTGTGGAGTTACAACACCAAAATGGTCAACAGCATCTTGAAGCAGCAGCGTAATGATAGTGCTGCACTGGGTTGCTTTGTAATTACTATGCAAAGAAAACACTCAGTTGCTGTTTCAGCTGTGAATTAATAATGTTTGTCTCTGTCCCATCCATAACATCTTAGTGACTCGGAGCACTGTGTCTGTAGTAAACCTGTTTCTTAGGGGTTTTCAGTTATGTTCCTATATCTGTGTAAAACATGAACTTGAAAAGTTATTCTTTTGGGTTTTTGTACCAAGAACTGTGGGCATAAATTGGAGAGCCTTGCACTCATTTAAAGGATAAAATGGCTTCATAATCACCCTGAAGAAATCCCTGTTACTGTTTTTAAAAAGGGTTATAGCAGCTCTCAGCAAATATTTGCAATAAGTGGCAAAATTTATGCCTTGCTTTGTGATAGTTGCGTGACCAGACAGTGGGGTGTAGGATTGTTTTAAGGTTTTTACAGCTGCAGGGAAAAAGCATCTGTTCCTAGAAAAGCCTTCATTGTTTAATTTTGACACTGACTTTTCCATGCTGCTTGTACCAGTCTCTGGATTAGGTGCCACTAAGATAAAATTTGTTTTAAGTTGCTCTCAAATACAGCTGTCACTATACACAGCCTTGTAGCTTAGGCAAAGGAGACATAATCAAAACAAGCATTTTTGTGCAAGGTCATTTGTTAGACTGAGAAACCCAGAACAGGAATTTTGACAATATTGTATCTTGTGGGCAGCTCAGCTATTAGATTTTGGGTTTGTTTAATAATTCTGGTGATCACTAACATATAGGACTCCCTCAGAAACAATGGAAGAAAGGGACTTTTTTAACTGCACTGCTTTTCTTTATGTATACTTTATATTAGATTTATTTTTGTTCACCAGTTACTGTGGTATTCAATTACATACACTCCATGTATGTGTGTTTGTATCTCTATATCTCTACAGTGAAATGGAATGATTTACAAAAATTAGGGAAAATTGACATTTTTGAAGGGGCTTCCATTTTTTTCCTTCAAAGTTTCCAGTGAATTAAAAATGAAAGAGCACTTCATTTTATGTATCCCAGAGTTGTGTTAATTTCTACCCAGCTGGTCTAAACTGATTGATACAAAGCCAAATTTGTGACCGCCTGCATTACAAAGTCTGCAATTTGCTAATGAATTATGATAATAATCTTTCATCACACATGAAAGATTTAGACAAACAATTTACTAACTATATAGTTTGATCACAATTTTTGGGTTTGTACCAAGCCTCAAATCTACTTTATTTTTTTCCCTGCCTAGATTAGCAGGCCGAAGTGAACCTACTCTTACCTTCTTTTGAAAGCAGTAATGCTGGAAGTTACATGGGGATGATGGTGGACAGCAGAAACCAGACAGGCTGATGGTGTAAATATCCATATTTAATGTATATACAAATAAAATCACCAGCTAGAGGAGCATCACTGTAAGCACTGCACAAGGAGTTGTTACAGACTGCATCTACTGTTGTGGGGACACAGAAGCAAATGAAGGGTACAGTTATTTTTCAACTTAGGCCTCCTCTGGGTGTGGTGGAGACAGACTAATTAAAACATAGCTAGACAAAGCCTTAGGAGCAAACTGGGCTTAAAAGGAACGGAAAGGAAAACCAAATCCTCCAGAAGAGGAGCAGCTGCCATAAGATCCTGTCAGCTTTAGTGAGGTTTGTGGTTACCTGCATGTCATGGCGGCAAAGAGCTGATCTTGAACCTTCTAAGGACCTTCTGAGGACAATGTTCACAGCTGGACATGAGCACAGGATATGCAAATATCTTCCAGTGTCTTTTTGGTCATCTCAGACAACAGATCATCCACCTTCTGATCAAAGGTTACTTCCCAGTTCTGCAGATCTTGCTTCTGTACGCAGGAAAAAGGAGAGGAGCTCTGTGTTCAGTGCCCTCTGACTTTTCTTTTATGTTTTGCATATAGTCTTGATAATTTTTCTGCTCCTCTTGAACTCAGTGGAGTGGATTTAAGGTGACAACATTTTGATGTCCTAGAAAAACCATCAACCAACCAAGAAAACTCACAAGATCTAACACGTGTCCAGTGTTGCCATTGTTATTGGGATGAAACTGTTGACTTCAGTGGTTTCTGGCTTTATATGCTTTCGTTAAGACCATGTGGTACCCAAAACAGCTGGTTTCTCACCCCAAAACCACACATGTATAACTGCCCCAAACAAAACCACATTGAGATTCCTGTGGCTGCTATTATGTCAAGTCTTGTTTGACTGGTAAAAAGATTAAAAAAAGTAAAGAAACTGTGAGTAAAGGCAAGCAAGCAGGACAACGAGCAGCATCAAGAAAATGCCATCCGGAACAGGACTGGTAATGTGGCTCTGTGGAAAGGTTAGGAAAGGAGCTTTGGGTAGGTGATGACTGGAAAGGGAGTTGACTATGAACAAAGACTTTTTATTTGGGTTTTTTATGATGTCGTTTGTTCCTAGCATATTTTGAGAGCTAGAACTTCATGAATAACCAGGACTGTATTAATGAACGGCTTCTTACTGCGTCAGGTTAAAAAGTCTTAAGTCTTTGCTTAGAAGGGGGTATTTTTCTCGTCAAATCTTCTTGAATAATATTAAAAATCTGGATTTTTCCCCCCCCTGCATTATCTACAGAATCTCTCATAGGCTGTGCCATATGCAGCATAGAATAGTGCTAATATTGATTCTTTGGGGATGATACTTTTGGAACTATGAGAATTTAATACAACAGTGGAAATTTTTGAGGCATCATTCTTTTGTATTTATTACTTTGGAGTGGAGAAGGACATGTGAACAGCAAAGATTTGGTGTACCAAAGACCTTAACTCTCACCACTCTTCTCTGCCCCTGGGAAGGCGATTCTACCTAATAGCTGTTACCTGGTACACCTAATGCCTGGTAGCTGTCTTGGAAATTATGGTGGTACTGTAGCTTGGAAGTATAGAACAGCTGAAGACCTTCAGAATATTGGAAACAGAAAACCAATAAAAGGGAAAGAGGAGTAAAAATGATTTTTCTACAATTTGTATGTAAGGGAGAGAGATCTTCTTCCTACAATAATGTACTTTTAAAATGGCAGTAAGTCTGTGTGTCTGGTATCACATGGCAGAGCTGTACATACTTTACTCCAACCCCAACAACCAAAGACCTGACTTAATTTCAGACTTTTCATTCACAGCATCAGGGCAAAATACAGCCCCCCAAATATCTCTGCAATTTCTTCCAGGAGAAACAGAAAAGTTTTACATTGTTCTCAAATTTATTTCACGCATGTCTGATGACAGGCTACCTTTTACTGATCTCAGCAACTCTATCCCGTAACTTACTTTTGTTGTGTCCTGTTGTTAATTTCACTGTAACTGTAAGCTGAATTTCAGTTCAACATCTCCCCTCTGTGTCTTGCATAAACTTCTGTTTGCACTTATCCACAAAAAGTTCCTTTTTTAAGACAAAAAGGACTTATTCCTGAATGATTCAGAAGTGGGGAGTGTAAGAAGTGCTTGGATTAACCTGGGGAGGGTTTTATGTGTTGACAGTTTCACCTACAACTAACAGTCTCTGTCACCCACTCTGCTTTGAAGGTCTTGGCTCTTTTTTATTCTCTGCATTGACATTGGGCTGGCAGAGAAAAGACTGGACTGCAGCTGAGAACTCTGGCCATGGGACTAAGGCAAAAATGGAGAAGCTCTGATGTTCATAAAAAACAGCAACAGAATAGTGGAACAGGACACTTCTTCTGTAGTGCAAAACAATAAAGTGAAACTTCTCACTCTGATACAAAAGGTAAACAAACTACCAAGTCAGGCAGGCACAGTTAATTTTTCAGGGATTTGGTCCTGTGAAGCCTATGAAAAATATGGAAGTTCTCTGGAGCGTTCTGGAGGTTCACATGAGATTAAAGTTTCTCTTTTGATTGAACTAATAGTGGTAGACTGAGATGAAACTTGAACTGCCTTGGAGATGTCTTTACTCTCCTCCTTAAATCTCCCCACAAACCGCCAAGTTGCAGTTCACAGCTGTGGCTCCATTGTCACGCAGGTCAGGGCAATAAGAGGTCTGCAGAGAAGACCAGTTGGTGACAAGGATGTAACATCTCTGCTATTTATCTTTCTGGCATTCTAATAGTGCCCATTTCTACCTGGTCCTGTGGCCTGAGTGTTTCTTACCAATTGAATTTTCAAGATTGTGCATTTCCTATTTTAGTTTGGTCCTGGTGTTATTTGGTTTGTCTGCTCTGAGGCCACTCCGTTCTGGAAGCTGAAGTACAGTCAGCTGGACAAGTGGGAGGCTCAAGATCCAGGAGCATGTGTTTGATGTGAAATGCAATTCCATTTTACATGGACTAGATCTGCATCAGTACTTTGGTGCCAACCAGTATTTTCAAATCTTGCTCCCTAGGGAGACCTCCACTGTAGCAGAAACACTGTAATATTTTAATAATTCCATAAACAGAGGTGGTAAAATTCTTCTTCAATGGGAACAAATAAATGAAAAATTAAGTGAAAAGTGCACCTCCTGTGTGTTTTCAACTCACTGCAGAGTAGTCATGCAAAGAATCATCATGAGCAGTAAAACCAGCCTTTCGAATACCCGAAAAGGAACAATTTTTCCCTTAGGGGAGTATGTTGGCATGGTGTTTCTTTCAATTATTTTTGGTTTTATTATTGAGAATAATTTGAAGTGAGGAACAATAAAACTTGGAGATGAAATGTTTCTTCTGAAACATAAGTGCAAAGTGTTTGAAGCAGAGGATAATTTTAGCACACAGTCTGAAATAAGCATCTGTTGCCTTGAGACACTGGTATCAGAAGAGAACTGAAAATCCAATTTTGGTTCTCATTTTGTGTCTTTTGCCTTGTGTCAGTTTATAGTTCAGATCTAGGATCCTTCAGATTTGACTTACAAAATCTGACTTTCAGCTATCTTGATTTTTTCCTCTGTAGGTAGTTTTGCTTGTTTAGTAAACAGTGTCTTTTTATCTCTTTTTTTTCTTTTCATCTTCTTTTAAAGATTTTTTTCCTTATGTTTCTTTAATTTTTCTGTTAGTCCACGCCCATCTTCTTTTGCATTAGTTTCTCGTTTCTGCTTTTTCTCTTCTGGTTTATTGACCCTTGCAGGTTTTAATGAAAATTTTTGAAAGGATTTCTTCATTGCTGCTTGTTTAAATGAAATATCATTATCTGCCCTAACTTTTCTAAATACTGTTTTCTCTTTATAATACAATACAGAAAAACATACCGCAAATCAGAAACTTTTAAAGTATTCTGCTTTTTATATCTAGTTTTTGCAATGCAGGGTGCTTGCAGTATGTTGAATTATACTTGTAAACTGTTCAGTCAGTGTGCCAGTACAATGCTTGCACATTAGCATTTCAAAGACTGAATTTTCACTGATTATTATATGAATATCAATTTTTTTCTATCAACTAAGTCATTATTGCTGATGTTAACTTTCATAGTTAAAAAATATTACACCTTCCTTGGATTTAGAAAGGAGGCATTTTTACATTTTTGGTGTCTTTTTGTTGGGTATATGTTTTATACACTGAATTTGCATAATTATGAGTATCCTTGTGGTTCAGAGGAGGAGCTGTTAGTATGGATCTGTAAAACAGTTGTTTTATTAATTTATTCTCAAGGAAAAACCAGGCAGAATGGCTGAATATGTAAATGAGCAGTTTGTGATGCTATAACTTGTCAAATAACCATTGATGCAGTATAGCTGAGCAAACTGTTTCAGTGTGTGCATATACAGTAGGTATTTCTCTCCAAATTAATATTTGCATTTGAAATATGTGTGTAGTGCAAATACATGAGAAGTATATAACAATTAATAATATTTTGAGTTTGATGTTTACATATTATGTGCTCTGCATTTTAATTCTGAATGTTATCTGCTTCTTTAATAATTTTGAATTAGTATTCCAAATATATTGATTTAAAGGGATTTATTGCCTAATTATTACGGTTTGATAGGCATTAACATCCTTGAACCCATTTGAATTTGGTCAGTTGTTAGTTGGCACCCTTTGAGGTTGCCGTTTTGCTCTTCAAAGTCTCAGACGGTTTTAAAACCCCTGTGTCACCTTGAGTAACGTTTTTGACTTGCAGTGATGAGAACTTCCAGAACAGGACACCACTTTAATAGGAGTCTTGGAACTGCTCTGTGCAAAGCTACAGCTTTAAAATAAAGGTGCACTTCCAATTTGATGTAGTTAAACCAACACGAGCTGCTGGGTGAACATTTGTATTTATCTTAAGGAAAGCTTGCTCTACTTTAACATAAACAGAGGAAGAAATAGGTGAAGTTAAAGCTAAGTAAGCCTTGTCCTTGGTGAGGTAAAAAGAATAATTTCAATCTGTATCATTTAATACATGCCAAATAAATTGTAGTAAACCCCTTGTGTTTGCTTAAAAAAAGCTTGTTCCATCTTCATTATACAAGGAAGTAGAAACTACAGGCTGTACTAAAATCAGCTGTGCCACTTATAAAGCACTAAGGGAACACCAAGTTACACCAAGTGTACCTGGAACAGGTACTAAACCGTGTAAGCATGTCCTTCTGTCAGTGCTCCTGCCATCACAGTGTAGTGGACTTAGTGTTTATATCTGAAGTGGCACATGTTCAAGTGTATAAATAAGGAACGTTGATTTGAGGACCTTTCACAGTCTCTCTTGATTTCATGTAGCACGTTATCACCGTTATTAGAATAATGAATAAATTTTTTAGAAGTGGCATGTTCTTCAAGGTTTTACTATCTCCTCATGGATTTCTTTCCATGACGACTTTCTTCTTCAGCCAGAATGAGTCCTTTGGCTTTGGATGGTTCCATAGACAAAAAAATTGCTTCTCAGACTTTTTGAAAGCTGTTTCTCAATTCCTTGCATTTCTTTATTCACCAATTTGTGAATCATGGACAGCTTACTGTAGTGCACTTGGAATAAGGGAAAAAAGTCAGTTTTGCACTCTGTTCTTTGACTGTTTGGCAAATCAAGTATTGGAAATTGATAGAAACTCATAAATAATACATTAGAAATTACTAGAAAGTTTAGAGTTCATATCCATTATAAATAAAAACATGCATGCAATGTTAATTTCTGTAAGCATCCTGTGTTCTACCACTGTTTAAATGATGCTTTGTTGGGGGTTTTTTTCGGTTCTTTTTCCAGTTTAGTGGTAGAATAGACTGAAACTACAACACTGTTGTAGAATAATATTCTACCATATCAGGAGGTTCGTGGTATTTTGGAGGAGGTCAGTGTTGCTGCAGACCTTGTGTGCTCTTAGGGAATGGTGTGAGAGATTTGGAGCAGTGTTTATGCAAAACAAACTTAGCTGTATTCCCAAAATGCACCTTTTCTGGTTAGTTTTTTAAAAATAAAAGGCTTTGGAGCATCATAAATGTAAGGCCAATTCTGCCTTCCTGTCTGTTTGCATAAACAGGATGTAGCTCCCACAAAACTGTTGTGCTCTGAGAGTTGTGTCCTGATCTCCTCATAGAGGTGTTCTCAGAGTTTGAGGGAGGGGAGAGGGATGAGTTGTTCTCAGCAACTCTGAGGCTTCTGTTTTGGATCCTAGCTGGGAGTCAGTGTCATTTTTGTAGCTGTATTTAACTCCCTGTCACTCTGCTCCCCTTTTTCTCCCCAGGTACTGCTTTGAAGGCAGCCCTGGGGTCAGGTGGCAGCCTGGCTTCTCCAGGAGCCGGGCCACCACTTGGAAAGGGAGCCTGGGAAGCAGTGCAGAGGCAGGAGCCAGGCAGACCTGTCAATGGCTTTTTTTCCCCCTCTGAGTGTTAACTGTGGTCAGAAGAGTTAAGTGTTTCTGTAAAATTAACATCTTGGTATTATGTATTTATCTTCCACCATGTAGCTTGGATGTCAAGTTTACCCAGCAGACAAGTCAAAACAAGAACATTTTTTCTAACTGCTGCTGCAGCAAGTCTCAGCCTGGGATCTCAGAAAAGCACAGTGTACCCTCTGGTTAGCAGCTAATAGGAAACAATAAAGATTTAGGGTTCAGAATTTAATTGGCACTGATGCTGATGCAGGAAGAACAAACCGCACACGGTTTACTCTTGTGAAGCTTTATTGATTCCTTTTTAAAAGGAAAGCTCTGATGAAAGTAAAAAGAGGCGTTTAATTTGCAAGTATTTCTACACAGTTTTTATTCTGAAATGTGCTTTTCTGTCCTTCTCTATCCCTGCACAGTAAAAGATCTTAAGATCTTCTAAATCAGAGACAGATACTGAAAAACAGAAGTGTGAAGTTGTAATTTCTGCTGTTCATCTTACTCATTTGCGTGGTTCTGGAGCTTTCTTGCAGGTTACTTTTACAGCTTTCCCAAGGCTAATGTCTCATGTGCATTTGTAAGTATTTTTAAGATAATGTGACATTAGCATATCCTCAAAATCTCCATCCCAGATTCTGATCTTTTAGCGACCCATTTCTGAGGATTAGATCTGGAATATCCTGAAGAGGTGGTGATATGAACCGAAGCTCCCTCTTTTTCTGGCATCACCTCTATACCAAAGTCTAGAAACAGGATTTTTTTTTTGTCACTCATGCAACTGAACTTCTGAATTTCAGTGAGTAATGGGATTTTTCTTGAAGCATAGATTGATTCCATGCTTTGAGAGTCTGCACCAAGGTCAAAGATGTGCAGCAGAATGAACTGCAGATGCTTTTAAATAACTTCCTGCTCCCACAGCTGCCTTGCAAACCATGATAGAATCTCAGGTTATCATCACTGGCAAAGCCACCATAAATGAACTTATGTCTAATAAGTGGTGTCTCAATCTCTGCTTTCCAAAAAGTGTTTAATATTTAGGAAAGGAGTGACCTATTTCCCCTCCAGTCTGATCTGTCCATTTTCTCTATAGATTTGGTGACGGATTACACACGTCTCCTGGTCTGGGATTACAATTTAAAATGCCTGTCACTGTGACACCATGACCAGCAGCTCTTAGCTTTTTGTTGGCTTTCTGCCATCCCTTCAATGTTTTTTCCTGCTGCTTTTCAGGAATTCGTTTTTATAAGACATCTGCAGGCAAGCCTTTTCTGGGTCTTCTAATCCATCGGGCTTTAGTAATGGCCTCTTATTTCAAGGGAAGAGGATTTTACAGAAACTATTCCGAATATGCAAAATGAACACAAGATGAGGATCTTTAATACCCTATCTTTAAAGCAGGGTATCCAAATGTCTATTTTTGCAATCATGTGGAGAGTTTTTGTGTTACTGAGCTGGTTTTGCTGGTTGAGGAGGTCAGTCTGTGCCAGATTCCTGTCTGTACATTGTAGCTCATTTTCTGCCCAAGAACCTTTTTGGTTCTTAGTGTGTCAGGACTGCTACTCACACACGTGTTACTCAAAAACACAGCATAATGCAACACAAATGCAACATAAATTCACCTTGTTTATTTTCAGCAGTCATGCATTCCATGTGACTAGATACATACATAGGTTTCTGTCCCTTTTCTGATGGTTGATGCGCAAGTGACAGCTCACTGGCCCACAAGCTCTCTAAAAAATGTTTTTCAGCTGCTGTTGATAGTGTGTGTGCCTAAGCCTCACATACCCCAGTGTCATGGTGATGACTGTACTTTACTAAGGATGTTTATAGACCTGACTTCTCTCTTAGAAAGTATCTGGTCTTTCAGAAAGGCCCATCCCCTTCTGGTGTATCTGTGTGAGTGCTAAAGGATTGTGTGTCCACTTGATTTGGAACATTTCTGACAAGAGAGACCAGGGAGGATATCCCCAAAGCTTTTCAGGTTGTGGTTGCTCAAGGCTGATCTTTTAGTTCCAGACACAACAAAAAAGGTGCTAATAAATCTATTCTAGTCCTTAAGTCCCTTTAGTCTGCCTGTTATATACATTGATTTTTTGGATATGCCTCTAATTAATTTTAAGTATTCTCATTTAGGTAATGAAAGAGGTGATTATGATTTCACTGTCCTGTTTGAAACAATGACCACATAAAATTTGTCATTCCTTTCTTCAAGTTTCCAGGTGGTTATTGCTGGACTGTAACAGATTTGTCTTCCCCATCTCAAATCCATGGACCCCATGATGTATGTGGATGCTTTCAGGGTCAAAGGATGCTTGCTCATCTCCAGTAGTGGATGTTCATCCTAATAGGTAGAATTAGTCCTGGAAACTCAATAAGATATAGCCAAAAGACCTGGTTTTTGGTAAAGGTCTAGACTCTTGTCTACTGTGGAAACTTATTTCCTGAGAATATTGGGTTGTTTTCTGGACATCAGAGTGCAGAGCTCTCGGATATCCCTCAGCTACCCAATAAATCTTGGTCATCTCATCCCATTAGCCACTAGTGGAAACAAAGAGGTTTGCTGCTCAAAGCAGCGCTTCTCTGTTGCTGTTAAGTAACTGTCCTTTCTGGTCAGAGGTTTCCTTTGCCATTGTTGCAGTGAGAAAAAAAATATCTTGAAGTATGTGAAAAAAATGAAGACTTGGTATAACTCTCTTGTTGTTATAACAGAGTAATAAAAAAGACTGAGCAAGCAGTTCATTACTCTTTTCCTTTCAAGCACTTTAAAAGAAAAACAGAGCTGAAAAATATTTCCTTAGGAGATACTGAAATACCTCATTAGGTCTTTCTTCTCATTGGCTATTAAGGTGATAATTCTGTAACAGGAATGAAAGTGAGGATGTATTTTGCTTTGATTTATAGAAATGTGTTAATTTGAACGGAACAGATCTTTTCTGATCTTTGTATTTGAGTATTTGTTATCCAAGAGTATTGTTTTGTAATACATAGTTTCTAGTTTTATTAGTTTTATTTTAGAAAAAGGAATTCTCATGGGGACTGTGTTAATTCTGTGCAGTACTGGAGGTGTTTTGCGGGGAATGAGTAGCCAAGATTTAATAATCTGTAATTTAAGTAATTTTATTTTTGTTAAATGGAATAGTGTTCACCGCATATTTAATGGTTATGAAATTGTGTGTCAAGCTAAGACTGGAAAGCACGAAGAAAATAATATGCATGTTTAAATAATTAAGTTAACCTTTATTCAAATCTTTCCATTTCAGAGAGATTACAAGTTTGCACAATAAAATAGTGAGAATGGTCAGAATAGCTTCATACTAGCTCATTTTCTGAAGTGATCATTAAGTTTTCTGTCGTGGTTCTGCAGCGTATGAATGGTAAGCTTTGTAAAGAAGAGGTAGTGTTTGGTCAAACGCTAATGAAATTGCAGTTAGTTGTATGTTAAATATTGAGTCCTCTATCATGAAACAGCCTTGTGGTTCCAGCAGTGTGCATTTCTGGATTATTGAAGCCAGACAATTCAAGAAGGTGGCCACTATTGAGGGTACAGTGAATAAACTCGTGTCGCATTAAGAGAGACTCAGTTGTGCACTGCTTTTAGTGGAACGAGATAATGTAGTTTTCTGTTAAAATTTTGCTATTCTAAATGTGATTTCGATACTGTAGACTACTTACATTTTTAATTTAAGCAGTCCAATTCCAAGTCTCGTTCAGGAAGAAGGCCTGAACTAGAGATTGCGGAACTGGGGCCCTTGCAGCACTTCTTTTCTTCAGAAAAGAATTGCTGTCTGTAAAGAAAACTTCCTCATTGGAGAGTCTTCCAGATCTACAGAGTTCACAATTACTGTTTATTTTCATTCTCCAGTAACACTTTCCCTTCACCCTCCTGTGTCTGCACCTGCGTAGAACTTGGACTTCAGGTTTTCCAGTGTTGCTCTTGGCTTAGTGTGTTTATTTTAACCGTTCCTAATATTTTTCTGTTACCTGATAACTTGACAACTTGAACCTTACTAATTTGCTTGCTCCATCATCTTTTTATATTCTACAAGTATGTATGACTCATGTAAACTTGTTCAAGTACTGACTTGTTTGGGGAAAGACTTAAATTAAAGAAATAAGAGCCAGACAGAATGCAGATTGGGATTTTTGGTCAGGTTGCAGCTGCTCTTTTCAACTTTATTCTGTTTCTTTGAGGAAACACATTTAAACATGGTATAATATTCTAAAAATAGTATTATTTGTGAAACAAAACCAGATTTGTATGGCTTCTTTTCGTAGAGATAAAAATCTATATTTGGATTGCACCTTTGCCCAATTTGTTTTGTTAACTGAACAGAATTTTATCTCTGCTTCACTCACGGTCTTATGTGTCTTTAACTTTTTAAAATCTTGGTGCAGATCAATTTTCACCTGATTGTGGAAGAGAAAGGCAAGGGTACAGATGGTAACAATAATGATTCTTGTCTCTCATTCAGAAAACTCTGTAATGTATTTTCACCTATACTGCTGTTACTGTTAAACTACAAACTGTGTCAGTAAAAAGAAATGAAAGACAGTAGAGGTCTTAATGTTTTTATATATTTTTAGTTCCTATGTTAAAAACCAAAAGCAAATCAAAAATCTGATTTTTTTGTCATCTTGTTCTCTTGATTTTTTAAAAATTTGTTTATTGGAAACCTGTTTCTTGTTGACTTTGAGTGCAAATAAAGATCTAGCTCTTCTAAGATGTAACAATAAACTTCTGAAAGCTTTAAAATTGCTTCCAATGAAATTGTGTTTGGGACACAAGTACAGGGAAGCAGTGCTATAAAATAATATACTTTATAACATATAGAGGAAAATATATAATTTTTGAACATGTTAAATATGTTCTACATGGGAGATTTTTCTCTATCTTATTAAGTGAAGGAGGGGTGTTTTTTAGGGTGGAAGATTCCATAGTTAAAGATGTAAACCAGCAATTTCTTGCTTCTATAGCACAACATAGTTCAGAGCTGAGATTAGAGAAACCCTGTAGAGTGGCTAATACTTGAGGGCATCCCCAACTAGAAAAGTATGTGAATTTAGGCATGGGAGGAAGGAAGGATCTGCTTTAAATTTAGTGTAGGGTCACTGAGTCTTAATGATAGATTAAACAAGGGAGGTGGAATAATGAATAGGGGTATGCAATGTGTAGCACTAATACCAGAAGTCCATGGTTTTCACTGGTTATTTAATGTCTTTTCCCATATGTTTCTGAATGGAGCAGGTTATGGCAGGGATGAGCTAAGGAATAGCTTTGTTAGTGAATTGTTAAATAGGCTGAATTCTCTTTTAAAAAATGTGTATGTATATAGGAGAGCTGCTTGTTAGTGGTATAATCGGGCACCTTACATGCATGTACCTAAAATGTAGCAATATTAGTAACTATACTTGTAATTAATGTGGGTGTGTTGATATTCTTAAGACACACTGAGAAGACTTGCCTGTGTAATTTTCTTCTCCGTTGTGAAACTAACAGCCATTACTTGGTTAAAGCAAAAATTATTTTTCAGATTATTTCTGAATGTTGTAAACCCCAAAAGAAGTGTTGATTTGGCAGACATGAAAATGAAATGGAGGATGTACCAAGAAATGGTTTTGTTAGTAGAAAGTTGACTGACAGCTCAATAAATCTCATTTTATAGTTTATTTTAACTTGAATTCAGAATAACATGAATAGATTACCTATTCAAAGTCAACCACATCAAATAATTTATTAAATTCATACTTACAATGACTGAGAGAAGATATCGCAGTTTACTTTAGAGTTCCTGCGGAGTTTTCACATGTAAGAATCTGCCAACTACCTGATTCCAATAACCCAGGTGAACCAGGAAAGGCAGCAGTTGAGTTGTTGATGGGTTTCTGGATGACCCATATTGTCTTTTGTGTGGTGATGATACCAGAGAGTCTTTAGAGAAAATGCACTTTGCACATAATTTTTGCTTTGGGTAATTAATATAATGCACAAAACTTTTTATACCTGTGGCTCATCTTCCATTTTAGGTGGACTTTGTTGGCTGGCCCTGAGAAAAAAGGGGCTGCAGAGTGAGTCTACCCATCTCTCTTCACTAAGCAGCAGCTTGCTGCGACCTTTAAGTCTAAAAGTGGTGGGAAGAGACAAGTAAAACACTGAAGTTAGAGGTGTTGAGGATTTCTTTGTATGAAAGGACTTCACAACTCTCTGCTTGTCTGTGGTACTTTGCTTCATGAAGTCCTTAGATTGAACTAATCTTTCAGATCATAGATAAATTTGCAAATACTTCCTAATTATTGGTCATTTACAAAAATTTTAATAGATTTCATGGTGTCTCTAGTAGCAATAAAATATGCTCTCTCACAAAAATGTATTTTATTGATTGTCTAGAGACAGTAAAAACGCATGATGAAGTACTGGTTTTGTGATGTTCTGTTTCTTAGACCAAAATTGGTAGGGTTATCACTTAAAATAAGGATTGCTCTGAAGCACATGTGGTTTATGCATTTTCTAAGACTGAAATTGAATCAGGTTCTGTTCTGAAACATGTTTGGGTAGGAGTGGAGGAAGACACTGTTAGTCAGTGAAGTGTGTTAAGGAACATACTTCTTGGAATCATAATATGAGATTTGGGGGAGATGATGGGACCAAACTGAAAAGAAAATTTCAAGGGGAAGGTGTTTTGGTTTTTTTTTTTTTTAAACTATTTTTTTTCTCTTTCCCCTGTATGAACACAAATGGTGCACTTTACTATTATTAAATGCAGCAAGAACTGGACATTTAACTTCCATTCATCTCCTTACTGGATATGAGTGATTACTTTTGAAACTCTTGAAAATTGCCAGGTAGGGAAGTGACAGAAGACCAATACATGTATTTATCATGCTTGGGCTGTTGCAAACCAGTTACTTTTTAAATGAAGATGAGGGTGTTTGACTTCAATTAAACTTGTCTAAAATTTTCTTTTGCTCAGAACCTGAGAGCTATGAAAATGTAACAAATCTGCCTTCCACTGCAAGAGTCTCACTGATTATCTCTTTCACTTCCAGTGAGAATTCAGACCCTAGAAATAATCTTTAACGTTCTTAAGAGTGAGAGCCTGACTATGTCTGCAGTAGTCCCTGTACCATAACTTAAGGCAGCTAGTTTCTTAGAAAGGAAATTATACAGGCAGTACAAGATACAGAAAAGTGTATTGCTGAAGAGCAGTTTTTGTCACTGATTTCTGACAGAGGAAGTGAAAGAGATTGTAAGACAGGAGCTGCAGAATTGCACTGATTTATATGGTAATCTGAGTATATGCACAAGTAATGAGGACAAGGTGGGCCCAGTCCTGTGTAACTGCCATGCAGATTTTTTCTTACTTCCCAGCCTTAGTTCATATTTTACCATTACCCAGTAGTGACAGTAACTTCTGGTAAGTCTGACAGATGTTAGGATGGACAGAATGTGTATTTAATGGTTTAAGTTGTGTTGTCATACCAGTTTTAAATAGCTTGGGTCAAAGTCTTGGTCATGTACTTAACTTCGTGATCAGTAAGTGTTAAGGTACCTTTTCCTCCAAGTTAGTGATTTAACCTCTGAGATAATTTATTAGGCCTATCCATTAGTAGTAGTACCCTACCCGTCACTTAGTAGATCATCTGTTTCAACTAGTGGTTTTCATATGGTTTTCTTTAGCTCCAGAGATCACAGAACTGATCTTAATTGCGCTTTTCTAATTTGATGTTTTCCATATCAGTCTTTCATGCCTACTCCTAGAGATAAGCTTAATTCAGATTTCATACTGTTTTATCTGTCTAGCTTCAGCTCTCTTACAGCCCTGGGCTGCAGCAGAGTCCAGAATAACCCTCTGGCCTTCACAGAATTTTTCTGTCATGCTTTGTGAAGCACTCTGAAATCTTCTGGAAGGTGGTAACTCAAAGTAACATTTTCTGTAGTGAAACTAAGATCTCATGCTTCCTGCCAGATGCAGGATCTTGCACGAGTGTAGTCCCACTGTGTTTAAAGGGTCCTAAAATGTTAATTTTTAATGGAAGCAAAATAGCCGATATTTGGCCATTTATCAACATTTCAGGGCATAAAATCAACTGGAATTGGGACCTTGGGAGTAAAAATATTAGAAATTGTATTTACCCTTCATATTGCAGCTGAATGTTTTGTCAAAAGAGTAGTTGCCTGTTGATAGTGATCTGGTAGTAGATGACTGAGTAGCAGTTACATGTTGTCTTTCAGAATGTGTGGAGAGATCAGTCAAAAGTTTCCACAGAGCAATGTTTTGTCATTTAGGCTACTAGTAAGTGTGTTTTCTCCAATAAACATTCCTACTGACTGGAAAAACAAACCAGGACTTCCAAATGTATGTTTTCTGTGTCAGTGCACTGTATGTAGGACAAGCAAATAAGCGAACTTCAACTATTGTCATTGGTTTTATTTTGTTAGTAGAAGTCTTTAAGGCATTTTCAAATAAATTCGTAAAATTGTTTTGGCAGTAAGTCTTTGTTGTTTGATCTCTTTTAACCCTAATCACATCTTCCTTTCAATCTCTAATGTCACAGCCAGCTCACACTCGTAATTCTTTCATACCCCATTTCAACCTCATGCTTGTGTGCTGCTAAAATGATTTTTTTCCCTGTGTTTTTTTTTTTTTTTAAATACTCGTGTCTCTTGCCTCAATTTCTTAAGAATGTGTTTTCCCTTCTTCTTCTATAGGAATTTGTTTCTTCTTTTAACCTCCTATTAAAAAATTCAAAGGGTCATGCAGTTTTAAGTTCAGAGGGGATTATCACAATTAGGTCTCCTAGGCACTACAAGCAATGAATAATAATAATTATGTGGGCTGAACCTTTGTGCAGTGCAGGCCATATAGCAGCAACCAGTAACTTCTGCATCAGGTTCAGAAGATTGTAACTTGCATTTACCAATAATGCTGTTCTAGAAGGACAGCTAATTTTGGGCTTTAAAAGTGGAGATCAGCAAAGAGATTTCTTTATTTCACAGAAATAAAATATACATGTAGGCTATCAGAAAACAGAGGCATTGAGAATAAAACCAGTGTTTTAAAGACAGTTGTATATAGAATTGGAATATAGTGAATAATTTAGTGAGTATACTCAACATTTGCCACTTGTCGATCAGGAAAAGGCTGATCCAAAGCAGTGGCAAAAAGTAGTATCTGGTAGTTGGAAGAGAGCTCAGATTAATTTTCAAGCCTTGTCTGGACAAGAGGATGAAGTTGGGAAAATATCTTGCTAAATATTTGAGGGGAACATGTTTGGAACGTCTCATGTGCTTGGAACATCCACTTTTCAGATTATATTGCAGGTGTATATCTATATATATAAAAAATGCATGAGGCGCTCAGAAGTTCACATCAGAAGATTCAGTAGAGTTTGGTTATAACCTTGCTTTTATTTTCTGTTTCAAAATTTGCAAATTTCAACCACAAAAATGTGCCAGTATTACCCAGTGATGCATTTTATTGGGGGTTGTAGTGTTAAGAGACGCACTTGGCACAGATCCATTAAAAAAGGTCAAATGACATCCAAGAAGGGTTGGTTTAAAATAGGAGATCTAACAGATGAAGTCGAGGAAAATGAAGTATGAATAATTTTGAAATCTATGAAAGTAATTTATTCACAATGTTATTTCTATTGGTAAAAGCAAAGTGCCAAAGGCTTCTTTGCAAGCATTTACAAAATGTAATGAATCTTAAGTGTTGTTACATTTAATGACATTTTTAAATAATCTGGTGATTCCCAAGCTGGCTGAGCTTCTCAAAAAAACTTCTAGTTGAGAAATTTTTTAAAATTATTTGATTAAGTGTTACAGCTCAGAAATACAGTTGCTCAAGGAGGCTGTAAAGTGAGTAGGGGGTGTCTCCTAAGGTGGGTCTCAGCTGTAGAACAAGAGGACAGAACACAGCCAAATAGCTTAGAAATAAACCAGGAATGTCCTTATTTTATTAACATTTGCCAGTAATATTTCACATAAGTAAAAAAGAGCTGGTTTTTACTAAAGTACAGTGGTGAATCATGTCTCTTTTAAAGTGATTGTCGGATTCTTTGTTATTATTCTTATTATTACGGATTCTTTCTCCTGAAAGTTTTCCTCCCTCCACCATTAAAAAAATACATAACAGCATAGTAATACATTAAGTGACTGGTTAAGTAAATGCAAAGTTAATCTTTCAAAGTAGTTCCCTGTTTTTCCTTGCCTCATCTCTCAAATTGAACTGTGTTTACGTTAAAGTATTCATTTAATCCCTAGATACATGAAGTTCTTACTCCACCTTTCCAACCATGAGAGGCAACATTCGTGTACTTCAGTCTCTTTTCTAGATATTGAAGTGAAAGAGTTGGAAGCAACAAAAAAAAAAGTATTTGCTGCTTTTTGCTCAGTGTTTAATATCTAGTCGTGGGTTGAATTCTTATCAGCAGTGTCACAAAAAATAGCACGTTACTTGCCAGGCCTAAGTTAATTTGAATTATTTCACCAAGGCTTCTAATGAAGATATTGGCACAGGATTTACTGAGTGCTACAGTGCAATACAACCCATTTTTGACAGTAGTTTAAACTGGGTTTATTTGGGTTTGAACACTTTTCCATACATCCTAAAGTGAAAGTTGGATACGTTAGTAGTGTTTCTGTACTAAAAAAGGTCTTTAGTTGCAGGAAAACAGTACACAAACACTTAGCAGAAAATTTTCAATTGATTTTTTTTTTCCCCTCTGTGTGTTGTAACTCACTGATGAATTCTGCTTTGTGTGTGTCTGACGTGCAGTGGACATTCAGGTTCTCATAGGGCCATTTAGGAAGGTTTGAAATTGCATATTGGTTTTAATTTGAAAATGAAACAGTCCTAATCAGAGGGAAGAGAATACTACTTTCAGGAAGTATACACATTTTGGTGCTTTCATTTGTTTCAGTTTTACTTGTCGTAATAGAGTAAGCAAATAATGTGTTCTGGACATTAAATTAAAATGTATTATCCTAGAATTTATTCTGCATTAAACAAGAAACAAGGCTTCAAAGTTTTAGTCTACTAAAGGAGAAAACTTAATAAATAAAGACCAGAATATTTTCAGAGGTACTAAAAGCAAGAATAGTAATTTAGAGGAAGAGCTATGTAATAAAAAACTAATTAGAGAATGTATTGCAAAGCACACAGTTGAGTTTCTATGCATTTCATAAAAGTGCTGAATCACAGCTGACTTTTGGCTGGTAGGCTTGGGCAGGTGAGGTTTTCTTTTGTGTTCAGTATATAGATTTTAAATTTACACTGGAAGTCTGTTTTTTTTCCTTTAGATTACAACAGAATGAACTGAGTATGCGTAAATGTAAATAGCATAGAGAGTCTTCCTTAGAGAGTTTCGGTGGTATAAAATTTGTGAGAGGCAGGTGCTGCTATTTAAAAATAGCCCAATTATGACATCTTAATTCACTAATTGAAAGCATTCTGTAGTTTAAACTTCAGTCAGCTGCCAAAAGGAGAGTCAGCTTATCATTTATGTCTTTAGAATTGCATTATTATTTCCAAAGTAAAGCCTACACTAAAATGAAAATTTGATTATTTAAATAACCTTCATTTTTTTATTTTTTAATATAGTTTTTTGTATTACATATTGGAAATACAAGAATGCAAACAAAATTGTGAGTGGAGCAGATTTATACCATTCCTCTTAAAGGAGTCTTGGGTAAAGTACTCCAAGAGTTCTGGTTTGGGTGCTAATGTCAGTGATGGTTCACACAGTACATTACATTACTCAGTATGAATATATCCTACCTGTGGGTTGTTGGCTAAAAATTACTGGACATCTCACTTTTTAAAGTTAAGAAATTCAGGGGTTTTTTATTTATTGATGTCCTTTTCCTAATAAAATGTGAAATACTTTTCCTCTACAGTGGGGAAATTTTAAGTATGGATCACTTACTTTGATTTGTTATTTTCTCTCCTGACATCTTCAGTTTGTGTCCTGCACTTTTCTATTACTGTGGACCAAGTCTATTGCAATAGGTTGTGGCAGAGATGCTGATTCAGAAAATCTTTCTCTGTAGTTTTACGTCTCTGTGTTTATGATAATGCTTGTTAGTCCATAGTTAACTGAAATTACCCTTTAATCTGACCTGTCTTTTTGTTCATGGCTATTGATAACATCGCTCTCTGTTCATGTGCACCATTTTATTGCCTTTCACAATTCTCTGTGCTTAAAAACTTGGTAGATTCTGTCCCTGCTGCCCTTGTCTTACTGCCAGATTCCCGATGCCCTTTGCTATCTGTCGGTGGAATTTTGCCTGGCAGAGATGTTAAAGGCTTTCCGCTGTAATCTTGAAGCCTATCACTTCAGCTGGGTTTGCCTCCTTTCTTTCCATCTTTCTTCACCAAAATGCTCTGCTTACTTTGCACCTCCTTCTGTCATTGCGCCATCTCTATCGTTGCTGTCTCCTAAAAATTTTGGTTCCTTGTCTTGGCCTCTTCACCGTTACAATGTCAAAGTCAAGATTCTCGCTGTACTATCAGTGCCCTGTGAAACCTTGGGTCTGTCTGCGTCTGATCTCATTTCCCTGCGTCCCCCAACTCACATTCCACATTCCTCACAGTCCTCTGACTTTATTGCTCCTTTTGTCTGCCTTTCATGCACTCATTTTTGCACTGTCTTTCATGCTGCCTATGTGCCTGGAACAGTCTTTAGCATCTCAGCCAATTTACAGCTTTGCATAAATTATATTTAATAATAAGACTAACAAAAGTTCATTATCTACATTATTTCAATTAACTTTGTACCTGCATAAGCAGAAAACAGCCTGAGGGAAAGTACTGTTAAACTGTGTTGTGATTTGTTGTGATTCAAAGATACAGATTCAGGCATGGCAGCTCTTTGATGATTCAGCATAAATTTAATTTTTTAAAATTATTTACAAAAGTGTTAGATTTTTTTTTTTTTGACAATGCATTTCAGATTTTCCTGATTCAGAGGTAAGAAAATAGCTGCTTAATCTTGCAAAGTAAAATCACCAGAATGCTGTCATCATCACATTACCTGGTAGAAACTTTTTGCCCTGTGATGCATTTTGCTCCATTTTATCCTTACTAATGTGAATGCGGAAGAACTTTGAGTGTTGTATTAACTTCATAGCTACAAATAAAGTATATCTTTTGCGTTTAGCCTTACTTTTAAAACAACATACTCATCTTCTTAAAAGAACAGGTGAAAGATAGGAAAGTAACACTGCCTGTATCTGGGAAGTTTTCTGAGTGTTGGCACCTTTGACATACGGGTTTTCTTCAAATATTAAATCTTGTTTAACATTTCAACTCCTTTCTAACTCCCTTCAGTGAAAATGACCAGAAGGTAAAACTTCACGTGATTTTCCAGCATCATTGTATAGCTGCAAGGCAGGTCATTCTGCAGGAATAATGATTTTCCAAGTAAAACTTCATCTGAGATATATGGGGGTATTTTTTTGGTTTAAATGGTTGTATTGATACTGTTCACAGCTGAGTTGTGAAACCAAATAGATGTGCCTTTAATTTGTTTTTAAATGATCTCATATATTCTGGAGATGATAATCTGAAGGGTGGCTGCCATAGTAATGTGCCAGTCACCATGGCATCTGAACATTATGAAAAGAAATTCTGGGCTGCACAAAGACAATGCCACCAATTCGTATTTCAGACTGATCAAAGGTGGGGGACCAAAAAGTTTGCCAATAAATGTAGCTCAGTGGATGGCACTACAACTTAAGAGTTTGATTTTTACATGAATTCAGAATGATTTTGATTCTCCTGTTGCCTCCTATTGAATTTACAAGTAAAAGCCTTAACACAGACTTTGTCTATTTACTATGCTAACTTTTTTTTCAGTTGCATTAAGAGTGTGGCTGTAGACTTCCATTTCATTGGCCCAGTGAATGAGCAGTTTATAGTTTTGCTTTATGTGAATCTTTAGAACTTTTTCCTCCTTATGGAATTTTTAACTTTAGTCTGAAATTAAGTAAGTTAATGAAGAGAAGCGGTTTTCTGTACTCCATTGGTAAATATTTCACAATCTGCTTTCATAATAGTGTTCTAATTATCAAACAAACCTAAAATTAAATAGTTATTTAAAAGCAAGTTTATTTTATCTTAAATAATTGATTGTGGCTTGTTGTTTGAAAGAGGACTGCTTTGGCATGAATTCCAAATCCAGTTATGATCTTAACTCAAGCAGTTTGTTTAATCAAACATTACTCTAATCAGTCTTACATGGTCCTCTACCCAGCCAGGCCTGTCTGTAACAACTGGTTTATTCTGCGACGAGTTGCTCAACAGATGTCATTCTGGTAGAATAATGCAGCAGAATACTTGTGCATTGGCTAAAATTACTTCAACTTTGATCACTTTTGTCCAGCACATCAGTCTGGCATTGTGCTTTATACCAACATAACACTTTACCCCGAGCATGCCTTTCAAGCTTAGAATAGCAGAGGAATGTTATTGAATTCAGTGCAGTTACAGATGAGTTAATGAAAGAAGGGAAATACTGTTTTTTTCATAATGCCTTTCTGTTGTACTTTGGAATTAAAAGGGAATTTGAGGAATGTGACTTCCGAGTTATTTATTTTTACTTCTGACGGCTTTTTGAAAACAGTATTATGCAGTCCCATTGATCCCATGTTTCTGTAAATAAGTTTCACTTGTTATTTAAAAATAGCTCCTTTGAGAGTTTTATATTGTGAAAATAATAAGACTTTCTGATGTGTAACTGGACAATAAATATCTCACAGGGACAGTTTATCCTGGTTTTTAATGCAAGAAAACTAACCCAGCAAAAACTGTATTCTTATGATCACAGGTCGGGATTGCTACATTTTGATGGGCTGTTGTGGGGTCAGTACAGAGTAACATCTCTACCTTAATGATAAGCTGTCAAGGGTACTAAGAGGAAGCACTAAAACAAAGCCCACTTTTAATTTTTTTTTTTTAGTTAACATATAAATGTAATTTTTTTTTAAATTGAAGCAGAGCTACCAGGTCAAACTCCCTGTGAAAAACTGCTGAATAAAACCAATATTAACATAAAGGGTATCATGTTATCAATTTACCAGTTTTTAAAAAAAAATTGAGAGCTATCTTAAGGATTCTAAACCATACAATGAATGTAAAGCTGAGCTTTAAGTTGAGAGTATTGAAATTATTATCTGCATAGTCTATGTATTAAATCTATCCAGAATTGTAAGAGAGTTCCTCACAGTTTTTATTAAGGGGCACTTCATTAGTATGAAATACTTCTACTAAAAGTAGTGAGAATAAACAGCAGTAATTGAATGGAAGATCTGAAAATACAGTAAGAGCACTGTACTTTGATCTTGGTATGTTCTCAGTTGTATGTATTTGTGGCAAACCTGCAGCCATGCCACTGAAGAGTCTTTTGAAGAATGTTGCCCTAATAAACATTTGTGAGCAAGAGTATGTGTGGAAATCTCTGCCTCATCCCTCACTCTCCTTTAGGACCTTTACAATGACTAGAACAATTATTTCACCACTTAATGTCTGCACAAGCATTCTTCATCTATTTATTGGTGTGCAAAATTTGAAAGAAAGGGTCCATGCAGCATTTCTCTCTAAAGGCAATCCAGATAAAGTTTTGGTGCTATTTCATCATGCAAACACATTTGTAGATGAATATGTACTGCCAGATGTTTCACATACATCCGAAACTAAAAATAAATGACAAATTTCGAGGGAACATATGTACGTTCCATATGTTTATATTACCTTACTGTAGAGTCAAACTTCAACTGTGCTTCAGTGCTCAAGCTATGGCAAATACTGATTTAATAGTCATGATCAAATGATATCAGATGTTTTTGTTTTATTGTATTATCTTCCTGAGAATGGTAGTTTAGAATCATCTTTCATTAATTTTTTGAATATGAAACCTTTATCTTTATGGGTTATGTTAGTATTTACCATTTTTACAAATTTCAGCTTGCTTTCTGATTTTTGCAAACTACTTTTCTGTTCAGAAAAAGTTGTTAACTCGATGGAAGTGCACTAGACTGCAAGCAGGGTGCTAGCTCGTATCTTCTGCTGATAGCTATGACATAGTTTTTTCAATTGCTTTTGGCAGTATCGTGTGTAAACCTGTGGACCAGATTCTGAACCTTAAGAGTGTTGAAGGAACCAGTTTTAAAATAATTAGAAAAAAATAAAAAGGTTTGGGTGTGTTGAAAACAACACAGTTTGCCTGTATTGCTTTTGCTACAGCATATTCTGATTTTTTTTTTTTATTTTTCTTTTTTACCAGGTGAAGCGGAATGTGTATGACCTGACTAGTATCCCTGTCCGCCACCAGCTGTGGGAAGGGTGGCCTCCTTCTGCCACAGACGACTCAGTGAGTACCTTTGGTTCTCATTTCATTTCTTCCCGCAAGTAGCTGGTTTGACTTGGATTTTTGATGGAAGTCAGTAGCTTTTACTCTTACATGCCATAACTTAACACTACACACACTTCAGGGCTTTGTCTTGAAAGATACAAATACTGAAGATTGGGGTTACTGAAGTACATGGAAATTATTCATGTGTATCAGATTCGGTGCGTGTTTTAGGCAAGGAGATGTGTTCTAGACTGAAGCCAAGCTGCACAGCGTTTTGGAAGTTGAAGAAGTCTGTTGCAGTGATTGAACTTAAGGGAAAAAGTCCTGGGTTTTCTGTGTGCTCTGCATGCACATCTAGATATTTTACCAAGTTAGTTCACCATGTGTATGCTTGATCCTGTGCCTGGCTTCAAAGCAGGAGATGTTCCTGCTGAAATCAGTGGGGAGGCACTGTTGGTGACAGAATCCACTGGCTATGAATTGCCTACAAAGTCATGAAACTGTGGGACTTACCTGCAGAATTCCATTGAATACTGCACTTGCTTCCTTGTGTGGGTGTCCCTGCAGCATATTTTACAGCATGTCTTTCAGGTTTGCTCAGATAATTTTCTTACGGTGGTATGTTCCCAATGCCAGCTAGTGAGGTCTGCCTTTATTTAGAAAAAACCAAAATAAACTAATCCACTAAAAAATGCCTAAGAGACTGAAATTATTATGTAGTTATGTTGTATGTAGATTTTGTGACCCAAGAAAAACGTATAAAAATAAAGTTTTTATGAAATCATTCATATAAACTATAGGTTGAACCTGAATGTTCTATAAAGTGAAATGCAGTTGGGGACTGTTTTCTCTAAATATTGCCATTATCTTTGATGCATTACTTTCCTGCTTGTTTCTGCTCTCTTTTTGTAAAGGGAGAATTGCTTTTTGAATATGGCTGCTGCTTTTTTTGCTCTGGATAAAGGATTTAAGCCAATTAAAAAAAAAACAACCAAAAAACACTGTCTAGATTTCTAATATGCTTGTAAAACCTATCTGTGGTAGTGTTTGCAGAAACAGTAGTTGAGTAAGGTGGGTAAATCTCTGTCCATGCATTCAAGAGCCTATCTGGGCTGATAGATGCAATATCTGAAATAACAGCATGGTGTCATGTGGTAATTACAGTCTTTGAAATGTGGATCCATTTTAACATTTTATTAGTTTACATTAGCCCAGAAAAGAATTGGAAACTCAACACTTCTAATCTGTTTTCCCACAGCTGTTCAGTTTTCACGGGTTTCCCCCCCCCCTTTTCTTTTGAATAGGATACCTCACGTATGTAAAACTCATAAATCTGGTTTAAGTCTGTTTTTACAAGTGACATTGTTGCAGGTGAATCTTTCCGCTTTTCATCTTTAATGAAATTGGTGAATGTTGAGTCATCTGCTGTGAAGCAGAGGAGTCCTCAAAGCTCACTGCGAGTCTGGTGGAGCTGGAACTTGTCAGCTGTGTAAACAGATTTGAATGTGTTGCCAACAAAAATATAATTAATTTCTCTCTAAAATTAGAGGCCACAGCTTACTATTTATAAAGATTTAATGTTAGCAACGCCTGTCTCTGGTTCTGTGATCTGAACATTTTTTTCTTTGCAAATTAGAAATATTCAGTAATAATTACTTTAGTAATTAGTGGTGATCTCTTGAGTTCAGTGGCAAATTTTTTAAAATCAGTTTTTCCATCGTGAGTTTTTAATTTGCTGGATTGTAGTCTAGTGCCCCATTGCAATTAAGGAGTTAAAGAAAGACTTGATTAAAATACTTTTTCATTTGCATGTTATGCAGCATAAGAAATACTTTGTAATACCACAGGAGGTTTTTTCAGTGCAGTTCTCGTTAACCTTTGGCTTAGCAAACAGGACAACTAAATAGACTTGGCATAATTGGATTCCTGTATCATCTTGAGTCTCTTACGAACCTGACAGACTACAGTCTTCTGACATTATCAGGAAATTTAGTGGAGTCAATAGTAATTTAAAACATTGTTGCTTCGTCTCCCTTTAGAGTTAAGATATGTTCTCTGCTTGTACTATCTAATGGAATATGGGATACTGTATGAATTGGCAATAACTCTTTCAGATCCTTTTGCACACTTTCACCAGGGAAATGGGTATCAAAACCTCCACATGCAGGAGAATGTTTTCATGCTGTGACAGTTTGATTGTGGGAAACAAGGCGTACGTAGGCCGTGGAAATCTTGTTTCACCATTCAGCAAGGACATGTTTTTAGCTTTTATTGTGCCCGAATAATTTTAATGCCACAAATTACATCTGTTCTGCTTATTAAAGTGCAAACAAAGTAAATGTATGAGTTTTAAAACACTATTTTTTAAATGAATTTGCGTCGGTAAAACTTAATCAAAGGCTTAGTTTATCTATTTTTATATATATATCATCAGATATAGTGAAGTCTTGAAGATTATCCTGCAAAATAAAAAGAAATTAATTTGATTTAAATCAAATTCATTCACAATTTGTTCTCAGTTTTCATTTTTGGATTTTGTAGCAACCTTAACATTGCAGAGCTTGTAAAATGAGAACCATTCCAGAGTAATATACTAAAATTTCTAAAGTGCATTCCATTTCTTTTTGCTGTATTGGCTGAACTTGTAGACTTTCACTGGTAATTATCACTGTTGTCAAGTGGAATGAGCAACTTTCAAATACGTGTGCTTTGAAAAAAAAAATCTGAGATCAGTCATAGGTGGTGTTTTAGTTACAGTTTTTACATGGGAACATTAGAATTTTATTTATATAAGTATAGGTGACTTTTTGGATAATAACTTTACACAGGTATGTTTGAAGTAAAACCTTTTTTTCCCTATGAGGTCACTGTTTTTATTTCAGTAGAGTTGAGTTGTTGTCTGTGATATTTCTGTTGGTTTTTTGGTAGCACGGAACAATGCCCAGCACAAGAAGGAGAGAGGTTGTTTTTGTGCTGCTTTTGTTCTTGGTATT
>JAWMRA010000005.1:6431308-6509918 GCA_035584735.1 Pseudotriccus pelzelni
GTGCAGAAAAATGTACATGTTATTTCCAGCTAACACTGAGATCTGAGAAACCATTTGCCACTGGCCATGACTGTTTTCTTGGTGCTTGCTGAGAGATACAACCACTCTAGGTATAAATGCAGACTTTTCCATAACCTGTTTCTGATAGAGAGCTGAGTAGTAAATTACCTAAATTCTTTTTAATAAACTCCACATTCTGTTTTCCTGTGGAGTAAGGTCCACTTTTTAACCACTTCTTTGAATTTTCAGTTGCCTTTTCTACTCTTTATAAAATTCTCATTTTTTAGAATGCATATATTTAAGGAGTTGAGTAAAATTTATTGTCTAAAAAGTATTGACACTACAAATTTTGCATTTGTTTAATTTTTGATACTAGATTATGTTTTGAGGTTCTGCTGTTTCATCCCAGGACTTGTCTTGAGGAATAACTGTAAGGAAAGTTTTGCACTCTCCTGTGCCAGTTGCAGACTGTTTGCTTTAATTCCTTGTGCATTCTAAAGTGCAAACTATCAGTTTAAAGAGCTGCTTCCCTCATAAGCCATAAAGGGTAATTGCATTACTAAATAACTGTTGCATTTAATCTCAAGAATATCAATTTAAATGGGTTTGCCAAGTGCATTATGATCTTTTACAATAAGGACTCAAAAAGTCTCATTCATTGCTGATAGAAGACAAGCACCATCAACTAAAATTCTGTCAGCTTCTATCAGGAGAATTCAACCCCATTTCAGCATAACCTGTTGTAATCAACTTTAGTTTTTTAGGAAAAGCCGGTAGCAAATTTTGAGGTTACTGTTAGCGATTAATTTATTCAATAATAAGTTCTTTTGTCACTGGAATTTTAAAGCATAAGGAACACCAGCAGTGCTATAGACATAATTATTTGTCATCTTTTACTGCTTTCTTCTTTTGCAAGAGGTTGACAAATCTGCTTGCACTGTTGAGACAACATTTTTAGCTGTCCCTGCCTTGAAACTCATAGACATGGTAGTTATTTTTATTACAAGTGTCATGTTCATAAAACTCAGAGAGTAGAGTTTAAAATTAGTAAACAAGGACTGACTGAGACTGGTACTTTGAATTTACTGCTTCAACGTTGCTTTCTGTCCTCATATTGACAGAACAGGCAGATAAGATAGAAATGATCATATGTACAGAGAAATGTCTCTAGGGTAGATCAAGGCAGTCCAGATCTCTGAATTACACCGTGAGATAAGATACTGTATCTACACTATCAGTCCAGCTCCCCATCTCCATGCACACAAACTGCACTGGGGCTTTTTGTGTCCTCACAGAGACAGCAGCAGGAACCTCTCTTCATCCCGTGAGTTTATAACAAAGTAGTGGTAATCTTCACTGGAGAAGGTTTTTACAGGACCACCAGTGTCTTACTTTCTCCAAAGCACCTGGTTGTAGACAGTTGCTAGCCCTTACAGTCCCTGGACGGCACAACTGAAGTAGCCTCTTGTCTCCTGCCCGTGTGTAGGCTGTGTTTGCCCTCTTAGCTCCTCCTCTGGGCTTGATGCTCAGCTGGGCTCGTCCCCAAACCAATTATATATTTTGCCGTGTAGTAATAGCACCTTGTGTACATTAAGCTGTATCCCAGATTTCATAGGAAGGTGCTTTTGCTCTTGTTTTTAGAGATCCACTCCTGAGATAATTCCTACTCAACAAGCTGGTTTGAAAATATGCTGAAAGATTGCCTTTGCTGATCAAATTATACTGAGCCACAGTTTAACTTAAAATGTATCCTGGTAAAAAGTTTTCATTCTCTACCCTTCTGGGGCTTCAGTTTAGGGATCCCTTTGTGCCTTCATCAAGCCCTGTATTGTCACAGGAGCACCTCTGAATGACGATGTGTTTTGTGGAGCAGCCCTGCAGCCTGTTTTTGCTGGGGCAGGCAGCGTTGCTCTTCAGGACTACTCACAAAAGGCACGGTTTGGTGTAAGGCAGGAGGTGCTGAGATTCTTGGAATATTCAATGAAGAAAGAGAGAGAGATGCTTCAAATTGAGTTAACAGTAGTGGTCTATTTAGGTGCTTTAGCTCACCTTGCAGAAACCAAAATATTCATTTCAGTGCCAAGATGTTGTAGAAGGAGTACATTTACTTCATGCCCTGCTGAGAGAAGCTGGCAAGAGCTATTATCAAAGACTCTTTCTCCTCAGTCATTTAATAGTAGCAGCTTCTCTTTTATTCTGTGCTCTCTGAGAGCAGAATAGGAAGTGATAATCTCCTTGGAATACAGCAGACACCTGTTTGATAAGTGGTAATTGCATTATTCCTGGAGGATTATCACAGTGGTGCTTGTTTCTCTGTAATGAAACCCCACTATATAAGCAGAGCAGAACTTCACTAGAAGATGTACATTCCAGGTAAGGGAAACAGAAAATAAGAAACAATCATCCTTTTTAGAAGCTCATTTTTAGAAGTCGGTAACAGAGTGTTTTCAAGAGCTAACATTGCAAAAATCCAATCTCTGGAAAAGCGATATCCAAGAAGAGGCAGCATAAAAAGCCTATCAGTGTTTGAAGTGTTTGTTGGAAGCAGTGCTGCCAGCACAACTGCCTGAACTCTGCCAAGGAATTATATAGTTCTGGAAACACATCCAGGCACTTTTCTGTTTGCCATCCAAAACGTTGTACAATGTTGTGAAGTAAATGGCATCCCACCATAGACCAGAAATGTGCCAAGTTTGGATGATATTCTGTGTGAATGCAAAGCAGTTCCCAAGGTGTATCTGTGAATATCTGTGGGCAATATGTGGCCTGGATGAATTGTTTGTTAGTTTATACTGTTGTTTATTATTTCACTTGTTTCTGACCTTAAAAAGCTGTAAATAGTTTTGTGTCTCTTCTGATTAGCAACAAATAAATTGGTTGGGATCAGACTTAGTGAAAACAATTGTTATACACTATTCTGTGGCAATTATGTAGTTCCTTAAAGAAAATATTGTAAATCTATCAGATACGGTATTTCAACATAGAAGGCAGCAAATGAAACAGGACAATTCTGAGGAAAGGAAATACAGGAAGACAGGTTAACTGTGTTTAGTGTTTTTGCAGTTGATATGAGTCTCAATCCATGTTAAGTGCAGCTGAATTTCTCATGTTAGTGTATCAAAAGTAACAGTAAGCAGTACCACAAAATACCACAGGCAGATGCAGAGCACGTGGTGGTCCACAGAGAACTGATGGAGGGGCGGACGTTGGTGCTTTCCTGTGTTTTCAGGTGCTAGAGCTATTCTTGTCCTTTTTTTTTAATTGACCTTTTCTCTTCTTTACCTTGATCCTCCTCTCCTTTGGCAAAATAAAATGGATGAATGCTTTGACTCCTGGTATTTGTTGTCACCCAAAGGCAGTCTCTCTTTAGCTTAGGAAAGGTTTGGAATCCCAGTTTATCTGTGAATAACCCTGTTAGTTGTAATAGATCTGTTTGTAGTGAGAGAATATTTCTTTTTGGTTCCCGAGAACTTCAGGAATTTACAGTGAGTTATGACCTGTTCCCAGGCATGTGTGTTTTATAGATCAGTTCACACAGGTGTACTTATTAATAAACTCACTGAACCAATTTACATGCATAAGTTTTAACCACTGAGTAATTAGTGAAAGCATTGCTGAGGAACTGGAAATTTGGGAAATGTGTCATTATTTGCATATCAGTATAAAGCAATTACTAAATTAAAGAGTGCACGTTGTGACAAACATGAAGCTCCTTTACTGTTGCTTTGTCAGTGCACATTAACATCAACTTGATGTGAAAGCCTGGCTTTCTCTGCATGAACTAAAAATCCTAAGGCAGAAGTACACAATGAATCACCCAGAGTTTGGAGGCTAGCACACTGAATTGCCTTGGGGTTCAGACTGAGGAAAGAAAAAACTCATGTAAAAGACCATTGAGAAAACGTATCAGTGGAAAGTAATTAACTCAAGATCCACAATTAGCCTCATGGTCTATACTTAACTGTGTTCCAGGTCTTTCAGCGTTTATTTAATTCTGTTACCCTGTGTTTCAAATAGCTGCAAATGGCTTGGCAGATTTTTCATCCTTTTTAATATTTACAGTTTTTGTCTAAGAAGAAGAATGAGCTCTGTAAGTGATCATGGGTATTTATTTCAGCCTCTCAAGTATATCTCTTTTTTTAGCAAAATCTCTTGTACAAGGAAATATTATTTTCTTTTTGTTTCCTTTAAATATATTTGCGGTTTGAAGCAACATTAAGCACTACAGTAGCTGTCCTTCTGCTTTAATTCCTAATTTGCCTAACTAGGCTCAATCAAATGAGAAATAATCCAAACCAGGGATAATTTTCATTCAGCCAGCAAACTGAGAGTGGTAGATGCACAGTAATACGGCTGGTGATTAACAGGGACCGCAGCAAAAATTGGCGTGTGTGTTCAGCCAGCGTACCAGAGCTGGGTGTTCCCAGAGGAACGGGCACCACTTTTTCTCAAGCTCGTTCAGAAGCTTGTACGCTCGGAGTGTTTTTGTGAAGCTGCCTTTATAGCGGTTGTTGCTGTGGCTGCAGCGTCGCTCATCGGGTGTCTGAAAGACACAAGTGGCCTTCTCACCGTGCCGTGGACTCTCCTCCAGCCTCCCTCATCCCACCCAGTGTGCTGTTTATCCCCAAGATGATTCCAGAGCATCTTCACCGCGCTGCCGTCTTCAGCACATGTAAAGATCTCCCAGGGTTGTGCCTTTACACTGCAGCAGAATTGGATGCATACTTTTAACATGCAGCCTTGTTGAGAATTAAGCACAGCAATTGCTTAATCCTAATCTAAAGAGTTTATCAATGTTTAAAAGGTTATTAGTAGTTAAAACACTTTTTTTTCAGTTCAGAGCTTTTCAAACTTTTGGGTTCTGTGTTTTAACTCTGCAGCATTCCTTTGTGATTTTAAGCTTCATTGTAGTTCAAAGATCTACCATGGGAACATGACTGAAATCCTTGGAATGAATTTCCTGCAACCTGTGTTGACAGGTTTAAATTACGTACTCTGACACTGTTCTTGTGGCTGGATTAGAAACTTTTTTCCAAGTTAAACCTGCGATAAGTAATTGTCACAGCGCGCTGGCACAATGCTAATTTGAAGTGACGTGTCCAAACTGGCCTCAGTAACATGAAGAACCCTAACAGGTGTGAGGGGTGGATCTTCCCATGGGCCCTGCTGAACTTCTAACAGGGGAAAAATAGTAGAAAAAGTGAAATGAACCTTGAATAAAGCTGTCAGCAGTAATTATCTCAACAACACTTTGTGAAGAGTTAAAATAAGCATTACTGATTTATAACCTGAACACACTCCACCCTAGAGATGTTTTTTTTCATCCAGTTAGTGTTTAAAATGAAACGTTGAATACCTGTCAAGATTTTTTTTTTTAAATGGAGATGCATAATGAAAATTAAGTTATTTTCCAGAGGAAGTTAATTTCAAGGGCTGTCAAACTTTTTAAACTCTTCTGTTCATTTTCATATCTGTGCAATAGTTTAATAAAACAAACAAACCTCAAGCATACTTGACTGTTTTTCCCAGCTAATGCTGTTTGATGTCAAAAGACAAAGTGGCTAATGTGGAATTACATCCACTTATTATTATTGTTCAAGGAAGGATAAAGGCTTACATGGTAGTAGTGAGCTTTGGTTGGTTGATTTATTTATTTTTTTAATATTATGTACTAAACTTGAATAGCAATGTCTAGCTGACCAGTATAGGCTGAAGAGAGCCCTCAGTACTGTTAGTAAATCCGAGTCTCATAATTAATTCCACAGTACAAAAAAGCCCTTGTTTCAGTCAATTTTAAAAAAAGGCATTTAAAATGTTTGGGTTTTTGAATTGCAATGTACCTTCATTTTACAGTGGGATTCTTGCTCTTTGTTGAGACAATATCACTTTTTTAATGTATGTAATGTGGATAGAAGTAATTTTACAGTCTGTTACTATTGAAAGAATACTTGCTAACTTTTGAGAAAAGAGCAAACCAAAGCATAAACATTAATTCACAGAAAACCTTTAATCTCCTTAAGCTTTAAACATTACTTTTAAACATGAACATGCGGGAATTCTTAAATCATGTATCACTTTGGCTTTGTGAGATTGTACAGTGAAAAGACGATAGATTATTTAATGAATAATTATACAGTGACAAGTGATGGGTTTGAAAATGTTGATCACCTGTTTGTTCCGAAGGATTTTAGTGAGGGTTTGCCTGAGCACAACAAGCTGCCCACCCACTGTTAATAATGCTTGGTTAAACCCCAGGAACTGCAGCCATGGCAAGAACAAGCTCTTATGAAAGCTGTCTCGTGTCATAGCATCATCTTTCTTGAAGTGAGGAGACTCTTGAGTGTCCTCAGAAATAGCACAAGTTGCCTGGGAGTCCAGCACCTCCTTCCTGCATGGATTGGTTTCTCTGTGTTTGGGTCTCTGGCCAGAAAAGAGCATGGAGCCATGTGCAAAACTGCACAGAATTACCAGAGTTCCCACACTCTTATTTCCCCTGCTTCAATATTCATGTGCAAGGGCTATGATGAATGCAGTTAGAAACCACTATTTTATTCAACTGTTTGTACAGAGAAAAACTTCCCACTCTTTCATTTCAAGGGTGGAGGCAAAACTTCATTCACTTGCTCTACCTCTCCCCCCTGACTTTTACACTTCAGTTTTTGCTGCATGCCTCAATAACTGCTATATCCCTTTTACCACACAAATATTCCTTGCTTTTTGTTTTGCTCACTTCTTTAATCTCAAAGAAGGTAGGCTGCAAAAGGAAAATGGAAGTGTGAGTGAGCTGGGAGCAGCTGCAGCCTCAGCTGTGGAGCAGCCTGACCAGTCTTGCTCCAGTGGTAAGCAACAAGAAGAATAACTTATTTTCTAGGTGTTCCAAATAGATGGGTTTATATTTTGTTACTGTCTCCCTTTTGGGGAAGTAAAGGTAAGCTGAACTGCTCTGCAGTTCCCTAGATCACCATGAGATTCTGACTTAGAGACCTGAGGTCTGAGGCATAGGTCTGTGCTGAAAGTATTTCTCTCTGGTTTGCCATTCTGCATGTGGTAATCTTTTTGAACAGGAAACTTAATTCGTCTAGTGAGGAGAGATAGATGACATGTTGGTAGGCTGGGAGAAATGAGCTTGTTTGAATTCTCCAGAGATCTGCCCGTGGAGAAGAAGGGATTAGCCAGGATGAATATGCCTTGCAGACATGTGAGCTGAAGTCTGTCTACGCTAAGAAGGGAGAGAATTTTTCACTTCGCACGGTGTTACCTGCCTGGGCTGAAATTACAGAGAATGGACTGAACCTGGAGATTGAGAAAGGCTCCCTTGCAGGAGTCATGCTGTTTAGCCAAGGTGTAGAAAACTGCTGAATTTTTTGTTCTGCTTTTGTGCACTTGGGCTGTGAAAGTGTTTGATCCCCAATATGCCTTGTATGCAAACCCAGCTAGTAGTACTATATACATATAGAGTAGAATAGAAAAACTAGGACAGGAATGGTCCTTCTCAAACTTCGGATAGCTGTGTTCAAAATACCACTTTTTTTCACTCCCAGCTTCAAGAAAATGTGTCCATACAGACACCATAGAATCTCTGGTATTTATCATACTCAAGGAATTAGCTTGTGATATGATAAAAGGTCAGATAACAGAATAGTAAGTTTAATATGAAAACTGAAATCCTTGATAATGCTCCTTCCTCACCCCTCTGTCCTTACCCAGTCTCTTACCTGATGAGAGGAAAAAAATGTCAGAGTAATTACTCCAACAAGAAAAAGGATCAAATTATGCAGAAGTGAAATTTTCACAGAGGAGACACCTACCAGCCATTGAGTACTTTGCTACGGACAACTCTCTTGGGTTATTTTGAATAACTGAGCGTGATGTGTTATGGAATGTACTCAGTCATGTTTGTTTCTTTATACATTAGCCATGTATCAGTGACTAACCAGTAAATGAAAAAGCTAAGCAACTCACATTTTGAACATGGTGAAAGAGCTGTCACACGGAGTATTTGAACCAGGATTAGGTTTCAGTCTGTAGGTAACAGTGCATTCATTTCTGATTAAGAATGTTTTGTGTGATATATGTGTATTACAAACCTCCCCGTGTGTGCTGCAGCCTGCTAAGCAACCTCTAGAAAGAGCTCTTGTTCAGCTGATGACCTCCTGATCAATAAAAATTATTTTGGGGTATCGTTTCTGTGCTTGTTAATATATTTGTTTCTAACTTGAAACTGTGGTTAGCTAGTTATGACACACTAGTTATGGCCAAAGTACTGAACAGCAGCCACAAAAGGCTTCCAGACCTCAGAGTATTGTAATAATTATCAAGGGTGGTTAGAAGTTTGCAGTTGTGGCAGAATTTCCCTTGTTACCACAGCTTTAGTTTAAAGACTGTTAAAGCTTGGCATGAACTTCTGGTTTTGATTAATTAGATAACTTTAACTCACCACGACTTTGAAGCTCTTTTAGTAATACTGTGAATGTTGCTCGCATTGCCGTTGCTTTCAGGGCAAAAGGAAGGGTTTTAGTTTTCAAGATATTTGTATAATCTCTATGGAAATTTGATTTCCAAGGGTGAATAATAACATTTTTTGTCATATTTTCCTGGAGATAATATTTTCTTACTTCTTAAGCAGTGCACTGGTCGTGCAGTGCTAACAGTGAAAGAATAAAACATTCTCAAACCAATACTGAGATAACAGAGAGCTACTGCAGTTACTGAGCTGTGGAGGTTGTTTAGCCAGTGTATTATGTATTATGAGACATGCTAACAGCAGATTTATCTTCAGTATCTTCAGCCTTCGTTTTTTCCTCTTGCCCAACAAGGGGAAAACAGGCATTGCCAGTTTTCCCCAGAATTAGTATCAATACCCAGAACATTAAGTATGGTTGTGGAATTGATTGGATGTGGTGCTCTAAAGATACTGCTCTACAGAGATGGATGGGAAAGGCACTGTACTGGGCCGAGCACCTTGTTGTCTTGGACAGATTATGAGAGCTCCAGCAGACAGAAATTAGAGATGTCAGTTTGAAAGGTTTGGGATTGGATAATCTGAGTGTTCCTTAACTGTTTTAGACTATAGAAACCGAAAATCTAAATTACGCGTGTTGTATGGTAAACTCACCCACATCCACATTGGAATATACTCAAGTTTTAATTGTAGCTGTTCAGCATTACAGAGTGGAAGGGATGCATCACAAAGATGTACCCCCTTGGCAATTACACATGCTGTGGCATCTTTGGGAAGGCCTCTTTCTGTGGCTTCTTCATCTGTCTGTGTTTGTGAGTGCAGCTGGAAAGCTGGAACTATAGCTGTACCTCACTGTTTTTCAGGATGCTGGACCTGCAGGGCAGGTTATTAAGACTTCCTTTTGCCTAATGTAGTACAAGCTGACCTTGAGTAGAACTGATTTTTCCATGGGAGATTTATGAAGGAGAGGCAAGCATTTTTATTTTGTACACCAGAGTCTTGTTTGTTTACCTTATCTCTGAGTTTTAAAGGCAGGAAAACACGGATTATTTTCCTTTACCTCAGCGGGAAATGACACTGTGGGAATTCCCCTGCTTAGTTTTTTGTTGAAGCAAATTATATACAGGCAAATGTAATTCTGTATTAGAAGTGCAACTACTTGAACAGTTCAAGTGATTCACAGCAATCAAGTTATACAGAAATTCATTCCTTTTTATTTTTTAGTAAAAATCCAGAAGATTTGTCCACTGCAAGGTTTTTTTGTTTTGGTTTAGATTTGCCATTGTCAGATAATGCCTGTTGATTCACTTGCTGTGTGTGAACAAGTGAAATCTGCCATCAGGGACAGAATCATCTCCTTTGCATATGGATCCCATGATGACAGGTATCCTGTGAAAAGCATAACCTCCCAGTAATTGAGGATGAGGAGGAATGTCTGGTTCTTTACAGATTATTGCCTTAAGCTGGCCACTCTGGGTGTCCAGCTGTACCCTGTAAGGCGTTAGAAAGCTTGGAGCTGGCCTTCACTTTCCTCATTAGGTATGGTTGCCGTTCAAATCTCTTTTGAGATGCTGTTTTTCTCCATCAGTGTGTGGCTGAACATGAGGAAGACCAATTTGTCATATCCAATTACTATTTTCCTGATCCAGAACACTGAGCTTATAATTTTTGTATCAGCATTTCTAAATAGAATGAGTTCTACAGCTCGAGTTCTCTGCTGGTATCATTCTGTTTATCTTTCTCAGATCGTCATTAAATTATCTTCATTAAATATCTCTGGAATGGTACAAGAGACTGAGTTTGTTCCTTAATTTGTAATTTCAGGAGTCTGCAGGAGTGGGAATTAAGCTGTGCCAGCAAACTCCTTCTAGAAGATACAAGCTTTTGAGATTATGGACTTGTAATTTTTCCTGTTATTCTGATCATGAGACTGCAGCACCCTGAAATTACAAGATTTGTTTCTGTCCTGCAGACATATTTGTATCATGAAATATCTGGAAAAAAGAGCATATTTAGATTGTTCTGAATTATATTTCTAGAACCAGGCAGAATAATTTATTGTTTAAAGCACCTGGTCTCACTCCAGATTTGGCAAATATTTCTGGGTTAATCTGGGAGGTTGACAAAGAATCCTGCATGTTTGGATCAGAAAAGGTGTTGTTTAAGTTTATCTCCCAATTTCTCATGCAGGGAATTGAAATACAGTTGATCTTTCACTGAGTATTCACAAACAATATTAGTGTCTTACTGTTGGAAAGCACAAGTGAGCAGCAGACTAATTTTTTCCTCTCTAAATTGTAAGATTTGGTAGCAGTCTTTCTTTTAGTAGTTAAAATCTATTTCAAGTAACCCTTATGCACTTCTAGTCCAGATAGTACCATTACCTTTTGGAATACCAGTAGCAATCCATTCACTCATCAGAGCTATTTCTCTGTTGTCTCCTAAAAGGACTCTCCTGCTGGAATGTTTGAAGTCTTCAATTTTACTGTCCTTCTCCTTAAAAAGCTGTAGGAAGCCAAGTAACTTTCACTGTGTATACACAGTGATGGACCAGAGATTTGGCTTTTCAATAAGCACCTGGAGCTACTTTTTGCAAGTCAGTTTGGCTGTTTCTGATTCTGTTTCACTTCCCACCTCGTGTACCTTTCAGCTCTGATACCATTTGATTTGCGCGTGTACATTTCCTGCCTAGAAAAATAGACTAAACTTATTTATTTTTTGCTTTAATGTATTATTTATTTCATAACCTATATCTAGCATGTCCTGCACATGCATCTCTCAATGTCTTTTCTTGTACATGTGAAAGCCATCCCATTCAAGCTCTAGTACCCACATAAATGTGAATTCAATGGAAAAAAAAGTTCAGAAAAGTTAGTGACTCTTGAGTTTTTGCACAACCGGATGGGTTCATGAGTTAGAGAATATCAGGTAGTCAGGCTACAAACCTGCATTTTCAGTTAGGGGGTTGGTATAAAGGATTTGTCCATTCCCATGGGAAGGTGGCTGCAACACAGTGATTTGTGTATCCGATTATGGAGTGGGCAGGTGCAGTATTTAGACAGAAAAAACTTTCCAAGAGCAGCCTGAGGTCTACAGTTCTTGCCACTGAGACCCTTCAGCAGGTGCTCCCATCAGTAAATTGGCCTGTGTTCAAAATACTAGGAAAACTTGAGGTTTACTATCCATGACACCAAACTGATCTGCCTGGAAAGTAATCTTTTGCTTAGTGTTGGTGTTTTTATGATTTCCAAAATAAAGCTGAAGCTTCCTGGTGCAAGAGTCGTTCTTGTGAGAGGATTCTTCTTAGAATGAAGGTACCTTTATTCTAGCAGAACGTTGATGCCGTTAGTTTATTTTGAAATGAAGGCAGAGCTGTTTCTCCTGGCCTTTCCTTTGCAAAAAACTTCTCAAAAATGCTGAAGGGGAGGGTGATTTCTCACACGAATGTGCACAAAACCCCAACATTCCAGCAACTGTCTGGAGAGAGGGATGAAACAAGCTCTGATGTCGAACCCCTTCTGCTGTAAGCTCGTATTTGTGAGACGCTTTGACACTATAATATAGGGTTGCAAATTGGAATTGCAACACCCTGCAATTGGGCCAAGTGATGAAGCATCACAATAACTGCTTGCTTGATCTTACCACTCTGTCTTTAATGTGCACGTAAAAGACACCGGGAGCCTTTCCAGGCATCTGTCAGGGTATTTGATGCTGTGAGATAGGGAACTGTAGTCTGTGTGTGGCTGGGGAGTGTGTGTGTGTTTTACCAGTATTTTATATAGTGTGGTAACTACAGGGCAAAGTTTCAGGTTTTAAAACAGTTGGGTTTGTTTATTTTTAAAAGCTTATAAAAATAATACTCGAGCTGGTGGATTATTACAGAGAATGCAGTTCTTATGCTCTTGTCACAGGAGTTTCTTAAGTAATTGGTCTTGACCTGTATGTCGTCTTTAATATTTCATTTGCTCCAGAGTATTATAACTCACTTCCTTTAAGACGATTGCTGGGCTTTTTACACAGCTAAACTTCTGTTTAACCTCGCTATGAGAATGTGACAGTAGGCTAGTTCAGACAGGTTAACATTCATTTGGTAACCAGGCTGCTTAATCAGCCTGCTTCAACCTGCAGCAAATTAAATCTTCGTGAGTCCTAGCAGACAAGTGATAGAGTCATTCTGAATTATGTATAAAAAATAAATGGGGTATTTTTCGGTGCTCATGGCAGGAAATGAAATTTAGGGTTCCTGATTTATTCTTGGGATTTTTGTTGGGGATGATTGAAACATATTTTACCTTAGTGTTTATAATGTAAGTCTTTCGTTCTGTGCCCTGCAAAAATACTGATAAGCTCTACAGGATCTGGAAAATCTCTTTCTGTCCTCTCTGTGTTTCTTCTGAAAGAACCAATAGAAACAATATTTTAAACATACTTTGCTAAGAATTGTACAGCATCAAATATTTTGTCACTGGCAAAAATTAATCAATTATCTTTATTTAAAAGCTATTCACATTGTAAAATCAATTCATGTGCTATCAGGATAGGGCTTGGGTGCTGCTGAGCCAGTGCTGTTTCTGTTGGCACTGGTTACTGACCGTCCCTCCTGTCTGTGCTGACTGCCCTTCCACAGCACTGTTGGGTTTGTGTGTGTCCATGTCCATGTGAGAAGCGTGGCATGTGCCCTTGACATTTGCAATGGCCAAAAAGGGGATGAAACGTATTTTTTAAGTTGCCAGTGTGATTGTGTCTGTTGCAATGTCTGCTGGTAAACTGTTCTTTCAAAATAATGTTGGTTTTTTTTTAATCAAGATGACTTAACTGGTTTGGTTTGGGGTTTGTTTTGGTTTTTTTTAGTTTATCTGTCTTCTTTCTTTACGTTTGTTTAAATAATTCAGTCTGTAGTGCAGTCTTTAGTTTGAATCTCAAAACAACCTTAAAAAAAACAACACCACCAAAACAACCTTCAATTGACGCTATGGCTTTACTAAATGATCATTGTTGCTTTGTAGATGACTCTTGCTGTATCGGGACTGACTTTCCCTTGCCATCGACTTACAGTTGGAAGAAGGTCTTCACCCGTACAAACAAGGGAGCAGTCAGAGGAGGTAAGAACATCATCTTTGTTTTACCTGTGTACTCTAGGAAGAAGCAGGGGAACCTCATTTTGCAGTGGTCACCATCCCTTGTGTTGTCAATAAAATTGCATCTTTAAACAGTCAGTTTACAGTTCCTGTAGCACGTAATTGTGGCACAGTCAGGAACTGGGCAAATGACTCATTGAAGAAAGAAAAGAAAAACAAGTAATCAAATGACAGCAAGACTGAAAAATACTCCAAATTAAATAGAAGGTTGAAACTTGTATTTTTAGTGTTAGCAGAACGAGATGGTTTCAGACCATATAAACTCCTGTTTCATTGTTTTAATTATTAATAGTTTGGGTTAAAATTTCTATTACCTTTGTCTCTCCTTAAAATGAATTTAATATAAGCAGTTTTTCTTAAGAGATAATTGTCAGCTTTGGTCAGGATACAAGACAAGGTCTGTCTGAATTTTTTCACCGTGTAGATTTATTTTTTTTTTGTTGACTAGTTGATTCAGTAAATGTTCTTTATTTGAAGTCTTTTTTGTGTGGCTGTTGTAAAGAGAGATCCTGTGTGTTTGGAGCTCTTTGCTCCTCCTGTGATCACTCAGCTAGAGCTGAAATCCCACGTTCCATAAACCCTTTGCTGCACCTTTCGTGGTTCACGTAGGTTCTCTCTAGTGTACTGTCACTGTAACTTGTAGGTCAAGAAGAGCTGGAACAGTTGTTCATGGAAAGAAGCCACTTTAGAGGCAGGTTAAGGTTGAATTGTTGAAACCAAGGTTTTTCTGAGCTGTTCTGTGTCTCAAAGGACATGAGATCCAAAAGGTCTCGTGGGAGGGAGGTGAGGCTGTAGCTCCTTGCACAAAAATGTTGATTTTTCTCCTTTGTATTGATGTGCCAAATACCGATACAAAACCCACCGTTGTGTGGCTGTTCTCATTCTTTCTTATGCAGTTACACCAGCTGTAGTACCATTAGACAGAAAATAGCATTAACTTTGAATAAAATTTGTTCAACTGTGAGTATGCAGAGAAAGTTCCTTCATTCTGTAATAATGCATTTTGTCACATAATACTGCTGTCAACCAGACTACTATTAAAAATTAGGTCTTGTTTATAAAAAGCAGGTTGATAATGCTGTATAAAATCCTAAAATAAAATGCAGTATAGTGTGTTTTTGTAGGAATGTGTATTTTTCACTGTGTATGTATTGTGTATTTCACTGAAGACGATGTCTGCAATAGAAGCTTACAGTAGATTTTGTTTTGGTTTTTTTATATAGCAATGCACTGACGTTCATATGGTTAGTGACAGTGATGGAGATGACTTTGAAGATGCTACAGAGTTTGGAGTTGATGATGGAGAAATGTTTGGAGTAGCATCATCTGCCTTGAGGAAATCGCCAATGAGTAAGAGCTGACAGTTAATTTACAATTACCTGGTGATTGTACAGCAGTAGTGAAGGCAGAGAGGTGTGATGAGTCTGCAGAATAAGGAACAGAAAAGTATCTTTTGATAGAAATGTTAGAATTGTTTGAGTCTCATGTCTGATGGTTGTATCAAATGAAAATACTGCAGACATAGTTGACAGCTCACAATATAGTGGGTCAAGCTGTTCAAGCCAGCCCATTCATTTTAATGTATTAAAGTAAGTCCACAGTGTTAGCTCTGAACAAGTGATATATCACATTACACTGGACCTGAGGATTTTACTGTTTGGAAAAGCTGAATATATTCATGAGACCCTCTGGAAATTTCATGTCTTTCCAAAGATTCATAGTCTATAGTCTTGCATTAAATTTGTATGGTCAGTTGGTAACCACTTCAGTAAGCTGGCAACATGAAAGATCTGTGAAGCAAATGAGTTTGCATATTACAACCTGCTTCCATAAGCATGCATTTAATTTATACTTTTCATTTTTTTAAGTGCCAGAAAATGCTGAAAATGAAGGAGATGCCTTATTACAATTTACAGCAGAGTTTTCTTCAAGGTAACCTCAGTGCAATTCTTGTTACAAACCTAAGTTGAATTTAGTAAATAATAAAAATAAACCAAATGTACATATTTTCATGTGGGATTATAGCATATTTAGACATCCTAATCTATTTGATTTTAATTTAACTTTGTCACAGAGCTGCTTCTGAAATAAAATAATTTCTCACTCCCAAGTTAGAGTGGCAGATTCTTGCCTTATTTATTTTGCCACTAATTAGTATCAGTACTTAATTATGTAAAGGTCATAAGGATGGTAAGGACTCTGAGTTTGTATAATAATTTTATTATGATATACAAGAATTTTATTATGATACACAGGAAGAGAAAAGCTGACAATTATTAATATTGAAAAATAAATAGAATCTCAGTAAGAGTTTTCACAAAAAATGAAGTTGTTGTGTAAATATCTATTTTTTAAAAACACAGAAATGCTGTTTTCTTAAAACTTTTTAGTACCAAGTCATACAGTTGCCATGTTTCATTGAACAGGTAGAAGCTGCAAAGTAATGCAAAGTTTATGTGCCTTCTGTTTTCACTCCTCTGTGATGATGTTATTTATGAGATGCATTAATACATAATGCAAGAATAGCTATCACTTAACCTTTCAGAATATAAAAAGGAGGAAAAATAAGTTCTGATTGAAAATTGTGTAGAAAATCGTATAGAACTTACAGTGTGTAAACAGAAAGTTTTTTAAAAAAAAACTTCTTTACTTTGAGCTTTTGAATGTTGGCTTCTAAATATTTCCCTTTTGGCCTGTAGAAGTGTAATACTTCATATTTCTAAAAATTTAGCCAATGCATTATATTTACGGAATATATGAAGAGGTAGAATATTGAAATTACTTATTTTCATAATCTTTATTAATTGAAAGTTTTATCCCAAATAGATATGGTGACTGCCATCCTGTTTATTTTATTGGATCATTAGAGGCTGCTTTTCAAGAAGCCTTCTATGGGAAAGCTAGAGATGTAAGTGTGTATCAAACCTACTTTATCTAATATAGTGGGGAAATGGAAATCACCTTAAGTGTTTCATCTTTATTTTGAAAAGCCGAACTACATTTTGGAGTTATCTTGGTTTTATTGTTTGGGAAAGGTTGTACTAATTCAACTGACTGACTAAAACACTTACCTTGAGGGTTATTGAAATTAATCATTCAGGCTGTATTTTTATTGGAGTCCTTTAGTTGTCCAAGTTACTGTTTTTCTTCCCCCCTCCTTCCCTTTTCTTCCTGAAATAATGGTGTCCTCGTACCAGATAACACTGCCTGCAAGTTTTGTGGTTGACAAGTCCAGTGTTGCATGTTGGTAACTCCTTTGAAGAATGGCTAATGAAATTGTAAATTTAAATTGAAAGGTCTCTGAAATACAGTGTGCTTTTTTTTTTCTTTTTTTGTACAGCCTTTATCTGCCAAGTAAGTTCCACTACCTAAGGGTTTGGTTATTTAGTTATTCTGTACATCCAACCAGGCATCTCAAGTTTCTGTTATTCCATGCACAGTTTTAAAATCAGTATTTTTAATAAAATTAGAATGGGGATAGTTTATTTAAGTTTTGGTGACTTGATTTACTAAGGAGAAACCCAAAACCCTGCATAATTAAGCACAGATAAAGCTGAAACACAAACAAGAAAATCGTGCTGTTTAAATTTACTTCTGTTTTCTTGGTAGATGCTCAGTTTTAAAATGAAGAATGTTATGGCTTCCTGTAGTTATTCATATTGGAAGTAGCATCTATATTATTTTGGGAGCTGTTCTAATAACTGTGCAGTATTATGAATCCACACAGTATGACTGAAGTTAACACATACTTAACACTCTTAAGTTTAGTGAATATTTTCATGTCTTTGCAGATTCCAGGGCATAAATATAATTCAGTGGAAAAGTATTAATTTTTAATAATTTGTTAAAGTGGACCTTTATGCATGTTTAGAAAAAAAAAATCATATGAATTCAACAAGAAAAGTTGGGAAGTTCCCTTTGTATCATTTCATGAGAAATGGTTGGCAGTGTATCAGCATAATATGGACAAAAGCCCATTAAGAACTTTCATAAATAGTTTTATCTCTATAAATCTGGTATTAATGCAATGCAGTTGCTTGGTTTTTTAGTACTCAAAGTACTTCTTATATTACTTACACAGCACATCTGAAGTTCAGGTCACCTTAACATTTCTAATGTTTTGCAATGTATTCAGACCAGATCCTCATCATGATAAAGTTATATATTTGTATATTTAGGAAAGTATTTTTTTGTTTGTGTTGTTTGGATTGCAGGGTGGTTTTTTTCCTGTATTATTTTTGAAAGCTCTCCCTCCCACCTACCCTATGGAATGGCATTAGTTTTATTGTAACATCCTGACTTTAAACAAAGATATGACAATGTGTAAATACCATTTCTTTTCACTGCTTTTTCCTGTAACAAAGTAATTTTTTCTGTACTGCCTCCTGGAATGCATAATTGAGGAAAGGGATACGTTATTTTGTATTTTTATAATTGCATTTCATAAAATAATTAAATATGTGTATCAATATTTAAAAAAAAAAAAAGCTTAGGAGAAATTGCAACCCCTATGTCTTGTCTTCTAATTTATACTATGGAGGGCACTTAATTTTACCAGGGCAACAGATGAGCTTCAGGCACCAGCATTCTTCACTTGAAGTGAGAAATTGAGTTCCAAGAGTAAATAAAAACAAGATTGAAGGTTTAAATCCTCTACTAGGCTTTTTGAACTTATATACTCATTAAATGTTTATTGGAGTGGTGGGATTACGAAGGATTTGGGCAGCTTCATCAACTGGTATATACTTAATCACTAAGTAAAACACTACATTTGATAGAGTGTTTCTCACGATGCCACACTCAATCCATCTTAATGAAAACCGCTTCAAACTGATTTAATTTGAGAGCACTTGGCAGCTTGAGTGCTCAGAGATCTTAGCCTTTTCTTGACAAATTCTCAACGCTGTCCAGAGCAGAAGGTGCACTCTACAGTTCAGGTCTAGTGAGAGAGCCATCAGCTCTGATTTAAATCTATATTGTGGCTACTTTTTCCCTCAAAAACAAATCCCGTTATATATAGACTTGAAGCTTTTTTATTTTCAGAAAAATTTTTAATTGGGTTATTTTAAGAAAATTAACTTACGTTAGAACATGTGTTTTGAGTGCAGAATATGAGTTAAAATTCTTTTTAAGAAAATAGATGATGTTCTGTTAAATCTCAGTGTGTTTTCATGTGTTAGAAAGGATGATCATTTATAGTTATTTAAGAAAATGTTATTTGAAAAAAATACCATGTAAAAAAAATTTAGGCGTTTGTTACCTGTGAGTTATTAGACAGTGAAAATTAACATAAATTATGTGTATCTTTTTCCCTTTAGAGCAATGCTCCCACAGCAGTGCCAGTTTTTGATAGGAGAGATGGAATGAGATCAAATGTAGCTCTGCTTTAAAACCTGTATCTCTCTTTAGCACAAAAATACAATACCCAACGTATAGAGCTTTTCCTTTAAGGACCAGAGTCCCTGGCAATGAAATCCCAGGTATCTCCTGCAGTCTGATAGTTGAGGGCATTGTGTGTGCATTTCCAAGACTTACTGTACATATAAGGCAAGAAAATATTTTCCTTATTTTTTTAAATTGGGTCAGGAAGAGGAAGCAAGACAGAGGTTTATTAAATTAACAAATAAACTGGGTTTTTTTGTGGAAGTTTTCCCCTCTACCTGTTGGGCCAGTTGAAAACCATCAGTTGTCTGTTACATCAGTTTCTGAAGAACAAGCTTACTCTTGCTCAAGTAGCTACAGTGCCACAGATATTCCTACACTGATGCCATGGAAGAAATTTTATAATGGGCATGTTTTAAAAAGATGTTTGGGGGAGATTTCCTTGTGCCTGAAAGCAGTTTGTGGGTGTCTTGTGTTTTGAGACATCAGGGGGTTTATCTTAGGGTAGTATTGTTATTCATACTGGATCTTAATGGCTATATTGAGTCTCGCTGAACTATATAGATGAATAATACTGAAGTATTTTCTTTTATTGGAGCTTGTTTGCCTTTTCATTTTTATAGGTGTTTGCTACTCTTTTATTAAGAGAAAGAATAAAGACATTGCCTTTGCCTTTTCAGCTCTTTTCTTTATATACCTCTGTCAGCTCACCTCCTGCTCCTCTCTCAACCTTTCTGTCCACTGACTTTTAATAAATATGTGAAACATCTCTCTTAGCACAGATTGGTATTGTCACCTCAATATATATTCCTGCATGGCGGAAAATGAACCGTGTTTTTCTTCTCCTTGAGTTCTGTCTTTTAGGTTCAATTTAGTGGCAGCACCATCCCTCTCACATATGAGTTCTTTATTTCCTGAAAACGTGGAAGAACGTATGATTTGGCATGTTCAAATAAAAGCTCTTTTTTTGCCTTCTTCTTTCCTTGGTAGGAATTTTCCTTCACACAGGGCTTTCTGTGGTAGCATTTTCATCTGTGTAACTCAGAAAAGTGTCCCTTATTATTTCAGCTAACTATTATTTCTGAGCTAGTGGATGGTTATTGTTTAAAAATCTTTGCTACAACATAGCAGCCTAGTAGTCTCACACCCTTTATTCTTCATATCTGAAGAAGAGCTTCATCTTTCATATCTGAAGGGTTGCTTCTGGGTATGGGTCTCCCTTCAGCATCCTCTGTATTTGATATTAAATAATGGCAGTGTTTTTTTAAATTGTCTGCCACGCTCAACATTCCCTTTTCTTTCAATCCTTGTGATTTATAGATCTTATTTGAGTTTAGTGTTAATTACTGGTCTCTATTTGCATTATGTAAGATATCACTACAAGTGCAATTGATTGAAATAGAGATACAACAGTATAATAGGATCAAATAGTTGGAAGATGAAAGTAGACTAAATCAAGCTTTAAAACACACCTTTACCTGGGAGAGTGGTTTGCTGTTTGAACACCTTACCATGGTTCATGTGGATTCTTCATCACTGATGGATTTTTAAAATTAGATGTTTTACTGAAAGGTAAAATTACAGAAAGATTAAATTAGGAATTAGTTTAGGGACGGTTTATGCCATGTGTAATACAAAATATGAGATCAGAAGGTTGCATGGATCATCTCACTCCAATTTTAGGAACCTGTGAGGTACAGTTTATTTCAGATCCTCTTCCGTAAGTTTAGGGGCTGGTTAGTGCCCCTTGTCTTTCTGTCTTGGGTGTCTGTCTCCTTTCCTTTGCCTGGTGCAGGGGAGTTAATCAATGCTTCTCTTCAGCAGGTTTCGTATTGTTATGTGTAAAACACAGACAGGACTTCCTGTGAATCTCCACCTGCCCTATTCCTGCTTTGATCCTTTTTCAAAGTGGAGTAAATTCAGGGGTGTATTGCTTCGGTGTTAGAGAAGGTTTGCACTCTGCTTAGGGAGAAAAGAACGGTGCGTGATAGAGTAGCTGTGTCCAAGAAGGCTGGTCCTGTGATCTCCCGGATCCCCTTAGACAGGTGGATCACACTGTGCACTTCAAAGGCTTAAAGACTTGCAAATTTGTTCATCTGAATTAGCTCTCATGGCATAATATCTGGAGGAAAACATTGAGGTCTTGATTTGTTAGCCGACCAGCTTGAAAGAACATTCATGCCCTTGGAGTTGCTGTTACATCATGAACGTTTCTGTCTTAGTCATTACTTGAGCTTATAAATCTGAGATTCAAAGATAACCATTCAGGTTTTGCTGACCCTTATTGGTATTCCCTTCCAAGTTCATATTCTTCTGAGGTATCTAAATTATTCCAAGCTAGATGAGAAGCTTGGAAATCCCATTACCCAGTGATATTAATTTAATCACCTCACGAAAATCTGTGTTTCTTTTTTGCCTCAGTGTCAACTTTTCCTTCGTTTCTTCTAATTCTGTACAAAGTGCATTAACTTTTCTGAAGGAGCAGGAATCTACAGGGCTTCACTGCAAACACAGTGGTGGTGGAGCAAAGGAGCAGCAGCACAGCTGACTGTCTCATGCAGCCTGAATGCAACAGAGGTTGCAGAAAAAATGCCTGAGGTCTGGATTTTTTAAGGTATTTAGATAGCAAAGATGCTGAAAACAGTTAACATCTTTCTTGTGGCTCTTTTTCCTTTGAAGTAACATGAAACCTGGAGCTTAGAGTTCAGGCTTTTAGGACCTGAAGTCTTACTGATATGGATAAGTCTGACACTCCTGAGCATGTTTGTAAATTCAGGTCCTGTCTGAAAATTGCAGTGTGTGACTGCCTGGTCTTCAGCATGCACATACTCTGAAAAACACGTCCCCTGGTGGTTTAAATTCCTGAAGTCTTCCTAAGGCCTTTGGAAGTCCATCAGGTATTCAGCATTATAACCTTTTTTGGTGTTCCATGCCTTTACAGGGACTAGTAAAAGTTCTTCCTCATAAGATTTTTTTTTCTTGGTTTTTCATGTTAAGTGTATAACGTGTGAGTCATATTTTTGAGAAATCCAACACAGGACAGTCTAGTGCTCCATTAGTAGGCTTCTTTTATGGAGTTCAAGACTGTTCAACACTTTGTAAGCCTATTTTAATAGTATTGACTGAAAAATACCCAGTATTAGTCATCGTAGAATCCTAGAATTTACTCTGATTTTTCAAAGGCTTGAAATAAACACAACCAAAACTTGCTTTTAAATAGATGCTATCATGGGGTAGTAAAATAAATAAACACAAAAACAAACCCACACAACAACAGCAAACCCAGCAAACTCCGATCTGTGAGCCTTTTGTAATAATGCATTTTTCTAAGGGAGAAATACCCCTGGCTTCCACTAAGATTTTTCAAAATCAAGTTTCAGCACTTCAGTTCCCCCTGCTACCTCTTTGCATTAGTCATAGCAGTGTGCCTATGCTGCCCTTAACATTTTGGAAGAATTATCAGGCACAAGTACAGTCTTTTATATGTGATGCAGTTTAGTCTTTGCACTGTGAGCTTTGTTGATGCAACAAAAATTACATTGCCTTGGGAAGTAGCTCAGTGTAAACCTCCATTGTGTTTGTGCCTGTTCTGTTTACTAAAATTTGTCCCTAAATCTTTAAGCCTGGAACTGTACATATTTTGAAACATTCTGTTGTATGGAATCTCATATTTAACAGTTTCATGGGGTTGTTTCTTTGGAAGTAAAAGTGTTTCTCAAGAGCCTTTTTTTCTGTCTGCTCCCAGTGAAAAGAGGAGAGCAAAGCCATCCGCTTACCACAAAGCAGTGCCACCACAAAGGAAAGATTAAGGGTTTAGAGAGAGGTCAATGTGGGTTTTTCTCTAACTAAACACTTTCCTAAAGTTTCCTTGTGGAAAAAATAATGAAGTCATCTCAGAGTTTTTAAAGAATTTTTATTTCTTTTTCACCGTCTGCATTCGCTTGTCTTCTCAGCATGGATGTTTAATCTTTCTAGGCTTTGTGAATTGGTCCAAATGAATAAGTGGTGAGCTGTCTCTCTAGGAGCTAGAGGCTTATTCTAAGGCCCTAATCACTGAGTAAACACATCTTTGCCCTCCCTCTCTTACAACTGCTATATAATAGTCGAGATTCTAGCACAGTAACCTGGATATTGCAGGGATCGACGCTTTGAAATGCAGAATGGCTGATCCTCAAAAACAGACAGTGCCTGATCTTCCCCTGCCTCTTTCTTCTTTTTAAATTAAATATCACCACAGAAATGCTGTTTTATTGCATGATATTGTGCATCAGTGCCCTGGATTTTCAAGTTTAGTTTCAGTCAACATTGTTGGCTGCACTTATATGGATCTCTGCATGTTGGGCTTATTAATGGTCCTTCCTGGCACATGTGTACGTGGTTCTGAAGAACATTTAAATTAAATTAGACAAACATTAATGCAAATACTAATCCCTTTCCCAAAGTCTAATGTTCAAATGTATTCTTCCTTTTATAAACAGTCATTAAATTTTGTCCAAAGCCAGTATATGAGGCGAGAGCCATACAGGTTTTTTTTACAAAGACAGCTTGTCTCAAAATTGCATCCTATGTCTTGCTGTATCAATACACACCAATATCTAGGGTTCAGTGTTACTTCTGATGAAGAGATTTGAAATTACTTGAAATAAAAGTCAGAAAATAGCATTTACCGTATGATCTCAGCAAAAATATGTTAGAGTAGTATTATAAAATTAAGTAAGTAATATATATGGGTATGGGGGAATGGAAAGCTGTAATTTTCTGAATTATATTTATAATTCACTGACTATCCTTACAGGTCCTTAACTAGTTCATCGTTTCCCTGTATTTTTGCAGCCTGCTTTCTAGATTTGCATACACATAGACTGACTTTCGGTCTGAGGCCACCTTTTGGTCTGATATTATTATGGGGACACAGCACATCTCAGTGCTGCTGGCAGTGAAGCCTCCCCACATCGTATGGCTGGATGGAGAGCTGCCAGAACATCCAGCATATCACTTGGCAAGTTTGGGGTCTGTAGGCAGCTGTGTTCCTACTCATTTGACTCTTTATTTGGCTACAGAGGCGGTGATAAACTGTCGGGTTTTTTCAAGTCCTTTATAATAATTTTATGTCATAGATGCTGTTCTATCAAGGGGCGTGTTCCTTGCTCAGGGTATTATTCCAAATGTTGTCTTTATTGGGCAAAAAGCCAAAAAAAATCACTCATTTCTTTAGATAAGTCTGTTAATAAGGTGTTTTTTTTTCATCAAATGTTGCTATTTTCACGTTCTAAGCATATAATATATTGTGTTTTGGTACCTGAAATAAAATATTGGGAAACACTGAGAATATTTAAAGGAGATGGACCATTTGACTTGGAATCTGGTGGTTTTTTCCCTTCTGTGTGCACACTGAGATACTTGTTACCCCTGGTAAACCCCACCGGGTGTACTAACACACGAGTCTGCAGCAGCAATTTTAAGTTGCTAAATAGCCTGAGGAAGTTTTCACTCATCTCTGCCCATGTTTTTTCCAGAGAAAGCTTCTTGCTATCTACCTCCACCACGATGAAAGTGTACTAACCAACGTCTTCTGCTCACAAATGCTTTGTGCTGAATCTATTGTCTCCTACCTGAGTCAGAACTTCATAACCTGGGCATGGGACATGACAAAAGAAGCAAACAGAGCAAGGTAAGATTGAACTGTGAGTGGAGCAGCTTTTCTATCAAGGAAGACCCTTGTCTCTGGCTATCAAATCTTCTGTTGCTTGGTATCTTTTTAAAGTAAAAACTTCATGCTCATTCTCAGCTGATCAGTGAAGCTTTGCAGGGTGATGTTCACTGAGAATTGGACTGGCCTTGCTTTTGGTTAGAGTTTATTTTCAAACATAGTTCTACGAATTTGTCTTCACAGTTTTGCATTGCAGTGCCATAATATTATATGACACTAATTGTGTGTATGTTGATGTAACTGCATGAGATAATAACTATTGTTGTTAATGAAAATCCTATTTTAAAAATAACGTTCATGTGATAAATTAGTATTAGAACAGAATATGCAAAGAATTAAAAGCTTGTAATTCATATGAACTTTTTTGAACTACAGTTCATTTTGAACTACAGTTACAGAGCATTCCTTTGGTAATGTGCAGAAATTTTGGGTTTAATATAATAATATATATAATATAATAAAAACTGTGTCTTAGAGAGGCCATCATCTTACTGATGAGTAAAGATATGAAAACTGTAGATTCCACCTCCTTCTGCACGTTTTGTGTGTTATCAACAAATTTCCTTACTGTTATACTAAGACCTCCCTCTCAGTTACCAGTTGATCATAGTCTACTGAAAATAATTATATTATTATTATTATTATTATTATTATTACATTTATAAATCAGACTTGTTTGGTTTCTTTAACTTGGACCTTATTTCATCAGTTTTATTTACCCAGAAGATGACTGGGTAATGTCTTGCCAGGATAATATCTTGCATTTATTATTATAATTAGAGTTATTCTAACTTTTGTCCAAAAGATGCAACAGTCATTTGGACTGGAATAAGGTTGCTGCTTCTTTCCACAATTCCAATGATTATTGAACAGTTAAAATGATACATTTATGTTTCTTTCTCTTGTGGAGTACTAGGATATAGCATTTATGCATTCCTGTTCTTAACTATGTAAATTACAGTTAATATTTCTTTGCTGAAAGTGAACTTGGAGAATGGAACACTCTCTTTTTCTGATGCACTTTTTAAATGACACTTGTGTTTCTCAGGATTTCCTCACTTGACTTTCTGCATTTTGTCATTGGAGGGATCAGCGGCAATGTTTCTAGTTTAAGCTGTTCTAGAGAAGAGTAAAAGATTATGGAAAAAAGCAATTACAAAAACCAGATGAAAACTTTTCTAAAAAAAGAAACAAGCAAGAGAGGAAAGAGAAACATCTAGGTTCTTTCATGGGACCAAATACATAGACTGGGAAGTTGCTTAAGTCTTTTGGTATTGCCATTCATGGGCAGTAAGGAGCCTCCTCCTTTTCTTTTATCCCACAAGTTGGTGTAGAAGGAAACACTATTTCTAAACCATCTGTAGTGGCTAAGTTCAGTTGACTGCCTGCTGTTCTATTGTCTCCTCTTCTATTTAATTCTCTAGTTTCTTTTATTTTACAATGACAAAAAATTGCAGTGTAGTTTCTTTTGAAAAACTGTGTTTGAGGGTTTTTTTATGACTGACGATCAACAGCCATGTAATTGCTTTGTTGTGTTTTACTAAAGAAATCTATTAAGTAGCACAACTTTGATACACTAGTAATAAGAGTTTGCAGGTTACACAGACACCTGTGGTGACCAAAGCGACAGAAGCTGCTTGTTAGAAAGAGCCTGTACAGCTGTGTCCTATTAACTCCTTATGACACTTCTTAAAACACAAAATAAAGGGCTTGTTTAAGGCTTTATAGCTATTCTCAGTGAACCTCACCGATTGTGCTGGACGATAGGGTTTACAAGCCTTCGGTTTTTTGCTTTCTATTAACAACAACAAAGAAACTGTCATATTAACAGTGAGGTCAAAAAATAGTATGGAGTAAACAAGGGACGCTGGCTCGACTTAGAATAATTTCTTGTTGTTTTGTTTAGTGTCACATCCTGCTCCTTGGACTGTGATGCCTTCAGAGGGGGCATGGTGCTTCCTTCTCCCTTTGGAAAGTGCCCGATGCACTGTGGGCATTCCCTTAAATAAATAGTGAGTCCCGCTGTCTAACTACAGCCCTTCATGATGAGACATGGTGACAGTGGTCTTGGAGCCCATTCTGTTCTGTATCCCTGTGAATACAGTTAAATGTAGCTTTTTATTTGCGTGGTGAGAAGACAACAGCAACAACAGGAGGAACTGCATTTTGCATGCTGGTTTAGGCCAAGAGCAGCTCATTTGGGCTCTTACAATTGCTTTGTAAAATAGCTGGAAAAGCCAGGGTGGGATAGCAGAGAAATCAGGTCCATTTGATTTACAGCAGTCCATAGGGATGCCTCAATGTCCATAGTAAAAGACATATTTTCAGTACTGTAGCATGGCATGAATAAGTTCAAACAGATATAAAGACTTTCCTTATATAAGCCAAAAAAATCTTCTAAATATTGTGAGCTACAAATGTCATCATGTTCCCAAACTAGTCCTGATAGGTGTTTCCATTCTTCTCATGAAATGGGTGTCCATCCTAAACACCGTAGAACAAAACCAGCTCCAAAATCTTGTTGTTTTCCCGGTTTTTAATGTGTTTTTTGGCTGATACTGATAGAGGAATGTGCTTTGAATCCTGTATTGCCGTACACAAGCACTTTTCATCTGGAATCTTTCAGTCTTCAACACCCACTCCAACAGGGTGAAGAGAGTTCTGTAGGTAGGACTGGAAGTCAAGCACTGTGCAAATACCAGGTACCTGTTAGCAGTACTGCAAGAGCATAAGCATTATGACTTTGGCAGTCAGATTTCTAAAAATTTCAGACTGCAGCCACTCAGGACTGTTACTTTATTACTAGAGTTCTTATTCATTTTGACACAGTTACGAGGAAGTATTGTTTTGGCTTCCACAAGTTTTAATTGCCTCTGATATAAGGTTTGCAGGAAAGGGAGAAGTTATTCTGAGTAACTCCTGTGATTGTTAATCTTTTCATTAATCATAATAAAGGGGGCATATTAATCTAATCAAATAATTAGCCTTCATTTAGGGAACTATCATGGTGTTCTTATAATACTGTTAAGGAACCTACATGAAAGCTTTATCCCCTATAGCTTAGACTTTAGTTCAGACTTTAGTGAGCATATGTTTGGAATATTCTCGTAATTTGTTGTTCGTGATCAAAGGAGGAAAAAAGCCACAAAGCTACATGTGTATCTTTTACTTTAGATCTTTTAATATTCCACTGGATATTTATATCCAGGAAAGACATATACTGATATATATATGTACATACATATGTACCTATACATGCTTTACACCTACATTGTACACAAACATAGATAATGCTTAATATTAAGAGATTTCCAGCATACACAGTGTTTGGCAAGCAAAGCAAAGCCAAAACTGTAAGACAGTGACTCGAATGTCTGTAGTAGCTTTTTAGCTTTTGATATCGTTGCCCTTGGGCGCCGGATTTCAAGGCGTTGCCAACTGTTCTCAGTTCTGATGACAGGTACTTGTTAGTTTTAATGTTCAGACGATAGTTTTTCACTTTGCTTAAGCTTAGGAAAGAGTTAATTCACTAAAGCTCTTCCCAGCAGCAGGTTGTCTTCACCTGCAATTTCCGTCATCAAGTAATTAGCCATATTCACAGTTGCTGACCCTTAATACTAACCTACTGAATGATGCATGCCTGGATGAAGACCAGTTGACCATATTACTCCAGCTCCCCAATCCCATTTGATCCTTCAGCAAATATGTTGCAGGTGTGGGGTCGCTGAGAGCTGGATGTGGTGAGTTAATTTCTCACTGCCTCTTCGGGAGTGACCGCAGATTCTTTATATGTTGCTTGCAAAACTGTTGGACGTGTTCTTTAGGCACTAAATCCTTAACAGGTTTCACAAAACGGTGTGAAAACCTTTTCCATTGTATTCTGCAATATTTTATTTAATTTACTTTAATAGCAATACAGTGCCAGTCAATAAAAACAGGTCAAAAGTCTAATTAATGTTTTAAAAATAAAGGTTCTCAAACACCAGGCGAGTTTGTCATTTTCTGTATGGTTTGTTTTGAGGAGGAAGAGGAAAGAAGGTGAGGAGGGAACCCTTCTGTTCCATGATTACATCCCACCCGCTCATTTTCTCCTTTTCTCCTTTGCTTTTGATTTTAGTGGCGGTCTTAACAGAATGTCAAGATCAATTTGCAGCATGGTTTAACTCAAGGTTTGCATTCTGCCAGCAGCAATTGTCCCAACGAACAATGCCGTGTGTTCTTGTAACTTCAGAAGCTTTTAGAAGGCTCATGGCGAGGGCAGCATCTAATGACTTTATTAGTGTAGGGTTTCAAAATGGGCTCAGTAATTGTTCGCATCTCTTTGTCATTTAGTCATAATTACTGCATAGCATTGTCCGGGGTTGCACTTGGGAATAGTTTCCTAATAGCGCTGAAACGAACTAAAAAAAGGAAAAGGATAAAAGGTGATTGTCTCTTTAGACAGAGAACAAAACAGCCTGTATATAGATGATGGTTAAACTGTTTATTATACACCCACCAGAAAAGGTAAACTATCCCTACTTAAATATTTATGTGCTTCAAGGTAATTTCATGTTAGTAATCTAAAAATGTCCAAATTTGGAAAATAAAAGTCAGCAGAGAAGGCATTTTAATCTAGTCGTGATTAGTAAGATATGGATGTCTATAATATTCAACTATAAATAGAAAGCAGCCTCTCTGATGTTATCAGAGAGGTTTTAAGTGCATCCCTTTATATGCCTATAGCAATGTTTTAAGGTCATCTGGTTTAAAAAAGCACTATTAAAAGCACAGGAATTAAACTGATACATTTGTAAGCGTGTTTTAAGTCCCCACTATAAAACCAATTCCCAAAGAAAGTTCTGTCCCACTGTTCTCAAGCTGCAGCCTATTTGATTAAGCTGCTTGATCAGAAAAGGTGAAATAAAACTCTCTAAGGTGTCCTGTGCCAAAGAGATGAAGGCAGAAGAACAGGTATCAAGACAGGCTCGTTGGACTGTTTTAAAAAAAAGGATCTGGTCGTATTCTCTTGCTGCTTGGTCCTTATGGTGTATTTGTGCAATTGTTCCTCCAATTTGGAGACTTTCACTGACCTTCTGGAATTGCAGTTTACCTGTCAGGATGGTTCTTTGATTTGTGAAGATTAATCTGAATTCTCTGACTGACTTCCAATATGCTTGTAGCTTCTCCCACTTTACTAACACCTATAAAGTGTCTGAACATACTCTCTGTTCTTATCCAGGCTATTATTAAATCTACCTGTAGCAAGCCTTGGATATTCCTTAGCAAATCATGTATTACAATCCTTTCTAATTTGATTTTGGCTGCTTGACCCATCTTTAAAACTTGCCTTGTATCTGTTGCTCATTCTCCCTCGTGTTTGAGTCAACAGTTACCACTTCACCAATGTAGGTAAGGCAATAACTCTGTATTATGGAGACTGTTTAGACCAACCTTATTTTAATATGCCAGTTCAGGATCTCAGCTTTTATTTTTTTAAAGGTGTAAATACCCAATAGAAAAATGTTATTTTTACGTTAACATTTTAATGAGCCTTATGTTGACGTTGCGCAGTATATAATCATTATTAAAAATAATCAGAAATCTTGCATATTTAGTACTCATAATTGTTTTCTTCATGTTCAACAATGAAGTTACATTTTTTTGAACCCATTTCTGAAGTGTTAAAGTTTCTTTGATTAGGGTTAACTTTTTGAATTATCTGGCCAGAAATAAATCACGGTTTTTTGGCCCAAAATCATCCTGGTTGTGTATTGAATGCCAGTCAGACTGGAAGGGAACAGATTGTTTAGAAGAGATTGTCAGATTTGCTGCTGCTTTTTGAGGAGGACTTTAGGCTAAGGTGATAAAGAGAAAACATCTCCAGCGCAGCCTTCCTGTTAAAACATCCTTTGCAAGAAGCATAGAGGGCACCATGTGCCTAAGGTCCTCATTTTAAGGAGGAAACTTTTCCCAAGTTTTCCTACCAGTATAAAAATAAAAAGTAACTACAGGAATTTACATGAGTAAGACTGTAACAAATAACCAGGTTTCTGTAATTTGTGTTGGGATTGAAAATTGAAAAAATTTGATCTAAAATCCTATGCATTTTTTAAAGGTTTATCTCAGTACATTTTTCCATACATTTGAGAGCTGATGACTCCTCACACAGGTTATCTTGTAATGCACTTGGAGTGGTAACTGCCATGCAGGGATCAGCAACTCCCCAGATTAACGTCTTCATGGCACCAGAATAATTTTTCCTGTGTGCCACTTTTAGCTGTGTCTAAGAATTAATCCCTGTTCAATCTAGATTTAAGAAATAAGTTTGTAATTTTTTTTTTTAGGGTTTGTTTCTGTATTCGTCAGCCCATGGTCAGTGTCTGCGTTTGTTCTGTAGCTTTAACTGCTGGTTTCATTATAGTGAGTCGTGAAAGAAATTATGCTTGTCTGCCAGAACTGTTACTTTTCTTCATGGACTTTATTCTTGCAGCTTTGGAGAATATTTTTAAGCAGATTTTTCCTTCATAAAATGTTTTTTTTGCCTTTCTCATCCTTCTCCCTCCTTGAATATTTCTGTAATTTTAAAATGAGAGGACTCGTAGGGTGCCATATGCCCTCCCCTTCTGGCAGCATTCCTCTATTTCCACTGTTGGTTGGAGATCACAGTAATCCAGCGTGTTGTGGAAAACAGTTTTCCCTGGAGGGACATCTGGCTTTTTGATGGACTCCACGGGCAGTCCCCTTGGCAGCTCTGGAGACGCCACTGAAAGATCTGGCACACTTCTGTTCAGATGAAAGTGAGAAAATCCCTTGGTAGTGATGTACAGAGGAAGATACTGGTTATTGCACCAAATTGTTTTGGTCCTATTCCCATACTCCTAATAGTAAATATTAGCACAGAGGAGGTTTTTCTCTTGGTTATGAATGTGGAATACAGTAAAAAGGTCTGCAAATACAGAATCAGTAAAGGCAGAAAAGGAAAAAAATTACAACATTAGTTAAGTACCCTCAAAACCTCTTAGAAGGCATCGAAAGACTGAATGGGAATCATGAATGAAAACTCAGTTCCTGCCTATCTAGTAAAATGAAGAGATGTCTTAAGACTATTTGCCATTAACCTGGCAAAGAACAGGGCTATGAGTGATTTTTGGTGAAGAGTAGTTGTACCTCCACATTTTTGTTGGCTTTGCTACCTTTTACTTCAACAAACAAGTGAGGTCTTACTTGGTTCCGAAGGGCAGGATCTATTTTGATGTCGGTGAGTGGATGTTCTCGTGTGTACTCGTTCTGCCTTGAAGATACATGTTGATAACCACCAGGTGGTCGCTCATCCCCCAAAACAGCCTCATCCCAGCTGCCTGTGCTGTGGTCTGGACATTCATTACTCAGTGGTGGAAGTGCTGGGAAGATGAGTTGTTTCTCATTCCTCCCCCAAGAAAGACAAAGGCTGTGTGGTGGCAGTGGTGGCAAATCCGTGGCATTCACGCCGGGGTTGGCGTGAGCTGCCCCTGTCACAGGTGTGTGAGTGAGCTGAGCAGATTGTGGCAGCAGCAGAGGAAGGGAGGTGATTGCTAAGAGCAGGGTGGATGGCACCAGTGGCTGTAAGAAGTGGCACCAGTAAAAAAAAAAAAACCACCTTGAGGGGAGATGTTGGCATCTGGCATCAGTTCTGCTGTTCCTCAAGCAGGAAAGTGTGTGTGCCCCCGCAAGCAACCTGGCACGTGCCATCTTCTGAAGCTGGGGCACTGAAGCCTGTTCCCAGACTGGATTATAAAGGACCCCAAGGTGTCCAAACCTGTTAGGTTCTATATAGTCAGCCAAAAGTTCTGCATATAAAAATTCATCCCTGGGAAAAAAGTTATTTGGCAAATCTTTTCACATACTGAAATACCGAGTTCGTTCAGAATTCTCTGCATACAAACCCCATACCTGCAAAAACATATTTTGGGGCTGAGTTTGTGGGTTGACTAAATACAGAATTGATTTTAAAAAAAGCTAACAAACCAACATCTTTGACAGTATAACTAGTATTGTAATAGTCTCTTTAGTTTTGTTCCTTTTAGCGTTGTTCTCACAGCACTTTTTTACTGCCAGTTAAATTTTTTGGTTTTCCATGAAACTTGAGTGCTTTTCTTCTGTGCTGTGTTGAAGAGTGTTAAACAGTTTTAATACACAAGTCTCAGGAATGCAGTTCAGTTGTCCATTGTCCTTGTTACTTCCAGGAGTGAAACTTTGACCTCCCATAGGTCATTTTTCCATAGAAGGTCACCACTGACTTCTGTGAGGCCGAGATTTCACTTACCTGTTCCTGACTTGACAAGAAAACATGAAAAAAAAACATTATTTAGCTTAAGGGTTCATATGTCCAGGTTTTACACACCTTATTTTATCCTTGACTGATGGTGTGTCTTTATCTAGCTGTTTCCGATATAGCAGAGGTTTTTTTGACGTAGTCCTTGTGTGTGATTGTTCTGAATTGCAAAAGACAAGAGAATTGAGGAGTAGCATTTATGGCTTTGAAATACTCACTTGCTCATTGCCTTCCCTCCAGCTGCAGCCATAGTTACACTAGAAATTGTCTTTGAGAAGTGCCTCCAATAAGCCCAATTTTATTATATACAATATATATCGATTAAAAAAAAATGACAATTTTGAATCTTTTCAATGTCTTTGAGAAGAAATTACTCGGAGCATTTGACATTTTAATGCAGTTTGTCTTTTCAAATAGATTTGGCTTCTAATGCATGTGACAACAGGACTTTGCTCTTCAGTTAGAGCATACATTTCAGAGTAGTTGTTACCTAAAATATTATCATAAGGCATAAGAAAACACACGATTTAAGTTGCCTTTCATGAACATAATTAAGAATTAATAAGCCTGTACCAGTGGCTAGTCCTCAGAATTTCCACTGTTTTGCCTTTTGTGACCCGTGTTATTAAAAGTCCATTATTTTTACAGACTTTATTAAATTGGATCTTATTAAAGCATTCTATATTTGCATTTGGTCTTTCATAATTCATTATTATTATGACATTTACTTTTTACCATCAGATCTGAAAACATATCATAAGCTACCCTTTTCTCTTGAAAGAAATGCTAATTTCAAACAGTCCTTTAATGGAAGAGAAAAGCTTTATCAGTTTTTTCATTTATTCAAGATCGTGTTAAGAATACTAATGTTAGACTTCTGTATGCTAATATCCAAGAGCTTTTTTTGGTCAAAAGCTTAGAATTATTGTTTTTTTAGACCACACTGCTAAGTATGTCACTGGCAGGGCACTAGTAAAAAAGAAAATACAATTCTGAAGTACCATGTTTTAATTCTGTGACTGATAAAACTGATTTCTTGATCTTTGATTATTAAATTATGCTTTTGTATGAAATCTACTGTTTTTATACTTCACCATGTTTATTAGATTGCGGCTCTACTTAGTTTCTCTTTAGAAGTTTTTAACAATTGCTTTATCGTGGTTATTCTGGGGGGTAGTTTTGAATTATATCCTGCAGAGTAGTGTAACAGGAAATAGAATTCTCCATCAAATAAATCACTGTCTCAAGCAATTGTTAATTGTGTCTGTTTAGGCAATCTGGACCTATGATATTTGTAAATATTGTAATAATTTTGTCATGTAAAGAGCCCTAGAATTGAATGCAGAAGCTTCAGTGGTAAACAACAGGCAACACTCAGTTAAACTGCTGCATTTAGCATATTTTTTTTAAACTTAACTTCAAAATCAGCTCTACAGTGTTAACTATTTTTTTCCCCAAGGTTTCTGACGATGTGCACTAGACACTTCGGGAGTGTTGTAGCCCAGACAATTCGAACTCAGAAGACAGACCAGTTTCCACTTTTCCTTATTATTATGGGAAAACGATCATCTAATGAAGTATTGAATGTAATACAAGGTACAGTTCTCACTTTATATTAAAAGTATTTTTTACACGAGTATGGAAACTGTTACAAGAGATCTTTTCTAATTGTTTCTCATTTAAGATGTTCAGAATATTAATTTATTGCGTAGATGACACTTCCAGTTGCCAGGACATAAATATCTACTACTCATAAATGTATTGTTTAACATGGTATTAGAGATTGAAGTTGCCATGAGTGTAACAGAATTATAGATAAAGATTCTGGTTATTTAAAGTGGAAGCCAAATTTTCTAAAGAAGGAGCTACACTTAGTTTTCCAAATTTACATCAAGGCAAATCCCTGATTTTCAAAAGATTTTGGCTGCACTTTTTGCGTAGTGGCAGAGTGCATTCGGTGCTTTGTGTGGAGTTCCTTGTTAATACGTGTGCTCCTGTTGCATGGGGTGGGCTAATATTTGGACATGAGTTGCTTTTTCAGATCTGCCTGTATTGTTGATTCCCTAAGTCAGATCAGAATTTAAGCTACCAATATAATCTCACATAAATGAAGCTTTCTCGCTTACATGAGCAGTTCTTCTTGGCATAACCATTCCTCTGCTTTTGCTGACAGCAAGATGACTTAGATGTGCAGTGCTGCCCTTTGACTCCAGTTCTCAGTAACTCTTCAAATCAGAACACATCAAAGAATGGCTGCCTCTCATTTCTTCTGCACTCTCCACAAGTTTGTCTTCATGACACTGTGTCCTCATTTATTTATTGCTTATATCTAGCAATCTTTATTGTAATTTCCTTATTTTCAGCCCCAGGGAATGCTGCCTTTTGCAGACAGAATTACTCTTTTACATTTCTTTCTGCATCTGGGATTAATAATTTTCTTGAGGAATCTGCAGCGCTCCTTCCTGTGGACAAAATGATGAATTTTTGTAGGGGTTTTGTCTCCTTAGTGCAAGGTACAGCACAACACTAATTCATGGTATGGGTGTCCCTTATTAAACTTACTTCATACAAATAGTCTTATAAATAGATGTTCTTGGTTTTCTGACTCTGCAGTACAGTCCAGCACTTTGTCATCCCACTGAAGTCAGTGGTGCTATTGACTTAAATGACTTAAATGTTTTAGCAACTTGGTGACTCAAAGTTGTAATACAATGCAGCTTTATCTTATGAAATAATCCAGATTATTTAATTGCATTCATTAAGTTTTAATGATTAGTCAGGTTTTCTGCGATCTTGTGTACTAACCTAAAGCGATCACCTATTGTAGCCTTGCTCTAAATTTATCCTTTAACAAAAAGCAAACAAGCTGTGCTTGTTATTTTCCCATGAATCGGGGCACTGGTGTCTTTTAACAATACGTCTCCAAATGAATGGTGGTCTCTGAAGTCCTGCATGTTGTAGCATGTGGGATAACATTTTCAGCCAAGGTAGCAAATGTTAGAAGTGGGAACAATGAGGCCCTTTCAGGGCTGGGCGAGAAGGCATGTTTACAGAAGAGATACAACAATATAGAAACTTAAGTCCCAGTGGCGGTTATTGAAATGCAGACTGTCTAAGTTTGCTTTTGCTTTTTTTTTTTTTTTTTTAACTGCGGTTGGAAACTATGGGGACAGTTTTATTTTTCTTTAGTGGTACTGCAGCTTCTGGTTATTTTATTCTTTTTAAAACTTTGACCAGCATCACCAGTATAAATCCAGCTCTTGTTGGTATTGTTCTGCTACGGTCCAACAGCTGTTTAGGCAGGCAGATGTTACGGCATTATAGTTTTAAACCATTTTTCATGTTTTAAGACCTTTTAACTGCTATGACAAGTGGCTCTTATGGGTAGTCTAGTCTTTGATTTAAAAAGAGAAACCAAAGAAGCGTCTTGGTAAGAAATTAAACTAATCTTTCTTATTGAAGACTGGAGGCACGCTGGGATTAAAATATGAAGAGGTATCTATTTTCCTATATATGTGTTCTATTTCTTGATATATATATGGATGACTTTTCTGCTTTATTAGCTTTGCAAGTTTTATCAGAAGTAAATACACTGAAGATAATATGTTTACACTATTTGAAATTTTACTACTAGTTATACCTGAATAAAATGTGTGCAGACACATCCCTTTCATCATGTTATTCTGGTTTTTTCCTTTTTTTAAACCAATCCACTTGGATGCTGCTGCCAACATCCTACCTTTTGTTACCTGACTAAGCAATTGCTTCAGTCTCCCTGATTATACCTGGGAATTCTGAAACTGTAAAATCAGTTTCACATCAGGGAATCACAGATCAATTACTTCCCTTTAATATCAGTGATTAAAATAAAAAATAGAGTTATTTCAAGTAGTTGTTCAGATTTGCACCATCTGAAATTTTAGCCGATGATCAGTATTTGGTTGTAAAAACGATTTTGAATTTTCAGTAAAAAGGCAAGCTGAAAGCATTCTACTGAGATATTTGCATTTTCTTCCCTGTCTTTTTTTTTTTTTTTTTTTTTTTAATTATGGGTAATTGTTATGGATTAATTCTAAAATGACTTCTTTTTTGTTTAATAACTTTAATGAAATGAAGTTCAGCTATCTTCCTTTGTTGCTAGGTAACACAACAGTGGATGAGCTAATGATGAGGCTGATGGCTGCGATGGAGATCTTCAGTGCCCAGCAGCAGGAAGACATAAAGGATGAGGTGAGCTTTGAAAGCTACTGCAGATACCTACTGGCTTCCACTAATCACTGCGGATGTAAATTAACCAGATGTTTCTTTAGCTAGTGGAGCTGGTTACGATGTGTTTTAGTGTCTCTTCCATGATCAGAAATTAAAAAGGTTAAATCTCCTTTGCATATTTCTTTGGGTCTCTCAAAACAACTCCTCCGTTTTGATCTTGACATTTTCAGCTTCTTTTCTTTTCCTGAACATTGGTCTTGAGTAATTGTTGATATTAGAGTGGTGTTATAGAGCTTAATATGTTCACACGAGGAAACAACAATCAGATTTTTTCCCAATGACCAAGTCACAGGTAGAAAACAAAAATAGATTAATGTGTCTTAAATATTTATGTTAGAAAGGGGGCTGAAACCAACTTTAAGCAGTACACCAGTACTGAACCGCCATTCAGAATGATGCAAAATGTATAAGTGATGACAAGACTTCTCAAAACCAGTGTTTCAATTACACAGAAGTAGACCCAGTGAGGAATACAGCTGAAAGATCTTTATCTGTTGCTCTATAAATTGAGAGTGACATTTTGAAGTAATGAAGTACTTAGGAATTTATAGTAATAGGTGTGTTGCCATTCAAGATTATTCTTATCCTGTTGTATAGACATTGATTGACAATAATTCACTAAACGCATTCTTCACATTTAAATTTTGTATCTCATTAGTACAAGATTTACTGATTATAATAAGAAGGTATGATATCTGCACAGTATCTGTCATTCACTTTTCCTTCTTTATTAATGCTACCTGTAATTCATTGGTAAAGAAATTGACGTTAATTTTATTAATACTGAACACAAATTTAAATATCAGGATTACAACAAAAATCCAAGGCACAATATAATTGAATTTTTTGTTCCATTTTAACAGGAATATGTCGGGTATGGGAGTTTTCTTAATGCTGTAATAAGAAGGTAAAATTAACATCACAGATGAGTTCTAAGAGAGCTTCGGAATTAAAAACTATAGAAGTTGATAAAAAGAAAGAAAACTGAGGGGGGAAAAAAAGCATATCAAGGCAGAGAGATAAGAGCAAATAAAGGGCAGGAGAAGAAACTAGGAGTGATAGGATTGGAACAGAGGGAGGAATAGGACACCAGAGCAGGAAACACCAGTATTTAGGAGGGAAGGCGGGGGCAGGAGAGACAATGATAGACCTGCCCTAAGAGGATGAAACCAAGTGGGTTTGCATCTGGGTGTAAGGGCAATGAAGCTTAAAGCACGAGGAGATTCAGTAGCCTTGGGGCCATGATTGCAGAACAGGAAACTGGCTCCTGTCCTGAGCTGCTCTCAGTCCTTCACTGGAGGACCAAGAGCAGTGACAGTCCAGACCCACGGTGGGATTGTTTGTCTCCTGGCTTCTTAGCCCTAGTGTTCTACCTATGTAGGAGAATGGAAAATAAATCTTTACGCGTTTCTCAGAAATCTAACTTTGTCCAAGTCTTCTGTAGTCTTCTCCTTTTGTTTTTCTGTCACTGAGAGCACCAGTGACATTTCTTCCCCAACAGGAGCTTTTTCTAACACACTTTGACATTCAGAAAACTAATGGAAAATTTCATAAACTTTGGGGGCAGATTTCCAGACACTGTTGGTTCTATACACAGATAAGGTATTTGCTTACACCTTGGCTCCACTTGCTTCAAGCACACTGAAAAGGTGATCTCAGACACTTTTGCCTTTGAAGCAGGAAGTTTAAAAATAAAAAAACCCTCGCTTCATGAAGTTATTATTCCTGAGAGGGAGTATTTGACGAGCAGTCTGTACTCAATAGAGGGCTTTAGCCTGAAAACAAAATATTGCCTTTTTGTGGTTTGCTACATAACATGTAGCTTTCTTGTAAGCCATGTACTTGACAACTTCAAGTGTTCAAACATCACCACCTTTTCTTTTTTAAGATGTTATTGCAGTTGGTGCCATTTTTTCCCAAATATTACAATAGCAAACAGGATACAGAGTCCGGTTTCTGTTACTGTTTTCTTAATAGCAACAATAAGTCATCGTAAAACCGCAAGAAGATAAGCAAAAAATTCTTTTGTGCTTTAAAAAGAGAAGTCATCTATACAGTGTTGCTGTAAACAGATGTGTGTGTGAGAGAGAAACAGAACTGGAAACATTTGTAAATAACAGCATGAAGTCATTAATGAGTGAGTTTATGCAGCTGAACTTCTCCGGTTTGGATTTTTAACTTGCATGCACGTGAAAGGTTCAAACACAGCTATTGCAGAGTCCTGTTTGGCACAGCATGTTTTGCAGTGCCCTCTGATGGTTATTTCAGTACAGGATGACTGTTCCCACTGCCAGCTAATGGTGCAGGTGTTCACCATGACGTTGGCTGTAGCTACAGTCAGCTCCTTGTCACTGACCATCGACTGGTGGTGTGGGCAGGATGGTCAGAGCAGCGTCACCTGCACACCTCACCTGAGAGAACTGAGTCACCTCAGCTGGTGGTTAATAGCATGTTTACCTCAATCCTGTGCTTTTGTATCTCTGTGTTGGTAAAAGGTACCAGTTTAGTCTCATAAAATTTTAATGGAGTAAATTTAGCGCATGTTTCTGTAAGGTCAAGTGCTAAAATACCATCATCTAACTAGCAATTGGATTTGATTTTTAGATTTGTGTATTGCATTTGTTTAAGTCTTTTCTTACATAGCCTCCTAAAGAAATACCTTAAAAACATTGGATGCATATGTGTATTCATAGTAACCCAACACTCCTGTCCTGGGGTATGGTGGTGTGCAAGTTCAGGACCCATTTGCTCCCCAAGCTTCCTTAAAGGGAGATCAATCTGCTGTCACTCTCTTTTCCCTGCCCCTCCAGGGTTCTGGGTCAGTCATGAGCTGTTGCTGTGTTGACCAGATGACATTTTGGAAACGTCCTGCCTCTTTTGGACAGCACTGTTGACATGCCATTGTAGGTACATGGTCTAGGGGGTTCCTGCTGTCTGTTTTTATAAGTTTGCTCCTTAAATTACTGTACTAACAAGCTACAAATAGCAACATCTGATGAGCAGCACAGCGATGTGCTAATATGGCTCTTCTGAGAAGAAGTGGACAATGGATCAGTGGCATCAGCAGCAGTGAGGCCAACTGGCCAGGATACTGTCCCACCCTTCCCAGTGCCGTCAGTTCTGGAGGCTGAATTCCAGCCTCACGCTGTGTATGCAGAGTTATTCTGTAGCTACACCAATTATTTAATGCACCTGATGGATGTGTTTTCTTTTTCTAACTATGTTTGCTCCTTTGGTCACCACTACAAACACTGACACCTCAGCTACTGCTCAGGTGGTAGTGCCGGGGGTTTTTGCAAAGAGGAAATAAACATCATTAAGGGGTTTCTCCTGTAAGCAAGAGAGGGTATCTCAAAGCAGGGACAACCAGCCTCTGCCACTGTTGATCAGGGTGTGAACTGAGATTTTTCGGGGACTGACTTTGAAAAGAGAGCGTAGTATCAGTTCCTCTTGAGTATCAGTTCCTCTTAAGTGTCAGTGCCTGCTGCTGAGGTTAGGAGAACAAATAATAGTTGTAAAATATTGTACGCCCTGGAATGTCTGTTTTTAAACACCCTGATAGCTTGCTTACTTTAATTGGATAGTTTATAATCATCTCAGCATGGCGTGATGGGCCTGAATAGATCCGAGTTAGTTCCTTTGTGAGATTAATGTGAAGAGATCTGAGATTAAATCCTGGCGTTACAGCACAACACACCTGTTCTGGGCCGATCCCGAACATTTTTTCTCCGTTGCCCGAGGAGGAGGCTTCTCAAAGGATTACAGTAACACTTTTTGACAAGCTTATACAGGGTGGAGTTTCCATGTAATGACAGGGCTTATTTGATGATGCCTCAGTAATGCATTCTTTTTATTTTTGCTGTCAACATTTATTACTGTAGAAGCATTGACTGTTACACGGCTGGTCCAGCTTGTCCACATTTAAGTAACAGTAGGTTTCTTGTCGGGTTTATTTTTGTCGTTATGCAACACTAGCGCTCCTGCTCTCGGATTGGACTTCAAGGTGGAATTGTAATACCCACAGTTACTTCAGAGACCTTATTTTTACAAATACCGATTAAAACCTTCAATTCAGTATAAACTATGTCTGCTGACGCACTGGTCTTTGGTGTAAAAGAGAGGCACTGAAGAATTTTTAAACTGGAAAAACTTTTATAAACAGACTCTGACTGAAGATAAGCGCTAGAAAAATGTAGACCTGCAGTTACCCACCGTCTTTGCTCTCTGTTCTTAAGTGACATCTCAGTTTCCTAGATACTACTACAGCATGAATAAAAAATAGTTCCTTCCTGACCAATATGTGGGTGGTGATTTAAAAAAACATGTGAAAGAAAACCAAAACTCCAAAACAGCAATATAAATTCACCCTCTTTTCCCTGCCACAGGACTTTGGGGCTTTACTGACCAAGTGTTATTTTCATAACTGTGCAGTAAGAAGCTTGGTATCACCGTGTCTTTTCCTCCTTTTCTGCCTCACTCCTCTCACATATAAAGAATTTATTTTTCTTTTATATATATATATATGATATTTTAACTGTTTTAGCTTCCAACACCTCTCTTTCTTCTTCAAAAGATATATCTCAGAGCCACAAAAGACGCTCAAGAGGATCAGTCCTAATGTGTTTTCTCCTAATCTGTGACCTGTTCATCTTTTGCCCCTTCAGATCAGTTGCTTTTCTCCACTCCTTACCTACAGTTGTGCTCTCCAGTTAAAGGGGGGCCCAACTGCTTCCATCATCTGTGCAGGAGACACCTGCGATTTCTGTCTAGGGACTGAAGCTCACATTAAAATCAGTAGAAATCAGACATCTGTATACCTTGGAAAATCTTGTGTTCCATCTAACACTGTCATGTGTATCATGGTGTATAGTATTTGCCCAGCAAGAGGTTATGAGCATAAATACATGAAATTCATTAAATTCCGAAGCACGAAAGCATTATGGTGATAACAACCACCTAACGAAGATTGGGATTTAACCCCTCAGAAATCCAATTAGCACATTTACTAATTATTACTAGTTATAACTAATTAAACTACAGTAATCAAAGTTTACTTGATTAAATTTTCCAATTTTGTATTTGTGATACGATAGCAGCCCGAACAACGGGCTTCCCATTGAGCACTTCACCACAGTGACACACCAGTGCTGCCTTCAGGAGTTTACAGCGTAGTTACAACTTTGACAAAATGCAAGGTAATGACAGAGGAAAGAAAGAGGGAAGACATAATGTCTTTAGTTCCTGTGGCTTTTAGCCTGTACATGTTGATGGCTCCAGTCAGTGAATGAGCCCAGCTGGGCAGATGTTGTGACAAGACTATCTGGCTCTGTTTCCCATGGAAAGACACTGCAGGACTACTAAAGGCTTTGGGTTTGGGGTTTTTTCTTGTCATTTGAATTAATTCCAAAAAAATCAGTATCTGGAACTGGGCTTTCAGCCTTCACATGGACAGGCAGGACCCTCTGGTGGTTCTTGTGCTGTTCTGCCCCCTTGCCCTGCCCCATCCTGCCTCCTCCAGTGGATCTGCCACCACTAAAATGTCCATTTGCTTTGTCTTCATCATTCTCATATGCCTGACACACTCTGTGTACACTTTTTCCTTCCATGTATTCCCCATCACGTATGTTTAAGTTATACAATGTGCAAGTCTGTCATCTTAGTGAGTCAAATTAATGCCTTTCTCGCACTGGTTTGTTTGGACAAAGGGGTGTTTCTCTTTAACGCTCCCATGAATAGCCTTAAGCATTTGCAGATTTTAATTTCAGGAGTGGTTCAGTGAAATGAACTGTCTTTCAGATAAGCATTCAGCATTTGTAAATACACTTTTTTTTTCTTTCCTATAATAGCCCTTTACTTGCTGGTGCTCTGAGAAGTGTCTTCTTTTCATCGTTGTCTTCTCAAGTTCTGTCTTGGCTGGTTTTGCTTCACAGTAAACCTTGTCCCAAGGGGCAGTGAGCAGTAATGTTTTACACAGCTCCCCGAGACAAATCAGGTACAAAGCTGATTCCTGGGGTTAAATCATTAAATCCTACCTTCAGAAATGACAATAATAAATTGGGAGGGAAAAAGCCCAGAAGGGCCAATGCTGACTTTTCCAGCAAAATATCCCGTTCAAAAAACCAAACGTACTGTTTATTTTTTCCTTGTAGAATTTGCAGGAAAAAAGGACATTGCTGTCCTAAATTCATTCAGAAATCCCTCTTTTTCCATCATCCTGCATCTGAAAATCCCTGTTATTAGGTGCTTTAGGAGTAACTTCAGCTAATGGTTTAGGGAATAACTATTGAACAGGGTTATCCTGAATTTCTTCTTAACCTTATCTGTAGGTTTTTCTTAGCCTTGATGCACTGGGTGTTACTCAGGAGGTTTTCTCTGGTGCATTGTAACTATCTCAGGAGTGTTTGCTCTTTTTGTTATGACTTGCATCCGTAATATGCAGAACAGCAAAGAAAATTCATAGCTGAAGAATATTTTCTGTGGATAAAAGCAATTTTTTTAAAGTATCAACCTTCCATGGAATGAGTGTCCCTCTGTCAAAATGGGAAAGCAGAGATCTGTGACTTTTTCCCTTTCAAGGGGCAAAGGAGAGTTGTCTCCTCATCTCATGCCCAAAGCCCCTGGGGTCTGGATGGTTTACCTTCACACTGGCCTTCAGTCACTGCTGTGGAATTCACAAATGCCGTGTAAAACCCCCAGTTCTGATGAAGGCTTTCAGAGTGACCTGGGATAAGCTGTGTCTGTTCACACTTGGATTTCTTGAAACACCAAGGTGGCAACTTTGCCTTCGTTGCAAAACCATTGTGGAGATGTCAGTACTGCAGTTTATGTAGGGCCTAACAGGAACGTTGTCAGCTACCTCAATTTTTATTGATGGAGAACAGTTAGGACATTTTTTATGTTGATTATTAGGGGCATGACTATTCTTTTTCATATGTTGTTAGAGCTATGAAAGATTCTCTGCAAAGTATTTTTTCTGCTTTTCCTGTTTTTTCACTACTACGAGTTTTCTTTTGTTGCTTTCTGATGAACTTGAATCATCCTCATATTTCGTGTGGTTTTTCTCTAGAGGAAGAGATGACTAAATTAAGAAACTGCTTACAAATGGGGGAGCTGCATTACAAAAAGGAGAACTGCTTTATCTAATGTTTAGAATTTTCCCAAGTTGTAACTGAGCCAAAGAGTGGTACAATTTTGTCTTAAACTCTGCACAGGAGATGATTCTTGTTCAGTGTGAGCATATTAACAAAACACAGAAGCAGGTACAAAGAGGCATTTCATGGGATTGCATCTGCTGCTTCCCTGAAGAAATCTGGTTTCCAGGTTTGTTTTTAAGATCTGTTTCAGTAAGAACAGTATTGTTTCAATGCAGTGTAAAACTTGGTGGCGTGGTCATTTACTTTCAGATGTGGCTCACATATTTCTACGAGGACCAGGCAGTCATGCATAGTAATTCTTCACATTCCTGACATCTTTTTCATAATCCACTTTTAGGATGTTGATAACTGCAATGAATAGGAAGAAAAGAATTTATTTTTTTTTATGCCTGGAATTCATGTTTCAATTCTGGTTGTAGATTCAATAACATCCATTTTTTTTACAGTTATCATCCAGATTATATATTTTAAACCTATTTCAAAAAATCTTCAGTGAAGCTCTCTGTAGGTAAATGAATCCTGTGCTCATCACAAGTGACTTCTAATAACTTCCTGGAGTTTTCTAGACAGTTTGTAAAACATAAAATAAAAGGCAGTAGTCAATTCCTTGCAACTCTGATTAGTATATGTATTTTGCGTGAGTTGTAGTAGTTTTTATAAAATTGAAATTTCACTTTTTGAAGGTTCGTTTTGGGTTGGGTCAAAGTGGTTGTGTGAGGTTTTTTAGTTTGTGATTGGGGCTTTTTTGGTAAACTACAGTAACTCTCTCTTAATTGCTAGCAGATTTTGATGAAGAAAAGAGCCTGTAGTTGCAATAGTTGTATCTGATCTTTTGCTGTTCTTTTGGGCATTACTGGACTTGTGTGCAAGAATGACTTCTACTCATGTTTTAGCTCTGCTGAACAAAGTGATGGTTTGTACATCTTATGTCAATGAAATTCAGGACACAGCAATTGTAGAATAATTTTGGGTCCTGTTTCTGTAAGGAAGAAGCGTTTCCTCTGAAAAGATTTCGCTGCTTTCCAACTGGAGGTTGTATGGCTTTCCCTTCAACTTGTCCTTTCCTCCTGTGGTTGCATGCTACTTTCAGTGATTTAGCCACTAATATGCTCAAGTTTTGTTTGAGGAGCATCTTTGGCATGTTTGTATGTCATGATAATTACAGTTAGCCTGGTCTCCTCCCATTTAGAACTGAGTTTTTGCTAAATAGTGACATTTTGGGGAGAAAATCAATTACTTTGCAAAAATTATTCTTTTATGTGGAATAAATGTTGCAGCTGAATGGGAAAATTAACATAATTCTTCAAGAAGCAGTGGGTAGTAGACTTTCATTTCCATGGAACACAGGGGACAAATTGTCCCAGTGCACGTGCTGTGTTACTGGGGACCATGCTGAGCCTACCAGCAGTCTCACAGCTAAATCCTATTGATTTTTGTAGGGACCAGTGCAGCCTCTGCAGGGCTCTGGGAGGATTATCAGATGTAAGAGGAGCATGATAGGAGCATGTAAGAGATGCACGGGAGAGCAGCCGCTGTCTCTGCTCCAAAGGCAGAGTATGAAGCTATTGATTGTACACTTTGCTTTATTTGACATCACCCCAGTGCAGTCATTCCAGCTTTTGGGCATATCCACTTCTTCATCCTCCAGTGTGTGGATGGTGCCTCTCTTTGTCATTCCTGTGTTTTTAGTAAACCATAATTCCTTTGTGCTGTGATTATTGATAAGATATTTCACTAGATTTGCTGACACACCAACCTCCTGTTCCTTGCTTGCCTGCATCTGTCCATTTGAGACACTTCAGAGCAGGACTTGCTACTTTCCCATCTCTGTATAATAGTCAACACTCTGAATTGAGGCCTCTGGGTGATGTTTAATAGTCGTGACCCTGGATGGATCCTGCTGAGGTCTTTTTGACCAAGGAAGGACCTGCGAGCTGGGGTTTCTCTAGAAGGACAAGCCATTACCCACTGTCAGTCTGAGGGGACAGCAAATCAAAATCCAGCCTCAGCCTTTAAACCACCGACTGTCCTTCCCTGTTACAAGACCATGCAAATGTTGGCTGCAGGAGTGAAATCCTCCCGAAACCAGCCCACACACGCACTCCTCCAGTGACCCCCTCCCCACGAGGCTGTTCCACTCCTGGGCTCTGCACCTGCCACAGCCCTCGTAAGGACAGCAGGGTGGAGAGCCTGGGTGCCAGATCGAGCCCTCAGGCCAAGGTTTGGACACACCAATTGAACCGTAGCTTCAGGTAAGTCACAATTTTTAAAGCCAAGGTCACCGTTGAGGCAGCTCTGAACTTACCTCTCCTAGCAGTAGTTAGACGGGTGATTTTGAAGTCACTGGGGTTAAAGGCTGCTTGTGAACATAAAGTTGTATATCATACTGGTCCACTGTTTGCTGATTTTTTTTGTTTCCTTTTTTTTGTTTTTTTTTGTTTAGGATGAACGTGAAGCCAGAGAAAACGTGAAGAGAGAGCAGGATGAAGCGTACCGCATCTCGCTGGAGGCTGACAGAGCCAAGGTGTGTGTGAGGGGAAGTGGCCACAGGAGTGCTGGGTTGAGGATGGGAATTCCCAGTTTGGGAATTCTCTCTGGTGCAGAGGAACCTGATAAAGTGACTAGGACTTGACTTGACTACATCTTTTAGCTAAAGCAAGTCCTTGCCCACTTAATAGTAGAAGTTGGGAAAGGAATGGTAGAAGAAGATCATGTAATAAATACCTGATTTCTTATATTAATTTCTACAGAAACATTGAGAAATGCCTGTGCATTTATATTTATCTTGTATTTATGTGTGATTGCCGTTTGTGTTTGTTAGAGGGAAGCACAAGAGAGAGAAATGGCAGAGCAGTTTCGCTTGGAACAAATCCGGAAAGAACAGGAGGAAGAACGTGAGGTGGGATGTGTTACCTTTTCTCACAAATTTGAATTCATGAAGCTTATGAACATTGCAGATGTCATTCAGCACACACTGAAACTTTTTTTTGGTGTGACCATTTTTTTTTTCATGTTGATTTCTTACCATATGTATGTGAAACATACTAAATGAGCTAAATCATTTTCATCCACTATTCAACAGCTTTTCTGTTCTGTCATCTGGATCTCAGTTTCAGCCAGGTGTAAGATAGGCCTGCTCACAAGTGATCCGTGAAATGAGCTCCATAAATGGTGGAATCTTTGGGAACCTCTAACCTTTTTCTACAGCCGCTCCTTTTAAAAACATAATACCGTGGAGCCCTTTCATTTCTTCCAGGAAGTAGCACAAAGTCTGCCTGCAATATTGATAAAACAAGTTGCCAAATTTAATTTGGGAGACGAAACACTTAAAGAAAATAAAATCCAAAATACAGAAAGATGAATTTACAGTACTTCTAAAAATTTCTAAATGGTCTTCTACAAAATCTTCCTTAGAATGAAAATTGTGTTTAAGCAAAGACTTTATGTCTCCTGGCCTCTCTAAGAAAATAGAAACTCTGTGCTATGAGCAGTACCGTTCCTCAAACTTATTTTGTAGATTCTCTTAGTTTTTTGGGTTCTGAGGGTCCCAGTGCCTGTCAGAGATGGCTCCTGCAGCCTCTTTCAGGATCTAGGTTAGCTCCTGTCCTAGCTGTGTGTGTATGTAGGTGTTTACGTAAAGCATCATGTACACAAATTTACTTACATTAGTGCTTTCCTTTTCTTCACGTCCTGGCAACTACAAAATGTGCTGAAAAGGTTGGAGTTCAGCCATGTTTCTTCCTCTGAAGTCCCACCATGTAAAATGAACTACCCTTTAAAATATTTTCAGCTGTTCTGTGAAGTTAATGACATACAAGTCCTTACGGAACTGCTGTGAAATACACCTGATACTTGAAAATGACTTTGAAACCCTGAAATAAATTTTTCAAAATAGAAGTGATATTAATATATAAATGACTTGGCTGAAATCACAGTTGATTGGGGGTTGTCCTTTGAGTTCTAGGCATAGAAGATTCTCTGAGAAAGTTGCTAATGAATACAAAGCTATATCAGCATCCCTATTGAATATGTATTTCCTGAGTATGTTTACAGTATTACATCATATATAAATAAATTATAAATATTCTTTAATATTTATTAATTTATATAAAATATCAGAGTTCCAGTCATTTTGCTGGGCTTAATATAACTTCTTTGACTCTTATGGATTATGGACATTTGAAATTTGGAATTATATTCTCCTTTAATTCTCCAGTTAGTTAAAGTCCTTGGACCTCATGGAATCCTGATAAATCACAGCCTTGCTTATCCCTCCCTAAATGTGACTTAAATGTATACTCGACATTTCAGTCTTGTGTACTTTGCTGGTGTGTGAAAGAATTGAATTATACAACTGCAAAAAAGTTGGCTATGAACACATTTATTATTCTCTGACATAAACCCAATGAACAAACTGTATGAGCAATGCATTTCCATATATATTTTTGACCAAGATAATTGCATTAAAAACCCAGAACCATTTAAGCATTCAAGAGCCTTTCAGACAGCCCTGTGGTGTAAATACTAAATTCACTCCAAACGGTATTCAATGGCTGGGAAAGACGCAGTCCGCTTCTTTCTTATTCTGCAGTACCTGGTGACTTATTTAGCTCCTGTTGTTAGCATAAGCCAAGGTGGAAGCTAAAACACAACTGAAGGAGCAATGTACAAGCTGGACTGTGAGAATTGTGTCAAGAATAGTTTTAAGACAGCAATTCTGTGAGGTTAATAGCAATCGAACACAAATCAGTACTGTAGCAGTAACAGGCTGTTGAGCAATCAGCTCACACTCAGGCTCAAGGAAAAAGTTTGGTTTTCTTTTCTAAGTAATTTAGCATGCATAGAAACAATAATTACTTCTGCTTTATTATATCTGCTCCTGCACCTTTTCTGATACCTTGGCCTTTTGGAAATGGTTTTCTTACGCAAAGGCTGCAAGACTGGTTCATGTTATCACAATATACCTGGGCTTCCCTGTTCTAATGCAGAGAGTGCAGTAATGAAAATAATAGGATCTGTTTGCTTAGTAGAACAAAGGGGATTTTAACAATAATGTTTACTAACACTCCCCATTTTCAGGTATACAGATTACTTGTACTGAATTGTTCTGCAACAGTGTTTACTTACAGAAGTGGCTTCGTGTTCAGTTCCTATTTTAAAATCTGACTGTTGAGCTCTTCACATACTGAACATCTTTTTATCAACAAACTGAAATTGCTTGTTCAGGTCCCAGAGTTTTTAATGTGATCCATCACATCATTGTTTTCTGACTTGGTTTGCTGGTACAGAATATCCACTGTAAATTGCCATTTTATGTTGAAGCCTTGGAGACTGGTTACTTCGGGGAGCGACGCACTCTTTGCACAAAGAAAAGAGCTCTAATGAGCTACTGTTGTTTATTTTTCTACGATATAATTGATTGGGTTCAGTAAATAATGTAGCATCTGTTGTTATACTGTGTGGGGAAATGTCAAAACAGCAAGACAGTAAGCAGGTGGTTGAGAATGGAGAGAGAGAAAATTAAAATAGAATCTATTTAAAATATAATCTCATAGTAGATGAGCAAAAATGAACTCAAGTTCTATGTATAAATATTTATACTGAGATATAATTTGCTCAGAGGTGCGTGTGTAAGAAGTAGACTGTTTAAAAGCCTTTGTAATCTTGCTTCTGCCCGGTCCTTGCTCTGCAATATAATCACCCTCCATCCGTTTCTGTTACTAAATGACCTTGGGGAGGTTTTCAAAGGCACAAATGGCAACTGTCTATCTTGAGAGTTTCTTCAAAATCTGGGGAAATCCCTGCCTGACTGCCTTTTTAGTTTGAAAAATTGTCTTTTAGGGCCGTTTTGGGGGAGGCAGTGTGATTGTGATTATGCTGCCTTTTCCATTCTTTTACCTTCTCATTAAGTGCTGCCTTAAGAGAGGTGGTGCTGAGTTAAGTACTGAGTTAAAAGTAACAGCTGCTTCTAAGTAGGATCAGATTTTTAACAGATGCCAGTGCCTGCCCATGAGTACTGACAGCACTCAGTACCCTTGAAAATCAAGCCTACCGGGTTCAACAGTCTGATATTAGACATTTCTTTTTTAAAACAGAAATCTGATCAAAGTGTTAGTGCTGTAGCAGCTCCCAGAGGCAGAGGACAGAGAACACAGACCTTGATCCTGCCCTTAAAATCTTGACATCAGTAGTACGTGCAATATCATACACATATTCAGACATGTAATGTTATTGCAATTTTGAGGCTGATTTTTGCAGAAAATGTGCATGCCTGTACTTGGAACCATCTTAATAACAATAACTTACTGTAAATCTTTAAGCTCCTGTTTCTGTTCTCCCAGTTTTCTTCTCCGACCATTCTGACTTTTATATGTACTCTGTGTACCTGATGTACCTTCAGAGTATTTTTAATTGTGTCTTTTCACAGTATTTTGGTTTATTTATAGTAAATTTCTTGCATATATTTCTTTTCGCTCTGAACTGCCATTAAGGGTCCAGCCTATTGCAAATGGTCAATTACTCTCTGCAAAAGGAAGGCAATTTGACAAGTGCATTTAAAGAAATACTTTTACTGGCTTTTAATTTATACCCTTTAAGGAAGCAATTGGCCACTTGACAATTATTTTCTCATTCAATTTTTTCCCAGGGCTTTCTGCCAAATGATTAAATTACGTATCCCATCGTGCATTAACTGTAGACCTAATAATATGTGTTATAAAGAAGGATTTATTTTAATTAGTTGTCTGGTGGGCTGTTATTAGGGAATGAATAAAAATTATTTTGTCATCGAGATAAAAAAGCTCAGCTATAGCTCTGGAGCACTGTGACAATGGCTTGAAGTTGCAGAAGAAATGAAAGGAAAAGCTTCCTATCCTTTTCTTCTGTTGCTGGCATTGCAACCTAAATGGTTATTTTTTCCTTCCTCAGGCTATCAGACTCTCTCTTGAGCAGTCTTTGCCTCCTGAACCAAAGGAGGAGAGCACAGAGTCTGTCAGCAAACTGCGTATTCGGACGCCCAGTGGAGAATTCTTTGAGCGACGTTTCCTGGCCAGCAGCAAGCTGCAGGTTGTCTTTGATTTTGTAGCTTCCAAGGGATATCCTTGGGAGGAGTACAAGCTGCTGGGCACCTTTCCGAGGAGAGATGTAAGTAAATATATACCTTTCAGGAATAAACACCACTGCTCTTTAGTCCTGTATGTTAGATGGCCGGTGTGTTGTAGCACAAAAGGTAAAAGATATGCCTGGGTATGTTAGAGGGCTGCCAAGCTGTGAGCAAGCCAGGTGCTGACCAGCCAGTGCTATCAGATGTTACATACACAGTTGTGTTGCAAAACCTGCCTCCAGTGACATTAAAGAATCCTCCATTTCTGAAGCAAGTTGTGGACCATATTCAATGAAAACTCCTTGAATATGCTGAGGCAGCATCACTCACATCCTGTTTGAAGGAAGCTCCAGTACGGGCTGGTATTTCTGATCTTTCTGGTTTTATTTTGGTGCAACTTTATGTTATGAACAAGACTGTGTAAGATAGAATCCAGGTATGAACTAATGAGTACATTCTAATAAATTTTTCATCCACCTGCTACGTAATGCCAATAGATAATCATTTATATCTCCTGACTTGAAATTCTAATGATGTATCTGCTGTGCCTGATTTTCAGAATCAATCCTGCTCACTGCTTACAAAAGCCAATTAAATTCTGTTGATAAATCAACAGATATTTTTGTGCTGGCTACCAAGTTTCTTTGAAAATACACCCCTGTCTGCCCTGTTACAAATCAGCTTTCATGTCTTTTTTAGCCATTGTTACAGCAAAGTTAAAAATCAGTAGTTCTAACTGTGCAGCAATTACCTGGGGCCCTGCACAAAAGGTGAAGGGAACAGGTACTGCAGAGGTGGTTGAAGTACAGCAGCTTTTTGGCCACAGTGCCTCAGCACTGCAAATGAGTGGAGCCAGCTCTGGACCAGCTGGGGTTTTGTTTGCTGGAGGCATCTCCAGACTGGTTAAGCCATTTTTTACCAAAGGAGTTCAACTTGGGTTGCTTTTCCATTTTGTTTCCCATCATCTGGAGGAAGTTCAGTAGGAATAAGGCACTGATTTAACATGTTTGCAGTAGTTGGTAAAAGATACCTCTTGCTTTATCACCTTGTTTGTAAGTACTCCAAAGGGGAAGAAACCAATGTTTTTAGCAAGCATACAGCCTTGAGAGTGGATGTGATTTCTGACCAGTTTGGGGATAACTCTGAACAGGATAGCAGGGCTTGCAGCTGTTTTCCACCCCATCCTATATTGAGAATCCTGATCAGTTAGACTGAGAAGTAGCGTTTAAGGAATCTCATTATTCACTTATTAACGTCACTCCTTAAGCATGTGGTATCATTTCCAGTGGAACGAAAGACTAGAAGTCATCTTTGTTTTCAGGATTACTGTTCATTTAATTTATTTGACAGAAGAAAAACAATAACAGTCTAAATAATGGGTTTAAATATTCTTCAAGTCATTTCTCCGTACCTGTGACTTATTTCTATTGTAGTACATATCTAATATAAAAACCCTACAGGTATATTACTCTTTTACATTTGTTTTTCTCCTTACACTGTCTGTTTCTGTACTTTAGTCACATCATTATCAGTATTCATTGTAGTGCTCTGTAGCAAACTCAAAAATCAGATAAATCATAAGAACCAATTGAAAAAGGAGTAGAAAAGAAAAAATATTGCTAAGTTAGAACAGGCTGGTGTTGTCAGTAGCTTTGTGAAACTGGCAGGGAGAAAACGCTGAGGCAAAGAAAGAATTTAATGGCAGGGTAAGGAGCTGTTGCTCTGTTGCATGGGAAGCAAAGACCCTTCCATCATTTTTCTATGATTCCAACCTAATAATGCCTTGTATGAGGAGTCACATAAATGATTCATGCCGATTGACTCGATGGCCATGTATGAATCCAGTTGTCATTGTGACCACCAGAGCTACAACAGACAAAAAATATTCCCCAGGGGTTTGCTAACCACTGAGAACTGAGAAGACATCTGGAAGTGTACAACTCTGTGGACAGATTAATTAAAATAAGTAATTGATAAATGCCTTGGAAGTACAGTAAAAGTGTATATTCATTGCCTTAGGCTTCATGCTATATATTTTTTTAAAAATACACTGTAAGTTGTCAAGACCCTTCTAGTATATGATATGTATCAAAACCTTCAATTGGAATCTGTGCAGGAAGAACAGGGTACTTGGGATACTTGTGCTCCAGAAAACAATAGCATTTCAAGTGTCTGTTTGTATTTAAACTATACATAACATGTTTTTTTAAAAATACGTTTAAAAGTATCAGAAATACTTTGCTAGAGTTTTGCTACAGTAAGATGAAAACATGTCTTCTAAAGTTAGGGTTTGGGGGTTTTTTTCCTACCCTAATCTGTTTTGCAATAACGTACACACCCCCAAAAGTGTTTCCTTCTTATCAAAACAAGGGTATTATCTTCAACCAAATCAATGTGTTCTTGTAATAAACTTGTTAGGGCATTTTTACCTGCTTTTCAAAACCATCAGTCCTGATACAGTCTTGTTGAAGTATTTTTACTTCTTTGGTAAATAAAAATTCATTAGTTCTTAGTCCTATGTTCCAGTTGCTTACACAGATATCCTTAGCTAACTTAAAGTTGGTATCATAACCCTACTGTAAATACAAACTTCTACACATGAGTAAACACACAGATTAACCTTTTCCAGACACTACTTGTAGATTTTAAAGCAGCAGTGACATTCCAAAGCAGTTAAGCACATGCAGTGACTTGTTATTGGGTCTTTGACTGTGTTGTTCTTTCCACTGGCACTGAAATTAGATATTAACCACCTCCTCTCTCAGCACCTCAACCACGGCAGCACTACATGTTTTACCAACAGAGTGTGCCATGAACAAACCTGGGTCAGCAGGTAACTTGTACCTCCAGCTCAGAAAACATTTGGCAAGCACATCTTTCAGGGTGGAAAGCTGTATTGTATGTTCTCTGCATTATTCTTAAATACACCTGCAAAGGCTTTATGGAAGCAAATGTGTGCACTGTTAAATGTGTGTGCTGATTTCAGAATTACGGTTCCTTTTCTTCCAGAAATCCATTTAACTCTAACAAAAGGAGCTTACCCCCAGCATATTAGTGTGCTCAGTCAGCCTTCTAGTTCAGTATTTCTTCCAAGTCCCTTTCTCTTGAAAGGCCTGCCAGACTATTTTTGGTAGTTCTCTTGCTCTGCCAGCTGCAAGATCCACCTTCTGCCAGTGCCCTGGAGAGTTCCAGATGCTCAGTTCTCACTGCAGTGGTGATCTGCAGAAGTCTTCCTAAAACCCTTAACAGCTTATGGAGTGGGCATTTCACCACACTCAGACAAGAAGCTGAAGTGTACCAGCTCTAGCTGAAACTGTAAGACTAAAGTGCAGAAATTTACCCAAACTGGCTTTGGCTACCCTACTAAGATTAGTATTGAATATTTTATGGAAACACTCAGAAAGGAAGGTCCTGGAGCACTTTCTCCTTTTAAAAGCTGTTTTTGAATATCTGAATTTATTAATTTCTTACGAATTATAATTTCTTCTGCTCATTCCTCCTTAAGGTGGAGCATTAGTTATGTATTTGAGAGTATGCCTTCTGCAGACATGGTATTAGAGACTTAAGCTCTTTATTTACTGTATCTGGAAGCCTGAGTAAGCCAAGACTTCTACAGTATTTCACATTTTATTTTTCTGAGCCACAGCTTAGGATCAGGTGGCAGTTAAGTCACTTAAGGTTATTTAAATGCATCTAAAATGTTGCTTAATAATTCAGAACCAGTTTGCTCTGTTTAGAGTATTAAGATTTTTTAAATCCTTTTAATTAACCAATTTCAACAGCAGTTTAAATAAACAGAAACAAAAAAATCTGTCTCCCTTGAAAGGGCAGAAAATAAATTTCATGTCAATTTAAATTAGCTATGATCAGGATTTCAGTAAATTTAGAGCCAGAAAATTCTTAACATTATATGGCAGTATAGAGTAAGGTTTTCCTCCAAACCCAAGTGGGATCATTTGTTTCTGTGCTCTGGCAGGAGTAATTCCTCTTTGATACTCACAGTGGTGAAAATAATGTCACAGGATAATAAGTTTATCAGCACTTGGCACACAGGGCCCTCTGAGCAGGGAATTGTCCTCTGATGTTCTCAGAGGTAGGTAGTTGAGTAAGGTAATGTTAGAGGATGATCCCTATATTGCTATGCCAGGTACTTTGATAATTTTGTATATCCGTTCTGGCAGCTGTTCTTTGTAAGGATTATTCTGCATTTCACCGAGTGCAAACTACTTCCCCCAAGTAACTTTCTTTTAAACTCATTAGGTCACGTTTAAAGTCTCTAAATGGTTCATGAAAAGAGTTATATGTCCAGGACCATCTCTGACTCTTAACATTCTTTCCCCTAATCATCATTTTGACAGAAAAACGGAAGGAAGATGTTATTGTGAGGAAGGATTTGTGCAGCATCGTGGTTATACCAAACAGCGCTTTCAGTCATTTCATGTAAATCAAGAAGGAAGTAGCTTGAATATCTGTCTTATGGCCGAGGAGAATTTCAGATGAATGAAATATTTTTCTGATATGTTCAAAGCATGTTGAGAATTACATGTGATTCATGTAATTTTTCCAGTCATTTAAATTACTGATACTTATCTTTCCTACTACATAAAGTAGTAGAGATCTCTTTTAATTTGCATAATTAAAATTTTTCAGGTCAATATAGATCTGATGGTGTCACGTGTTTACTCTGATCCAGTTTACACAAGGCCACAGCCACCTACAAAGGTAGATGTCCCTCCTCTTGTCATTCACAACTGGCCTTAAGTCAATACTACCTGCCCTTGTCTTTCCTCTCTTTTCAAGATATGTTGTTATTTTATTTATTCAAGCAGTGAAGTTTAGTTTAGTTAAGACACTGAGAAGTTGCCTAAGCAAATTGGCCATACCAGACTGGCATATTCCCATGCCTCTTTTTGAAGCCTGATTTCTGACTGTTCTTCCTGATGACTTGCAATAGTAGAACAGTTGGACTGATTAACCTGGAGTGCAAGATTAGCATATCGCTGCAGCCAGAATGCTGAAGCATTTGTAAATCCCAAGTTTTTTTGCTTTTAGCAAGTTTGTTGCTCACAAAGAATAGTATCATAGTCTTTTTTCAGCACCTACAGAAAAAGGAGTAGTGGTATTCTTGCCCTGTTGAAATCAATCAATGGCAGTACTTTAGGGAATATTGAGTATATTTTCCTTCTTGAAATGCCATGTTTACCTTTGTGGAAATATAATTTCCATATAGGTAGTCAAAAATTCTGTAAGTATTACAGAAAAATTTTTCACAATGTTTTCTTCCACGAAAGACAGACTTGATGTGTCTTTTCAGACCCACTGTCTTTGCATAAGTAACTCTCATACCCAGAGAGAAAGATTAAAGCCCTTTGTGTATCAGGTCACTGAAAGGAGATCTCATCTCATAGATAGGTATAAGTTTATCCTAGAAAAGCAATAGAATCGCATTCTGTAGATCAGTATGGTTTCTTTTCTCGTACAGCAGCTCTATTTGAATACCGGGGATTTGTAACCACTTTCAGGAAATAGGTGTGCGTTTCAGCTGAGCTGTTTCGCTCAAGGCTCGCTGGAGCAAGCAGGCATTCACCACAGCGCTGAATGCCGTCCCCGGACTCTCCACTGAATCATCCTCATTAGTTACCCAGTGACTAATGCCAACCACGGGATTAATATATTCCACCCAACATCCCTTCGCTGCACATCCCTCGCACCCAAAGTGTTCTTTTATTCGGCACTGCCCCGTTTTACAAAACATTTATTTGAGGGGAGGCGCGTTATTGTTCGCGGGAAGATGCCTTAGTTAAGCTGCAAAGCTTTGCTCTTGCGTGTGACATTATGCGGCATCAACTGGGCCTAAGGTATTTTGTACTTTTTTCCCCCAGAATTCATGCTTAAGGTCAATTTTGTGGACTTCTTTTTGACCCTTGTAGGAAGAAAATGTAATGATAAAATACCTATAAAGAGCCTTTGTAATAGTATGATACTAAGAATGCTGTGTCTGGTTACCAGAAAATTTAATGATCTCCTGCTGTTTTGGTAATTGCATAAGTAATGCATCAGACTAAATCACCAAAGCAGTCCTAGGCACTCTCTTTATTCCATTTACCTATCTACCAATCACAATGTTATACTGTAGATATCATTGTGGTATCTTAACATCTTAATGCTTTGAACTTGTGGTAAAAATCCTTTTGGATTGTTTTTTCATGCAATTATAATTAAGTGCACATGAATCCAATCCTGGGTCATTTTCCCGTGTTCCCATCCATTCCTCTTCAGGATGAATGCAAAGCAAAGTTCTTACAGTTCATTTGGAGCACTAAATGTATTTCTGTGTTTTCAGACTTCCAGAGAATGTGGCTGTTTGCTTCCTTTCAGCTCTTCATCAATCTTCACAGTGAAAGCTATAGTATTTCTGGGGATGTGAGCTTTTTTTTCTGTAGCTAGCATGTTTTAAAATAATTAAATACTTAGATAATTGTTAGTTCACTATCAGCACACAGGCAGCAGTGCCCACAAGTAAGGGACTTGTTTGCTCCCTGGCACAGCAGTTAGGATGCTTGAAATACAAATGCTCTCCTCTGTAAATGCCACTACTTAAACCATTTCTCTGCTCAGCAATAAAAATGAAGGTAAATAGTATAAAGGAGCAGGTGATGGAGCTCTTCTGCCTGCAGGTCCTTTGTCAGGAAAAGACCCAATCCAGGGTGTTCTGTTGGCTTCTCTTTTTCCAAGAAACCACACAAAGAATTCCTAAACGGGTCAAAGATGTCGAACCGGAAAGAATGAAGGGAGGAAAGCAGAAAATCTGAGATCTTTTACAGCACTTTCCTCTTCCCTCAGAGCCTGAAGTCCTCCAGTCTTGGAGTTGTTGGCACTGAGGAGAGCAGCGTTCTCCTGGTCAGTACCTGCAGGTGACTCCTCTGACTGACTCCATGTTCTTGTTCTCAAGGCAACTTGTGTCATGCTTTAATGTCATCAATACCACATTAACAAAAGTCACATTATTCAAAGAGACTTCAATTAATTGAAAGACTTTAGTGTTTTCACTTCTGCCAAAATCCAAAAGCGTGTTGGGTACTTTGTCATTGAAAATGAGCTGTTTGAAAGGCTACAGGGAGATGCAGCCGTTTGGTTTTTTCAGTGAGATTAGTTCTTGGCAATAAACATAAAACAAGTATTCAGTGCTGTTAGTAACTGGATGTATTTTGGCCATATTTTTAGGGAGTACTGATCACTAAACAAAATTTCTGATCTTGGGAAGGAAAGGAAAGCACAGAACTACCTCAGAGCTGCCCAGGAGCCACTGTCCACAGCACTTCCTAAGGTCTTTTACTGAACAGCAAATAAACTACAGTTGCATATTTCTTTTATTACCCAGTGTTAAAAAGCTACAGGATTGGGGTAAAAACCTGGTATTTTTTTAAAACATCATTAACACTGGGACTTGATTTAGTTTTGACACAGGAGTGATTAGTGTTGGTGGGGTCTTTAAGCCTTGCTTTACAAAAATTATGGGTTTTTTCCCAATTAAAAACACAAATTTTCGTGCAGAATCCTGAATTCATAATGTTTTAAAAATCACCAGATAGTTCAGCTGCCACTATACAAATGTAGCAACACTGGGTTTGGGCTTATCCTTGTTATTTACAGTGCCCTGCCATGTTTAGTGTTTTAGAAAACAGAATAGAACATGGTTACTGTCTTAATTTACTCCTTAAAAAAGTCAGTTAATGCAAGAGAGGTTAATAAGCCTTCACTTGTTAAAAACTATGCAGCAAATTCTTTTTTTGATATGAATTATGTTAAGGCAATGAAAATTTACACTGTGTAAAGGTTGGTGGCATCTCGCGTATCTCAGAGCGCGGCACAGCTTTCCAAAGGAAGAGTAGGAAGCTCAAAGTGGAGGATACGTCATCACAATTTTCTGTTTTATCAACAGCTGTTGCTTTGCTAAGTAAATGTATTTTTAAATATGCTTAATCTAAGATATGTTTTGAGAAAAGCTCTTCAAAGAAGTGAGGCAGTAAGAGTGTGACGTATCTGGATTAAAGCTTTGTGTTTGGAAGGAGACTACAAGTCTTTTACTATGACATATTTTTCCTTGTTTGTGACGGCTTTCTTCAATTCAGATGTAAATTATCTGCAAGTTTATTCAACTAAGCCTGATCTAATTGCATATATTTCTATAAGGTAACCCTACTTTTGTGTGTTGCTCGAGTTGAGCGTGTTATCTGTGTAACCCAGAGATATTTCAATAGGTAGAAAGGATTCACTGTATTTGTTTGTGTGTCACTCTGAAAATATAGTTTTTTAAACAGATCTGGTACTTTACCAGGTGTGCCTTTAAGTAATTTCTATTGCATTTATACTTTAGGAGGATTAGGAAAGGGAGTAAAAGAACTCTTTGTCCGTTAGATTCATTAAATGTATTCATGCGTGTGTAAGTGGTATAGAGGCTGTGCTACTCGGGAATCAGATCCTTGTCCTAGGGTGGAGAGAAAGGTGAAGGGTGTGATATTTACTGCTTGTGTAAGTGTCATAATAATTGTGTATTCGATTCTTTATTTTTAAATTACCTTCCTGGGCATTGAGCCATTTTTTTTTTGTATTTATCTTTTCCCTGCAGAGTTAGGCAGGGTAAGGAACCACACCTTTGAAATGGTGAAAGTACAGCTGCGCAGGATGTGAATGTGTAATAGAACAGATTGCTCAGCGAAGGTGAAGACAGAAATAATACAGAAATTATTCTAGAAGAAAGAAGGCTTTGCTATAAAAATGCATTAAAATGTTGTTTAAATTATTATGCATGTATATTATTGGTTTGCTTAAAAAGCCAATGAATTTATTCAGAGTAAATGTAAGTAGCTACTACATTCTTACAGAGGTGTGTATATATATACTACCTTCTGCATTTGTGCAGTCATAAATCATTTGAACTTCAAAGTGCCACAGAAGTGCTTCAACTAGCTAGTGCTTAGTTGAAATAATTACCAGAGAATTCATTGAAACAAATACTTATTTAAATAATAACTTCCCTGTGCACCAAACCAGTATACCAAAGCCCTTACAAAGGCCTGTAAAACTGTGTCCACAGTTGGAAGAAAAGTGTTGTTTTACCAACTTAAACCAATTTTAGTGAAAGCAAAACCTTTCACAGATCAGTGGCAAGATCAAAGGCTGACAGAAACAAGGCCCTGTTAGCACCTCTGGTCATGTTGCTAGAAGGAGTCTTCCCTGAAGGGAGGGGAGTGTTAAAGTTTGCATAGAAAGTCATTTGCCCGAAGATAAAATCTCCTGGGGCACTATCTGTGTAGGGACAGCCCTGAGTGCTCCTGCATGTTACTCTACAGAATTCTGGCAGCTTGAATTTTGCTGTCATTTGTGTTATACTCTCATTTGTGTTACACTCTCTTAGCTTCTGAATAGTGTGTCCCTCCTCTGCATCCTGCTCACTGAATAAGCTTGGCATGGCTTACAGTCTGTTTTTGAGGAATTTTAGTTTACATTTCATTGTAATATAAAGTACTTGCCTTAGCAAACCCACAGAAGATACTTTAAAAATGCATTCACCTCATCAGCTGGTATCACCAGCCACGTGTGCATGCAACTGGCAGAATGTCACTTAATGTAGGACTTGGAGAAACAGGTAAGTACTGTGCTCTTAGCATTTGTTGAGGCTTTAACAAATGCTGAATGCTTAACTTGGTGAATTTTGCAACCTTAGTCAAGAATATGTTGATTTCACCACACAGATGAACCCCATTGAGTTCAATAGGAACGAATCAGATTCAGTTTATAAACACATGCTTAAATGGTTTCCTCCGTAGTTGCTGACAACGTAGAAGAAATCTTTAAATAATAAAGGTGTAAGAGGTTGAGACAGTGTAACTTATATAATGTGCAGGGCTCTTTTGGAAAATGTGTCATCTAATGGCATCAGAGCAAATGGGTGCCAGCACTGAAGTGGGTCCAGAATTTATCCTGTTGTTAATTGAACAAGGTACACGGATATAAATTTGATGGTATTTTGTACTTTGCAGTGTGAAATAATACACATAAATTAAAGTGAACAAAATTCAGCAGAACACTGCACTGAGCACACCTTTGCACGCTACAGCTCTTCCAGGGTCCTTTGATCTCTCTTATAGGTAATTCGTTGGGTTTCTAATTCTGTTTTAAAATACTCTAAGTTAAAATGCATCTTAGGTCTTATATTTCATGTTTTTAGAAGAGAAACCATTTCTTTTGTTAGGAAGTGTGCTCACTAATAAGGCTTCTATTCTTCATAGTAAACAACATATTTACAAGCCACAAATAACAAAGTAGAAGCTGCAGAAGGGTTGTGGTGTGATAATTAAGTACAATGGCGACCCATATGAACAGAAAATGCCAAGGAGCTAAAACAAAGCAACAACAGCTTTGTTTGTTGACAGATGTAGGAGCCATATTGTTAGTTAATTGGGTAATGGTGTAAACATTTGCAAACTCTGCTGTCCCTCAGTGAATTAAGCAGCACGCTGAAATTATGGGGGAAAGCTGCACAGTCCTCGTGCTGCAGGTACTCCACAAGGCTTCTGGCAAACCTTCTAAGTGTGGAGGCGTTGAGGAAGGGACATCATTGCATTATTAGTGTTTAAGGCACTTGAAGTTTGCAAACCTTAAGCTAAGACATGTATCTTGAATTATGCTCAAGCAAATAACAGGTTTCCACATGGTCACAGTCTGGAAGATTGTGTTCAGTGCCTGGGCTTGCTTTTCAGATTTTGTTTTATTTTTTCCAAATGCAGAAGAGACTTGTTATGTCTTTCCTGGTTTTTTGGGGGGGGGGACGACCCAAAAACAAACAAACAAAAACCAACAAACCAAACCAACAAAAAACAAACTTAAAAAAAAAAAAAAAGGGAAAACCCTGCAGGATTTTAAAACAGAGACATCTAATTTAATACAGTCTTGAACTGAAAAGAAGGAAAATTGCTTCTCCCAGGTGTCTGATACCTCAGATGCTGTGAACTGCACAGACTCCTCTTTACCTCTCTCTCTGTGCTTATGTGCAATAGAGGACTGTAGCAGAATACCAAAACATTAAAAAATGCAACAAGATACTTAATTAGCATACTCCTGTAATCACAAACTTAAATGCACTACTTTGGCTGTTTTTTACATAACGGGTTTGCTTTCGAAGATAATAACCTTTCAATAATTTAAGCAGCATCTGTGGAGGAATGCATAATTAGACTGTAGATAATAGGAATCTAAAATTGAGTCTGGTTTTTATAAATTATTTTTCTCTTCAGACATTTAGCAATAGCTCACCCTGGTACATAAAGTTTAAGAAAACATGTTCCTGCTTTGGGAATGAAAATAATGCATCTCTTTATTTTTTGGGGTGGGTTTGGCTTTTTTAATTCTGTCATTTTTGAAACAATTTTTGCCGCAGTCGGGTGAAATTACACTTACTTCAGTGGACTTAGGAAGCGATAAGCTTAGAATGTTTGTTTAAATAATAAATTTTCTCTAATTATTCAATAAGACAATAGAAATGCAAATATATTTTAAGTTTACTTGATTTAATTGGGGGGAGGAGAAAATGAGAAGCAATGCTGGTTTTGTTAATAGATTACGGGATTACCAAGTTATGCTTTTAAGGAAAATTATATTAACATTTCTTACTAATTCATAGTATTTGGTTTGCTTGATCCCTAATGTTTTCAAAAAACATTTTTAGAAAACAGTGGCATGCTGTGGTCATAGATGAAACAAATTTAACTGTGGAACAAAGTTTATTGGCATGCATTTGCATTTATACTTACAGAATAAGACTAATAATCTATTATTCAGAAGCATAACTGATGTGCTCAGACAAAAACTAAAACAAACTAAAACAGAATTACCACGGAAAATGGTAAGATGAAATAGTGTTCATCTTTCTACATGAAGCTTTGCAGTAGTCTTCTGAAGGGTGTCACAGCACTGGCATGTAAACTTGAATTGTCTGAAGGACACTGAGACTCTTGTCATCAATTTGTCTGTAGAAGTATATACGTAATTATGTAGTATTTAAAATCAAATTTTATTTCCATAGAAAATGGAAATGCCCATCCTATAGGCAGCAGTCTGGCTTATAAATAGAATCCTGAACACAAAAGTTTCTTGATGACTCTGAATCACTGAGAATTACTTATGTGCCTTAGGTGAGAGTCAGTAATGGGATAGTCAAGATGCTGAGCAGCTTTCAGGCTTTGGTGCTAGGATCCAAATGCTGAAGAATTGTGGCACTAATGGGGCAGGTAGTGCCTGTATCATTATTTTCCAAATGGTGTGGCATCTAACTCTCAGTGGAATTCTCCTGTATGCCCACTGCACAAGTGACTGCCTAAACATCTTTACAAATCCAGCAAGGAGTCGGGATTCTGGGAAACAATCCTGTGATACAAATGTACACGTCCGAGAGTATATAAATGATGTACAGACACACCGTACTTATAATGCTTATATATAGATATATACACATACACACAGACATGCATAGTAAGTATCGCATCAGCAGCTGGGTTGAGGTGCAGCCTCACCATGCAGTGACCTGATTTAGCATCTTACTCCCAGTGAAAAGAGGAAGGCCCTGCTTCCTCCTTCTGCTTGGTGCTTTTGCTGCTCACCTCACACTGGGTTTAGTGCTGGCTGGACTTGTGTGTTCCCCAGTTAGACTCACCGGCATGACAGAAGAATAACCAAACTACTAAAAGTGAACAGTTTTCTCACAGCGTGGGGTCCTCGAGTCGGCTGATGAGCATCAAAGTTCACCACATGACTTGGAGCAAGAAAGGGGGGAGGAAAATGAAGGGAGAGTAAGTTTCCCCTTTCAGTGATGAAATCATGTTGGATTGGCCCGTCAGTTTGATGGAAATTTTAGGATACTTAGGAAATTTAGGATCTAGGGCTACAGTTGTATTTTTCATCTTAACATGTGTTCTAGTAATCCCTGGAAAAGTTCTTTACCTTGACAAAAACAGATTCATGCATTTATGGTAGAGAACCAGATTTTCTTGGAATTAATGTCAGGGATTCTGTTTAATACTCTTACAAAATACTACTACTAATAATAATAACAACAGCAGAAAATACCATATATATATTTCTTAATCTGCAGCCTGGAAAATCATACTCAAAACTTCAGTTAGCACTGATGGAGGGACTCAAACACCTTCCCAGTGAAAATCTGTGCTGTGAAGATAAACAGTTCAAAAAAGTTTACTTACACATATTTTTGTGTTCATGCCTTTACAGGTGACCCAGCTGGATCCAAATAAATCGTTACTGGAGGTAAAACTGTATCCTCAAGAAACCCTTTTCCTAGAGGCAAAAGAATAGATCAAACAAGATTGTAGGACTAATCATCCTTTGGTAAGCCAGAGGCACAGCGTCGAGAGGAAGACTCCTATCAACACCACCTTGTACTATCATCCAGCTCAATTCCATGCCACAAGTTTGCCTCTTGCAAGAATCCTGAAAAATTGAAAAAACATAGCTACTTAAAGTTTCACATACATGAGTATATGTTTCCAACCTCATTTAAATGAGCAGAGGATAAAGTTCTGCTATGAACACTGAACATTATGATTCTGTTGCTCACTTATCATCCAGCTTTTGTTATAATTAATGCACTGTTAAAATGTGAGTGATTGTTAAGTAGAATTTTTACTCCTCAAATGCCCCTTTTTCACCAAGAATTCTTGGACATTTCTGCCTGTCCTTTTGACACTAGAATGCTGTATATTTGATATCTCACTGAGCCAGTGCTCTCATATATATGCATTTTATTTCTGTGTTGGAATTTCTACTTTGTCAACTAATTTAAAAAGGCAGAAAAAAAAATTAATGGGACATTCTCAGCCATGAAAATTTAACAGTATTATAGTAGAAAGCATATAATTTTTGTTAGTACTTTCTGACTTCTTTGATAAGATGTAAGGTTTTGTTTGGAGAATATAGTTTGACATATATGCAAGATATTTATTTACTGGTTCAGCTTTGGGTCTCAGTTCTGATTCAGTTTAGGAAGTATTTTCCATTACATTGCAGTGTGAAACTGCTTATTGCATGATGTGAATATTTAAATAACATAAGAAATGGCCAGTACCAGAAACCTGGTATCTTGCCAACACTTCAGGAATCAGCTGATATTGAATATCAGCTGTTAAAAAACCTTTCAAATACCAGATACAAAAGTTCTTTATTTCTCATTGTGAAAGAAAGTGCAGTTCCCATTTTAGCAGTTTTCCTTCATTCTGGCACTTGCTTGTCTCCTATTACTCTGCTGGTTTAAAGCACCTTGTTTGGTTCATCAAACAATGGGTATTTTAAGGGGTGGTATAATAAGAAATCTGCCTTATTGTTGCACACTTTGGACATTTTAACAATACATGATTGATCCCGTCTCAAATTAAAGAAATCCTAGTTCTCTTGTCTGAAATGTATGCACCAGCTACCTGCTATCTGATGTGGAAAAATCTGGTACTTTAAATTTCTCAACCATAGAATGAGCATACTGAGTCTAAGACCATAACATGCAGTTGATGCCAAACCTGCATCGAAACTGGTTTAATTTTTTTTTTCTTCTTGGGTTGTTTTTTTTCCTTCTTCTTTAGTTTAATCTCTGGGCTTACAGGATAGTGCACTATAGCACTACAGATTCATCATCTGCTAATCAAATTTCTTTTTCTTTTAAAGCCTGGCACATTGGTTTCCACCTATGTTTGTATGTCCTTCATTGTGTGTATCGTAGCTAAATGAGTTCTGATTTGAAAATTTTGTACTAAGCAAAAAACCAGTTGCACACATCTTTCAGTTTTTCTTTTTTTCCTTTGGAAGAATGGTGATATAAAATTAAATGTATGCCTATTATTAGGGTGTTAGTGATGCTGATATATTGTTACCTTTACCAAAAATGCAAATTTCTGAGCGGGGAAAGCCTTATTCTACCTTTTATAATTCTGTAATTAGTGAGTGCTACACCAGACACTTTTAGAAGTGAAGTATCTATGACAAACAAAAGGTTTGGAAGTGTAAGCAAATCCTAATAATTTGCAGTTCACAAATAAAAGAATTCATAGCCAACAGAACGATAAATGTATGTGTGATGGAAAGCTGAATGCAGATGCTTCATTCTGAACTTTCGTTTTCTCTAAAAAAAAAAAAAAATCCACTGCGTTTATCAAATAAGAAATTAGCATGGGTTGCATATCGGGGTGATGCTGTTTCTACAAACAATCACAGTAACACAGCAGGATTTTAAAGTGATGCATATCTTTTTTTGTCCTTCTAAGCTGGCTATTGAGGAGATAAATTGCTGAAATACTGCTACACGAAGCAAAGCGACCTTTCAGCTGACTTGTTTATATTAATCTGTTCTGTTTAACTTCTGTTTGATCTCATCAGGCTGTTTTCTTCACTCAACTTTATTTCTGTATTTTGACTATATATTCTTTACTTTGATACTAGTTTTATAAAGTTATTAAATGTGGCTTGAATATTTGTTGAACTTGTTGAAGTCAGTGCTCCCAGGGTTGTTTGGCCTTTTTTTTTTTTTTCCGATCTCTTTTATTATTTTTTCCCTCATTTTGTTCATATTGCAAAATACACTGTCATTATCAAAATGTTCTAGTGATAATTAACTGAAAGTGTTCAAAATGGTGGCATTACTGCCCTCTGATATAAAGATATTGAGATCAGTATGCAGGGATCATTCTGCCACAAAGTAAACAAGTGTATCGCTCTTTAAATAAAAAGTTTATGATTTTGGTCCTTAAATACTTTGGGCCTGATTTCAAGAAGCAACCATCTCGAGTCACCTTTCCCTTGATGCAAACCAATCCCTGTGTAGAAATATTAATATTCTGTGCCATCATTTCTGCCCTTCTAAACCAAGATATTCACTTCACATGCTCTGCTGGCACAGATAATCCTCTAATTTCGTAATTCAGTATTACCCTAAAACTCCGACATTGTTGCTACAGAGCATATCCCTGATTCTGCCTTTTTATCTGCAGGTTCCTCACATTAATGGATTACCACTAACGTGATTAATGCATTAGTTTTAAGTCTTTAAGAATTACTGTTACTGAAAGGAATCCTGTACGATGTGTCAGCTTTCCTTGCTGGCCTTCAGAGCATTGGGGTGAAGGTGGGACGTGCTCTGGCTTTGGGAGGAACTTTCTGCCTGTTGATAGTGATGTTTGAAATCATTATTAGAGAACACACAGAGCGCAGGTGTTGTCTCTGTGCTCTCTGTATATGCACTCTTCAGTTTAGCGGGAGTGCTGAGGGAGTTTCCAAATGGATCTCTCTTGGGGGGTTTTGCCTGTTCTTTTTAACGTAGCAGAAAAGGACTTTGGCTTTCATAAACTGTACCTACTGGGTGACACTAGAATCTTAAAATAAGTTTTCAGTTACAGTAATATTTCTACTAAAAAGTTACATGATTTCACTCTTCTGAATGTGGGGAGAAATCAAATCATGATGACCCAGGCTGACGGGACTGAAGCCCTTTGTTGTCCAGGCTCCTAAACAATGCACAGGAAGATTTTGGCGCCTTAAAATAGGGTCCACAGCAAGGACAAATTGCATAAGTAGGTCTCTCTACATGGGAAGTGTCACTGCCAGGCAGAACGAGATCCTTCTTGGAGCAGTCAGTAGGATATGCTAAAGATGGAGATGCGTGTGCCGTTCCTGCTTGGAGCAAAGGCTTCCAGCTGTGCTGTCCTGGGTGTGTCCCACCCCTGAGAGCTCCCAGCACTCAGGCCGTGCTTCAAGGTAAGCACCAAAAACTTCCAGCATTTCACAAAGCAGAGAGTACGTTTTTGTTTGGAAAAACGGTGATAATGGCCTCCTCGTGAGGAGGAGTTTTCACTGAATTTTTCTTCACACTTCAGTTTTCCCAATATTATGAGTCTTACGGGCCTGAGGAGAAACAAGACCCTATGTTGGACGTTTCAGAGGACTGCTTCAACGTCACTATAGTGCTGCTGCTTTTAACGTGTGTGCTGTCCACTGTCAGAGCTGTCTGACTGCCAAAATACAGAATTCTTTGTGCTTATTGAAAGGGAAGGTACAAGCAGGGGCATCAGTCTTCAGGCTGGCAGCTGGGTGCTTGCCTAAGATGAGCCATCCAGCCCTTTCCTGCGGATATTCGTTGCACTCACTGGGTTTTTTTGAACAAAATACCTGGAAGGAGACACTGAATGTTGATTCTGCAGCCGAGTTTAATTTTTATTATTCTACTTGTATAAAAGAGAAGGCAACTGCTGTAACCTTAATCATACTTTTTGTTCTGGGCAGGTCATGGAAGCAAGCAGAAACTACTATGTGCTCTACACATTGTGACCCGTTGTCTACCTGAAACCATTTCCCCACAGATGACAGAGGCAGAGGAATACCAAATTTAGCACTAAATGTGTCAGGATCCAGACAGTTTTATACTCCGTGTCATCTGATACAGATCTGTGCTGCTGCCGGCAGAGGCACCTCTGCCCCCATCTTGCTCTGGGGCCAGGCAAACTAGTTAAAAAATGACCAGTTTTTTTTTCCTGGGACAGTTTTTGGGCTGATGTGGCCCTAGGTGAGTGAATGAAGAAAAGGAGAGGAAGGCTGGGCTTCTCCCGCTGACAGCACTGCTGATTCATGTGAGATGAAGTTGGTCGTGGTCCTTGAAATATTTTTGAACACCTTGTTACTACTTTTGCATTTTACATCTATTTTTTTCTTTCAAGCAAATTAAATGCAATAAAGGTTTTGCTGCCTGAAATTGCCAGCAGATTTGCTGAAGTCAGCAGCCCAGAATTCAAGGAATAGGAAGCCAGATGAAGGTCCCTTGAGTGGGTGGGGTGAAGGCAAGTCTCACTCCAGATCTAACTTATGAGCCACTCCAGACTTGCCAGAGCAGCCTGAGCACCCTACCTGCAGGAAAATAAGTTTCAACGGGTTTTAATGTCTCATTAGATGAGGAGGACTCGCTCCTTAGTCAGGGCTTTTCTCTGTGGATTCTTTTATGTGTAATAAAGACTGAAGTCACACTGCAGCCTTAATCTAATTCAATTAAAATGTCATTCAGCTGCTGGTTACAGAAGGAGGCTTCATTAGTTCCTGTGCTCATAAAACTATCGGTTAACAGGATCGTTATGTTGTACTCACTAGCAGTGAGTTTCACTTACTGTTATCCCAGCTCCGTGTTGTGACACTATTGCACAGTTCATCGCTATTCACCTTCGATCCACTCATCTTGAATGAGTTTGTATCATTCATTAACATCATCAGCTCACTACTGATCTCTTTTTCCAGACAGTGGTGCATGAGTACCTTGAATAACAGGGGCTCCCACACAGGTCCTTGGGGATGCTGCTGCAATCCTTTCTCACTATGAAAACTGTTGCTTGCTGCTTCCAGCTCTCAGTCTCTGAGTAAAGATGTTTCCAGTGAAGTAAACACCGCTGCAGATATCTAGATTAGCTTTCCTGTAACTGCCTATTTTTAATAAAAGGAGTCTTTTACACCCTGAAAATACATTGATCCAATTACCTGCTGGCAGGTTTCCTGTTTCTGATTTTTAAATGATCTTTTACACCTTGGATAATTTTCCTTGAGGTCTATCAGTTGTTTAGTTCTGGATTTGTGTCTTCTAAAAGTTACATTTCCACCGACTTTCTAATTTTCTTTTCTGTTTTCCTAATTTGTGTCTGTCTTTCCATTGCATCCTTAATGTGCTGGCTCACATGGCCCAGCTTCTTCTTGTGGGCCTTCTGTAGTCTTTTTAAGTCAGATATATGTGTACTCTAAAGATCTAAGACAGTGTCTTCAAATAGTTTTGATTACAGTCTTACTCTTCTACCTGTTACTTACTTTCTCTTTGTTTTCTTTCTCTTGATGCAGTTTTTTTCTTAAAAGTGCATGCTACTCTATTTTGGTTTTTAATTATTATAATTTAGTAAACTACTGAATATCTTTTCATTTACCTCAAAATGTGGTTTCTACTGTTTTATTTCCCTTTATGCTTTGTTTAGCCTGTTGTCGCAGTCCCCATTAGCATGAGTGACTATCACTCAGGTGGTTTATACCTTGTAACAACTGTATCCTACTCATGATCTTGCCTTTTCTAAATTTACAGGCAGACCTAATTTCGTGTCCTTTGAAATCCCTCATTCTGCTGCAGCCATTTTAAGAGTTTTAAAATTATTCTAATGTGTATGTAGAATTATTTTTCACTTTGGGTAGGTCTATTTGCCCGTTTATCTGCTCTGATTAATTAGGACTTCAACTGTTTAGGGGAAAACAAGGGTGGCAATGGACAAGGAATTTTTTTTAATGACAATTATAAACTCACCGATAGAGAGGAACTTTATAAATTACTTTGTGGATCTAATAAAGAAAAAAGGAGGAAGGTGTTTTTTAGAACTGAATTACAGAGAACACTCCGTTGCTGAAATACACTTCTTCAAGGTTTAGGCGAAGGTGAGTCAAACGTTGTGTGGCTGTTGCAGTACCGTCTAACGTAGCAAAACCAAACCAACAAACGAAAACACTGCCCCCTCAAAAAATAAATCTCAGCCCGGAGACAGGTCCCACCGCGCCTTCGCCCCACCTGAAGATGTGGGCATGGAGAAGCAGGAGGGGTAGGGAAGGCACCCCCGGGACAGGACCGGTCTCTCCCGGGGCAGGATGAAGCCATCGGGGACAGAATCCCAGGGGAGCCGCCCCCACCCCGGGTCTCCCCGCTGGATGCGGACCCTCCGCGGCCGCCCTGGCTCCGCACCCCGGCTCGGCTCCGCCAAAAAATAGTGAAAATTAATTAAAGAGAAATCGAAAGAGGGGAAAAGCCTCCGCGGGTGCCCGTCCTTGGCCGGCATGGGCCCTGCCCTTCCCCGCGGGCGTGGGCGGAGATGGGGCCGCTCAGCCCGATCCGGGGCGAGGGGCGCGCAGGGAAGAATTGGGCATCCCGAGAAAAAGAAAAAAAACCAACAAAACAAAACCAAACAGCCGACCAACCAAACACAGGGATACACATGCCCGGGCATCTCCCCAGCCGCTACCCGGTCCTGCGGGGCTGGTTGCACCAGCCTGGACGGTGGCTGGAAGCCGCCCTGGTAGATTGGTCCATCATTAACTTAAGAGAAGTGTTTGTATAAGGGCCCCGTTAAATTCCGCAGGTGAACTGTAAAAAGATTACAAGAATTCTAATTTTTTCCCGAAGTGCGTGTGGGTTTTGATGATGCTGTTAAACCGGCTCTCCCGCCCCTCCGCAAACACCCTCGATATGTCTCTTTAACGATATAGGCTGTGTTTATCTATCGCATTCCGTCAGGATTGTTCAGCTCCTGAGCTCCTGGGGCAATAAACATGGAGGGGGGGGAATCCTCCGGCAAATCCGACTGGGGCTGTCATGACCATGAATAAAAATAAAAGGCTTAATCTTCTGCTTTCGGATAATGAAACAATTTAGCCTCCAAAATATGGAAGCGCTCCGATGTGCTGAGCCGGGATGGGGCCGGGCAGATGCGGGAGCAGCGCGGGGGGGGCTGTCCCGCACCTCGGGGTGCCCGTCCCACTGCCACGGGCGGGGGCATTTCCCCGCCACTCCCGCCCCGGACCGGCCGCTGGGCCCCAGCAGGCAGGAGGGAGCTCCAGGGTTTTTAATTACACTCCTTTCCTTTGCTCCCTTCATTTTTCTGCACCCTTTGCAGCGAGACACACTTGGAATCAGAGTGGTTGTGACATTTTGGTGGCAGCTTATTGTGCGGAACACTTAAAGTTTAAAAAACAAGCCCCATAGAAGTTGAGGGGCTTAAAGCAGCCCCCTTTGTGGGGCAAGACATAGAGTTTTGATTCTGGACAATGGTGTTTCTCAAATTTCTTCCAAAAACCTGCACCCCATCTGTGATCTCAATGAAATCTCTTTTCTCTCTCCCTTCAATTCATTTGGCAAAGGCGAAGCAGATGCATGGGACGGGGTCTGAATTTTAATTATTAGGTTTTACCTGAAACAAAACAGCAAATCCTTTTTACCATGTGTTTGAAGTTAGGAGACGGGTAGGGGAATATAAAATATAATTAAAAAGCCCTCGGATCGTTAGGGAGCTGACAAGAGCCTTTTTAATGAACCTCTCGGAGCGCCCTGTAGTAAATTAGCAGAGCGGAGCTTTCCCGAGTCATTCTGGCTCTGAGCTGCCGCCTCCGCTGTACCTGCGTGCGCCTGTGAGTGCGAACGCGTGTCTCCGCGGCTGCCGGGGGGCTGCGGCACACGCGGGTGTTCCTGTGCCACGGAAAGCGCCGCGAACACGGGGGTTCCCAGCGGAGCCTCGGCTTGCCCCGCAGCCACCTGCGAGGTGATGCGGGAGAGGGAGCGGGGCAGCCCGTGCCGAGCCGCCCCCGGCCCGCGGCCGCTCCGTCGACCCGCTGAGGTTTCGCAGCGGTCCCGGGACCCCCCCTCCCCTTCCCGCGCATTAACTCAAAGTGCATTTAACCATCAATAAGGTGCGAGGGGAAAATTGTCTGTCACTTTAATCCATGCCCGAGGGGCTGGGAAATAAAAAGGGAGAGGGAGAAGGAGGGAGGGAGAGAAAAGCAAAGGTCTTAAAGAGCCCTAAATCCACAGGCGAGCAATGGGAACGCCGAACTAGGCTCCTCTCCCTGGCCGGCCGGCCGTGGGCAGTGAGTCCCGAGCAGGCAGCGCTGGCTCCAGAGCTTGAGCCCGTGTGGTTTAGGACACGACCCGCTCTGCCGCCCTGGCTCCCAACGCAGAGCGGGGCCGGGGGCTCTGGGGGCGCTGGGCTCCCCCCGAGCTGTCCCGACCCTCGCCGCGCTCCCCCTGCGAGAAAGGGAAACTTCTCAGCTCCTCGGCTGTGTATTCGCTCAGCTTGTCTCCCGGGCGGGTGGAAGAAGAGGAGAGCAGAGCGGGGGGGGGGACATGGACACCCCCACGGTCCCTCCTGCCCCCGGCCGGGGCGCGTGGCTTTCCCCCTCCGCAGGCAGAGGCTGCTCCTCCACCCGCCCAGCTAAAGCGATTAAGATTTCCTTCCCTCCCTTGGGAAGCCCCAGCTCGAGCCTCAGCCAAACCCGAGGGACATCAGGCAGCGCCAAAGGCCCGAGGGACAGAACACGGATTTTTAATTTTTAGCTCCAGCACACCGAGGAAGGGGGTGGGGGTGATGGATGGATAGATTTTTGCGTGTGTGAGCTTTTTTTCCCCTCTTTCTGTGTGTCGGTGTGCGTGTGTGTGGATGGGCACAAGCTCTCAGAGAAAAGAAATTTTAGAGTAACAACTAAAGGCTTTCTTGTGCAGTTATTTTAAGGGCTTTGTTCAGTGCCTGAAGGGGGATGCGCCCATTTGTTCGGGAGGGGATTCATCACATGCCCCTTTCATGTGAACCAGAGGTTAACAACCTAATGAGCACTTGGTGAAGAGATGAAGCGTGTAAAGAGCCCGATTTTCCCAAATCCTGGGCTGCTGTCTTGGGGATGTGCTACTCTAACCTCTGCTGGGCTAATAGTCTCCGCACTTCCAGCGGGGAGGCCCCGGGAAGCCCCCGGGTCCAGCCGCGCTCAGGCGGGGCAGCAGCAGCGAGGCGGCCCGGTCGCGATGCCCCGCCGGGGAGCCGGGGGGGCCCGGCCCCACCGCTACATATGTTGGGTCAAGTCTCCCCATTGTGAGCGTGTAAAAAGGTGTAAAAACTCAATCATCTGTAGCTTTTTTAAAGGGAGGGCTTACCCTGGATTTGTTGCATAATGGATTGTTAAAAAAGTAGAGGGTTGAATTAAAACTGTTCCCTAGTCACTTTTAATTAGACCACTCTATTTAATTAGCAAAGTTGAAACATGCAATTAAAATTAGCTCAGTTTAGCACATATTAAAGGAAATGGGGGACGCGGCTCCGACTCGTATTAAAGCGAGTCGGAGGAGAAATGGCGGAGAAGTCTGGGAGTAAGCGAAATGACTCTGTGGATGTAATTCAGCCGGCGGCCATCTGTCAGAGGACCCGCCGTGCCCCTTCATTACGGCCGCGATCCCAATGTCCCTCTAATGACCGTTCCCGCAACGCCAGCGCCATACACGCGGCCGGTGCCGCTGGACGGTGCGAAACGCTTCGAGGGATGTGTGTCTGTGCATTTATGATGTGCTGTTCTCTAAAAGCCGGGTGCTGAGACCTGCGCCGGGCCCCAGCGGATCCCGGAGGGGTCAGGCAGTCCCGGCCCCGTCGCTTGCCCGGTGAGGGTCCCCGCCGTGCGGCCGCCGGGCTGCGGGGAGGAGAGGAGTCCGCGTGGGCCTCTGCGGAGCCCCGAATTTCCCTTATTTCCTTCCACAGATCTTTCTCCCTTGTCGCTTTTTCCTCCCCTACTGGGAGCCGGGAAATCGAGTTAATAATGTTTCAAATACTTGAGAAGTCCGGACTAACGGGAGTTCCGTCTCTCTTTCCTCGCTCCGTGATCTGAAGAGGTTGCCTGGACTAGGAGGAATGCGCCTTTTTCTTGAAGGGGGGTGGTGGTGGTGGTAATTTTCATTCTTGTAATATTGGTTTGGGGATAATTACTTTTAATGTCAAAAAGATTTAGTTTAATATCATCTCTATTAGGCTGCTGGGCGGATAATTAAAAGTGAAGATGATAGCAGCAGGGAAACAGATGGCATTTGCTTACTTTGATTCAGTAGGTAAATAATGAAAAAGTCAATGGCAAACCCCCTAGAACAATTGAAACCTTAAAGAGCACTAACATTAGCAGGTACTTACAAACTGTCTTCCGCTAAGAACGAGATGAAAATACACTAATCAAGAACTATATTTCTCTGGGATGCTTCCGAGCGCTGCGCTGCCTGCGGGCGTGCGCGTCCCTTCCCCCGCATGGCAGCCAATAGCCGGGCGCTTTTTAATTAAGATTTACTACTGCAATTGGGGGAAGCTGCTGCAGCCCTCTCAAACTTCGGCAGCGGAGCAGCCGTACATGGGAAGCCTTTGGGTGAACCAAGGGGAGTGAGGAGGGAGATAAACACCGGGGAAATCGGGGCTTCTTCAAAATAAATATGTGAAACCCCCTCTCGGGTTTTATCGAGCTGACCCAGATGTGAGCGCTGAGCCGTGGGCGCCGAATGGTGCGTTTCTGGACATTGCCAGAGTCGCACGCACAGCGGGGATAACTGAGCATCAACCGAGGGACCGCGCAACGAAACGCTGTGTTTCTGCTCATTCCTGTAAATAAGTACCGTCGATTTTCACGCGTCTGAAGAACGCGGGCTGCTCTGGCCGTGGTGGGGTTCCGTCTCGGACCCCACAGCCCGGGAGGGCTCCGGGGGTCGACAGGGCTTGTCCCGAGCCCTGGAGCCGGCCCAGATCGCGGTGCCAGCGCGGGCTGCTCTTCCGGGGCTCGGCCAGCGCTTGCGGGGGAAAAGAGAGGAGCTGGGTCCAAACCTGAGCTCCTCTCGTGCTTTGACGGAGGTGAAAGTTGCTCCCAGAGCCAAGCTGGGAGCGAGACCAGTCTCGAGGGCTTTAAAGTTGCATTCCAGAGGGTTTGGAGAAATGAATTTCTCTTTCCTCGTCCCGCCCGGGCAGCGGGAGCACGGCTGCTCTGTGCGTGCCTAAAACAAACATCCCTCCCCCAGAAAGACACGGGAGCAGGGATGTACAAGAAGATTTTATTGTGCCTCGTCAAACAGAAATGAATTGCAGTAGGAGAGAAGGGGGGAAGAAGGGAGGGGTGGGGGAGAGCAACATCCACCTCCCCACTGCCTCCCGTCCATACTCACACACACAAGCAGGCCGGGACAGAGCCGGAGAGAGCCCCGGGCCCACGGCAAGTCCTGGGCGCGGTTCTGCTGGTCCGGGCTAACTCAAAACTCAGGGGTGGTTTGTTGGAATAAATCTGTGAAATGTGCGCACTGTGTCTGGTTCACAATGAAAACTTCCAAAGGAAAATACGGACGGGGAGAAATTATTATTATTAAAATATCAAATCCGTGAGAAGTAAGATTCCAGGCTCTCCTTTTCTGAAGACACTTTGTAAGAGAACAGCAACACGAAAGCGGCCCTTTCACCCACTTCCCGCCTGGGAAGTGGAAAGGCAGGGACTCCCTGAGCCCGGAGCAGGGTGCCGAGCCCGAGAAGGGGCCTCGGCTCCGGGTCGGGAGCGACCCCGGCGAAGAGCGGCTCTTCCCGGGAGCGGCGGCTTCGCCTCCAGCCCCGCCGAGGCTGCTGCCGGCCCTGGGGGCGGCTGGAGAGGAGCGGAGCGTGGGAAACCGGTAAACGCCCATGAAACTGTGGGAGACTGGGACAAATGTCCTCAGAACTTGCTGAGTCCGGGACCTGCCTTACTTATTCTTGCAATTCCAATTTTTTTTAATAAACCCCAACTATTACGATGCCTTATTGATACCGAGAGTAACATTAAAAATCACTGTACGACTAAGTGTTTTGGACGAAGAAGTGCCTGTGCTGCTGGTTTTGGATAAACAGTAGAAACAGGCAGTGGGTGTTTACGCGCCCAGCTGTACCTCAGCTCTCCCTGGGGACCTGCTGCACGGAGACAGCCTCGGGATAGAGATGCTACACGTTGTGTGTTCAAACTTCAACACTGCCGTTTGCGATGTTTCTAGAGGGATGAGGCTCCGAACAGAAACCACCGCATTTCACTGGCTGATTACTGACCCACTCTTAGGGGGTTTTATTTGGTTGTTTTTTGATTCTCCTCCCCATGACTCTTTCCAGAATAGATCGTTTTGAACTGCCATAGAAGGAAAGGATAAGCGAGATCTTTAATTTAAATCAAAGCTGAAAGTCAAGGCAACGGGGGAAATCGGCGTAGCCCGTGTCCTGTGTTGCTGGTGATGGCAGGCTGCCTCGGAGGGGGAAAGGAAGGTATTTGCAGAAAAAACCCCAGCGTAACCCCAAACAACACTGCCTCGAAGAAGGGAGAATATTTTTTCCGTGTCAAGCCAATATAAAGCAATATTTTAAATGTTTCTTGTTAAGCCTGATCGAGTTCTACGAATTCACAGTTAAATCAAATGATTAGAGTAATAATCCCCGGAGAATAAAATGAGTGGTTGTGAATACAATTAAATCGGATATTTTGACTTCGCGGCTGTATTAAATAAAGGTGTTACAACACTTAAATCACGACGGTTGGGTGGCAGCTGCACACACAGAAAGTCGGGTGGGAGAGCGGTCATTTTGTGAACAAAAATTAAATCAAAAAAAAAAAAAGAAAAGAAAAGGAGAGAGAAAGAGAGGAAGAGGGACGTAAGTGTAAAAAAAAATATTGAAAATTATAGGGCTCTGCAATTGTGCTTTTCTCAACCACGGAAGAAGAGTGACCAAGGGGAAGAGTCATCGGAACATCAGTGAGCGCTGCGTGTCCTGCAGCGCGGCTGCTCCGCGGCCCTGCGCGCTCCCAGCCGAGGAGAGAGTGGCGGGCAAAGCCGGCACTTCTCGAGCAAAGCCAGGGTTTTCTCTCCTCCCGGCTCGGGGCCCGTAGCTCGTTCAGGGCCAGCCCACCCGGGGAGGCGCCGGGAACAGGTCTCGCAGCGTGGGATCGCAGGTGGGGATGCTGAGGCGGCGGGAGGAGGCCCCAGCGACCGGCAGATGGTTCCCGCTACGGGGAAGGACTTACGGACGCATGTAGAAAAGAACTTTAAGAAGTGCCGAGGAGGATGGAGTTCCCTCGTGGGAAAGCGAGGGGAGAGCCCTGGGGAAAGGAGATGGCGTTATTTCCCACCGAAGTGCTACCTCCTCCCGTTACCAGCGAAGGTGACGTCAAACCCGGGTGGCTGATGCTAAAACAAAAGCACCGAGGTTAATATACAGTTACCAACCCGGCAGCATCCTCCTCCTCCTCCTCAAAAATCAGTCCCTCGGGTTTATTGTCCCCGCAAGGAAGGCGCCTGTTGAACATGTAGTCACGCAAACAGCTGGCAGGAGAAAGAAAGAAAGAACGAACTTTACTTTCTGGGGAGCGAAGGGCGGGCAGGGCTTCCCCAGGCTACAGCGCAACGAAAGGATGGAAAATCATACTCACCTCGGGCTTCTCCTGCTGCGGCAGCACTTGTACATTCACCTGCAGGTGTG
>JAWMRA010000005.1:6510064-6652646 GCA_035584735.1 Pseudotriccus pelzelni
TGGTGTGGTGTTAGAGAGATGGGTCGGGGGGAGGTAAGAGAAAGAGAAGAGAGGAGAGAAGGAAGGGAGAAAGGAAGGAAGGAAGGCAGGAAGGAAGGAAAAGGGAAGGAAGGAAGGAAGGGAGGAAGGGAGGAAAAGGGAAGGAGAGAGATGCACCATAACGTAGTATTACAAAACAAAATCTCCAAGAGGAGAGGAGAGACTATAAATTGAATTGTCACCTTCCACGGCATATTCCCCCCTCCCCTTTCGAGAAGTGACACCCAGGGAAAAAAAAAACCCAACTAAACCCAAACCCCCAAAAACTCAAAAAACCTTTTCCAACCAACAACAAAAAAAAAAAAAAAAAAAAAAAAAAAGAGGAAATAAAAGGCAAGGCTAGCCACGCTCCGGGGCAGCGGGACAGCGGTCAGTGTCCCGCAGCACCCCCTCGCCCCCGCGGCGCGCCCGGGACGCTCCGCGGGCGCGGCGCTCGGGCGGCCGCGGCGGGGCGCGGGCCGGCCAATCAGCGCGGGCGCTGCGGGCCCTGGCCAATGGCAGGCGCCACATTGTTGTGCAGCGTTGCCTAATGGCAACGCGGGCCGCGACAATAGCGCGAGTGGCGGCGCGAGTGGCGGCGGGCGGGCAGCGCGTCCCGCTCCGCTCCGCACCCACCCGCCACAGTCCCGGGGGGCTCCGGCCCGGCCCCGACCGCCGCTCCGCCTGCCCTGACGCCGGCCGCCTGCTCGGGGCTCGCCCTTTTCCCCTCCGCCCGGCTGCTGCTCGGGAGACGGGGCGATTTTATTTGGTTTATTTTATTTTATTTTTTTTAACTGTTCGCTGCTGGATTTTAGCCTCCGCGGCTCGTGGCGTGGGATCCCGTCGTTGAAGGTGCCGGATTGCTCTTTGAAGGGACGCTGCTAGTCTGTGGCTGCAGTGGCAGGGGGACGGGGGAACGGAGCTTAGGGAGCAGCTCGGGTTGCGCCGTGGGGAGCGGCGACCCCGCGGGCGCGGACGGGAGAGCTCGGCCTTGAGCCTGGCGCGATGGACTTGGTGCTGCCCCGCCAGATGCGCACGGAGAGCAAGGAAGCGAGAGTGATCTAAGTTTTCTTGGATTTTCGTGTCTTAGCTTCGCTGTGCGAGCGCGGAGGGGAGGAGGGCGCGGTTCGACGCCCGACGGGCCCCTCCTCACTTGAACCCCGCTCCGGGGCCGTGTGCCGGTGCGGGGGGACGCGGGCGTCGAGCCGGGCGAGGGGACAGGCGCTGGGGTTTGCATGCCGGCACCCGGGGCTCCGTGTGCCCCCTATTCGTGATCGCGCTTGAGGGCGCCGGGAGCTTCTCCGCGGGGGCTCCCCCGCCCCGCGTCGCTTTGGGGGAGCCCGGGGAGGGGGGGCCGCTCTCTCAGGGCGGGATGGAGCTGCGGTCGGAGCTGCCCAGCGTGCCCGCCGCGCCCCCCCCGGTACCCCCCAGCTCGGTGGCGGCAGCGGCGGCGGCGGCGGCGGCCACGCTGCCCGTGAGCGTGGCCGGGAGCCTATTGCGGGCGCCGCCGCTGCTGTTGCGGGCGGCCGAGAAGTACCCGCGGACGCCCAAGTGCGCCCGGTGCCGCAACCACGGTGTGGTGTCGGCGCTGAAGGGCCACAAGCGGTACTGCCGCTGGAAGGACTGCATGTGCGCCAAGTGCACCCTCATCGCCGAGCGCCAGCGCGTCATGGCCGCGCAGGTGGCGCTGCGCCGGCAGCAGGCGCAGGAGGAGAACGAGGCCCGGGAGCTCCAGCTGCTCTACGGCACCGCCGAGGGGCTGGCGCTGGCGGCCGCCAACGGCATCATCCCGCCCCGGCCCGCGTACGAGGTCTTCGGCTCCGTCTGCGCCGGCGGCGGCGGCGAGGGAGGCGCCGGCGCCTCAGGTAAGGCCGCGCTGCGCGCCCTCGGAGGGGGAGTGGGAGAAGGGGCCGGGAGAGGCGGCGGGAGATGAGGGGTCGCGGACTTGAGAGGGAGGAGGGGTCCGCCGACGGCCTGGGCGCACCGCGGAGCGCTCCCGGGGCAGCCGCACTGACGGTCTCTCTCCTTCTGCACCCCCTCGACCCGCAGAGTCCAAGATGCAGAAGTTCGAGCTGTTCCCCAAGACGCTGCTGCCGAGCCGTGCCGTCACCCCGCAGCAGGCGGGCGGGAAGCCCCTCTCCCCGGACGGCGAGTCCGTGCCCGGCACCTCCTCCCCGGACGCTCGCCACGGCTCGGGCTCGGAGAACGGGGACGGCGAGTCCTTCCTGAGCTCACCCGTCTCCAAGGGCCCGAAGGAGGGGGAGGAGAGCCCGGGCTCCATCAGCCCGCTGGGCTCGGACTCGGGCTCGGAGGCGGACAAGGACGAGCAGGACCCGTCGCCCTCGGCCGGCGGCCGGCAGCGGACTCCCATCGACATCCTGACGCGCGTCTTCCCGGCGCACAAGCGCAGCGTGCTGGAGCTGGTGCTGCAGGGCTGCGGCGGGGACGTGGTACAGGCCATCGAGCAGATCCTCAACAACCGCGGCCCGGAGAAGGGCCCCGAGGAGAGCTGGGCCCGGGACGGCGCCTTGCAGGGCCTGCCGCCCACCCCCGCCGCCGCCCACCACCGGCCCCTGATCGCGGGCGCCATGGCCCCGGCCATCGGCACGCTGGGCAGCCGCTCCGCCTTCTCCCCGCTGCAGCCCAACGCCACGCACTTCGGGGCCGAGGCCGGCGCCTACCCGCTGGGCACCCACCTGGGACTGAACCCCCTGCGCCTCGCCTACTCGGCGCACAGCCGGGGACTGGCCTTCATGACCCCCTACTCCACGGCCGGGCTGATGCCCACGCTGGGATTCCGGCCGCCCGTGGACTACGCCTTCAGCGACCTGATGCGGGACCGCTCGGCCGTGCACAAGGAGCAGGTGTACTCCGGAGGGCTCTACGGGCCCATGGTCAACAACACCCCCGAGAAGCAATAGCGGTTTCCAAAATCTCGTCTGTAGAGGTAGCTAGGTAGGCATGGGTGGACGGACACGGGTGGTTTCTCTCCCCCGTGCAGGCGGTGATTGCGTGCAGAGCCCGGCACGGACAGACGTAGGTGTTTTAAGGTGATAAAGGTGCACTTTCATTGTCCAGACATGAGTCACTCTTTGTTGCTTATGGCCATAAGCATGGATATCCTCGGTGCGTCGTGGGGTGTGCACACACACACACACACACACACGCTCTTTCCCACACACATACATATATATATGTATACTAGCAAGTGTATAATGTTATAAAATGGAAATCTAAGTTATTAATGTAACTCGTAGGTGAACTTGGTATTAACGTTAAGCTAAAGGTTAGACAGCGCATTGTAATACTTACCAGGCATAGAGATAAAACATTGTCAAATTGAAAACCTTTTCCTTCCTGCCCCCAGAAATGTTACAATCTGTATATAACATTGGAAAGTAGATATATTTGTTACTGTCCGTAGGACCCCGGCGCCAATGGTGTATGACGGTTTAATAAGCCTCCTTCATTTGTGCTCTGCAAGAAAATTGCTTTCTTGTTCCGATGTAGCAACTTCTTGCTGTTTCTAACAGGTAATTCTGTGTTTCCATTTCATAGAAATAAATGTTATTTTCTATTAAAAAAAAAATCAGTCTTATGAATGGCAAGTGGTATTTTATCAGATGATGGAAGTGTGTTTCGGGAAGTTCATTTGACAAGTACAGTCAATATTTAAAGGAGTTTATGCAAATACTATAAACATGTTTACTACATTTTTATCATGGTCAAACCAGATATTCTTCAGATAAATTTATAAATAAAAACGAAGCGTACAAACAAGAGCAATTTCCTTATCAACTGAAGTTGTCAAATACGTTCATTTCTGGTTCTGGTCTTTTTCTTATTTATGCCAGGGGGGAAAAAAACCCCAGAGGTTTAAATTTAAGCAGGATTTTTCTCCTTGATATCTCGTTGGGTTTTGTCATATTTAGGAAATTTGGCATTGTCGCAAAGAGAAGCCGGGTTAAAGCAAACTCCCATCATGCTGACCACGGGCTGTGTAGCAGCAAAGAGGTACTTCCCCTTCATATTTGAAACCTGATGGTGTGTTTTGGCTGTTTCTGTGTCAAAATAAGCAAAGTGATATATAATAATGACTTTTTTTTCAGAATGTGAGGATGCATTTGTGACAGGCATGGACGAATTAAGCTCAGTGTGGAGAGTAAGCACAGGAAAGGTTTCTCTATTTTCGGAGCTGTCCTTCCCCCTCATTCCGAGTAAACGTTACAGCAGTGGCATTTTGTTGTTGTTTTTTTTTTTTTGGCAACCGAACCCAGTTGTTCTTCGAAAAGTAAGAAGGGCGTTGCTCTCTCTGTTTATGTCTGTATTGCCATGAGTGGGGGGCAGCGGGCGTGCCTCTGTGCATCCCTAGGCCCTGCTGAGGGCCAAAGCGTGACTTTTTTACTGGTCCGGCCAGTGTTTGGCCCAGGAAAGCTATTACTCACAAAGAACAAGTTCAGCGCCTGGTTGAATTAAGACTGTAAAAGCTCCTAAAGTTGGTTGGTATGGAAACCTAATCCCACCGAACCGCTCTGTGGCACAGCTGGACTGTTTACTTTCTCACTTCAAATATAACTGTGTAAACATTGGCTGGGAGCTGCCAGCGCGGCTCCTACCAACCAGTTAATATACTGGTGGGGCTGGGAGGAGAGATGTCCTGCTGCAGCTCTTGAAGGAAGCCCCTGGGTAAAATCAAATTGCATTAAAATGTAATTCTTCCATCCTGTATGCAATTGATCAACTTGGATACAATGTTAAGATTTTCTTAAAAAAAAAAAGGCAACAAAAAAAGGTAAGTAAATATTACAGATTACACCTAGGCAAATACTTTTGACCCTGATCCATCCTGGGAGCAGCCAAATCAATATCACAAGGGAAACTTTTTAAAGTCTTGTGTTCCAAGAGCGGGTGAAACTTAATATTACTACAATAAAATGGTTTAATAAAGAAGGGCTTTAATAGTGAGCTAATTTGATTGAGTTTCCTAATTCCACTTTAATTGGAAAAGGAGTTGTCTGTTTGGTTATAAAGTGCTAGGGTTATGTTAGACTGGGAAAAAAAAGATGGACTTTGAGCATCTGAATAAACTTTTTTTCCCTTTTTCCCCCCTTTTTTGGTTGGCAGCTGACTTTGTGCAGGATGGGTTTCCATATCTAGGATTATGAACGGGCTACAAAGAGCTGCTACTTAAAGAAATCAGGTCGCCACATTTCTCCCATTCGAGCCCTGTTGAGAAGGGCTTAGGACCTGTTGATTTAACTCAGCTCCCCTTTTAATTATAAAAGCCATTCTTGTGTAGTTAGGCGAGCAGGACAATTTATCAGAATTGTTGCCGTGTCTTGAAGGTTGGCTTGAGCTTGGATTTATACAACTGACAATGGGGATCATGACGATTAACTTTCATATGGATAGCTTAGGCTGTTAAGTTGGAGGGAGTAAGAAGAGGGGGGTAAGAGAATCTGATAAATTGTCCTACTGAGGTAATTCCCTTAGATTTAAAAAAAAGAAAAGTTTGAAGCTGCCTCGGAGACGTTCGTATACAGAAGCCTCTGGCAGAACATAAAATATTCAGGTCTCTTTTAGAGTAAAATAAAATGCTGTCACTTGAATAAAAATCCGCGGAACCGAGTATAAATTATTTGTGAAGCAGAGGGGCTGCGGGCGAGCGCTCGCAAACTTCCCTGTTAATTAAATCTTAATCCATGGGTCGCAGAAAGCGGCGGGGCTGTAACAGCGGCTGCTGTGCATACAGCGGGACACGTTCCGGAGTTATATTAACTGCACTCGTGTTTAATATGAATCAGCCCTAATCCACAGCATAATAAAGATCAAATTATACTAACCATTTAGTAGCGAAATGACATTCCTTCACCTAAAACGAACCTCCCCGCGCCCTGCTCGCTGCGAGGCTGCCTCGGCAGCCCGGCCCGACCGGGGCCCGGCTCTGGGCTGAGCGCAGCGGGCTGAGCCAGGCCAGGGAGGGGAGCGGGGGGACCTTTTACTGGGTGGCGGATTTGTATTGAGCCCGAGGGGGGAAGCTCCGCAACCCTCCCACGCTTGCCAGAGCCGCCTCTCCCCCACCCCGCGGCAAACCCGACTTGCTGCCGGGGCCCTGGGGATGGAGTAGGCTCGGAACGGGGTCGTGTCGGCAACCCCCGGCTCGGGGCCGGGCTGTGGCTCCGCGGCAGACCCGGAGTGTCCCCCGCTGGCCACCGGAGCCCCGAGGCCGGGAAGGGTTGCCGGTGTGGCTTCCACGCTGTCCCCGGGCAGCCAGGGCCGCTCCAGCGGGGACGGAGATGGATTGTTCCACTGGAGGCCAAGAAGCGAGCCCCGAGCCCAGAGCCCCTCTCCGTCTCTCCCGCTGACCCGGGAGGGTTCCGAGCTCCCAGAACTTGAAGCCCCGTTCCCCATCCTGGAAACCACCCCGCGGCCAGCGCTGTCCCGGAGGGGAGGGCCGGGCCGGGATGGGCCGAGCCGAGCCGGGGACAGCCCCGGGTGCCCCTCACCGGGCGGGGCGGCCTTTGTGCCGGGCTGAGCAAACACAGCTACTGCCGGTGGCACCGCTCGGGGGAACGCGGCTGTTCCCGTCCCACCCCTCGTCCCCGCTCACTGACATCCCTTCTCCGTGATCCCCAGCGGTGGGGGAGAGCCCAGGTATCTCTCTGTCCTGGGATGATCTCATCGGCCGGGCCGGGCGTTCCTAGAGCGCCCGGTGTCAGGCACACGAACTTCCCACGTTCCCTGGCGAGGGGACACCTCTGCCTCCTCTCTTAATTCTAGCATCCACTCTGTGTTGTCACAACATCCCCATGGCAACCGCGGCAATTACTTCTACGCCAGAACAACAATAGGAAAGTATTTAATATATTTCAATGTGATTAAGCAGGTGGAAGAAACGAGGAGGAGCAGCAGCTTCGTAGGACGAGCCGGCGGAACGCGGCGGAGGCTTCCAGGGAGCCCCGGGGGCTGCCGCTCGCCCAGGGCAGCAGCGGCACGTCTGGAGTTCAACAGATGGAACCGAGCAGGGGACACACAACTACAACGGCAGTGAAATGGAGTGTTTTAGCGTTTTCTGCTGCTTTGAGCACCGATTGAGGCACGTGAAAATTCATTCCGATTTCCATCTCCTAGGCTTCAACAGAAATACTAAAACAGTGTTGAAAAAAAAAATTTTTTTAACCCTGTTACAGTTACTTTCCAGTTTCCCCTTTATTTTTCGTTACCTTTTTATTAGGCAAAAAAATCCCAAGGCCTCTGAAAAAAACAAAACAAAACAAAAAAAACCCAGAACCAAACCAAAAAATCTGAGTCCTGAAATTGCACATTTCTGGTCTGTAGTTCACCTCCAAAAGGAGCTTATTCGAAAAAAAGAGGCCAAAAAAATTAATTTTAACTGATGTTTTAACCTGAAAACTATTCCTTTTCAGCCAGTATTCCTCGTTTCTATGTCGTTGTGAAATCTAACAACCAACGGAAGAGATGCTCCCGACTCAGGGAGCCACACACGCTGCCGGGGCGGCAGATGATGCCCACCGTGACTTGCCACCTTTTCCCGGGAGCAGCCGGGGCTCGGACATCGGAACCCAGGGAGCCGGGCAACTTGCCGTGGCCTCGAATTTCCCATTAAATTGTGCGGCTGGTTGCTGAATTTGATCGAAATGACTGAGCGCAGCGGGAAAAGGGGTGCGTTGCTGATGCGTGGGAGGTGGCGTTAATGCAAAGGACATTCACATGGCACGGGTGGGAGGAGGTTAAAGGGTGGGAGGTTGAGCTGGCTCACCCTGGCTAACAGGGTTGAGCTGAAATAGCTGCGGAAGGTATACCGGCAAGAAACTCCGGTGCTGGGTAACGCCTAAAGGTAAAAGAGGTGTGGAGGGAGAGGGAAGGGGTGAATTCCAGAAGAGAAGAATAAGGCAAGGGGCTGACAGGGAGTTAGCCTCAGAAGATCTAATGGAGAACTGGGATGCGCTATTAAGAGCTGTGGAAATACTTGGAAATTACTAAAATAAGATCTTGGTGCCTGTGTTACAAGAGTGAGACGAAGTTGTTGTGTTTCTTGCTGGACTTTGGGTTTGAAGGACAGCCATCTTCAGGGAGTGGGTAATGCAGCTCCTTGGGCTGTAATAAAAGTGTTTCATAAAGTGCCTTCCCTGAGGGAGCCTTTAAGGCTTGATTATATTGTGCACAGGCTGAGTAAGGCAATACTGTGTGCCTTACATTTTCAGGGAAATTATGAAAAGCTCCTGATTTCAGATATAGTATTATCAGGGGCTGTACAGAGGTCAGGAAGCTCAATTACATGCACATTCTAACACAGGCCAAGGCCTGAGCAAGTGGCCACTGGTATAAAATGGTGATGGGTGTTTTTACAGTGACTCATTGACTCTTTGTGTGGAAGCGAGGACATCCAGAGAGATCAATGCTTAAAGATCAGAAGCTATTACTGATAGTCTTAACTGCAACAGGCCATTTGGTAACCATTTCTGACCATAACAAAGACTGGTCTGAGGCCTATTCTATCCAAATGCTGGCATGAACACATGTTCCTCTTCAGCCCAGGTGTGAATTTGGCAGATGTGGACAAGGGCATGATGAGACACCTGCCTAGGGGATAATTCTGTTTGGAATGCTGTTTTGTGCAGTATGGGATTTACCTGCATGTGGGAGCTACAGTCTTATCTTAGGTTTTATCTTAAATCCTTGCAAACTCTAAACTGCAGGGGGAAAAACACTGCTTCCTCACAGCCTTCTTTTGATGGTCTAGAATGTAAAATCTTGTCATATACTGGTTTGTCCATTAATTTTCTGTAAGAAACGGTGATATGTGGGATATGTTCTGATTCCTGACTTCACACAGAAGCTCTGCCTGAATGAACTCTGCAGGTTCTCAATGTGAGTATACTTGCAGCTAGTATGGATTTGGAGAGGTATTTCCTGTTTTGTATTCCCTCCTTTCTTGTTTTTGGATCTTATTAATGTTCTGTAAAGTTTTTAAGAGTTATGCTGAGGTTTTCTCCTGCAAAGTTAAATTTTTTTCCTGCCCAGTACACGAATGGATAAAAAATGAGTGGGTAAAAGCAGAGGTGAATTTCAGAAAAAAAGATGTAGAAATGAATTGAAAACAGGTTACCCAAAGTCTTATTGCTCATCAATTGTTACAAATCTCCTGTGCGTATCTTCAGAAATCAGTTGCTTGTTTAATGGGGAAAATATAGTAGATGGGCAGGATCTGTGTAAATTTTAGTAGCTTTATGACAGCAGACCAGGCTCCTGGGGGGAAGAGGGAAATGGAAAGGAAACCAGAAACAGAGAGTGGATCTTTTCATGTGGGCTGACAGGCAGGCGGAAAGCATGACTTACAAAAGCTTTTAAAAAGATTTGTTTGGGGTTTATGTTTACAAAGAGATTTAACAAGACTGGCTGGCCTTAAAATGCTGAGGTTGTTGCGAAAATCAGATGCTTAGATGTGAAATGATGTACTAGCCCTGGACCAGAATATAGGAGAGATTCAGAGAAATTCAATAAGACAGGAGAAGGGCCAACAAGGCAGCACCCCATAAAGCATTCTGGATATCCTGAAAAGGACCTGGAGTCAGGGGATGGAGGAGGGTATGGCCCTGCTAAAGGGAGCTGAATCTAGGCACAGACTATGAACTTCCAACCAAGAATAGCAACAGTAGCATGAGAAGACAGTCAGAATGATCTTGGATTTGTGCAGCAGGGACTTACTGATGAAACAGCTTTATAGGGAATGAAGGTATCAAAATATCACCTTGCTTTCTTGTAAATGGGATATGGGATATTGATTTCCTCTCGTGGCTTGGGGAAGCCCATGGTTTACCTTGAGTAGAACTTATGGATTTCCTTAGTTTTCTAAATCTCCTGCTTGCAAGGTTAGCCACAGATATTTATGGCTAAATGAATGGTGCAAGTAGCTGAGATTACAACTTGGAGAGCCTTTGCTTTGTAAGGGAAGAGTCGGATATCTTATTCTGGCAGGAGAATCTAATTAAGGGCCTGCTCAATAGGAGTAAATGTCAAATGATCAGGCACACAGAAGAAGAACTAAAATTGCAATGCTTAGTCCAGTGTGCTAGAATGTGTGCTGCGAGATGCCTAGCTGTTTTTCCCTGTTTAGAGGGACGAATTGTGGTTGATTTCCCTAATCGTTCTTTTTATCCACATTAGGAAGCTTTACTTTGACACAGAGAAAATGATCTTAATGCAGTGGGGCCAAGAGCAGGAAAATTGCTCCAGTAGATTTGGCAGGAAAAACATGGCTCCAGCCTCTCATAAAAATCTGTATCCTTCTTCACAAAAACTTTACGTGAACAAGAAGGTATTTTCACGGTCTCTTCTCTACAATAATTATGCTGTAGCCTTCTTTCTGTTCAGTGGGTGAAAAGGATCTCAAAGCACTAGCTGAATTTCTATTTTCAGATCATTAAAAAAATCTGGGAACATAAGAATAAGTAGTAGCATAAAACTTGCTGGATTTGGGGGTAAATTAATCTATCATGTGGCTTCCAAATATAACGTGTTGCCCAAAGCACACCAGATGAATGAGTTAACCCAACTCTAATTTACTGTGAGTGTAATGGTATGAGAATATTCAGGATGCACCCTACAATCATGGCAGACACTTGGAGAAGTTGCAAGGCACTATGATACGTCTCAGCATTATTGAGTTACTTCCTAAGCATTACATGAAAGTGCCCGAGGATTCTGATGCCAGGCTGAAATGTGTGTCAGCTTACCCTGTGCATCTCTCACTTTGGCTTCTTAATCTGCCTTCTGGGAGAGGGCTTAGCTAGTTTTCAGTGTCCAGTACCTTGGCCACTGAAAGAAGAACTTGTGCTGTCATGGCAAACAACTCTGTGTACATCTTTGATCTGGAAAGAGCTTCAAACCTATGTGAGATGAGGATGCCAATATGTCTGTCCAGCAGGATTGTTTCTAACTGTAGTTAAGGAGAAGCAGAATGGTGTAGTCGGCTCTTGAATGGAAAATGTCTCTATTAAGCTAGAAATCTGGTGAGGGAGAAGATGAGCCATAGGTGTGCTCTTAAACTCAGGGCCAAACATGGAGCTAAGGCTGTTCTAGGAGCCTCATCTGCTGTGTTATTTTATTCCTCATCACTGAAAAGTCTAATGAAAGTTAGTCCCGATAAGATGGGCTGAACTGAACAACAACAAATGATGTGCCATAAACTGTGAAAAGCAAAGACTGACCTGGTGAAGTCATTGGTAAAATGTCTGGTTCTCCTGGAAGCCTCAGCAGGGTAGATGCTGCATCTGATGGACATTGATGATATTGGGCAGAGGCGCTCTCATTAAGAAATTGCCTGCTGGAACTCCCTGCAGCCATCTGGCATCCAAAACGCAACAGCAAAAGGGATCATGTTGGTGATTTTCAGTAAATGTTTTGCACAGAGCCATCTTTGTTGACTGTCTCTATTATTTTGCAGATGTTTATGGTATCATGAATCTTTTTTTCCAACCTTAATTGAAACACATGCTCCCCCAATTCAAGGATTAACTTTGTTATAACAGAAAGGAAATTTGTATGAAATTTTTATCCTTAAAAATATCCCTCTTTTTTTTTTTTACTTTAATACTCAAATCACATGTTAAATTCAAAATATTTGCAGATTTTAAACCTCAGACTACTGTTGTCCTTTTTAATTTAATTTTTTTTCCTATTTTGCCTACAAATGACTACTTCTGACAGTTTTGTTCATTGGGTTCTGAGTATTGCTCCTCAGTTTTGGAAAAATAGGTTGTAGCTGATTTTTCCTAAAGCTTTTGAAGCCTTTATGGAAGAAAAATGCTAGTGTATATCACCCTGGTTGGTAGTATTTACGTTTTATTTCGCCACAAATCTCAATGGCCTGAGAGTTTCTTTTCCTCTCAGTTTAGTTCCTGGTGTAAGTGGGGCTCTTGGATGGTACACTCAAAGATCCTGGACTCACTTGGGCAAAAGCTGCCTTTGCTTCTTCGTAGACCCTGGGCAGAGCGTTGTCTGGGAGCGGGACGGGCAGAACAGAAGTGCTTCCTGTGGCAGCAACGTGCTGCTGGTGCTCAGTGGGTGTGAGCCCCTGCTCCTTTCTGACATATTGATCTGAAGCTGAAATGATTCTTGAAGTAGGTATAACTGGTGCTTCAACTGAGTGTGGTACACTGAAAGTAAAGCATAATGACCTCTTATCTCAAGCCTTTTGAAAGGTACAATTATCCTTTATCTTTGAAGGTGGGTTTGTTTAACTTTCATTGGATTATTCTCATGGAATAAGAATTAGATTTTGCTGTTTCAGAGGAGAGCTGGGACCTTGTAAGTGAAAGAAGATGTGAGGTTTCATAGTGAAAACTGCACATGGGTCTCTGAAGATTTAGTTTGTGTACTAAATTCTGCTGCTGATTTACCAACAATGTGTGACCTTGAGCTATTCAGTTTATTATTTTTTAAAAAGTGACTACTAGTATTGACTGTCTCCAGTTTCAGTATGAGACACAAGACTTGAATTGCAGACTTTGTACTGCTTGAGTATTTACTTTTAATCAGGGTCCTAATTAAGTGTGCAATCTCTGTGGCAGGAAAGCTCTCCTGGACTCTGTCTTCATTCATTAAAATGTGTCAAATTCCTCAGAGTTTAGAGCAGAGCCCTAACAATGGCAAAAGATACCCTGTGTCCTGAATACATACTAACATGTGCCAAAGAGGGTACTCGTTAATAAGGACTTGTTCAGTGATGAAGTCCAGCGACAAGGGGTTATGCATTTCCTCACTTTCAGCTACCCAAGCAGAGCCCCTGACTTCACTCAGGAAGCTATACTGTCGTGAGACATGGAAAAGTAAAATACCCTCTGCTTTATAATAAGTCATTCCAGCTCTGTCTAATTAACACTTCTTAGTGTTAATTGTAACCCCCTGTTCTGTGTTTTTCAGGGACAGTATTTCCCAAGTACTGCTGATGAAATGTCAGGCAGAGGTAGTAATTTTGTCTTCCTTGCTATTATAACATTGTGCCATAGATATAGTTATATACAGAGATACATGCCAATCAACCAACAGAGCAAACAAGATGAAGAAGTAAAAATCTTCTCCTTAGAGAGCCCTTAGGCAGACAATGAATTATGAGCTCTTCTCTGCCTACACAACTTGCAGTGAGAACTGCTATTCCTACTGGCATTCCTTACTGTGATTAAAAAAAATGAGTAATTTTAGATGGCTTGTTTTATTGAATCAATAGACTTAACAGGGTGGAGTTGTAGAGTACAAAAATATGAAATATTTTTTTACGTGATCTGCAGAATTCTATAGGCTCTATTAATGCTACAGAAATACTATTGGCCAGTATTTGCAGAACAGAGTTTAATGAACAATAAAGACACTCATGTTGTTGGAAAGGGGAAAATCCTGTTGGACACTCCAGCAAACCTACCTGCCTTGGCTTTGTAGCCTGCAGGAAATGAGAGAGTACTGAAAGAATGTGGGGACATGAGAGTCACAGTTAAAACACCACACCAGTGTCGGTAGCACTATAAAACTGTTGCAAAATACAGTGAAGAAAGTGATGATACAGGGCCATTGCACATCACTGATGTTTAAGTAGGATTTTTCCTTTGGAATGCAATGCAAAAACTGAAGGTGGAGTTTGATCTGTGGCAAGAGAATGTAGTGCAGTTGCTGTCTCATCCAAAAAGTTCGGTGTGTGATGGTAGAGAAAGAAGTATCTGTGATGGCTTGATATTTTATGAGAAGGTGAAACTGAGAGAGAAACCAGACTGAAGATAAAATCTGCAGTGTCATAGCTGAGGCTGCGGCTTTGTTTTGGCCTCTCCCTGTGACCTGAGTGAGACAAGAGGGCTGTAAGGGGGCCCTGAACCTCCCATTCCCTCAGGGCCTCTTGTCCCAAAGAGACGTCTCCTCCTGGATTAAAATAGCCTTTGCAGCCTGAAGAACCCACTCCCCCCCCTTGTGAGTGTTTGTGTGTGTCGCCTCATTTCTGATTTTGGTTAAACACGTGCACAAAAGGGGGTTGTAGCGAGGTGGGATTGGACCCTTCTTGCGGGCAACAAGCAATAGAATGAGAGGAAGCAGCCTCAAGTTGCAACAGGGGAGGTTTAGATTGGATATTAGGAAAAATTGCTCCACTAAAAGGGTTATCAAGCGTTGGACCAGGCTGTCCAGGGAAGTGGTGGAGTCACCATCCCTGGTGAATTTAAGACATTAACATGTGGTGCTTGGGAACATGGTTTAGTGGTAGAATTGGCAGCACTGGGTTAATTTGGACTCAATGATCTTGGACATCTTTTCCACTCTAAACTCTGTGATTTTCAGTGTGGCAGAAGAGCACTGGGTGTGTTTAATGGACAGCTGACATTGCCCACACAAGACACAGAGAAGCTGATGAAAACAATGTGTGAGGGTTTTTTTTAGCTGAGATTGGGGATGTCATTGGAATACTGTTGACTTAATACTTCTAAATACTGTCAGACACACTTTTTGAATCTGTAAGACAAACCTGGTGACAGGCTCTGCCTCTTATCATGTTGACTTACACTGCTAATTTTTGTTTTCATTTTTGTGTTTTTCTGCAAAAACTGCCAGAACCAGTAGGGGATGTTGCCCATTTCTTTATGCAATATATTCTTGAGAGACTCCGTAACCAAATGGTAAATTCACAGGTCAGTGTGTGAAGTCCTGGCTGAGCTCAGTGATGGTAATCTCTGTGGATGTAGACACACATAAATACGTCAGTGTATGCACATATTTCTGTATATCTCTTACCCTTGTGAATTCATTTACCAGTTGTAGTTTCTTTACCAATTAAATTTTCCAGCACAGCAGTTCCCTCTGCATCATGTCACGCATGCTGACTATGTGCTGATTTAAGGTTGAGGATAATTTAGCAGGGGTGCTGATTACGGCAAACTTATTCTCAGGAGATCGATGAGAAATGGATGTTTTGTGATGAAGTTTGTTTTGTGTAGATGAGAAAGATAATGATACATATGCAGATTAGAATGGGACACTAAACCCAAAATAATCATGTGTATTAGCTCTGAAATCCACACTGCAAAGGTAAGATATGAAATGGAGCAGTAGACCACACAGCTCTATATCTGAGATCCATTTTTAAATGTGAAATACCAAAAGCAATATACTAGACCTGAGCTTGTGAACTCCCATCTGTGTTATTTTATGCATGTGGATGGTCTCAGTGACTTTCATACCAACACGTTTCCCATATTTAAAATTTTCCAGTCTCTGCAATACAGAATTGTTTCTTCTGTGTGCCTTGGACAGCTCCAAGCATTCACCAAAAATACAGTAATAACGAGTTACAACTCACTTTGAAATTTGTTTCATGTTGATGTTGAAAAGCAGGTGAATATTAGCATAGTAACGATGCTGCTTGAACATGGAAAGTTTGGTAATTTCAGCACAGTAGAATTGCTAGTCAAGAGGAAAGTAATTATAGTTAAGAAAATTTTATTTTTTCTCCCTTTATGAAAGAATCACAAAAATAGGAAACTGTATTCTCAGAAAATGCCATTAAAAAAATGTGGCCGAAATGAAAGAAAAAAATAACAGAATCATAGAATGGTTTTGGTTGGAAGGGACCTTTTAAAAGTCAACTAGTTCAACACCCTCTGCAAGAAGCAGAGATGCGTTCAACTAGATCAAGTTGCTCAAAGCTCCACTCATTTAGATGGGGCATCTACAACCTCTTTGTGCGACGTGTTCTTATGTCTAGTCTGATCTACTTTTAGTTTAAAATCATTACTACAGATCCTCTTAAGAAGTTTGTCCTCATCTTTCTTATAAGCTCCTTTTAAAATATCTTTAGATATTTCATAGTTCTACAGTAGTGAGGTCCAAGGGAACCATAATGTCAGAATTTTTGAGGATCCTGGATCTGAGCAGTATATTTCAGACCTTTCTTATGTATCTTTAAATTAAATATTACAGTTTTAATCTGGTGTTTAGTATTTTTTTAAAATATCATTTTAATGAGAATATCCTAGCCAGAAATGGCACGCCAGGTTCTGTACAGAAAGCTTTTAATTAATAGCTCGTAATCTGAGCAGAATAAAGGCTTTATTTTTTGTTCTTCTATGGCAATACTGTTTTCTCTTTCACCTAGTTTGTACTTTAGTTGGCACATCTGTCCTAAACAGAATCTCTTCAGCAACCTGTCCTTTGCTCTGTCTCTTAAACCTCCAGCTCTTCTTTAAGTTAATCAGCAGATTCCTGTGACTGCACGGGATACACTTTTCAAAGTGTCTTCTACCTCATTGCCATTAAAATCCCTTTGAAAAAAAAAAAATCTCACTGGGCCCTGTTTCTTCAGCGTGTTGTTGCCTGAGATCCAGTTACCAAATAGTGTTGCAAGATGCTTGGAAGGGCTCAGGAAGCAGCTTCTCTCCTGCGAGGGACGTTACCTGGGGCACAGGTGATGTATTGTGTCCTTCTCAGCCCAGACTCTCCTCATGTACAGTAGGTATTAAGAGTTTGAAAGAGAAAGAACAGTTACTGCACCCAGCAAGCAGGAACTGTGAGTAGGGGCCAGGGTTGGTGACTTATTGAATATCTTTTAGTACTGAAAGGGCTTTTTGTCAGATCTGAGTCTTAGAGTCCTGGCATTCTGTAAGAACCTCAGATTTTGCCTTTAAGTAAACTTATAGCCATTGGGCTGAGGACTTAAAAATGGAGTCACCAACTCTAAAGGTTTGATAAAGTGAGGGGAATGACATAGCTATTGAAATATTATGTTTGAAGTAGTCCAAGACCAGCTCTGACTTGTTTAGGAGTCCAGATTGGCAGTACCAGAAGACAGGCTCTTGCCTGCTATCAGAAACTGAAGGCAGCCAGTGTCTCTCACTGGCTTCCAGGATCCATAGTTTTAAATTTGAATAATTCATGTGGTTAATGAATAATTAATTTAATAGTAATGATTAAGGCAGATGACTCTCTGTTCAGTTAAATGGTCACAGCCAACTGAAAAATGTGCGTGGTGCAAACGCGCTGCTCTCCTCCCCTAAGTTTGCTGCATTCAGCCCCTGACAAGCGTGTTTAATGCTGTGGATGATTCACTTTGCCCTCAGTGCTTCACCCTTCCCTTCCCCACACCTGGCTGCAGCAATGTGCCTGGTTTGGAGGAGGGCAGTGTTGTGTTTCCTTGTGCAGTGAAGCTCTAGACTGCCCTGACTGCCCTGGAAGCTGCAGTGCTGTTCCCTGCTGGCTTGTGTGCAGTCGTTGCCTGCTCTGTGGCGGTTTCCTAGGCCAGGCTCCTGTTAGCCCCAAAGTCCATCCCAGTGGGAGCCAGAACAGCTCAGCAGGGATGTGCAGAGACGGGCAGCGCTGGCTTTGCAGCAGGGTCCCTGCAGGGGTCTGGAACAAGAGGGAAGATTCCCCATCTCTTATCTTGCCCCTCCCTCCCTCCCATCCCTGCCATTCAGCACACTTTCTCAAAGAGGCTTTGTGGAGTCTGCAGACCACAGAGCTTTTTTATTTCTTCCCCACCCTGCTCCTCCATTCCGTCCGGTGTTTGTTTTCCCGTGCCGCCTGTTGTTTGCTCCATTTGAATACCATAAGGGTCTTGCACTGGATGTTTTGACAAGTGGATGCTGTGTAGTTTGGGCCATGTAGCCTGAGGAGGGGATCTGCAGGCTCTGGGCTGCATCAGCTTTTGCTGTTGTACCATGGCTGAGGTGTGCTGCCTGCCGTGGGATATCACTCCATTGTGGAGGACTACCTGTCTGCTGGGAGGGAGGAGGGCCTGTGCTATATTTCTTCTGATGACAGTGAGGAATGAGACAGGGTTGACCTTGCTCCTTTGCTATTCCAAGCTGGTCTGTCATCCCACTGGCTGTGGGTGGGATAAACAGAAATATTCGAACACTGAGACAGTTGTATTTGCGGTAGTTTGTGAGGTAAGGAACCTCAGTTTCTTTTCCCTTTCTCTGGAGCTGTTAGGGGACAGTCAGTGGCAGAGCTTCTCCTTGGGTGCAGCTTTCAGTCAGGCTCAAAACACACACCGGGTCATCCCAGCAAAATGAGGTATTCCCAAGTTGCATGCCTCAAGCTTGAACAGGTAAATTGAGGGCCTTAAACTTCGGAAAATTCCCTACAGCTATCGGTTATGCATCTTATCTAATACAGTACTATTTCCCTCTTTCCCCAAAGAAGAATTAGTAGAAGTTTGTTCCTGTGGCGGGTTTGATGCGGGACTTGTTTGAGCAGTGTCTTGATTCTGCTGCCACTGTGTGGTCAAAGCTGGTCTGCTGCTTCAGGTATTCCTGTTTCTTACCACGATCTGTGTGGAGACAGCAGAGTCCTGGCATCCTACACATGATTCTCTTCCATGCCACTGGAAATGAGGAGTAGTTGCACTGAATTTTTTGGACTCTATGTTAGTAGAGCATGAGATGCAGCTCAGACAATAAGGGTCCACTGTGCTGAGTCGGTCTTAGGCTGGCGGAAAAAACCAACAAACAATCCCTAAGTCAGCTCACAATCTGATACTGTGACCATATATAACAGGTAAATAAAAGCGACACAGCAAGGATAAAATTTATGCTTGAAGTCAGGGCCTTGATGGACAGCCGCTGCTGACAGCTGTTTGAAATGTGAGCAGAAAGGCAAGACTGTTTGTGGGATTTTGTTAATCTCAGATGTGGTAATTTCCACAACTTGTACGCACCCCAGGACGATGACTTCTCCCTGTGTTTCTAAGGTTAAAAAAATCATAGATCTCTTGTAGCCTGGCACATTGTAGAGGTCTCAGGCAACACAGGAGCTTTGCTATTCAGCAGTAAAGCACTCGAACAAGTAATAAAATACAGGTGTACTTAACAAGAAAAAACTTACACTGGATTTGCTTTTTAGAAAATAATACAGTAATCATTTCTGTTTTGCCAGTTTGGTAATATCCAGGAGATTTCTCAGTTATTAACTCACTTGAGTGAATTAGGGAAGTTTTATTGTAGTAATAAACAGCAATATGTCTCTTCAGGGATTTTGAAAGCGAGTAAAATAGAAAACATAAATTACTCTGTGGTTTGCTTCTGCATTCCTTGCACATTCAGGATTTTTACTGGCTTCAGGGAATGCAGGAGCAAGCCCCAAATATTTGTAAGGGGATCAGGGTGAAAAAAATATGCCTTGAGCCCAAAGATTAAAAAAAAGTAAAATGTCAGCACTAGAAATTGACAGAGGGAGAAAATTCTAGCTACTAAGAGAATAGCACCTGAGAATGTCATGCAATACTTTTATTAACACAGTACTAAAGGCAATTTAAATAAATAAAAAGGCCTATTTCTGCAGTTTTCAAAAATCTTTGTTTAATTTGGGTATAAAAACAAATATGCCACAAATGTTAAACTGACTCGCAATCATCTGATGACCTCAGGTCCTGTCTTGGCTTTATACTCAAGAGCAAGTGACATGTTTTCTCTCCTATCTCACACTTTCCGTGGTACTGAATCCACAGTGCTTTGGGGAAGGGCCCATTTTTGTGGGTGTGTGACTGCCCTTGGGTTGCTGTAACACGGACAAAATGAGGCTTTACCAATAAAACCTGTCGCCTTCTGTGTAGGACTTGATGTTGGTTGGAAGCTTTGCAGTCAGAGCACTTCCAGGGAATCTCTTTCCTATTACACTTGCTATATGAACCAAGTTCCAGTGCATTTCCATAATTTATGAGGCTTAGGCTACAGTTGGCTGTTTAGGCTGAGTGGTAGTAGTAGGATCGTAGTGACGATGTCAGACACACAGCATGTACACAAACCATGATTGCATAAACCTCATTTCCTTGGGAAGCTGGGCTAAAAATAGAAACCTTCTCCAGTGCCAGACTTGTCTGTCACAACTAGTAGAGGCATTTTGCCCATTCATGAGTGTGCTGAGCTACTCGTGCCACTTCTGTGCTAACATGTTTGCTTAGCACCCTGGCTGTACTTCCACAGAATTCTGTGAAATACTTTTGATTTATCATGGCTGTGAGGGATATAGGATGGTAAGTGAATAGAAAAGTGAGTGCATCATGTGAATAATTTCCTAGGTTTGGTGGGTTTGGTTGTGTTTTGTGGATTTTTTTTTTTTTTTATAGTACCATAAGAGTGTGATGTGATACATCCTGTTGGGTTGTACTCACTTGCAAAGCCAATGGTTAATTTGGTCCATTCTAGGAACTAAAGCAAAGGTTTGATGGGAATGAAGACTTGAAGACCAAAAATTAGCTTTGGAATAAACAGATGTATCCCTGTGAGGGGTGTGTGTGGCTTTTTTTTTTTTTTTTGTGTGGTTTGGAGATGGGGTTTTGGGTGGGTTTTTTTGTTTGTTTTGGTTTTTAACTTTTAAAATTTATTTTATTCTTATGGAGGTGCTGAGGCAGATCCAGTTCTATTGCAGAAATATCCAGAAAACCTCTCTGGCCCATGGTGTAGTAGTGCATACCAGGAACATTCACCAACACTCTCCTTCAGGAGTTCAGTGACCTATAAAAATGTTTTAGCATTGCTCTGATTTATGGTAAATAGTACAAAATAGGAAAAAGGTACAAGACCCCCTAATTCATAGAGCTGTGGAAATATAACAAAAGCAGCCCACGCCTTCCCAAGTTGTCCATATTTGATGACAGAACTTCCCACCCGAGGCTGAGATGCCCCTGGAATGACTCTTGCGCTGTGCTCAGCTGGCTGAGCGCTCGGCCACTCGAGGGCAGCAGAGACTGTTCTTAGAGCTGGTGCCTCGCTCTGTCCCACCGGCAGTCCCGTTGTTCCCTGCTCTTTCGCCTTTGTGCTTCAGGACCCAAACTTAATTCCTGAAATTTGTCCCTGTACTAGGATTTTTTCATTTATTTATTTACCCATTTATTTTTGGCGGTGACTGGTCTATTCCTGTAGTGAAACAGGATGACACCTCAAGAATTTTTATCCTTTCTGTGGGCTCTGTGAAAAAGGCAGAATGAAGGAGCTGGAAAGGAGCAAATCTACTTGTACTTGTAAAATGCTGTCTCTGTGATTACTGCCAGGGTCTGTGGCACCAGCCATTAAGCAAGAGGCAGCAGATAGATACAACAGCCAGGTGGTGGGAAACAATCCCATGTCTGGCACGGTGTGGGCACTCCAAGTGATGATGGCATTAGTTTCTGACCCCAGCTTTGCAGAGGTCACTCCACAAGCAACAGACTCAGGGGCTTTTTTTATTTTATTCCTCAGTGTGCTGAGAGCATGGGGAGAAAAGCACTGGCAGATTATGGGTTGTGAGGAAGAACTGAATACAGCTTAAATGGGTTTTGGTGTGGCACGAAATATTATAGTGGGTGAATTGATCAAATTTTGGACGGTATTTAATGGACTAAAATAAGTACTATTATAACTATACAGAAGTTCTCAACGTTTTTGGATGACAAATCATGGTGATTATTCCCATAGACCAGGGTGTTGCTGTACCATCATCTCTGTACCCAGCATTATCAAAGCCCTTCTTTATATATAGAAGATGAGTCACAGACAATACAATCTACTAAAACTGATGCAATACCAATATATGTTCACAGTTCTGATACCCTGAGGATCAGCTTGAAACTTCTGTTGATTTGGTGGGAGTAGGGGTTTTGGTGTTTCTAAAAATCCCTGTGAGTCTTTGCACTTTCAGGCACCTAAAAACTTTGAAAATCTGTCCCCTAGAATCTTATGACTTGAGATGTTTGTATTTCATTTTTGGAGAAAACCCACTCTGAAGTGTGCAGAAGAAAACACTGGCAGCATTATTATTGCTGGCATTTATTCTGTCTGAGAAGCTTCAGATTACATTATTTAATATCTGTTTTATCTGTGTTTCAGAACTGATTTTGGTGTTACAACAAAGGCAGACTTGTCTTATGAGAATCAAAATTATACTTAATTGGATTCTGCTTTGGGAGTTTCTGTCAATCACACAACTGTGTGAATTGGAAAAGACACACAATTGCAACTATGATTAACTTCTTCAGAGTTTCTCTGAGTGCTGTATATCACATTTCATAAAGAGAGGTAGTATCTTCAGGATAATTGTACTGCTCTAAAGGGCATCTTCTGAATGCCAAAAAGAACTTAATTTTCTTTGAGGGGACGTATGAGGAGGTGGTATTCCTAAACTGAAGGTTGTGAATATTTCCAGATTAGACATCTCTACCTGAAGAAGCCTTGACCACCTTCCTCCATGTGTAGTTCCTAAGTATGACAGAAACAAATGGAAATGGATTGGAATAGCCTGCCTTTGGTGCCAACCACACGTGAACAAACTTTACATCATCTAGAGCTGGGCAGTTGGTAAATGAGCAGCAGACACAGACTGCCAATGAGTAATTCAGAGTGAATATCTGTGGTGTGGAATATTTGAGCTATGTACTGTAAATGCACACCAATGCTGTGACTTTTCTCGTGTTTATATAGTCAGATAAAGGAAGTTGGGTCCTTTTTGCTGTTATATATTACTGATTTATTTTTCTGAGTTAAAGTTTAATCTTCCTTTAATCCTGTCTTTTATGAATGAATGACAGCAAATAAAGACCACTTTTACTGCAGAATATCAGCCTTTATGAGAGCTTTGAGTACTTCAATTTGTATATATCAAAAGACTTGTAACTTGCCAATTCAACTTCCTTGAGTGTTGTAAAATAACATGTTAAGAACTGTGAACAGGGTTGCCCAAAAAGCACTGCATTAGAGATTTCTAACTTGAAAGAGCAGACAATAGGTGTTTTTGCTCCCCTGTAGCTAGTTAGCCAATGTTAATACTCGCTTTGCTTTTATCTCTAAATTGCATCAACTGTCTCCAGTGACATTTAACTTACATATGTGAAAGGTTTGGCATTTTTAGATTGTCAGAGTGTTATTGGATGAAAAAGCGGATTTTGTCACGGGACATCTGTTTTATTGTTAATTAGATGAAATAGGAAAGACATCAGAAGAGTACACACAGAAACTATTTCATAGTTCCTGCTTAAAATCTTGCTCCGATCCCTTGAAATTAATGATGCTTTACAGATTTTCACATTTTGATGTGAGTTTCATTTAGGAAGTTTCAGGAACAAATGACAGAAAGTTGTTATCCATCTGTGCCTCTGTCTTTACAATTCAATTATTCCCTGCCACTGTACAGTCTCTCCTTTCAGAACTATCACAAGAGGGAAAACAACCAAGGAGTTCATTTGTTGTTTAAAAAACCAATCCGACCACAACTTATATCATCATCACAGCTCACGTTTTGTGCTTATCGAAGTATGAAGTGCCCCATCAAGATGAGTTGATCTTTTTGACAGTTATGAATTTGTGGATGTTAAGATCTTGTATTCTGATGATTACCTGGCTTTTTCCCCCCATCCCTCTTTGTTGCAGGTTTGGGGTTTGGTTTTTTTTTTTTTTTGTCACATAGTTGTCCATCATTCTCCAAGATTTTTGCCAATTGAGAAGGCAGGCAGGTATAAAATATGCCTCCCAGAAGAGAGGGAGAAATTGTGGTAACTGCTGATAATATGTCATATTATTTCAGGATGGAGGCGAGTGAGATCTCTCATGGGAATCAGGGATTATAAAGCATTAAAAGCAGTAATTGGGACTATTGTAATAGTATGGAAGATTAGTTGGAGATGGGGGAAGGCACCAGACTCAGGTGGTTGCATTTTTCTCACAACAGTCCACCTGTAACTTGGGAATTGAACATTGGACAGATTAAAAAAAAGAGTGAAGTGTGTGGGGAGCTATTTCAGTTCCGCCTGTTCCCTTTGCCCCGGTGTGGCCTGGAACAGAATTTGATGATGGAGAAGCAAAGGATGCTGGCTTTGCCAGGCCCATGCTGAGTAACCCTTTCAGCTGGAAGGGGGAAAAGCTCTTCTGCAATTGCTGCCTGGAGAAATGTAAGGTAAAGAACCTACGGAGACTGGAGAGCACGTCATAGGCTGCCGTCAGCAGCAGACTCTATTCCATGCTCGCAGGTGAAGGGATGAGATAAAGATGAAACTGGGAAAGTAGAATTTGACTGGGGCAGAGGGAATGGATTTTAAGTCCCTGAAGTGATGTTAGCAGGAAAGTGAAGTGACTTCAAAAATGCAATCCTCAGCTGTGAGCACACAACTCCTTTTCTGCCCTTGGAAATAAAGCCCTAATCTCCTGAAGCAGTTAACAGAGGCCCTTTTCCCCCATGTGTAGAGGGAGCATATGTGGTTCTTAGTGGAAGATGCATGTCTTGATTAGCCCTCTAAGATCTGAAAACCATCCAGTCAGGGCAGTGCTTTGTGAGAAGTGTTAGGGGTGCTTATTCTGGGGGAATGCAAGAGAAATTCTGAAGGAGGCTTGAATTAGCTATGTCTCCTGGCTTTGATTCTATAAAACTCTTTCAATAACTGAACAAAATCCCCAATTCCTCTCCAAGACTGAAGAAGATGTGATCTGATGTGGTCTACACTGACCTCATGAATATATATAATAGCCATTATATATGCCATTTAGAGAGAGAGTCTTGGCCCTCCACTTCACTACAGAAGTGGACTTTATCTTTATTATTCCTAGCCCAAAAAGGTTGGTAGTTTTTCTAATATGTAATATCCATTAGCTAAAAATATTGGCCCATTATTCTCAATGTTGTACCCCCCTCTTCCCCCACTTTTTGTTCTGGGACTCGTGCTAGGCATAAACTTGGCAAAACTCTTTCATTAGTGTGACTGAGAGAAGCTTACAACTTGTTTCATTAAAATGGGAGCAAGATTGATACCCTTTATTAGCGAGCTGGAGCAATCCCTGCCTTTTTTTCCTCAAACACTCCATATCTGCTTGGCTCTGGAGTGCACGATCTTGATGGATTGTGAGTTAACTTAATGGAGAAGAAAATGTGTGTAGTGCTGGGTGAGGGCAAAAGGGAAAAATACAGATGAGAATCAATGGGAGAGAGAAGAGACTTGACGGAAAATGAAATGGCCTCTTCCCAAAAAAGTTGATGAAGAGAAAATAAACAGCTGGCAAGCAGGATCAGAGACTGGCAAGCAGGCTCAGAGAGGGAATGCAGGGAGATACAAAACAGTCACTGAGGGGAGAGATGGATCACAGGCACAATGTACAGTTTTTGATTTTTTGAAGAGCAGAAAGCATGGGAATATTTGCATCAAGGGACCTGGTTCTGGCCCATCTTTGCTCAAATTAAGTAAGAAAAGCTCAAAATAGGCGGAAAGGTGAAAAAATTCTTCTCTTCCTGTAAGTACAGGATCTAAAATAAACACTAGAAATTTCACTCTATTGGCAAAATATTTCAGACAATTTTTGAATGTTAGTGTCTTTTCCCATGTTTCCAGACTCACAAGCAATTGCTCATGAATGGCAGGCATTTTTAGTCTGTAATTTCTGGTACCTGGGTGTATTCAGAGCTACATCCTGTTACTCTGCTGGCTAAATCAGTGTTATTACTTCTGCCAGGGGTGTAGTGACAGTCCAGACTGTCCTGATGGCTTATTAGCTAACCTCTGATTTCACAGTCTACTGCTGCTAATGTGTAAGCCAGAACAGACCTTGCTTGGCTTTCAGAGTTAGGCAATTACCAGGAGTGGCTGCTGGGGGTGAGAGGGGAAACACTTGAAAATTGAGCTGCCTTGATGAGGAAATCACTGAAAGAGGGAGCAAAAGAGCAGAACCCTAAACACCAGTGTGCCCTTGCAGTTCCAGGGGAATTTTGTTTGAGTGATAAGGAACAGAATATAAAGATTTATACCCAAATTTTTATATGCAATAAATAAACCTCACTTTCTTCTTTTTTTTTTTTTTCAGTTCAAAGGTTCCTACAGGAAACTAAACCAGAGATCAACAACTACATGGGGTTCAAGTTCAGTGTGCGTGTAATGAGCATTACAGCTATTTCTATGTTACACATGAAAGTTATGCAGCTCAGGGGGATATATTTTCTTTGTATAAAGATAAATATTTGTCATTAAACTGTGCTGGGGCAGATGTTGATGTAAAACCATGGCAGATGTGTTTCTGAATCAGGGTATTGAGCATCCAAGCCCATGATAAGGCTCTGTGTTTGTATCCAGTGCTGGATGCTGTGCCTAATTTATGAAAGATTAGAAGATGTCATAATTCTTGAGACTGACTTTAAGAAAGTGGTTTATTTTGGGGCTCTCTCCTTTTTTTCCCTTTTCTGAAAAATAATTTCTGGATGTTTTTTCTGGACCCTAGATAGGAAGGCATGCTTTCTGTCTTTCTACCGCACTTTTTTAACTCTCCTTTGTGACCCTGGGTAGTAGAAATTGCATGTGGTGAGATTCCCATCCAAGTATTGTTTTTGAGTACCTGGGAATACAGGAAAAATACCAAATATCCCCAAAAAACACAGGCTTTTGGCAACAGAAGGACTGTTCCCCATGTGGTCTTTGTTCTCAGTGAGAAGGTGCTGCTCCTGAAGCTGGAACTTTGCAGCGGGTAGGGGACAGCGGGGAGGAGAGCACGTCACCTTGCATGTCTATAATTGTAACATCTGAGATGCAAACCACCCTGCCCTAGAAGAAGTAGCTTGTGGGTCCTGGTTATAAAACCACTAACACAGATTTATGATGAGTTCGCAAGTCTGTTTATCAGGGATTTGGCAGCTATCTTGGAGCTGTGGGTGCATGGCATATACACCTGTATATAGCACATCAACATTTAATGAGCTAAGAAACACAGGAAGAAAGAAGCAGAACTCAAATCAACTAACAGAAGGTGCAAAAGTTTAAAAAAAAAAAGGTGAAAAAGGGAAAAAAACAACCCTTCCAAACCCCCCAAAGCAGCTGAAGAGGGACTAAATCTTTAATGATAGAGCCTTAGATAAAAGACTAAAATATTTATATCACCTTTTTAACCTGAATTTTATAGCAATGAAGTTTAACATATATCTTCTATTACCTTTGTCAAGTTTATGACTAGCTCTCATTTATGGATCCCTTAAATATGTATAAGACAGTTTTAGTTATCTTGTTTACATGAGTTTTCTCTTTGGGCATTTGTCTCCATCACTGCATAGCATGTTTATGGTAATTTACTATAATACATGTATATCAGAGGCAGTTTAAATGACACTTAGCCTTGAATATATTTAAGCTTTTTTTTCCTTGTAGCCACTAGGAAGTCAAAAGATATATGAAAAGCTATTAATTTTCAGATGATAGTAACATAAACAATATTAAAACTTGTATTTGCTCTTGGAACAGTGTGAGGGAGAAACATGTAACAAATGAGGCATCACACAGGCAGTTATTAAAGAAGTAAATTAATAAACTCAACATTCAATCTTTTCTTTTCACATGTCAGGGATAATGTGGATGGTAGTTTGGTGATTAGAAAGAACAAAATGTGCCTGATTATTTGGGTTGGCTTTAATCACTGACTTTGTTTAAGACTCCTCAGTAAACATTTGCTTTCAGTTAGTTTCATTTCCAGCCCTATGGAAAAGGATTCCCCGTGAGTTATCCCGAGTGCGCACCGCAGGTACTTGTGTTATTGCCACTGTGTCCAAAAGATCTGAGGGAATTGCCTCTGTGAGAGGGGCTGATGCTGTGCCAGTACCATGTGCTGTGTCCATGCAGCAAGGAAGGGTTTTGTCACAAAGATGTTTCTGTGAGCAGACGCAGAAGTTAAAAAACCCACAGAGCCAGGAGGTTGTGGCTCAGAGACCCAAAAGTGTTTTCCTGGTTGGTGGCTGAGCTGGAGTAGAGCCCAGATACCGTGTAAACCTGGAGTGTGCTTTCCCTGGCAATCTACATTGCTTTCAGTCCTATGGAAAGGTATGATCTGGCTTGAAGGTCATTGTTTTGGAGGGAATGAGCTGTACTGCTGGCGTTTATTGCCTTGGGTCTGGTTCATTCCTGTCTGCAACTGCATGAGGAACATTTATGTATCTTTACATTTAGGCATTGTTGTGTGTTTCATAATGGGAACAGGATTTCCTGAAATCTCTTGAAAATGCCATTGCATTTCTTTGCTACTCTTTTTGGTGCTGGAAAGCCTTTAAAAATCTGCTCCCTAGTCTTATTAATTTAAAAAATATTGCTATTACGGAGAGACTATTGAAAGCTGACAACTTATCGAGAAATCAAGCTCTGTGGCCTTTGATGGAGCGATTGAGAAAGACTAGCAGATGTTAGGGAATACCAGAAAGCCCAGCTATTAATGCTAATGGAGGCAGAAATCCTTCAGAAATATCACGACGATGTGTAGTTCTTCCCCTCCACCCCCCAGCCCACCTGTGCATACTGTGATGCTGACAAGAGAAAAGCTTACTATTAGAAATGGTTTTCTCGGAATACATGTTTAGAGAGGAGTCTTTGAACTGATGAAATTCACTTCTGTTGTTTGTCAGTAAAGGTGGATGCGGCGTCCCTGCCGCATGTATGCGAATGTGTAATTGGGATTATTGAAATCTGCGATATTGCAAATGCGGAAAGAGCCATCACGGTGGAAACCACCTCTCCGAGGAGGAAGCAAGGAACTAAATTCCTTTTATGAATAAACCCAAATTGAACGATAGTGCATATGCATTTGTATTGGCTTTCTGCCTTTGTTCTTTGTTCTTCCTTTAGTGATGCATTTGCATGCAGACTGCTAGTGATCAGCATGCAGAGCTCCCGTACAGCCGAGCTGTGTGCTGGCATTGATCTAGTGGTCTGTGCCAGCTCAGTGGTGCAAGATTTACTTTAATTTCCTCTTCCCTTTGTTCTTCTGCCTCTGTGCTTTAAATAAAGGCTTTTCTTCTATTACTTCCAGAAATTTTGAGAAGTCCTTGCCATTTTGTATCCAAATAACCGTGACACAATTCTCTGCGATAGATAATTGCAGACCTCCCAGTCTGGTGGGTCCCACACTTAGGTACATCTGAAATTCTCAAAGTTATTAACTTTGGGAAAGTGTGACTTTTGGTTAGACTAAATGGAGAATGAGCATTTTGCAGCAATGAGGGTGTGAAGCTGGAGATTACGTGTTTCTGGAAAGAAACCTCTGACATAATTTTGACAGAAGGTCTGGACCAGGAACATGTACTCTTCACTTGGACATCAGAGTTGATCAGGATTATGGAGGAAAGGCCCTAAAGAATGGTGTAATGTCTGTAACTTGACCATTCCCTCTTTTTGTACTGTTGACACTGAGTAGAAAAATGAAGCACAGCAGAAAACTTCTATGAGTTGGTTTGTCTCCTTTACACAGAAAGAGTTAGACTAGAGGTTGCCTTCTTCTCGCTAATTTTCCTTGTCAGGAGAAGAACAGATGCCTTCATAAAGGAAGAAGATCTCATAAGTGCTGCTACAGTTGGAGTGGTTTTGATATATTTTCTCCCTGTGAAATTGTGTAGTTGTGCAGTGGTTCAAGGTGTATTTACATGATTGATCCACAGTCAGGGGTTTCAACCTCTTTGCCCGCTCTTGTCGTGGCTTTCTCCAGTGAATTTGTTAGGATCATATCCTCTCAGAGAATCAGGAGAACTCATTGGTTTCTATTCTTTAATATCTCTGCTTAAGACACATTTTCTGCAGGAGCACTACATGGTGATTGTTTTAATTCCTTTGTTCTCCAGTTTGATTTCATACAGACTGTTTTCAAGGCTGCTTTATACTCATATAGGAAAAATCGTGGAATGTGTTCTTGGGGTTTGTGTTTAATTTTGTTCCACTACCCAAGCTGTAGAACATGGCTGTTTTTGGGCTTCTCCTTGTATCACCACTTCCCTTTATGTTGAGATGCTGACAAGCTGTTTTATTATCCTTGTCAAGAGATCCATTCTGGTTGCTCCACAGGTGCACAGAAGCTCAGTGAGCAAGGTTGCCCAGAAACCATCCTTCCAGCTTTCTGGAAGGCAGCTTCTACTTTTAGAAGCAGCTCCAAGTGCTGGTGGCCTCACCTGACACCTGGAGCTTTCCGACCTTCTGCTTTGCTGCTGGAATTCCTAAGCTGTCAACCGGTTCTTGGAGGGGAAGCAGATTCCTCTTACAGGCTGGTGAACACAGAACAAATGCCTCCTGGCACAGCCGTCCTCCTCGCAGCTTGTAGGCCAGGCTTCCAGTGGCGCTAATTCCAGTCAGGATTACGGCCCGGCGGGTAGTTTGGGTCGCTGGTTAAGCAGTAGATCCCCTCGTTGCAGGATCTAACGAAGGCATAATGGACCATGACTGGAGTTGTGCATCTCGAGGTGTTGTGATGCAGGTGAGCACAGCGAGGAAGGTTATCTGCTGGGCAGAGTCTGCAGCAAAGGGGGACGAATGCTGCTTTTAATGAAGAAACTGAGCAGAATCACAAGCAGCAGATTAATTACTTTCCTCAAAAGGAAAATGTGCTTGGTTTCGAACTGGTTGTTCCGGTGAGCCTTGTATTGTATAACACTCACCTGAGACAGAGGCTGACAGGCTGTCCCAACCTTTAATTGACTAATTAATAGTTATTAATTAGTATTCCCTGCAGTTGTAGTCTCAGCCATGAGTTAATTGATTCTGATGGGGAATTAAATGTCCCATGTCAGAGATGAGTGCCCATAACAGCATCTGAGGCAGTTATTTTGCGTAATAGACTAAAACAAACCTGCTTTATATGTGTGCGTACAGTGATTCTAAGTGGCACAAACCTTTGGTATTGTTTATTTAAACCTATTGCTCCGTGCCTGTTGGATCATGTGGTTTGTAAACACTTAATGGAGACACTTAATTCTTATGTAACTGGGAGAGAGGGGAGGCTGTTCTCAAATCCTGTGCTCTGATGTGGGATCTGTTTCTCTCTCAAAACTGCCGTAAAAACATCTGCCTTTCCAATTCACTTCTGTCATGAGTTAAAATCCTCTGGAGATGAGAGCTAACTGGTAGATTTGATAGTTAAGTATTCCAGCCCTGACAGGCTGCAGTATTTCATAGCAGCATAAATATCATTGTGTCTGTTCAGTTTATTAGGTTAAGAGATTTTGGAAAATAGCCTCTAATGGGCAGCATGATTTGATAGGCAGGTGCAGCTGACAGAGCAAACATTAGTTTTTCTGTTCAATTTATACTGTTTTCTGCAGTCGAGCCCCTGCCAGGCAGGAGCAGCTGGACGGCACTGACTTTGGTTAGCTGGTGTTATGCTGTCCAAATCTTCTTGTGGTGCAGTAAAACTTCTGAAGCTGAAGGAAGCCTTCCTCAAGGCTTTTCAGCAGAGTTATACATAGGCTTGTCACTACTCCAATTCAAGCTGTCAGATTTTACGATATTATGAGAGCTCCTCGCATCACTTGGTTCAAAGTGTAGACATAGTAAATATATATTAATATATGAAATGGAATTATCCAAACTCTGCAACAGAGAGGCATTATAAGCAATGCACAAGCCATGCAGGATAAAATCCTGACTCTGTCAAACTTGATGGGTATTTGCTAAGCAGTAGAACCGAGATATCACCAAGGGTATGCAAAGAATATCTGAAAATCTGGTCTGCAGGAGGTAGTACTTGCTTGAATGTGGAGCTTCATGACTGCTGCCATTTTACAAGAGCAGAATCCAGGTTTTCTCAGGGTGACTGTTGAATGATAAACCCAGAAATAAAATTCTGCAGTCCATCTCCAAAGAGCACCACCAAAACCTTCCTGTCACCTGCTCATGGGATATTTTATATTGCTTAACATCCTTGGTTATTGATTAGAAGTCTCAATGGAGGAGAACCAAAGACAGTTCGATCTTCTCTAAAATGATGATTGAGAGGTGAATGGAGGTGAAGAGAAGTGAGGGAAACTGATAAATGGTTCTGAATTTAACACTTTAGGCTAAGCCACCAAATGTCTAATTAGCATTTTAAAGGAAAAGAGTTGCCCTCCAGGTGAGAAAAAGGGATGCTAAATTATTTTGAAAAATTCAGGTGTCAGGCAAGAATGAGGAAGATTTACATGTTAATGGGATCCTCAGCAGGGGAAGAAGCCTTAGTGTGGTGATGGCAGGCAAATAGATGCACCCATCTGCACCTTCAGACTTTATCACACAAGTTTGAGTAGTCAAAAGTTGACAAAAATAAAAATGAGCAAAGATTGGTGGTTGGAAGACACCGACCTGTGAAAGAGCTTCCTGCTACTTTGGAGACCTCTCTGTAGAACAGGGCTTTCCACCTGGCCTGACAACATAGCCTTGTCTGCTTTAATACGTGCAGAGTTTGGGTGCTGACAGCTCAGAGCTGGGCACTGCTCTCTGTGAACTTGAGAAGAAGCGACAGAGACCAGGAACATTTCTGATGGGACGTGACATACACAGCTGAGCCCGGCTGAGATCACTGTAACCGAATTGTAGGAGAGTGCTTAATCTGGTTAGGCTCTGCTTTAGACCTTAAACCAGATGATTGTTTTCCTTCTCATTTTGTATGTTTTTCCTTCTAATTTTTGTACATTTCCCTCCCCCCCCAGTTAGAACTCTTCAGAGCGAGTCAGGTTTTACAGTGAGCTAAGGCAGCTCTCCCATACCATCTCTTGAAAAGACATACCTTGTCCTGAACTACCCCGTAACAGGAATGTATAAAATATCTTCATTTTGTAAGTTTATCAAATTTCTGACTCCTATTTGTTTTAATAAACTTTGAATTAAATCTCTGCTGACGGCAGATGCAAATAGCAATGAGGCACTCCGCTGTCATCTCTTTGCTGAAAAATATTTCACATGCAATGTAAATTGCCATGGCAATAGCTTCCCCCTGCCCCCCCACCCTGTGTTAATATGCAGGGGCCTGGTAAGCTTGCTAAACGTTTCTGCAGAATTATCTGCCACAGCTAATTCAGGCTAGGAGAGGCATTTGGGCCTGCGGAGAAGCTCTTAGAGATGTCAAGCATTTTATAAATCAGATAATTTTCCTTGGTCAGTAAAAGCCGTGGAGCTCCAGTGTGTGGGCAGATTGCACTCCTCAATTGAGATGTTAAACTTTTGTTTCCTTTCAGGAGCGGTATGAGTCAGCTCCAGGCGAATCTAAGCATTATAGCGGAACTAAAACAAACATAAAGTGGAACCAGTCCTAAATATATTTGCATCTAGATTTTGGCAGACACTGTTATGGCTTTCTGGATTTTATGTGCCTTTTTCATTTCCCTGTGAAATATTTTTTGGTAAACTTATAAGGTTTTTAAACCACTTGAAGTCGTTGACTCTTCCACTTATGCTAATGATGCCTCTTGCTCCACCACTTTAGTTTTAAAGTGAGAGAAATGACTTACAGCTTTGCCTCTGCCTTGCCTAGGCATGTGCTAGCAAGAATTTGTGCTCTTGAGAAGGCAAAACCATAAAGAAACAGGGCAAAAAAAAAAAAAAGGCAGTGGATTGTTTCTCTTAGTCTGCGAGGATGTATAACATCAGAGCGAGGTTTTTGGAGACTTCTGTGATTGAAATCTTACATTTAGCTTCACCATAAGTGGGACAGGTTCCTAGCTGAAAATAAAAACCTATCCTGACCTTGTGCACATTCTCACTAAAAAAAATAAAAAAAAAGTAATAAAAAGAAATTGTAGGAGCTCATACAGCTTGTATGCATAAGAGTAGACATTAATTCCAAGGAGAGTTAAGGTAGCTGAAGTGCTGCTCCCATCTTATCTTCCTCCTTGTTCAGCTGCCCCAGCAGCACAGGCAACAAACTCAATCTGCGGATGGGTTTCTGAATGAGTTTGTACTGACACTAAATTGAGCCTAACCTTTGAATAGGCCTGGAGCTGGTAAGAAGAGCTCCATTCTGTCTGCATTGATGAGTCTAAGTGTTTCAGACTTTGGTTAGAATGGCTGTGGCAGTGACAGTGTAGCTAAATAATGTACTTTTAGTTTACTTTTTCAGGTCACGCTCTTTTCTCTTACCTTGTGATAGCTACAAGATGGCATTTAACTACTGCAAAGAAAATGGCTAAAACATCTCCACCCTTCTTTTAAAATAAAGAGGTACCAGGCTGTTTGGCTTACGTGGGTTCTTGATAACAACAGGAATTTGCAGTTGCTGTGAATGCATAAAAAAACACTGATCTGGTCATCTAGGTAGGTATGCAAACCACAAAATCTACTTCTCCTGTGATGGAGTGGTTTCTTGCTGTGTTTTCCTTACACCTTTCAAGGTCAAGTTTCATTAAGAATTTACAGTGTTAGCTTTTTATTGCTTCAGTTTGGAAATATCTTGCTAGCCAGAATTTTCATACAGTTATAGAAATGTTAATAATGGACATCTGATCTTTCTTTTTTTGCTTTTGATAACCCATATTTAAAACAGCTGAATGATTTATCGTCAGTTATTTACTTGCTTTGTTATATTTAAAACAAACAAAAAAAAGCTTGCTATTTTCAGTCAATACTTCAGATCAGCTTTTCAGTCCTACAAGCATTAGTTGCACAGTGTATATATATATTTGAACAACCTTGTTTGACTTTTGGCACTACTTGCATGAGTAAAGTTTTTTGTGCTTGCATTGTTCCAGTGTAAGAAGGACATAGAAATGTTGCTAATTTCTAACAAGAGCATTGTAGAGATATCTGATTAACATGCAAGGAAAATATTTCTCCTCTAGATAAAGACATAAGACACAAGAAATCTTTTCAGTTAGAGATGGCAAATGACAAGAGTTTTAAACAAATATTTTAATATAATCCTATTATAGAAAGAGCCACGTTGATACTTGGTGATTTTCTAATATGAAAACAAAACTTTGGGACCGTAATCCATACTTTTACCTAGAGCAAGTTTTTGCAAAAAGGACTTAAAAGGTGCAGTTACCTAAGTACCTTAATATTTTCTGTCAGATTGGTTCAGAAAACCGCAGCTTTTACTCCATTGGTATGAAGAATTCTGTTTTTACAGTTTTTACAGTGGGAATGCAGATCTCCCAGTGTTCACCACTGAATGCCTCCCAGGAGGTAGCAGTTGACAAATATACCATGATAAAAATTCAGAGGTGCTCAATCCACATGTATACAAAGGCACATTTGAACACCTTGCTGTGATTTCCTCCCATTATAAAACATAATATTCAGTTTCATGCCACTAATAAAGTTCTTCCCTAGATAAAACTATTGTGAACGTACCAGGTATGATCCTTATCACAATGCCTCTCTTTACCAGGTCTGCAATATCAACAGATAAGACTAAATGTAGGTTACTTGTACCCAGTATAGATTCTTTTATGCTGCTAGAACAGTGTGAAGAAGCTGATATAAATGATAATTTAAATCTAATGTAGTTTATTCTTTTATATTAGAGAAGCCTTTTGTGCAATAGAAAAAGTTCTCTATGGACAGGAAAGCTTTATTATTAAATGCCCTCTATTTTGGTGCTAATTTATTATTTTTGACATCTTAATTATATCCTGTCCCATAAAGCGGTGATTGGTAGTGTCAAGATTCCTAATCTGTATCCATGAAATATACTTTTTTCATATTTTTTCCCCCTCAATTTGATTTTTGTGTTAAACTCACTCATGCAGTCAGAGGTAGAATTGCAGAGAGGAGGGTCCCATCTGCCCTTCCCTGTGCCAGGATGTGCAGAGCAGAGGAATACAGTGGAAACCTTAAAAAATGACTCAGCCTCCAAATGGGTGACTGGGAACAGACAGAAACAGGACCCTGCCCTCTTTTCAGTGGCGTAGGGAGTAAAAGACTGTGTATAAAGTAATAAGAAATTCTGTACAAGAGGAAGTGTTATTAGGTGCTAATTCAGCCATGTCTGGAATTCTGCTTTATGCCCCAGTGAAAAGTCCTTTACATCCATGAGAATGTTTTTCAGAATAAGCAGGAGGACAATAAAACCGAGCTTACTAGTTTCTAAAAGGCTCTATTCCAAAGCAAAGAGATTTTTAAAGAATTTGGCTTGTTCCTGTGAAAAACTGTTCTACTGAAGTTTTGCAGATCAAATGTACCAGTCTACAGCTGTACAAATTCTCTTTCACAGAGTATGAATGCTGCAATTTGCTAATGTACATTTTCCTTTTCATAATATTCACAAAACCAGTTTACGGTTCAGAACATTCACAAAGCTGCCATTTTTAAACTTTGCTTCTGAACACATGGCATGGTTTTCTCACTTTTAAAAGCAGGGGTGGGTGGTTTGTTTTGGTTTGGTTTTTTTGCAGGTGTCTTTTAGATATAGGGAACACTCTTCAGCCTCAAAAGAAACAAAAGATTGAAGGGATTATCCAAACCCTGAATTCCCTGGCCAGAATGCCAACTCTTGTTTTCGTATTAGTTTTGTTTTATGCATTATTTCTGGATGCTCCTAAGGCTGTATTTGCTGTAACTTCATGTGCTCTAGGACACTGTATGTTCTAATTCAGTTAACAAGAGTAACATCCTAAAATGTGCAAGCATTTCTAGTCACTTCCCTAGGTTGCATTCTTAAGAGTATGACGGTCTCCGTGAAGACCAAGAGTTAAGTGCTGGTTTGCATTCTCTTAGTTGGTTACAATTCAGCAGCATAAAAACCAAGTGTAGATAACCCTGCACCACGCTGTGGAAACAGCTGCGGTGGAGAGAAACTTCTCCCGTGAAAGCATAGACCAAAGTTTCTCTCTAAACCTGTTCTTGTCACCAGAAAAGATGAACAGTACCTCTCTGCTAATGCCTAGCAAAAGACATGGAGCTTTTGGAGTGCTTTGCCCTCATTGTTGCTGCTAACAGTGATGAATAACTACTGCACCTTTTCGAAGCTCATCCCTCTGAGTGCTTTGATGACTTAGAGGAACCTGATTGAGAAAGGAGAAGTAGTTCTAAAGCGAGGTGCTGCAACGCCAGCTGTGTGGATGCCCCATTGCAGGAATCAGTGTATTGTTTTAACGATTTCAGGGTTTGGATGCATTTCTTTGAAACACACGCTTGAACTGTTGTTTACTAAACTGTTGCCAAGGCGTTTATGCATTGGGGATATTGTGATGGAGGGGGAAAAAACACATTACCACAGATGCAGTGTAGTCTTTTTATTTTATTTTATTTTGTCTGTCTGTATTGACTCAGCACCATGGCAGCTGTTCTCTTTTCAAATAGCTTTGTTTTCCTGAGGCATAGTGTATATTTATTCCAGGAAGTTGTAGAGGAAGGAGAGCAAGTAAAGGACTCCAGATGAATTTCTGAGCACAACCATTCTCATGCTATTTAGAAGTAAATTTTATGGCCGTGTGTACTTTTGGAGATGGCCTGAAAAGAAATGGGAAATTTAAAGTTTTAAGACAGAACGGTATTCTCAAAGAATGGGGTTCTAGTATTTTTAACAGTGTGTGGGAATGTGTGCATCAGGCCTTGATGGAGTAACAGGTAATTGTGTCCATTTTGCAGGTGAGCAGCAGAGGTCTAGCAAGTGATTTGTCCAGTATTTCAGAAAGTCTGACCAGGCTCAAAATAGGATAAACTCAGCCTTGTCACTAGCGGAGCATTTCCAGGGAATGCGAGCTGCACTGGGGTGAGGTCTGAATTATTCTACTTTCAAGCCTGAGGCCATCTGAGTAAGGTTTGTTAGGTCTGTTGTAGTGCATTGCAGTCTCACTTGGCTGTTTGCTCCTGTCTTCCCTAAGTGTAGTATTTTCTTGCTGAGGCAAAGGAATGCAGAACTTGTTGAAAACTAGTAGGGAAGGCCCTTAATCCTGGAAATACATATTCTTGTTTGCATACTACACGTTCCAGAAAAAGATCTTATAGTGTCTGATTAAGTGTTATTTTCTCATAGGAGATTTTACTTTTTTAAAAATATTTTTTGCTGTTCAGTGTTTTTCCCTTTTTTCCTTTTCCACATGAATACAGAATTCCAAAGACTTGCTTTCTGCTCTGAGAATATATAGCCTCTTGAGGTGGGTAGTGAATGTCTACTTGGCACTAAGTTAGCTTGCCTCTTTTAGAGGTGTCACCAGCAGACACCTAGTTTGCTAAATACTTGCAGAAGTTGAACATCTTAGTGAATCAGGGAAGTGTCAGGTAAATTTCAAGACATTAGTGATGAGCTCTTAGTTTGAAAGTGGGCAGAAATGCCATGTAGCCTCTCTTAGGTAATTTGTATTCAGTGGATTCTCCCTCAGTGTCCTGTTATATTAATCCTGAGACACTTGTCACGAGTCAGCCAAAGGATTAAGGGAGAAAACTTTGAGTTGCTCAGACTTTCCTGGCCATATGCTTGGCCTTAAAGGATGTGATGAGTATGAGGTGATTCAAATTGAAAAGCTCAGCAGCTTTATAATCTCCTGGTCTCTAAAATCGCTCCAACTGTGGATGCCAGAATCAGAAGCTCCCAGATTGGATCATTGCTCTGTGTGTTTGGTACATCTTGCCATTGCAGCTTTAGGGGTAAAGATCCAAATAGGAAAGCTCTCAGCCATTTCTTTCCTGTCACAATGTAAGTACCTGAAAATAATTGCATCCCTTTACTGGAAATATTTGGCATCAGTGCTGTGGCTCCACCATTAACAATTTCTACAGTTTCATTCCAGACTGCCAGTTCTTTTTTATTACTGCCTTGTTAGCATGACGAAATTATGACAATCTTCTATCTTTGCAGTGGATGCAGCCAAATGGCATAAGAGCATTTGTCTACAAAACTAACTGAATAAAATTCTGAAATGACCAATTAATAACAGCACCTGCCTTACATTATCTGCAGAGCCTGGCCATGCATTCACCACGATCTCTCAAGGTTTTGTACATTGAAACTAAGAGATATGCTTCTGTCTTAACTAAATCCAAGTACAGTTTTCCAAAACATTATTTATTCTTTAAGGCCTCCCACTTCATTCCTTTCCAAAATTTCTAGCAGTTCTGTGGTTTGTATATCAAGTCTTTGGCAAAAGCATCTGTGCTTAATGGGCCTCTGAACAGAGGACAGTCTATCTAATTAAGGGCTGATCTAAAGCCATATTCTCTTATCACCGTCACAGAAATGTACAGCAAATACCCTGGAATTTTGAGTGGGCTCAAATCAAAGTCTTGGACAATGCAAGTCTGGAGTTTACTTTTTACAGCTGGTCTTTTGTCTGTATGCTGGTTTTACTCATAAATTCTGAATTGCCCTTGACTTTGGAAAAGTCTGTGTCTACTTTATCTTGGGCTTTTCTTTTTCTACTCAAACTAGTTGCCAGCAAGAGAACACCTCAGTTACCATGGCTGTATGTCTCTGCATTAGCTGAATCCAGAGGGTAACAAAAACCCACGATGCTACTGAAGCATTATCAGGAATTAACATGTAATTTTATCATCTAAAATGACTTCTCCCATACCTTTCTTTCTTCTGTGGCTGACTCACTTTTCTGATCTAAAGCCCCTTGAGCCACAGTGTGGTCTGGCATCTCAGGCACCTCTTTGTGCTTCTATTAGCTCAATGTTTTCTCATTCTTTATCTTGCTTACTACAGATATTAAAAAAAAACAACCTGCAAAAGGTGTATGACTTGAGATAATACCACTCAACGTTTGCCTGTCCCCTGGTGTTTTTCTGTATCTCTTATCATGTTCTAGATTTGTCCAATTTAAACTGCAAGCATACACAGCTTGGTGTGTATGAATTAATGTTTGCACCTTTCTATTCACTGCAGCATGTCAAGCACAGGCTGGCTGAGACCTAATGAGCAGTAGGAAGGTTATAAAGCACTGTTTGAAATGGGTCTCTGTGTGGTCATTAAAGTGCATTCATTGTCTATCTGCCTATCTCTTCTCTTACTGTTTTTTCCTTCAGTTCTCCTTGACCCAAAATTACACTCTCATTTTCCATCAATTTTCAGTTCTCTTTACCTGTCTAACTTCCTAATTCAATTCTGTGACAAAATATTCAGAGACACTTTTACATTCCCTTCTTGAATAGAGTATAGTTCTCCAGAGGGTCAAGGCCTACCATTTCTTCATCTTCATCTTCCCGAGGATATAAGAAAAAAGGACTGATCCTTGTGCTAGCTTCTCTCATTCGTAGTAACTTTCCATAGTGACAGCTTCTATCCCACAGGTCCTCTCTTTAAGGATTTCTTCTGAAAAAGTGAGTTAAGCCTGCTAGTCACAGCTTTTCACACTCCTGCTGTACCGAGGAACAGGTACTGAGGAACTGACTTGGGAAGATACCATCCTGTATCTCTGCTAGCTGTGATCAGCATCTGATGTGCCAAAGTTTTCTTTCTCCTACCCCGTATTTATTTTTCCCATTGCTCTCTGTGTGGGATTTTGGTTATTCTGTTCGTGTTTTCCAGGCATTCCACACCCTGTTGTATTCCTACCACTGTCAGGTACCTTCCTGTTTTCCTATATTAATGCACTATCTCAAGAGTTTGTTCAAAGTGTTGTAAACTACAGCAGTTGAAAACTATTTTTTTTGTGTTCCGAATGCATTTTTGAAGGACTACATAAAAGTAAGGATCTTGTAAATCAAATAATTGCATTATGCAGAATAGTTGTTTTGATTTGTGAAGAGGAAAACAAACCAACAAAAAGAGAAGTCCAATTTAGCTGCCTGATACTTGTTGTTAGCTAGGTCTGCTGCAGCATTTTGATGTCAGCCTACTTAAATGTTATCTCTGAAGCCTGTGGGCTTTCAATATGTTTCTTGGAGCAGAGTGAGATTTCAATTGTCCTCCTCTTGTCTGATGCTTTGGCTGGGTATTGGCATTGAGAGTGAAAGGTACTGATTTGCCAGTGGTGATGCAGTTGACAGCAGTACAATTCTGGATGTCTGCAGGAGAAGTAAAAATTGGGTTTGCTGCCCTTAGGAGTATAAAGAGAGAAAGCTTGTTTTGAGATGAAACCTTAGGACTTGGTGTAGGAAGCTGTCTCGTATATCTAGTTTTATTGCACGCTAAATGGACTGCTCTTGACCTGTGCTTCCAAACACCCTCGTGTACCTGTCTGCCTCTCTAATTGTCACAGTCTTCCATGTAAGAAATATTTTCAAAGTGGTCAGTGTTGCTTCCTGGCCTTATGGGTGCCTACAGTTTCCTGGGCTGGCATCGGCAAAACTGCTTGTGCGGTAATGTCATTCCTACCATTGCCAAGCTACCTGCTGTTCCTGTTCAAGCCAAAGCCTAGACCAGGTCTCTGGACTGCAACATGGAAAGACCTGTCGTGTAAAAGTGTGTTACTCCATAAGTGTGCTCAGGGCACACCTGTGCCTGCTGTTCCCTGCTTTGGAAAGAGTAAAAGGACAGTAAGGAAAAAGACAGTAAGGAGAAGACATGATTAAATACAGAGGCATGATTAAATACGCACATTGTGTGTGCTAAGACATGGCCACATGCACAGCCAACCCAGCTTGGGCACTGAATTGTGAAAGAATGGGGGTTTGGTGCATGATCCCAAGCAAGAGGTAGGGGGAGTGGGTCTGTTTATAGCTCTCCAGTCTGAAATAGCAAATCACTGGAACACTTCAGCCTCACTTCTCCACATCTTCCCCAAGTCCTTGGCATTAGAGGCATTGCTGGAAGAGCTGGAGCGCCCTGGAGTAAAGCTGGAGCATCTGAGCAGCAGCCTCAAGTTTCAGAAATACAGTGTTGGGTGGGAGCTGGGTCTCATCTGAGAAAGGGGAGGATGAGGATGATAATCTTGTGTTGCATCAGATTTGCAAAATTGTTTGAGAATCTTCAGCACCAAATGTGTGGGTTTCCTGCCATGCTGGGTGGAGCAGCCTCACGTGATAGCCAAATGCTCCCATGTTTTTCATGTGCAAAATATTGTTGGTGCCTAGCAGAGACAGTTCTAGATGTCTGTGTCTGCCAGAAATCGTGGAGAGCAGGTGAACTGCTAAATGAGAGAGAATGGTTTTATTTCTGCTAATTTCAACAGAATTGCCTCTTCTGCCATCATCTGAGAAAGAAGTCAGAGCCCCTAGATTTTATCTGGAAAGAAAAACTGTAAGTTGAGTATTTTATAATTTGAACCAGTAGATGTCAGCAATTCCTTTCGAAATGGCTCTGGAAATGCAGCAGTAAATGAAGTGACTTGTTCACGTCCAAACTTCTCTGTGATATAAAAGCATTTGCCCAAAAATCAGGAATTGTGTAAAACAGAGCTGACAGAAAAGGCTGGTCAGCTTCCTCCCTGGTACTGGGGAGAGTGGCATGAAGAAAAGTGGAAAAATTTGGTCTTGATAAAAATGAAATAGTAAATAGGATCTACTTTAAAGGTACAATCTTTAATTATCGGGCCACTGCATGACAGGGCTTTCATGTTATGGTCTTTAAAATGTGAGGGCTGTGGTTCCCCTTTTGTCTTTTTTAGCTTAGATGGTGCAGTAATACAGATGTGTGCTGCAGCTGATCAGAGAGGTGGTAGGTGTCTGCCTGTAGCCGGGCATATATTGTTTCATATATTCATGTTTGAAGTGAAACACAACACATATTCTCATACCAATTCAGGTTTTAATCTGTTACTTGGTGTATGTTTTCTAGAAGCATAAATATTGTATTAAACAGCTTTATTCTATTAGTCTGCAACCGAGTAGTATCACTGAAATCTGAATTGGTAGCCACTGTAGAAGTAGCCCAGAGGGATGAAAATAAAACAGATAATGTCCTTATTGCTGTCTTTTGGTCTGTGACGCTAACACTGCTTAAATTAATGTCCTTATACGGGTCCACTCCTTTGACCTTGAGCCAATATCAGAAGTGCAAAAGCATTTGAAGACAATTCGTTTACTTGAGCTCGAGAGTCAGCAGGGGGAGCTCACACCCATGTGGTTCAACCTGGCAAATATTGGTTATTAAAGACATTTTAAACTAGGCCATTTTATTTACACACATGCACACACCCACTCACCCTCTTCAGAGGTGTGTATGGGATTCCTAGAGCTTATAATCTATACCTCAGCAGACTGTTAAATCTCACTTTCACATCCTCATGCCAGACATTTCATAAAAAGAGGGGTCAAATGAATGAATGTTTAAAAACAGTCCTAAAAAATTGTTCTCCTTTGCTTTTTATCTCAAAGCAAGGGTAGGGAAACAGTCTGTCCCTCCATGCTGTGGCTGGGAGTTGATACTCAGCTGAAGAAATGCAGCGAGCTGGGTGTTAGCCTGGACCTCCAATGCTTTGGGAGCATAGTAATTAAGAAAGAAGTTAAAACCAGGCTGTTGTCAGTATTTTAGCATGAGATTAGTAAATTAAATGTTTTTCTTAATTTGATTGTGAAAAGGTACATTCTGATTCATCTGATTGCCTGCATGCCAAGCTGCTTCCTTTCCGTTTCACATGAATAAAAATCAGACTTTTACCACAGGTCCACAATATTTTCTGAAAAGTCATTTAGATGAGTTAGTGCAAGTCAGAGATGGAATCTGTCTAAGATCTTTTCCTCTGCTACAGCTCTGTACTAAATGGTGCTGTTTTATTATATTATGTGTATAAATCTGACTTTTGGAAGATTATTAACTAGATCATAATTGCTGAATATGAGAGAAATAAGATTTCTGCACACAGATCTTGAGCAACTTTAGGTAAGGAAGCATTTTTAATCCATTCTGGCAGGAGACAGTTAAGTGACTGGCCCAAGGTCGCAGAGCAGATAGCTGGCACTGCTTGGAACAGACACCCTATCTCCTCAGGTTTCTCTGTGGTGCTCATCTATATAGTGCCATGTCATTGCCTTGGGCAAAGGAAGAGGTTTTCTATTTTCTGATGGCCTTTAAGTTTTCAGAAGTTTCTTAAAGTATCATGCATTATTTCCCTGGATACTGTTTCATTGTAACTGAGAATGTTTTAACCTGTTGATTGTATTGATTTTTGATGTGGAAATAGCAGGCTGCTCCATTTCAAACTAAATTTCAAGGGCATGAAGATTGTTAGAATGGAAAAGCCACTTAGCTCAACACAGTCGCTCCTTTTATTTTTATCTCAGTCAGGTATAGAAAGAGCCTGAGAGGTCCTAGCCCCATTTTCTTTATCCTGGACGGAATCCCAATTGCTTTAGATGCTGGAAGAATTGGGATGAAAAGGTAAAGTGGAGAGGTAGCTGGCTGAGCCTGTGCCAGTGATGGCTGGGGATATGGCAGGTGTGTTGAGGCTCCCTCCCTGTCCTGGCTGGGTGCTGCTGCTCCTCTTGTGGGGCGGCTGCTGTGAGAGGCTCCTGCCTGAACCAGTGACAAATGGGGACTGTTGGGCTGCGGGTCCAGCTGCCACCTTGTAAAGAGCGCTGTACTTAAATGATTTCTGTTCTACACTCTGAATACATTTCTGTGTCCTGCCTCCCACCACACTTTTATTTTATTTTTTTTTTCTTCTTTAATTGCTTCCCCAAGCTAGGATTACAGTTTTTAGGAATTGTCCTTTAGTCCTTTCCTCTGGCTGCTGCATGCATGCTGCATAATTTTTCCATTTACTATGAATTTCTCGTTTTGGTCAATTGCTCCAAGTCCCATTACTTTGCAGCAATCTACATTTGATGCACATTTCCTTTTACAGGCCCAGCCATCTCCCTCAGAAAGTCATTCCCTCTGCACCACGGGCCTGAGCCAACATACACTGAGCTCTGTGGCAATATTCCCATTGTTTGGAATGAGTTCGAAACCTGAAGCTAAGGATAAAAACCCTAGTCAGCTTTGCAGGTTAGTGGACTGGATTCGTGGAAGACTTGGGCATGTCAGACAAGGAAAGAGCATTTGTTTCAAGGCATTTTTGTGTCAGAGCTCGTAATTCCCTGAAGAAACTGCAACTCTTTTATTCCCATACCCTGCAGCCCCGAGGCTTTTGCAGTGTCTTGTCTGTAGATCCCTTTTCTGAATCCACAGCAAGAACCACTGTTACAGAGGTGACTTCCATGTGCTTGTTGGTTATTGTGAGTGGCAGAGCTGTGGCATTTTCCTGTGCCTCTGGAGCTCTCCACCTGTGGAACACAGGGTGTACCTGCTCAAAGTTGGTCAGGAATAAACTCTTGAGGGAGACAGTTTTAGGTGGGTAACAGGCTTCAGTTCCTGTCCATCTCCAGCTGCTTCCAGTGAACTCAACTCTGCCCTTATGAGGAAGACAAAGCCTTATTTTATAACTGTAAGGTATTGAGAAAAAAGGAGTGTGATGGAAGCCTGTAGGTAGTCTATGCATATATTCTAATATTAAAAAAATTTTTTAATGTGTGCCCGGTGGCATTTTAAAATACAGACTAAAAAAAACACCCCACATTCTGCATGTGCTATTACCCAACTGCCTCTCCATCAGCAAGTTTTTAAACCACTGAGTCACTGGCAGCCTCAGCGTGACAAAATGGTGCTGTTCAGGGTAGCTCCCTCCTTGGCACAGGCTGGAATGAGACTGGGGAAGACATCAAATTAAAAAAAGCTCGCTTAAAATTGAGTGCTGATTACCCACTTCCATAAATGCATTGGAGTACAAGAAATTTATTGCACTTGGACATATTTGCGAGCTGCTTTTTGGAAATGGGTTCAAATACACCCTGAGTAATATACTTTTGTGGCTTGACTGGCACACGGTCTGTCTGTTGTGCTACTGAAAAGCAACCTATGGTGGATTTTTCAGTAGGATGGATCTCCAAGCTTACTTTTCATTCTTTCCATGAAGAAAATTCGGAAAGTACAAGAGAGCTCAAGAGAGTGATTCTACTGTAAAATGCAAAATCATAGTACTTTTCTACAAATGAGAAGCATAGAAGGTGTTGGTCTGGGTGCTAAATCACAAAGTAGACTAAATTTTCATAAAGAGTATGATGAGTCAAAAAATACAGCAATACAGACTGAAACACTCAACATAAAAATTTCTTCTTGACTCTAGTACTGTTAAATCAAAGGAGTAGACATCTATAAAAAAAGACATAAAGTTTCAAACCTGATTATAGAAAACTGTTTCTAGTTTTAGGACTGACAACATGGGGGAATTCCAGAGTCCTAAGCACAGATACCAAGATCTTGGCAAAACAAAACCAGTGTGAGAAGTCTGTGCATTTAATGTGTGGGTTTTTTTCCCTTTTCCCCAAAAGTGATACTGTTTCTTATGAACGTACCAAACAGAATTTGACAACAAGCAGGAAATTAAAGAAGTTATCTCTAAATAGTCTGTATAAAATATTCTAAATTGAAGGAAGAAAACAGAAACCAAATTACAGTGTGACATTGAACCTTCTGATATCACATAGAAGCCATTATTTAAAAAAACACAAACCAAGAACAAAACCTCACACAAGTCTACGCGAGACCACATCATAGTGTGAAAATTCTGTGATTTAACAGCCTCCAGAACAGAAACAAAGCCTCAATATTAGGTTTTCCCATACCATATTTTTATCTGGTTTATCAATGGAAGGAACACTAAAACCCGTTTTCTGGGCATTTCTTTTTGTACTTATATAAAATGGAAAATATCAAGATAGGAGTGATAATTCATGTTGTGCCTGAAAATCAGGTGTAACTATATAGATTTGCTGTACATTGCTAACGTGGATCTGTAAATGAGGGCAAAAGAAGACTGAATATTAAGGGCAAAGTCACATAACTCATACAGGCAGTGACAGAACTGGGAACAGAACAAGTGGAACGGCATGCTCAGTCCTTCCACACTTGGAGCAAACTGTTCCACTTAAAGGCAGAGGAGGAATACGAAACTTAAGTGGCTTATTAGGCATATTATAGGTTCTTGGTGCAAGTTTGGTAACAATAGAAAAAGTTGATATTTTACCTGTTCACTGTGTGAAGACTTTATCTGGGATGCATTCTCTTTCATTTCATCTCTGTTTCACTGCTACAAGGGGAAGTAAGGGTGGGAATGATATAATGATTTGTCTGAGAGCTGACATCACCATGAAATAAATTTCATTTATTCAGAAGAGCAGGTACCTTTGAAAAGTTCGGTTAAAGTACAGAGGCAGGGAAGATAGATTTCTACCTGATTTCAGGGATGTTAGATGGTATTTGTTAATGACTTAAAAATTTGCTTCTTCCTCTGTGTGATTTAAAATGTTTGCACAATTGAAGTTTTAAAATTTGTTCTAAATCTTCTGCAAATTATGGCTCCATCAGCAAATTTGTTTTCAGTTTGACCTATAATGTCAAGTATCACTGCACTGAGTCATATTCTGCATCCAAGCAAGAAGACAAACTCTGACTCCTTATTTTTCATTGGCATTGTTTAAATGTAATAATTTTCAGCAGCCTGGTGCTGCTGTTTGTAATACTGAATGATATTTGAAAGATAATTCAACTCAGTATCTCACATCCTGCTAGATCCCATGTGAATTAAACAGTTTCACAATGCAGTCAAAAGAAATGTAAAACTAACATGATGTTCCATACAAAGATCCAAGAGAAAACACCAGTTTCAGTCCCGTGGTGAAAATGTGAATGCATAGGAATGGATGTAGATATCCATGTTATACAGAAGGAGAAATCAAGGCATACAGTGATTATTTGTTGAAAAGCACAGTAAGTTAGCCCCAAAGGCCAGAAAAGAACACAGGTCTCCTCCAACAAACTGATACGTGTAGTTTTTCGTAAGAGTTTGGGTCGGCAGATGACCATTCTCAGTTTCATCATGGATTAATTACTGATCTATGGGACTGGAATTCGGTGTTTTATTCCTCATTATGCCTTTGGCGGGCTGTATGGCACGTGATAGAACACTTCAGTTCTCTAGCAGTCATTTTTTTCCTCTCTGTTACAAACTGCAGTTAATAATGGTTACTCAGTGTCGTGACATGTTTGAATTACATGGAAAAAAATCTGAAACAAATGCCAGTTGGTATTACTAATTGTCAGGCTTTTATTTTAATTATTGCTTGGATATTGGTAGAAAGCACTTCAAGCTAGAGGGAAAAAACCCCTTCTGTTAGCAAAATAATAAAGCAAATGGAAAATGTGACATTAAAAGGTGCATTCCTTACAAGGTGTGGTAGCCCACTTGAAGGTAGAATGCTAGTACTGCTCAGAAAGGATGTTAATGTATGTACATATGAGTCAACATTACAGAAATGTTTGATTTTATATGACTTACATACAACCTCCTATTCAGGTGATAATGAGACTACAGTAGAAAAAAAATACAGATTTCCTGAGTTTCATTATATCTGCTAGAAAACTCAGCCAATGGTAAGAGCTACAAAACCTGTTGCATAGTATCAGTTATTTCATATAATATTGAAGAGATTAGAGAACAGAGAAAAATGCTTCCTTGCTGAAGGGTAAATAGACTTTTGATCTGAAGGGTAAACAGACTTTTGATCTGCCAGACAGTGCTTGAGCAGCTTTCTAGCCCTAGGAAGTGACCACTGATAGGTGAACTGAAATTTTTTTTTAAACCCATTCTCACATGATGGACTGTGCCCCATGTATGATCTACTGTGTTAGTGATTAGAGTGATCAGGATTCTGACACTTCTGGAAGAAGTAGGAGGCTAGGACGTGGGAATGGGACTGGAATATTCAGGTCACTTCAGTAGTGTGCTAGAACATACACAATGAGGCTGCTATTTATGAGTACCAGTTCTGGGACAGGCAGCGATTTTGTCGCCAGCAAGAAAAATCATGTCCACAAGTTAGTTAACCTAGGGAAATTTGCATGCACAAATCTCCTTTGATTTGAGTGTAGGTCAGTGGTGCATCAGTCCTCTCCTGGCCTCTCCTAAGGTACTGCATAAATCAAGTGACATGTTCTTTCTATAGTACTCTGAAAAGTTGAAAATCATATTCACTCACACGCAGTAAGCAATTCTTGTAATGAAGAGGTAAATTGCATATCCTCTGCCTGAGTAGTTTCTGGGTGGGGAAAGAAAAGGTCTTTCTCACCTTTCTGGAGAAATCTTCCTTTTTCTTCATTGCTTGACTGTGCTGCTTGTACCACTGCAGAGGATGCTGAGGCCACTGGTGGAAGTTTTACTAGAAGAAGTTGTTCAGAGTCAGAAGCTGAAGTAGCAGTGGACTTATTTGGTTTCTACAGTGAGCATAAACAGAAATGAACCCCTGACAGTAATTTGAGAGGGATGGTTAATATCTCTGGTGATGATATGAGGCTGGACTTACCAATGTTGTAATTGTGTCACTCTGACTTGTTTCTGTATTATTTTCCAGATGTTTTGAAAGGATAGCTGGAGTGATTTGCCATGTCTGTTCTGCTGCAGGCTTCTTTGAAATACTTTCTTGGTGAAAGTTTGAAGTTCCTTATCTATTCTGCTATTGTCTAGAGTGCTGGCTGTCTGTATCTGGGACACTGCACAGATCTAAAAGTAAAACCTCAGAAAAGAGATTGCTTTTCAATGCTTCAGTGAGAGCAGCCTTTCTTAGCAAGGAGAGTGAGGAAGAAATAGCCAAACGAAGAAGTAGAAAAGAGAAGGCGGGCAAAATAGTCAAATATGAACCCTTTCAAAAGCTCAGTCTGAGCTTTGAAGATGGTCAAAGAAGGGGCTTTGCTGAATGCATGGAATTTCATAGACAGAGATCTCAACTGATAAGTCCCTTCTCTCAGCTTTAACTTAACCAATCTTAATTTCCTTTGAGACAACTAACAAGATAGAAACATATCTGAAGAGATGACAGTGGTGACCTATGTCTGGTATTTGGTACTGGGATCCCAGTGCTATCAAGGTCAATGTCTGCATGAGTTATCAGTCCCATAAGTTCAGACTTTCTGGAAGCAGTTTTAACTTGCCTGTTGGTCTTTTATCTCTATGTGTATATATATACGTATATATGTATATAGGTATGGATGCATATTAATTCACCAGAATCTGCACCCATAGATATGTGGGCACTGTGCTTTCTTTGTGGATGTGCCTCCCCATCTCTTTTCACCATTTTATGCAAGAAGCTCCTTTGAGACTCTATTCACCTTGCTCATGAAAAGCTCCTCCTTTTGCTGTTCCTTGTGGTTGGAGAGGAGTCCACTGGGCAGGTTTTACTTGACCTATAAACAGTTTCCCATTTCACCTATTGTATGTTATGAATGACATTCTGTCACTCTAGTTTAAGCAAATTTGTGGTAAAATATACTAGCGGGGGGGAAAAAATGGAGAAAATGATCCAAGTGCAGTACATTCCAAAGTGAATTCCCTATCTATTTAAAATGCTTTTGATGTGGTTGATGGTAGTGTTTCAAAGGCAGTAGTTGTTCGCAAATGGGAAGAAGAGCAACAGTGAATTAAAGATTTGAAGAGATAAAAATGGTAATTTATAGGTGAGAAATACTGATTAGAGATGTTGTTACTTTTTAGTTAATGAAATGACCTATCTAGTCAAATTGGATAATTCCCGTAGTGAGTTATTTTTCCTTTATTGTCAGTTTAGCAGAATCTCTCTCTTTCCTTAGTGAAAACGAAATGGCAATTTTAGCATTCTTAATTGGCTTGGTTCTTTTCCATGGTAGTAAGTGAACTGAGAAAACACTGCTTATGAACAAGTTATGAACTTAAGCCTAAAGCTTGTGCACTGCTGGCATCAAATAAAAAGGTGGCTAATGAAACAGTCTTCAGTTTCTAATTTCACAGAGAACTGATGTTTCTTTAAGGTGTAGTTCCTGCGTGGAATTCATGCAGTGAATGAACATTAGTAATGAGAAGCAGAGATAATTTGTGGTTGAATGGTGTGTCTGTACTCAGAGTGACACAATGCATAGCCAAAAACTATATATTATACCAAATTCCATTGAAAGCAATAGTAAAAGTGGAGGAAAATGTGAAAATTACTTCTTTTAAATAATCTTTTTGTTCCCAGATAAATCTGCAGGTGAATTAGAGCTGAAGTACAGCACGCTTGCAGTGATTCATAAGAAAGGTATACATTCTAGGGGAACAAAAATATTAACAGTAAATTTTTAATACAGTGGCTTAACTGGTGGTCAGAGAGGTGAATTAAGTAAATTATGCTATAGTTGTTCAATCTATTGAGAATAGCTGAGTTGCCTGAAATAAAAGAATTTTGCGGCCCAGCTGTTTGTCTTGGTAACATGTTGCAGTGTCTTCGGCTACACTTCCCTGAGTTTTTCTTTCTGGCTGTTTTGGCACGTAGCTCATTTCTCTCTGATGTATTAAAAAATTCATGGCAGAAATGATCTCCTCCATCACCTGGAATACTTTGCTCCTGATAGGTTTCTCCTCTCTGCACATGATACTGAAGTTTAAACCTTTTATTTCTCTTGTCACACATGCTAGCTCTGCCTCTGTCCATTATACCATTCTTTTAAAGTCATATAATGGTCTCATAGCTTTGTGTTCCAATTTTCTTCTTTTTTCCATCCCCACGCTTCCTTTATTACATCCCTTTCAGTGGATTTCTCATCTCGTCCAAGAGTATGGCATTTCTAGCAACTGGGTTTTCCATAGATTTCCTTTTCTTGGGAGTCTTACAAACGTAATCAAATTATTAAAAATTGCACTCAAATACAGAAATGGACTCTGGGAACTCAGAAGGGTATTTTTTCTTCTTGCATACATGTGTTGCCTGAAGCTCTCTGGGTCAAGATACTTTTTATTTTATTTTTTAATTTTTTTTTTTTTGAAAGAGCACATTTGAATTTGAGATGTTTTTGTCACGTAATGTCTCCTCCCAGTGATGTGTCCTCAAAACTACTCAGTTCACTGTAGTTTGAGAGTTCTCCACTAGCTCAGGTTGTAGGGAGCTGCGGATTCTGAAAAATGAATTGAGTTTCTGTCAACAGAAAGAATAAATGTGTCTCTGTGCAGGTAGTCCTGGATTACTGCCTTGTCATTATGGCGATGTGGGTATGGAAAACGTGAGAGAAAGAGCTGTCATCGTGAACTGGAGAAGATCAAATAGAGAGCAAGTTCTCACCCAGCCATCTCATTGTCTGCAGCGCTGTGACAATGGCACGTTTTGTTTGTGGAAGGAAACTACACTTTTCTAACCTTCAGTGCACTTATCTAACCTCAAAGTGCAGGTAGGCCAGCTAAGAAGGCAGATTGGTTCTTTTTGTAGTGTCAGCTGCGTATTCCTGATTTGCCAGTCTCTGACAACGAGACTCAGCTATGTTGTTTCTTTATCCTTTTTGTTTTGATACAAAAGGAATAGATTGATAATACTGTTTATCCTGAAATATGTTCCTTGCAGTATTAGAGAAGATTAATTCTACCTTCTTGTTTCCTAAAATACCCATATAGCCATGGGAACTGAAAATATCATTTGTATCAATCCAGACTTTTTGTAAATGGATTTGTTTTTCTTGCTATGATTTGGCAGAGAGGTGTTGTCAAGATATCTGATTTATGTGTTTTAGTAACCTAGGGAAGACTCATCACTTCCCTAATTTAACGAGCTGAGAAAAAGTTGGTCTGCTTGCTGACGAGTAGGGGTTTGTTTGTGTGTTGGTTGTCATTGGTGGTTTTTTTTTTTTTGGTTGAGGTTTTTTTTTTAGCATGAATATCTGAGAACACTGCAGCTCTTCTAGAGACTGGGTGATAAACTGTTCTGAACAGTATAGTATTAACAGAGAAGAAAAGAAACCCACACATCCTTTAAAATACAATTGTTCTTTCACTTCATTCTGAGCCTCTTTTGGCCATACATACAAGTAAGGGCAGTCCAGGACCTTTCTTATAAAGGTGTTTTAACTGATGGATGTTAAAAATAACCCTTTTATAGATACTGTGATGGAATTCCTACAGATCATTCTTTTATTCTTTTCTTTTTTCTTTTTTTTCTTTTAACATGAGCAAGCAGATTAAAATCTATTAAAATGTGTTAAAGGGTCTCTTTTTTTCTTTATCTGATGCTACTTTGGCCCCTACCTCAGATACGGAAACAGGAGTTGTGCTTGAGGTGCTTCAAAACCTAAAAGCCAAAACAGACTTGGAGCACAAGGTGCATCCTCTTTTTGTCTGTTCAGTGTAATTTCTGACTTCAGTTATCACTGTGGATCCTAGTAAATAATCATAACATTTTTTTAGTGCTTAGCTTGCCAGGAATGTAAAATGTTTTTAAAAGAAATACTTGAAAATGTACCTGTGTGTTTTGTCATATCTGAGAGCTGCAGTTTTTATAAGCCCTGAGGAAATCATGCAAATCTGCATAATATGTGTAAAAATTTCTTCTATCTCAGGGCCAAACTGAGACCCACAGAATAAATGACCTTCAGAGTCACACTGTGAATGGCAAATAAAGTTTTTTGGAAAGCCTTGAGTACTACTTAATTGTTTGGGTTTGTTTCCTGTTTTTGGTTTTGGTTTTTATTTTTGGTGAAAAACCACTAGTAAATAGTTTAACACATTAAGAAGAACTGAGCACTTCGGGTTGCTCTGATCAAAATATTTACCCTGTCCCTGGCATGCCTTGTTCTCCCTACTTCTTGTGTTCTTTTAGATTACCTGTTCTTTCGGGAAATGCTGTTTCTACCTGTGTTTGAACAGCAGCTAACACAACGGAGCCAGAGTCCTGTACAGAAACGACATTGATGGATTAGTGTAACAGAAAATCTTACAAAGATGATAACAAAGGCTGAGGGATTTGTCCTGTGATAGCTGGTCTGTATTCTGGCAGACTTCCCCCTAATTTTGATTTACAGGGCCAAATTATTGCCTCGTGCCTACAGCGTGGGTAGGTTTGGGGAATACAGTGATGAGGGAAGATCGGCAGCAATTGCTGTGGTCTCTCGGCGCGGACAGGGGACATGAGCACTGTCGGTGGGCACCGTTTGCCTCTGCTAAATTTGCTGCTGAAAGAACGAACCCTCTATTGATCCGTATAGATCTGCGCTCCAACCGGAGAGCTGCACGTTCAACGTATGAACCTTCCTCGCAGGTTCCTCACATCGGTAATGATTAGTGACGAGGGGCAAAAAAAGAACAGTGTGAAGGATGTCTGAGTCTCGGAAGGACATAACTGAATCAACATCAGTTTTCCTCCTGTTGTCTCGCCTGACCTGCAGGCCTATTATAGTAGTGACTGATGTCTGTGAAGTTGGATTTTTAGCTAAGTCATGGTGTCTGTTAAGTGTGAAGGATTGAGTCGTGACCTTCACAGGTAGCATGGCCTCTAGTTTACAGTGCTTTTCTCACCCTGGGTGTGTGGTGCTGTAATGTGCTTTGTTAGGCGTCTCGGTCAAGCAGGGCTCACTTCAAACCACATTAAATCAGCCTTGCGATATTTGTATTGCATAATAATAATAATAATAAAGAAAATGGATTGTTACTTATGATACTTCTGGGGAAAAAAGCCAACCCAAACCAAATCCCAAAACCTCAGCAACCCTCAGCAACTGGTCAAGAAAAGTAATGACTAGAACTTCATGAGGAGAAAGCAGTCAAGATTTGACCTTGTTGCCTTTGACATTTCTGTTGAAAATAGAGAGAATCTGTGAACACTGTGTGAACTGTGCAAAGAGAGAACAATTATCCTGACTTGAACAAGTGTGGATGCTACTGTGGGGAGATTTGATCGATCATGTTCCAGACTATAGAAGGTACTTTTTTTTAAAATCTGCAACTTTATACTTCAATATATATTTTTTTTGGCCTGGATGAGAAGAGGGTTGCTATGAATATTTATAACAAATCACTCCTATCAGAGGACACATTAAGTCTTGCAGCATAACAAAACTGAATTACCATGAAATAAACTTTCTTAATTAAACCAATTAAATTTCTTCCCAGCATGTAATTTAGAAACTCTGATAAACCCTAGTTGAAAAGGTTTGTTCTAGCCTTAAGCTGGCCTAAGAAAGAGTGAACATCTGGCCGGTATATGAAAGGCCTATTTAGGCCTTAGGCAGTGTGCAAAACATTAGCTTCTGTCCACGGCACTGAATACTTTGCGCGGCCCCAGGGCTTTGCTAAAGGACAGTGGTATCATTAGGGCACGATCATGTTTATGGAATATGCTGTAACCAAGATAAGTGAGTCCTCAGACTTCTACCACGGTGCTTGTAGCTGAATGAGAAGTATTTCTGCTTCCTCACGTTTTTGTTGTAATTCTACTAATGTGTGGTTTTTTTGTTTATAATTTAATTTACACTTTCTAAATGTTGATATTGGCAAGCAGCGTGAGGTTTTATGAAAAAAGGAAAGAGAAAAAAAGATCAGAGAGAGCAAAGGCCTGCTAAGGGCTTTTGAAAGGAGGTGTCATCCCTTGGTTCACAATTTCATGCTTGTTTAGGAGCAACTTTGTCAAGAGAGAGGAAACTTCGAGGTAAATGTAGGGACACTTGAAAAATATGCTGTCATGTAAGATTGAAACATAATGTGACAACCAGTAGCCTGCTGCCTTAGGAAGAAGCTGAATGTCTTCAATGAGGAGATGCAGTGCCTCAAAAAAGGAATACTTGTACACAGAAAACACAGTCTTCACAATTTATTCTCAGAAGAGTCACATACATGTGCACAAAACCTTGCCTGGTAAGTGAGAGAAACAGCTCTTACAGCAAGGCTGGAGTCTTGCTCATTAGGATGCAATAGTGCTGGGGAAAAAGTCTGTCAGCATGCCAGAAACATTTCAGAGGAGAGCTGCTACAATGGTTGGTTCCTTGCTAATCAGGAGATGGAAGGGATGAATATCCTTCTCCCAGTAAATCCGTGATACATTTGATGGGGAAATAGTCTGGTTTCTATAAACTTACCTTATGCTGTTCTTAGAACCATGGAGGTATTGAAATGCAAAATGCCTGGCACTGCCAAGGCTGATGAATGATTTACAAGTATCTTTCATTAATTTCCATTTCCTAGCTTGCACTGAAAATACTGTCTCTTTTCACTATTTCTCAGGATGGGAGAATCATCCTCTTGCTCAAAAACAAACACAGACATTTTGAAGAAAATAAGAAATAAATCTTAACAGCTCTGCTGTTGTCTATTTCAGCCTGTTAAGTTTAGCAAATGCCTGAGACAAAATACAGTTGCATAGTCCAAAACTGTTCCTGATGTAACTTGACGTGACTTAATATAAAAAGAATTTGTATTTTACCAGTCTATCTTTTCCCCACAAATTCTTGTCAATGATTTCCTTCAGCAAAACCAAGGTCAGTTTTTTGTTGTGTTGTGGGTTTGTTTTTGTTTTCTTTTCTAAGAAAGGCTAGTCCTGCTTTGAAGCAAGCTGAGGTAAATACACCACAAACCATCCTGTAGTTTATGGATTCCTGTGCAGCTGTATTTGAAAGGCTTGTATTCATTCATTACTGTTGGTTCATAATGCTGTTTAAACATGATGGAAGAGTTGGTTTCTTAAGGATAGAAAAAAATGTAACGTGTATTTTGTTTCAATGATTGAATTATTGCAGGCAACCGTGTGGATCATAAAATAGTTGTATACTGCTTAATTAAGTAAGCTTTATTAGTTATGGTGGCTTTTGATTCCCACTTCTGATCCCTTTCTTTTGCCTTAAGACTGCTGTGAAACACCTTTGATAGAGGAGTTAAAGAAGGCGCCTGCAGACATCTTGAAATAACTGTCATTTCAAGTACCTGCCTTTGTCAATGAAAGATATCTTAAAGAGCACAGGAAATATATGTAAAGGCAGGGGGAATGGTAAAAGGAGGCTACATAGGTAATTCTAACAGATTCACAGTAACGTAACTGAAGCCCCCAACACTCCTTGTCCAAGGACTCCTTGTCCAAGGAGTGTTGCTCCTTTGCTCCCAAAAATTCTCTCTAGCCCTTTTTGCCCACTGCCTTGAGTGTGTCTTTCCTTTGCCCTATTCTCCATCTCTGGCTGCTTCTGACTTCTGTGCTCGTTGTCAAGAAATGTACCCTTGACCATTCTCTCTTCTTTCACTAATCTTATATTTTTATGTGGCTCCAGTACTGACCACTGCCCCATCTCATTTGTACAGAATGACTGTGCAGGGAACAATTATTATTTCAGTTGTGTAGCTGGGGAGTTCAGACAGAGAATGTGTGAATCCTCCGATATGCCCAGTAACCTAAGCCCCACCAAGGTGTCTTTCTGAGAAGGCCACAGCACAGTCAGGAACTGTTGTTGTGAATTTCTCTTCTGCAGTCACATCCTGGCTCAGGGTTGAGTTCTAATGGGCTTTTGCCAAGTCTCAACAAATGGCTTTTTGGCCAGACTTCCAGATGAAGCCTTCTTGATCTTCTGCTTAGTTCTTAAGTCTTCTCAACACCACAACTTCATTCGGCACTTAATCTTTTTTTTTTCCCTGACCCTACTTAGCTCCTCTTTTCTTCCTTAGTTCCCTCTTCTTCCTGTTTCTCTTTTTAATTTATTTTACCTGCTTTCTCTCCGGATGATGTTGTCCAGTTGTATAATTTCACCTGCTATCCTTATCCAACTGAGATGCAGCTCTATTTTTCTGCTCTTGACTGCTCTGCATCCAATTCCATCTTCTTGTTTCTGTCTCTGACAATTGCTTCTGGGTATCATGCCATCAGCTTACACTTAATTGTGTGCCTTTCTTTCTCCATCTTCTCCTTGCACATCATTGTCGACAATGACAATATTGGCACCATTGTGGGGACTTATAACCTGAGGCAGATTGTTTTTTTAGATTGTTTTCTTCCTTGCTGCAACAGACAAGTCCTATATAGAAATATTTGCAATTAACAAATGAATACATAAAACTATATGAAAAGGGGAGCGAGCTGACACGGTGTAGCAGAGGATAGTGCTGTCAAGCCACTTAAATTTCAGGAGATTATGCCCTGTGGCAGCTCTGGTCAAAGAGAGAATTGAAAATGTGTTAAGTATGAGGACTTCAGACACATTATTTAATTTAAGACTTTGGGAAGGCAAAGTCAAGTCTGATGTTGCACACAGTGTTGTTCTAAATGAAACAACGTGTAATAATGGAAGAACAGGTATGAATTTGATTCCAGTAGTTCTTGTCCTTGCTAATTAATTCTGAGCATTACATTAGAAAGGTTAGGGGGTTGGGTTTTTTTTGTTTTGTTTGTTTTTCTTTAGAGCGTATCTTCATTTTATGAACACCAACTAATTTGAAATTGCTGAAGTCCTAAACTGTATATCTGAATACACCACTTCACCCTCGGCGAGCTGGGTATGTGTTGATAACAAGAACTGAATTTGTCTTGACATCTTGTTTGGAATATTTCTAATCAAATATTAACATTAGCACTGCCACATGTCTCTGTTATTTCCTTTATCTTTTCACTTAGTCCCACAAGCCTTCTCTAGATAAGAATAACACTAATGCATTACTTAAGAGGTATTTTTAAATTTTTTTTTTTTTTTTACTGGAAAGCTTAAATAATATAAAGCCCAGTCTTAGTAGCAGCCACAGCCTCCTGCGGAAGAACCATGCTTAAAACTCTCCCAAAAGAGGCAGACCCCATGGAGACTGATTTCACTGGCTTACGTATTTGTGTGTCAGCAGTGATACAGAAAGGACTCAGCAGTGACAAATAACTTTAACACATACAGCTAAATCACTGTTTCATTGGGATTATGTGACAAAATTGAAAGTAAACCAGAATGTTTGATGTCGCCATAAATCTTTAATGAACGTTCCATGTTTTTGTGATGTGTCAGACAGTCAAATGCAGGCCTTCTTTCCTTACACTAATAAGGAAGCAGAGATTAATCTTGCATTTTAACTGCGGGCAAAAATGAAATAAAACCAGGGTTAAATTTGCCTTTTATGGGTAGAGACAGGGCTTGACATGGCCGAAGCACAGATGGAGGGCTGTGAAGGTGACAAGGCTGTGAGCTAACTAGGAGCCTGTGCCCAAGGTGTGTGTGCTGTGCAACACGGAGCTGACTGGGAGGCTGCGTGCCTTTACTGCTGCCCTCGCCTCCACCCAGAAGTTTGTGTGCAAGAGAGGAGAGCTAAACGTTTCCCGTGTCCTTAGATTCTCCCTTCGTCCTTACATGAATCGATGTTGTCTTTAATTATTTACTGTTTGCCTGCCTGCGTTTGAAGCGCGCAGCCCTGAGCCTGTTTGCTGTGAGGTCTCTCCCATGCCGGAGCCGCGCCGGATCCCATTTTCCCTGTTCCGCAGGAGCAGTGGTCAGATGGTCTGTCGCATCCTGTAGGCTTAACAGATTCACTGGTAAATCCAACTCGATGCTAATGGCTGTGCTGCAGCACAGTGTGGAGCAGAAGCCAGGGGCTGGTGGTCTGTCACGGGCCACGTAATTTATGACTGAAATGTCTCAGATACTTATACTGACAAGAGAAGTACTTGATGTTTCCTGCTAATGTGCTGGCCCACTCCTCTGGTCCGCTGATTCTAGATGCATTTTTGGCCTATTGGGGGTTGAACTTGATGATCCTTATGGGTCCTTTCCAATTTGAGATGTTCTATGATCTCTCTCCCTTCCCATTTCTGCAGTCTACCCTGTCACTCACAGCTGCCAAGGCTCTTCTTTTGCCTCTGCTGCCCATTTATTTTAACAGTGAGAGTAACCAGATGACTGCAGGAGTTTGCCCAGAAATAAAGTAGATTCTCTAATTAGAAGGACTGGTATCCTGCTAGAAGTGATGTAGTCCAATCCCACATGACCATGATTCAGAAGTCACTAAGTAAAATCTTCTGGCCCATATTATGTAGGAAACTGAACCGAGGAATTAATATAGTCTCTGAATCCCTGAAAAACGATGAGAACATGCCAGTCTTTTCCTCAGATGTGATCATTTTTCCCTGTATCTGTTGTTAGAAGCCACATGTTTCCCACACCTTGCGTTTTTCCAATTTGCATTGATCTTAAACAGCCTCTGTAAAAATATTGATTTGCAATATCTTCCAATACCGACTGTAAATGTTATTTTTCAAAAAATTTCTTATTATACAGAAGATGCCTTCTTGCCTTGTTCTAGCAACATATAGATGGAGTGGCTTGAATAGATAAGGCAGCAGTTTTCAGAATATTTTATTTTATTCTTTCAAACAGTGGTAATATGTGACTTTTTAAAAATGAAAATAGTACACAGTTTTAACATTTTAAAGACATTGTTCTAAGGATAACTATGTCACAATAGATAGAGCAAACCAGGCAAGTACTATGCAAATATTTGATAGTGTTTCCTGTGGTAAATTTTTCTTGTTTTTTGTAAACTAAGATAAAGGCTACACTGTTTAAGGCTTGGTTGTGCTGGAACCTTAATCTCCTCTTCTTTTAATTTGGATGTTACTAAAAAATCACCAATATTTTGCTGGGTGCTTTTTTTCTTTTTTTTTTTTTGCTTGTATTTGTCAATGCTTTAATGGATTCATAAAGCACAAATCCTCATTGCAGTTTAACCATCAGTCATGTGTACAGAAATCCTTTAATTTCACCCTGCATAGATGCTAAAATAAAGAGGAAATTACATATTTAAAAACAAAAGAGGCCAACAGGATTCAAAATTGCATCAGCCTCGATTTGTTTATATGAGCATGAAAGAGAAGAGGGGGAGACTTATCCTTTGGGACTGTAAATGGCACCTCCTGCTGCGGTATTAAATTTACCATTTGCAACCTCCTGTGCTTCTCTGAGTGCAGAGGGTGGTGCCTGACTTCTTGGCGCCAGCGAGTCAGCAAAGGTGTCTAATAGATGCAGACACAGAGATGAGGGTTGCTTACTTAACCTTGCTCTAGCTCAGCCCCACCAGGGACAGCCAGCTGATCCCCCCAGCCTCACCCAGGAGAGTGAGGAGGCTCCAGAAGCAGTTTATGGCTTTAATAATTTACATATCCTCAGTTAATCTCCCTTACCAGCAGCCAATTAGTTGGGGAATATTCATATTGCTTTGATATATATTTTTTATATACTGATCAATTAGTGGGGAAGTAATGAGGTCATAGGATAGCAGGTGCCACTATTAATCTTTGCTCTTGAAAAGAATACTTCTGTAAATATTTCTTGGTGAAAAGAAACACAGAGTAGAAAGTGGGGTTTTTTTGGTGTTTTCTGAAGCTGTTTTGCATTTCCTTAAAGAAGCTTTTAGGCAAACCGCTGACAGTGAGTTTGATCATCAAGGCTCTGACCCTACAAGCCTGTGTTTAACAGGGTTGAAACAGGATTGCTCATGTGAGTAAACTTATTCACGGACATAAATCTTTGCAGGATTGGGGTCCTTAATGATTTAGGACAAAGGACCAGTGGGAAAAAATGTTTATTCTGTTGCACCTGCATGATGCAGCAGATACTGTGAGAGCACCATTAGCTACTTAACGTACCAGCTAATGACTGGCAGCCTTAAAGGAATGCTGCTGGATAACGGGCAGCCTGGTCCATGCGGGTTAATGATTCCAAATGGCTTAGACAGTCCATGGGAATACTGGAGACAGCTTTGCAGCAGAGCAGAGTTTAAATAGCACCATATCACAAGACCATAGACACACGAGTGACATGATGAGAATTGTTGACTTACCCTTGAATTGATATCAATACAAGGAGAGGAAAAAAAAAATCTTGTCTAGCATATGAAGGGCTTTTTTTTCCCCCCCTCTCTAAGCACATAACCACAGTGAATCTCCATGTGTTCTGGTGGGTTAATAGTGATATATTTCTACTGTCCATCTAACCCTCCTTTGCATAATTATATTCTTTCTCCCAAATGAGGAGAGAAAACCTATGAAATCTATCACCATGTCACCTACTAGTATGAAACAGAAATCTAGATAAGAGTGTATGTAAGAAACTGCTGCTGTGGCAGATTTTTCTTTAGGGTGTAGCCACACTGAAATAGGGTGAGAGAAGAAAAGCAAAGGAATAGAAAACAAAAATGATCCTGGAATACATCAAAGATATAGCAGAGAAACAAAGAATAGAAAGAAATACTTAAAAAAAAATTAAGATCAAATGCCAAAGTCTAGTTTTTACCACAAAGCACCAAGCTGATTTTTCATAAAATAAAAGAAGTCCCTGAATTGAGAAATATGTGTCTCTCTTAGATTGGATTGTGCAGTGAACAGTATCAAGAACTAAGCAATAATAAATCATCAGGCTGTATGTCAGAGTGAGCACTACAAGATAAACCCCTGTTGGAATTGTCATGAAGGTGACCTTATGAGCAACTACAGAAATACTAAAAAATAAAATAAACCAAAACAAAATAATCATTGTTTCTCCTTAAAACTCTGAAGCAAATCTATTAATCCTTTGTCTTTCACTACATTTGCCATTTTAATTTGCTGTTTATTAAATGAAATATTGGTCTATCTAGGGAACACTGCATGATAAAATTATTGAAGATGCTGCTGGTGCAAAGCTATTTGTAGCAAATGAAATCCTGCTGTGTGCAATTCAGAACATCATATTGAACAGTCCAGATAGCAGCATCTGTGGATAGCTCTTAAGACTTTAGACTTGCCTTAGTTAGCTTGTTTGTTTTTATCCTGCGTTATTGATCTGGACTTCATCATGTTTGTGTGGGGAATGGCTTTTCAGATGCTGGGAACATATTTAGAGGCAGACCAAGTGAATTGAATAGAGGTATAAAATCTGCTGATTCCTAGAAGATGTCAACACATGACAGAAAGAGCCCAGAGAGTGGGAGACCTCTTAAACGGGTATTGACACTGCCCAGAAACTCGCAGCATAAAAGGGGGAAGAGCTTCTGTCTCATGAACAAAGCTTGCACTATCAGCAGTGCCTTTGTGAGCTTTGACAAATAATAGGCTACCCTTGCATGTGCTCTGAAAGGTGCAGTCAGTGTTAGTTTTTGAACACTGCAGTTAAGGCTAGAGGATAAATAATGCTACAAGTACCGGGTGTTTTACTCATTACATATGTCAAAAATAAAAAAAATAAAAATCCCCATACTGTCAGGATAACACGTCATTCAGACTGATTCAGTACCCTCTGGACTATGTTGAAACACAAATGTAAAAAGAAAAAAAGGAAAATAAAGGAAAAAAGGACTACTTGGGCTATTGAGAAGAAACAGGAATACTGAGCAATACCCTATTTCTCTGCTACAGTGTGACCTTGGGCAAATCATTTATCTCCCTGTACCTCAGTCACTCATCTATGATAAAACAGAAGTAGCAGTCACTTCTCCTCTAATAGGGGTTTTGTATTCCCAGGATAAATGGACGAACCTGGATAGTGCAATCATCACGGGACATGCTAAAGAGGATGTTTCAGATGCCAAAGTGGCTCCCATCCACTTGGGAGACCCTGATCTGGCTCTGTGCAGAGCAACTTTGGGCATTTCTGCATTTGTGCCTTGCCTTATCTATAAACTGGATAAACTGTGTATGGTTTAATTGATCATTGGCTGCAGTATTTCAGTATCTCCAGGGCTGCTTAGAGGCTCAATTAATATTTAAAAAGCTCTTTAGGATCTCGAGATGGAAAGCTTTTATTGAAATAGAAAGAACTTATTGCTACCACTGCTTGAAGGTATTGTTTTCAAGGTTTGTTTTGATATAGTTGGCAACTAGAATGTCTTACCAGGAGTCTCTCATGATTGCAGGATGGACTACAGTCTAAAATCCTTGTACTGTGACATTTTTTCCATCCTTATATTCATGATAAATAATAAATCGGTCCATGACAAAAATATCCTAATCAGGACAAAACAAGCTTTTTAGTCTTAATATAGATGCTGTTAAGAGTGAGCTGGTCTTGCACAAATAGGTATTGAGTATAAACATGTGGGATCTTGAGGGAAGTCTGTGCTGCTGCAGCGTGCAGCGTGCCACACCTGAGGTAATGTTTGTACTGCCAAGGACTGTTGATTTAAGACCTCACATGAATTCCTCTGTTTTCACCTCTCCAAAGAGCCTTATTAAATGGGTGTCACAAAGTAGGTTGCATGAATCCTACTGTAGCACTTGTGTGGGGACAGGACAAGTGGAAATGGCTGTAAACTGGCAGAGGGCAGGTTTAGATGAGATACTGGGAAGAAGTTCTTTACTGTGAGGATGGTGAGACACTGGAACAGGTTGCCCAGAGAAGCTGTGAATGCCCCTCCCTGGAAGTGTTCAAGGCCAGGTTGGATGGGGCCCTAAACAACCTGGTCTAGTGGAAGGTATCCCTACCTGTGGCAGGGGGGTTGAAACGAGATGATCTTTAAGGTCCCTTCCAACTCCAGCCATTCCATGGTGCTGTAACTTTTCACTGGGTCCACAAGAAAAGTCTGTTGCTTGACAGGAAATGAGGTATTTTAAGTATTTGTCACATCTAGTGTATTTTTTCTAAGAATGAAATGTTCTCACAGTGTTTGAATAAATGACTTAAACAGTGCATTTGTTCGTATAAATCAGTGCTACTGTGACTTTGCAGGCTTTACAAATATAGTTAATATATTATAAGACTTTTCTGTTAGAATAGTAAATGAGTGACAATTTTTGCCAGTGAAATGCCCTTTTTTTCAGTCCAGCTACACAATAGACATGACTTGTTCAGGGCTTCTTCCCCTCTAGTGCTACTGGTTTCCTTTCTAAAAAATACTGTCAGAGTAAGGTTTTTTTTGTTGTTGTTTTAGCTCAGTGAAATAGGTTCTCCTGAAGACCAACCACTGGACTTCCTTCCTCCCTCCTTCTCTCTCTCTCTCTTTTCTTGTCTTTTTTTCCCTCTGTAGTGGCAACAGAGTGGAATCAGACTACTGTTTGATTAATATTTATTGCAGCTGGACACAGACCTTGGGTGTGGAGACCGTCTGAGCAATGCATTCAGGATACTGCAACAAAATTGTACATCAAAAACCCAGTTCTGGACTCTCCTGCAAAAACATCACAGCCTGATCCAGGACAGTTATCTGAGTTAAAAAAAGTCAGGCATTATTTTTTATATATTGGCTCTCCACATGCTTAGCCTACTGCTAGGATGGCAAGCAAGTTTCTCCCTGGCTTGTACGCCTTTATTCCTTCCCCCTGGAGACTGCAGCATGCAGTAGGTAAGAAACAGCGTTTGCCATCTGGTTTGGGTTGAGTCAGGAGGGGAATGAAATGTTGAATTGGACTGAGGAACTGGGAAAGGCTCCCAGGTCCTGCAGTTTGTGCACAGCCATATACCTACAAGCATCAATCCCATCCATTTTTGTCTCATTCATAGTATAGCTGGAGTTACTGACTAGCTCAGAAATTCCAATGTAAAACCACATTTTTCCAATTCAGCAAGGCAGAAGTTTGCAAGGGTCCATGCAAGGCTAGGAAAGACCATTAATCTGTTTCATAAAAATATGCACAGTCATCTTTCCTCTGCTGGGCAGCAATAACTTAGATCTTGTCTAGTTCTCTTGCCTGGGGAATGTGAGGCTGAGATGTAGCTGTGCAGCCAAGAGCAGCTGTGCTTCCCCAGACACACAGTGGGGTGTCTGAGATGGGCTGGAAGGTTTCTGTCAAGCCTGTTCTCAAGGGCCTCTATTGAGGGGAAACTCAGAGCCTGCCCTAAGAGCCATATTCCAGTGCTGCATTGTCCTTTCTGTTGCCCTTTTTGTCAGGGTGTTTTTTCTTGGTCTAACCTGACTACTGCTTGCTGCATTAGCTGAGTACGTCTTGTTCTGTTCTCAAGGACATGGGGCATAAATCGGTTCTCCCCTGTATTCATGATTTATTCATTTATTTATTTATTAATTTACACGGGAATGTCATTTAAGTACTTGCACCCGTTCTCAGGTATCTCTTGCTTAACATCAAACAATAGGAATTCTTTCTGTGTTTATTTAACTGGTCACATTTTTGAGTTTGCTCTCTGACATTGTGACACAGTAGGCTCTGCTATGGATTCCTGTTTGTCTGCATCTTTCTGAAGCAGATGGTGATAGTATAACAGATAGATAGGAATGATTATGGGACTTCGTATGTACCTATGCCTGCCTGCCTTTTTTGGAGCAGCATGTTGCTACTAATTGATATTCAGCTCAAATAATTTGGACTTCTGACTATTTTTTTCAAATAAGGCTCAAATTCTCTTAACTAATTTAGTGATTTTACACTGTATGCACCTGCAGCTGGTTACTCACAGGTACCGTGTCTCTTGTTGTTTATCCCATTTTTCTGAACGTTTCTTCAGGTTGTCACAGTCATTATTAAATCTCTTTCTGTTTTCTGATAAACTGTCAGTCTTTCCAAGTTTCTTGTCATCTGAAGGTGACAGCTACACGTCCTCTGATTGCGCCATTAGAGAAAGTATTGAGCAGAACGATGCTTAGGACAAATCCTTTACAGAAACCATGCAGTGAGCTTGCCTAAGTGTGGAAAAATGACAGACATAATTTCTCCTTGACTGTGGTGGTCCAAACGGTTGTGTACCTAACCCACAGCAGTTTCATTCATGCCATGTTTTCCTATCCCTTTGTTAGACTATCATGGAAGATCATATGGCAAACATTATTAGATTCAAGGTACAATATTAACTGTTCCTCCCTTATCCACAAAGCCTATTATCTCATTAACAAATAAATGATGTTTTCTTGGCAAGATGACTTCCTGACAAAATCTTTGCTGGGTGTAACCCATTTCCTTATTATCTTGCAGGCACTTATAATACGTTTGATTATTTAATTCGAGAATTTCTCCAGGAAATGAAGCTAATTAATAGTATTCCAACTTCTTTTTAAAGAATGGAAAATATAATAAAAATCTAATCCTTTCTTCTACTTTAAGTCTATCATTATTTTCCAAGTCTAACCTTTAATCCAAAATCTGAGATCTCGTCTGTGCAAGATCTGAGCTCTGAGACCTCTTCTAGCACAGGTTTAAGCAGGCTAGGATATCAGAAAACCTGAATTGGAAAACTCTTAACTTACCAGAAACCAAATCAGTGGTTGATATGACGCCTGTATGGCTGTCTTCTGGTTGGATTTTTTTTAAATATTCATGAACTTTTGGATACACCTGGCAGTCAGGCCTCCTGGAAGAGCTTTGCCAGGCTAGTAAGCCTTTCTAAATTTCTTCCACTCTGTTTTTTGTGGAAGTGCTCAAAGGTATTCTCATGTTGCTTCTAAGCTGGCAGGCTGCTGGTGGTGCACTAACATGGTAGACCAAGGCAAAATTACTATCTTGTAATATTTTAAAGCCAGTACACAGATCAAAATTCTCTTTGCCTTTACTAGGGAAATGAAAGAGTTGATCCAATGGTAGATTTTCCAGATTTCATGTATTAGCCTTTCCACCACCACAGACATGCAGAAAAGTCACTGTGCTGGGCACTGATTCTTCTGGAAAATGCAGCACTGCCAGAGTCAGGCTTTGAACTTTAGGAGCTGAATACAGCTGGTTTGTATCCTATCTCACGTCTGACTTTACTGCGGTCAGAAACTTACTTTTCTAACTTTTTTTTTTTCAGTGAATTTTATCTTCAGAAAAACAATGCAGGGACCTGTCTTGCTCTGGCTGCTGCTAACAGTACTTTCTCTGTATTTTAATAACTTTCTTCTGCTATCTCTCCGCCAATAACTGAGCATCTTCTGATCTATTTCTATTCACTTGGTATAAACATAGTAATGATGCCCATGTATCTTCTTAGTCAAGAGCATTATATACCTTTTACATACACAGAAAACAAATTTTCCAGAAAGGCAGTGATAAGGGTCGTTTTGTGCTGTATGCTATTTAATCTTCCCCATGTCAGCTCTGACCCTTGCAGAGGAATTGAAAAGATGTAAAACAGCAAAAAGTAATTTACCTTCCATTGTTTAGTCCATTCAGCTTTCAGAATCAGATCTAAATGGTTTGCATTAATTACTGTGAAACCTCATGAGACTTGGAGATCTATCTTTACAGGGTTGCAAGAGATAGAGTCTGTCTCAGCAGAATAAGGTTAGGTTTTTTTATTATTTGCCTTCGGTAACAAACCTTTTCTATTTAAATATTATAAATAAGCAAAACTTTTTTTTCCAATCAGCAAAAATTGTTTTGATTTGCCATGGAGAAAAAAAAACAGAAATACATTTGAAGCTGTAGTTTAATTCTGGTGAATGGGCTAGTGGTTAAAATATGGAAGTCAGACTGAACACAGATTTCTATTTTTATGCTATACTCAATGTGTTCACACACAGCTCCATATTTTGGGAAAGTTTTCTGAAGACTAATAAAACTGGCAAGCAGTTCAGCATTGGCAAAGTGATTACATTTTAAATGAAATGGACTTTCAGTGACGTACTGCTCAAAGTTAGTGGAGACAACTGGCAAATTGAGGGTGGGAGAAGATCAATACACAGAATCTACAGAACTTTGAATCTGTTATCCGAATTATTGATTGAGTGGAGAATTAAAGCAGAGATGCAGTGAGTTTAATTCTGCTGTGTGACAGGTGGAAAATGGGTACATTAATTAGGGAGCCCCAGCAGGAACGTTCTCAGCAGGGCTTGTGGTTGCTCCAGGGAATCCTTTAGTAATTCTGCCTCATTTTGTGGTGTGTTTGATGATGTCATTCTTAGGTCTCATTTTTCTCTGCACTTTTTAATCTTTAAACATTCTGTCTTGCAGAGCCAGGCAATAACTGTGTATAGTGGACCTAAGCAGGGAATGTGGGCAGAACACTTCTGGATGTTTTAGGATGGTTCTGTCAGACTTTATTGTTTAAAAATCATGTATTTTGATAAAAGCAAACAGTTACCATTTGCTGTGCTTAACAAGCAACAGGCAATCTCTTCTGTGAGTCCTTTTTATTGCATTTCAGAGTTGTCTGGCTTTCCCTCTTACATGGCAATTCACTTTGTGTTCACTTATAAAACCTTTGTCACTCTCTTGATTTATTGCTTTCTTAATCTGAAATAAATATAACAACTTAAAATAGCCTGTTGCTTTTTTGGCTAAGGCAAAATATAGCAGATTGCATGAATGACTACAGAACTCAGGAATGGGAAGTGACAGAACAAGTGCAGCCCATTATCCAAATGTATCTCAAAGATCCATGTGCTATATTGTTATTGCTCTCTTCCCTGGTACAGATTATCATGAGATTCTGGCTTGAAACGTGTCCTCTGTATCTGAGGCAGGTGCTGTGCTCTAAGCTGTGCCTTTTCATGAAAGAGAGAAACACCCTGTCCAGCACTGGATTGCCACTGGTTTCCAACAGATCAGAGTCAAGCTGCCAATAAGGCTCTGGCTTAGGGAGAATTTGGTCTTAACTGTGACAAGAAATGCAAACAAAAATGAAAATTAACGCCTAACACTGTCATGTAGTACAAAATTGTCAGAACCAATTCTAAACCCATCAGACTTTACATTAATTTGGACTATTTCAAGTATTTTGTGGGCATTTTTGCCTTGACTGCATTCTTGGTTTCAGTCAGTAAGATTGGTGTCCCGGTCAGGAAACAGGGAGAGGTAAACACAGAGACCTTTGAAGTAAATTACTCCCCTGATTTATTTCTGTCTCGCCTCTGCAGGAAGTAACGTTGCTTCAATTTTTCATCATGATGTCTGAAACATTAAAGTCTTAAAGTAGTCATTTAGTTCTCTGTTCTCAAAACGTTTACTCACAGAGGGACGGGGATTCGTGTTTGTTGCCTCAACAACCAGGTGCCTTTCACGAGATTCAAAAGGAGAGGGCCTGAAAATTCCTTACCATTCTCAGTGTAACTCTCCAGGTGAGGTGTCCCAGCAGCCATGGCTAATGGAAATACTTTTTATTTGATATAGGAAGAAGGGACTGCCCAGGTCCAAAGGTGCTTTCAGGATCTGCAGCTCCAGGTTTGCTGCTCTGAACCTGTGACAGTTGTGGCAGCTGCTGCTCAGACTTTGTCTCTTGGTCTTCAAGGACTCCTTTGTGTGGAGCAGGCATTCAAAGGCTACAGATTTGTGCTTTAATTCTTAACTTGTCCTAGAGCCACACGCTCTGGAAATATTATGGCTGCGGCTTTTGGGGTTGACCAGAGCAATCCACATCGGGGCTGAGCTAAGCTGCCTCCACACAGTGGGGCTGTTGCAAGGTTAGAGTGTTTCCAGGGCTTGCAGATCTAGTGCAGCCTTCCAGGGCTTTCAGCTGGCCCCTGCACCGTCAGGCATGGGATTAGTCCTCCAACAGGGAGTATGAAAACTCTGCTTAAGAAGGCAACCAAGTGGAGGTATGACCTGCATCTTGGGGCCTGGAGTCCTTTGAGGTGCTCCCAGTCTGCAGTTGCAGGGTAGCTTTCCCCTACAGGTCGGTTCACCTTGAATTTTACCCTGGGTGCCAGCAAAGACAGAGCTCAGAGCTCTCTAGAGGCCCAGGCAACCTTTCCAAAAGCAGAAGGCTGTGAACCCACTGAGCAGAATGACTCTGAACAGGACCAAGGGCCATTCTTGTCCCTTTCATATTGCTGGTTCCTAGGGTTGTTTCCAAGTCAGTCTGGGAAATGTCATGTTTCAGTCCTTTCAAAATACAATTTTTTTGAAAGTCTCAAATCTTCATTTCAATCCAATTTGGAGCAAAACCTTAAAAGGCATACTTTTGCCAATTGCCTTTTCTTTACATTGGCTGGCTCTTAATTGGAACAAATGATCCACAGCTCTGCAGTAAATCCAGGTAGGTGCCATATGCTGTCTAAAAGGAAACCACCCTGGTGTGTCTCTGTTATTCAAGTTCATAAACAATGTGCTCCTACAGACTTGTAATAGGTGCAGGCGATCTTTAACAAAAGCTTTGTGAAGTGTGGCTATAAATATCAAATGCTGAGTAGAGAGAATAACTATTTTCAGAAAGCAATTCAAACCTTTGAAAGACAAGCACAAACACAATTTATATAAGCTATGTCCCTAAATAAAAAAAAACAAAAACCAAAACGAAGTAGCAGTCCTGTAAGAAAGGAGAGAAGAATGATTAGTGCTGAACCCCATTATTAATATTAGTCTTGTTCATTCAGAATAATATATTCCTAGCAATGCCTGCTGACCTGTACAGCAGAGTCTGATATTTATTGCATTAAAATAGTGAAGATACTTTAACTGATCACAAATGAGCATGAATGATCATGTAAGTACAGAAGGCAATGTTATTTAGCTCATCAGCAAAGTATAGCAAAAGTCAACAACAAAGTCAGGGTAACTGCAACTTCCAAGGCTTTTCTTATGTGTGTACTGTAGTGGGCCAAGTACATGCTTTCAAAGATATTTCATTAAAAGGAATTAACTTTCAAAGAAGACTTGCTGCTTCCAGGGTTGCCTTCAGAGTGATATGATTTTGTCATGCAGGCTATAACCTAGTCTTATCAAATTTCAGCATTTCTGTGTCCAATTAGGTGATGTGCTGTTGCGTTGGGATTAGTGACCCTACCCTTTTTGGTTTAAATGCTTTGGTTGAAATGTTACTGTCCTTTTGGAACAGACCCTTTTCCTCCATGTTTTATATTTTTGTGTAGCAGCTTTGTATATGAATCAGGCTAAGAAGAGAGTAAAACTGATTTACATTACGTGTGACCCAAGTACAAAGGTTCAGATCAGATTTTCCTTAAACATTGCATTTATGATTATGTTCATGATTATACAGTCTTTCAATAAAATGAAATGACTGGGATATGACATATTCAAAGCAGAGGTCAAATAATTAATTCACACATCAGACTGTTTTTTCTTGCAGCTTTGTAAAATTCTTCTGAGTCTGGTATGTCTCTCTAATTCAGTGTAACCTATACATTTGTGAAATGGTATTCATTATGTCTGAATTCTTGTATCCTGTCATACAGATTATTTTCCAGACTGTATGCACTATACAGTATGTATTTTAGCCATGGGTGTTTCCCTCCCTTCTTTGTGGAATACATATTTCAATGGATGAACCTCAGGACATGTGACAGACACTAACATTTTGCGTATAAATTATCCAGAGTCCATATTAAAGTTTTAATCATGTGGTCAGTTGAAGAAACATCTCCTAAGGATCAGGAAAGAGCAGGTAGAAAATTGACATGATTAAATTCGAAGAGTCTGCCGCTGATAAATGAAGAAAAGGTGTCAAGGAACAATGGATCCAACAGTTCACTCTCTGCTACAATATAGAGCATCTATTTGAGGTCCCTTATTTAAAGAGGAGGGCAATTTATTCTTTAGGTGACCAACAAACTACAGCAATAAATCCAAGTCCAAACAGAAGTCTGCTTGTCACAGTGGACGATTAGGGCCATCATGAACAGGGCCCCAAGGCACTATGGTATTAGGCATGATATATAAGTAATAAGGTGATATATTGTAGCCAGAGTTATTAGATAAATTTTTATTAGGGATAAAAATTACTTCCTTTAAGTGATGTGACTATAAGGAGTAGAGAGATCACGTGGTCTTCGGTGATCAGTTCTGCTCTGAATAGTGAACATAAAGAGATAAATTCATAAAAAATTGCAGTTCAGTGCAGTACTGAAGACCATTCTTAAAGGTGATCTTCTGTGTAGTTTGGTGCCTGTTACAGTTGAAATTAGAAAAATAAAACATGCAAACATCTGAAGAACTAAAGTATGTAAAGAATTCACCGACTTTTGACATTTTTTCTACTGTAGATGAGTACTCTCACTTGGCATTTGTAAAACCACCAGTGCAGCCTGCTCTATGATTAGGAATGAATTCTGCTGTCAGGGAACTGGCAGCTTTCAGTCTCTAGACAAGGGCTTGTAACAAGAGAGTAAGTGCACACGCTTATGTTATTTTGACATTACTTCTGTTTTTTCCGTGGTGTGTATTATATCCGTCTCTCTCCTCCTCTTCTTGTTAATGGCATCCTGGTAGCGTCTGTAGATTTCTGCAATTGCCTGTCCGTGCTTACTGTCTTTATGATGGTTAAAATCCTTGCTGAACCCTATTCATAATATCCCACTTGAGCTATTCTTGATAGGTACACCAAGGTCTTCTGTTCTTCTCCAGCATTCTTGTGTTTCTATTACCTTGGATGAGATTAATATAAAAATTTTAAAGGCATCTCTTTGCCCGTGTTAAAACTCAATGAAATATTCCCTTCTGGTCCACTGACCACGTTACTATGACTGGACACAATGCCACCAATGAATATTGAAACCTTTAATGCTTCAGCATTAAACTTTCTCTGTGTGAGAAGGTGCTGTCTTCCTTTTGGCTAACTGTTCACCAGCCATTAGTTTTTCTAATACATTAGGCACAGTCTGGGGAAGATTTGGACTCTTTTCTTCTCTTGTTCTGTTGCTGCATATTGATTTAGTAATTTTCTTTGCAGAAATCTTGACCTAAATGGACTTTACTTAAAATCCAGCTTGCTTGTACTGGTTGATACGACACACAGATTTTGCCTCACAGTTAAATGATTGTTTACCACTGCAGTTATTTGTGGCCATGTTTATTTTAGTTGGGATGGTGCGTTTAAAATTTAGTTTTAATTCCTAAAACTCTCTGCAATTGATTCTACCTGCAGACAGTAACTGATAATCCGTATTTGCCATCTACAGAAGGTGTGCTCCTCAATTTTGTAAGGCCTACATTAAAGTAAAAATCTTTGCTGATACAGCTGTAGTGCCAAGCCCTCCTGGTGGACACATGGCCCATAATATAATTCGCAAAACTAAAGGTGTACCAGTATAAGCCAAGACTATATTAGAGCTTTAAGTTAAAAAAAAAACCAAAACATGACTTAGCTGGCATCACATTTGGTACAGCACAGGTACAGGTTTCTATCTTAGAGCAGGTCTGAGTGAAGATGGAGGCTTCATTGCTGGCTGTAAGTAAATTGCAGTGGAAACAGAAATTCCTCTTTGTATTTCTCAGAAATCTGACCCAGGTGCTCCCTGTGTCTCCTCCCTTGGTCCTATCCCTACCAGGTCATCTCTCCCCTGTATCTCCTTCTAATTTTTTGCCTCCTTCATTTTCACTCAAATGTGTGAAGAATAAATTGTCCAATAGGGGAATAAACGGAACAGAATCTCATCCAAAAATTCCCCAAAGGCACTTAATTCATTCGACAGCTGCAAATCCTCATTGTCTTTGATGGTGCTGAGGAAGGACAAAATTTGACCCTGCTTTTTAATTCTTACCTTTTTCACCATTTTCTTCCTTTTTGGCTGTGTAGAGGACTCAACTGGAAATCTCTGCACAGCTTAGTCTTCTTTAAATTTGTAGTGATATCATGGTCAGCTTCTTCACTTTTTTTGTCACGTACATCCTATCAAATCTGGACAGACAGTCTGAAATATCTATTCCCAATCACCTTTCTCAGCTCTAGAAAGCCAGCAGCAGTTCTATTTCCAGGGATAAGAAAGTAACTTAGAGACCTGTCCTCATCCAGCTCTGTTCTGCTGCAAGCCCCATGATCATGGGCAAATAAATTGGACACTTAGTGACATTTCTCATCTCCTAGAGGTACAGATCTGTTAAAGACGCCTCCGAGTAGGATGTCAGAAGTATAAGGTGCAGTGCAGATATGAGTTTCAAGGGGTATTATGGAGAAAAAAAGTATTATCAGAGCTTTGCAGTGCATCTGCAGTCAGCAAGAAACAGTTAACACATTTCCTGAATCGTGACATGATGAACTTTAAACTTTTATCTTTGGACAACGACATATCCAGCTTTTTTTTTTTTTTTGCTTCCCCCCCATCACTTTAGCTTTATGATACTGCCTGGGTGAAAATAAAAAAAAAAAACTGTAGAATTTATGAGGAAAATAAACAATGCTTGGTAATTTCTTGGATTAATGTTTCTCTTGCGGACATGACTTTTCTTGTGCACAGGATTTTTAAAAAAAGCAGAAGTCACAACATGTACTGAGCATCCATGCAATTAAAGAGTATTCTGTGCCATGAGATAGACTTTTCTTTGTGATATTTTTATATAGCTGGAGTTAATGCTGAATATAATCTACATCCAATCAATGGTATTGTGCATCATCAGATGAAAAACATATTCAACATAACTGCTGTTAGTTCCTGTTTAAAGCCCTAATCAGAGTCTATGCCAACATGTAATCACATTGCAGAATAAATTGTTATAATATAAAGTATGTGGAATAGATACTAAGACATACTAAAAGACTGCTTTCCATCTCCAGAAATAATTGCTGAGAGGTTTCCTTGGAAATGCCTCGAACCACATGACCAAATGACTGTAACAGCTATTACAGCAAAGAGTGCAGGGTAAGGAATTGTCCAGCACAGGAGGCAGAAGGTGCCCAAGGGGTTGGTATCACCTAATTCCCCTGTGTGCATAGGTTTGGGTACCACTGTACATTTAAGAAAGACTAGGGGACGCAGAGATTTCCAGCTGAGTTCTCTGCAAGTACATAAATGGCTCGACTATAAAGACATTTTTAGTGACATTGATGTTTATTTGTGCCTTTAAGCACCTCCTTGATTGGGAATGGTTTAGCCCAGGAAATCTGTCTGGTCAGAGAACACTTTTGACACGCAGTCCTCTCCTCACTTCGCTCTCGTTCTGCACACGTATGTGCTGGTAACGTGTCAGGCTGTGTCTGTGTCAGCCACCCTTGGCTCAGTGTGGTGCTCCAAGTCTCCCCTTCATCCCCAGTCACAGCCAAGCAGCACAGCAGCCTTTTTATGGCATTTTGTTCCTCCAATCCCCCTTCTGAATTGTCCGTCCAGGTGTACGAGAATCGCACTGTCCTCACATGTGCTGTTTTCACTGAAGGTATGCCAGTCTCAAAAGTTTCTCCTTGCCATATGTCCCATCCTGACTTTAATGGGGCGATTAGTACATCTTTTCTAGCCTGGCTCTTTTGGGCTGAGTGTAGCCTAGCTGGCAAACTAGAGAAGGTGGTGATGTGTGGCAGGGTTTGGTGTGGAGGGCCTGTGAATGAAGCCAAGTAGAAGGGGTGTGCATACATCTTTGTATGAAGCAGGAGATCCAATGTTGTGTAGTTCCTATGGCACTAATGTGGGAAGAGAGAAGTTTCATTCGAATGCACAGCTTGGTGAACTTCAGTGACAGCTGCAGGGCAAGGAGGTGATTTACAGAAAGGCAGAGTTAATTTCATGTGTTTCAAATCTGTTCGTTTTCTCTTCTGCGTCTCCTAAATCTCCATGGCTCCATAAGCTTATTGTGGGTGAGACCTTTGTAAAAGCCCAGAAGGCATTAAGCCTTGGAGGGAGTTGAGACAATGACTGTCACAAACTGTTTCTTGAGGCCTGACTGTTCGTATATGCAAACATCTGCGTCCCGCATTTGAAGTGTGTGTAAATGATACTGCTACGTGGATCTATTATGTAGCAATTCTTTGGCAATTTTCTTCTTACAGTCGCTGTTATCTAATTGCCAGGGCCTCGGTACTCAGGAAGTCTGGGGTGGGTCTCTGCTGGGTTGTTGTGTCTCAGGCTTTGGAGTCAGGTAGCGCTGTCAGGCACATGATTTCTCCCCAGCGTCCACTCTGCCAATAGCACTGGTGGCCAGGTAAGGCATGACGTGTCTTAGGACTGTTGTCACCTACTGCACAGAGGATTTTTTACTCATTGTCCTCTAGTCCTTTCCTATCACGTTCTGGTTGGCTCAGCTCTACAAAATTGGAGATGTATGGATCTGTCTCGCTTTCCTCAGAAAGTCTCTGCACTGCTTTAGAGAGAGCTATCAAGCATGTCCAGTGACTGTCACTCTCCTTGTCTGCCGGAGCCTCTGGACCCATCTAATTAAGATGCTGCGCTTTGCTCTTGGTGTGTGTGCACACAGAGCACTCAACACAAAAGAAATCTGTCTCCCCTTCACTGCTTCTCTCCTGTTTGGACAAAATGAAAATCAAATGCTGCAGTATAAATATGAGGGTTACAAAAGCGTTTCTGGTTTCTTTGCATGTTGTTACTACGGAATATATAGACCAATAACAGAATTATGATTTAAATGTTCTCTTTACCGTGAATCTGCTACTGCACAGTTTTTAATAAAATAATTTGCAGCCGCTCCCAATCAGTTGTGTCAGCAGATTTAGTTCATCTTTGACGCCCAGCAGGGATGACAGTCTATTTGTTATTAGAGTAATAAATAAACAAGGAACTTGTCAGAGGCAAAACTGCTATGTGTGCTTTCGTAAGATAAATGCTGCCTTTGAATAGACAAATATTTACGGTTTTACAGACCAAAATTGTCATCCTAGCTGAAGGCCTTGTATTGTGAAATGAAAGAAAAAAAGACTGTGATTTCTGGATCTTTCCAGTGGAGGCTAAGATAGCTCTACCTAATGAAAATGGATCAATAGATTTCATGATAATGAGCAGGCCATTTTAGTAAAGCTATAGGCCTGTAACCCTGTATCTTTGAACAGAGAAATTATGTTGGGTATTTCTGTCAGCATGCTGCTGATATAGCAAATATTAAGATTTTTTAACATCACCTTCAATTTCATGTCCCTGAGACTGCACTACATATGTTCTTATAGTCTTTTTGCAGGAGGTTTTCTAAAATGCTTTAGAGGAATTAGGAAAAAGGATTTACTGAAAATCAATGTGATTCCTGATTCGAGTGCTGGAGAGCCTTTGAAAATCTTCAGAGGAGAAGGCAGGAGGCTGGTTTGTTTATTCCAGCCTAGCCAATATGAAGTTGAATGTTTGGGGAATTACTGCATTCTGTACAGAACTGGAAAGAAATGTTAAGTTTTAAGTTTATTATACAGCAAGTGATCTCTTATGTGACTATTCTTCTGTGATGGTAAACCAGTCACTGCATCAACAGACAGAAAGAAATACAGAGTTGAGGGGTCAAAACAAGATTGGCAAGGCTCTTAAGAATGAGAAGATGTGAAGCGTGAAAGCAAAAGGATGCCAGCTGTTATCAACTTTTAGGAGTTAAAGTTCCTGCATTTCATTAAAAATCAGGGAGGAAATAAAAGATTCATCAAAGTAAAGTAAAAATTCTCCTTCTCCTGAAAGAATTCCCAGGAGTTCTCAGAAACTCCCAAGAGGAGTTAACACGTCTCAGACTGGGCGTTATTGTACGTTTAATTTAGTCTTAGACAGAACGTGTTACGCACAGACTGTTCCTTGTGGTGTTCAGATCCATCAATGTGTTTATTTGCCTCAGTAAAATGCATCAGCCATGAGCAGAACCATTGAAGTTTGGACAGTTCAAGTATGAAGTGTAGTCACAGCTTCCAATTCCTTGATACAAACATTGGGTTTTTTTGGAAGCAGAAGTCCAAATGAAAAATGGCATCACCAGGCATGAATAGTACTGCTTTTCCACGTGATGTGTATTAGACAGGAGATGTTGAAGAATGGAGTGATACCAGTATTACCTACCCTTGTGCTTTGAAATAAGGGATCTGTAACTCTAGCCAGCAAGCTTCTTCAGAAAATTACGATTCTCTTAACTTATGCTACCTCTTATGATCTTCATGCTATAATTATATATTTAAAGAAGAGTTCAGGGGGAAATCACAGCTGGGGGTTGACTTTAAGTTACTCTGTGAGCTGAAGCAAATCTCATTTAGAAGCAGGTAAGGCTTACTGGCGACTCCCTCAGAGTTTGTCTTCAGGCAGAACTTTGATTTCTGTCCTGTGTTGTTATGGTGTGATGACAGCCTACATGTAAGTCCAGGGCTGATCTTGCCTTAATTTGCCAGTCTATCAAATTTACCTTGTTTATATATATGTAACTGAAATAAGAATTGTTCCTTTTGCATTTCACAGGAACTACAATGCAGAACTTACTGCGATTACTCTAGTAGTATTTTTATAAGCTGGATACATCTTTTGGTGCTGTCATTATAACAGAGTTTATTATGATCTGCAAGCTAAATAGCCTGAGCAGCAATAAGAAGCAAATTAAAAACCCCAGAGCAGTATGATTTCATTCCTCTCCACCGTGATCTAACTGTAATGTAAAGCTCGCTATTTTTTTAAAGGGAAATAAAATTTGCTCTTCTGTCACCTCGTTTCCCTTTAAAGAGACTACCTCATTGCCCAATTCACCAAAAATAATTTCCTAAACCCATTCTTTGTGCTGTATCCTGATGTACACACAATTTGCTGAGATCATTTTTTCTGACTGTCATCCAGCAAGCCACACTACAACTGTGCCTGTGCCCCACATGGGACACAGAGAAGCAAGATTAACCACCATCTAATTTCTACTTTTGTCATAAATGTTGCCTATAACACATGGCAGACAAAGTGTGCTCTCTGAGGAGTTTGACACAGCCACTGTCTGGCAGTCTGGGTGGTAGAGAATATATTATTTATCATACTCAATGGGATGAGGCGGGCACTGAAGCTACTTATTGGAGCAGCTGTGAACCCCCAATCTCCTTAATTTTCAAAACAGGTAATTAACTGGAAAGTCATTTATAATAACTACTGACATCTCCAGAAAGCAGAGAATGGGTTGTTAACTTTGTGGCTTTATTGTACTGATATTTTTGTTGACAGTTCTGTACTGAAGGCTGTCATGAAATCACATATTCTTTATACCGAAGAAGAAATATATCTGAACATTTCTGACATGTCAATATTAGCCTTGGACACCAGAAAAAATGGGTGATTTGGAGGACAGAGCAGTGGGATATTCTTGGCTGGGCTTGTTTTTTAACGACTGTGTGAAGAGAAGAGGCCAGAATCTGTGCAACTAGCATTTCATATAGTAAGAATTTTGTCACAGGCTGTGCTTGGATGCTGAATGGCATCTGAAGACAACAATATTCATCCATGTAAAGGCTTATGTGCTGGGAAGGGCATAAGGCTGCTGCAAACAAAAATCTGCTGTGCCTCACTCTAGGTTAGGTAAAGGGCCAAGGTCCAGGACACTATGAAGAATGAATTGGTTCTAACAGGGCTGTCATTCCAGATAAGCAATCAGATATTTAAAGTGGTAATGTGGAGAATCATGCTGTGAGTCTGTGTATCCAAACTGACTGTTAAATGGAGCCAGTTGTGGCATCCAGGTGCAGTGATAAGGGTCTGGCAAATGCATTAGACAGATGAGATGCATCAGATCGGTGTCCTGACTTTATACTCTGCTTGGCTATGATAAAAATTTCCATCTGCAGATGAATATCAGGGAGACTTAGGCTGAATTTTCTGCTTTTCACCAGAAGGTTGCTCAGGGTGAAAGACAGCTGATTTAAGCAAGTGTTTCTGTTGAACATTTCTGAGCTGTGAGGTGTCTTTATTACACAGTTTGATTCCTGTGAACAGTAAGCAGAATTCAGCAGAAACCTGATCTTTGCTAACTGAGTATCATTTGTCAAAATATACTCGATGCTCATAAACTAACCCCTGAATATGTGGTAGTAAGTGGCATAATAGGCTATCTATCAGGAGATGTTTTTCTTCAAAACTTGTCACTATTGTACTGGAGTTTGGGTTTCTCTTAGAAAACTACTGTCTGTGGCTGTTGGGCAATGAGAGAAGCTCTTTGTAACCTCACAAACCACAGATTTACAACCCTTGTAAAGTAATAACAGTAGCTGGTTGGTAAGAGTGATAACAGAAACCATGGGGCAGGATTTTGCAGAATCTTAACAAACCCTCAGCAATGCATAATTCTGCATCTGTTGAAATGTGTTCTGGGAACAGAGTAAAGCAAAGGGAGAGCGCTTGGGAAAATCCATCCCATTGCATAGGGCATATGTATGAAGGGTGCACGTTGAGGTGACTTCTTATGAGCAGGATTTCCCAAATTCTACTTTCTCTCTTAATTAAAAAACATTCAAGGTTGAAAAAGAGAAACTGATGTAGTAAGGCACGAAAAAGAAAAGAAATAATTTCTATGAGAAGTCTATCTGAGAACTTGAATCTTTGAGGCAGATTCTCCTGTTGATTGCCCCGTTCTTCATACGCACTGACTACTGTTCCCCCGAGTCTCTAACTCATTTCATGAGGTTATGAACATGGAATGGACAACAGAATTCAACTCTGAGATTTTATTTACTAAATGAAATTTTATTTCTGTGTTTTTACGTTTGCCTAATTTAATTGGGTTTTGTCTATTGTAGTGAGAAGCACATCTTCCTTCTTTACAGAACATAAAATTAGCTTTCATTGGCGATTTGGGTTTGTTTGTATCTATATAAGCTTTTTCTCTAAATGAGTTTGTTCTTTCTAAAGCAAATATCATACTCGTATTTTGAAGGTGCAGAAAATTTGTAATCTTGTTTCTTCATTTTCCTTATTATGTTGTGTTAATTTATGTATACATTAACATGTATTTGCATGATTTATTCATTTAAAACCGTACATGTTTATTTGAAAAGACACTCAAAGAGCTTTATCACAAAAAATGCTGAATTCAACACCATTGACAGAGTGTGTGTTTTTGGACTTAAGCCCTGAGAATAAAAAATGGGTCTATCATTTCATTTGATTAAAAAAAAAACTTTCTGAAGAAGGATTTTCTATTATTTTAGTGACTAAGGGTGAAATTCTGCAAACGATATGAGGATTAAGGAGAAAGTGTTGAGTTCAAAGGCTCTACTGCAGAAGACATCGTCTGGAGTATTTTCTTCTGGTCCCTGTGTAAGTCTAGCAGGCTTAGAGGAGACAACAGTAGATCAGGACAGAGCTAATGATTGCAGAGTGTCACAAGCACTAACCATTGTGAAAAGGAATTCACAAAATCCATCTGCAGCAAACCTGGAAGATTCCTTCTCTAAAAAATAGCTAAGAAATTGGAAATGTCTTCATTTTCATCTGCAAAATTAAAGCCTAGCATTTGTTAATGTTCAAAAACCAGAAATTCCTTTCCGTTAGCTCTAACAATTTTACATTTTATTGGATAAAGTAGACATTCAGAAAATTGTCAGATGGTGCTGGTCCTTCTTCAACGTTAAGCAAGTTAGACTAGAACTAACTCGAAGAATTTTTGGATCACTCCTTGTATCCAGTCTCCACTGCACAACAGAGCTCTGACCTCGACCCTGTAATCAAGCAATTTTCAAGGTGTTAGCGTTTACTACCATCAAGTGAGAAAGCAGTCTTGGGGTCTCAAATTTGCCACCTCATCACAGGAAGAGTACACGAGAAGTGGCATAAAAAACCCATATGTCCATTTCAATATAACACAGCTCTGTCTGGATTTTCTGCTACGAATATCGACCTTGTCTAAGTTAAAATCAAAGTTGGAGAGTCAATGGTGCATCCTCCTTGTTCTTTTGTTTATATGACTCCTGTTGGGCCTTTTCAATTATTTTTTGCCAGAATGGATGAAATCACCACTTCATCCTCTGCTTTCAAATAGTTGAAAATTATGAAACTGAACTAAAAAAAGTAAAAAAAATAGGTAGAGAAGCTGAGTGGAAAATTGAAAAATCTGTAGTGGTTCATGGTGCTGTGTAAAATAATTGGCCTTAATTGCTGTTTGGAGCAGGAAATAAATGATTTTTGGTTGATATTACATAGAAAATAACTTAATGACAGTTGCTATTAAATGGGTACGATTGCAAAAAAGTAGTCAATGAGAAGTATTGAGCATGGAAAACTTTTCTATTAGGAAAATTTTTCATTAAATGCCTTGATATTCAGCATATGGACCATTTATCCAAAGCCATCTCACATTTTCTGATAGGTCACCTCAAGCTGATTAAAGAGCACTGTTAGAGCACTCCTGCACTTTAGGATTGTATTAATGCGCTCTCGCTGAGTCCCTTAGGCACTCAGTTAATTGTACTCGATGCCCACTTTCGATCCTCACCCACTGTCCACGCTGTAAATCTTCGCAGTTGCAGTACAGAGCCTGCCTTAGCTCCAGCTCCAGGAATTGCTGGAGAGGTGAGGAACAGATTGACCTTGTGTGCTGTGGGACTGGGTTCTTCACCACGTCAGCAGAGTGGCTGGCCTGAGGCAGCTGAGCCTCAGGGCTGGACTGAAAGTGCCGCTTTCCTGGCACACCTTCTCCAGCTCTTCCTCACAGCAGTGTCTGGATAGCTCTGCTGCCTCAGAGGACTTCAGTTTTCACCTTGTGCCCAGTGGGGTGTCTGTGCTGTGTCACCTGCCAGTGGAGGTGAAGCCCACTGAGACTGGTCAGGACTTCTAAACCGAAAAATGCCCTCTTATTTCAGTTTTGAGATTCTTTTCTTGTAATTGTTCTGAGATACCATAGTTTTTATTCTCTGCAAAGCTAATACAGGCCCTTTCTGGGAAGAAAGAACATTTAACATCTTTATATTTTTTCTTTCTAAGCCACAGTGCCTGTCTGACCACCCATTATTCTAGGTAAACATTAAAGGAGAGCCTTTTAAATCCTCAGGCTTGCCAGGACAACTAGACCAGATCAGCTGCACAGGGCTGTCAGCTTGTGAGATGTTCTCCTGATAGATGCTTGCAGTGCTTCCTGCAGAGCTGGGCTTCAGTACAGTCCTTACCACAGCTGGTGAAACAGAGTGGGCAAGAAATGTAGCCAGTGGCTGTCAGAATGATTGCAGACAGTGCAGATACAAGGGATACCCCAACAGTTGTGTGTGCAGTGCAGAATGAGGTTTCTGGTGTCCTTTGCCTTGGGAAAGAAGAATCCGCTCCTATAATCAGCCAAAGATCCCCTCCTCTTCAAATTCAGTTTTCTCTGCTTTACCTTGAGGTCAGGATTCAGTCCTGAATAATTTTGAACAGGAAAAGTGTTTTTTTGCTCAAGCAATCCAATTTTAAGCTGCTCAGTCTGCAGTTCTTTTCACACATACCCACTCTTCACATGCTCTTGATGATCTGCAAATAAACAAACAAAAAAATCAACAGCCACCAGTTGTGAGTTGGCCAGCCCACTCTGTTGGATTGCACTGGAATTGTGTAGGCACAGGGATATTAAAAGAACTGTGTTGAAAAGGTTTTGTGTATAAGGCTGAACCTCTTACAGAAAACGTATGTGATTGTTATTGCACAGAACTGGATTACACAATTAGCTTAGACAGAAATAACAGAGCTTTAAAAAAATTCACTACAGTCTCATTTACTTTATTCAATGAATCAGAGAGATCCAAGGCCAAATAATCACAATGGGAACGAAGTACCCAAGTCCTGTGATGAGCACTAGATAGCTCAAATTCCTGTCACCATACAGAACTCCTTACAGGCTCAGAGACAAAACCCCAAAGGTTTAAAATTGAAGGCACTAATTAGAGGCCAGTTCTCTGTCCCTAATGTGATCTCGCCTTACCCTTTTTGCCACTGGAAATCTTGGATTCTTCTTACAGCATTATGGTATGAGGCTTCAGCAAAAACTCCAGCACAGATGTTGATATGTAGAGGTGAATTCTGATTATGCTTGCACTGGGATCAGAATTCAAACTCTGTGAAGCTGAGGTACGTAAGGGTCCAGTGTTGTGGGTTTTAGCCCTTTTTGCTTGTGAAACTCATATTGTTGGATTGTAGACTTTCTGGATGGGCATCCAAATCAATGTGTGCATTAATGATGTAGCAAACATGAAAGGTAGGTTGTCTTAGGTGCTCTACAGCCACATTTTGAATGGTGTTGGTGTGTCAATAGCTGACTAACCAGAACTGCAGAAGTGCCTGGCCACTCTCTTCTGGCTGATTTCCACTGAGCTTTTGGAATTTCATGAAGCATCAACTAAGTTTTTCAAGTTGCTAGAGAACTTCAAAAACAGGCCTTGCCTGAGTTGGGAGGGCAAGTATCACCCATCTGCATTGGGCATAAATTTGTGAGTCAGATCTTTCCGCAAAACTTGTGCGTGGGATTTCCTGGGAGAGATATTTGCGCAGTGTTTGTAGCAACGCTGGAGCTGCTGCACTGCAAGTGAGGGAGAAGCTCTGGAAGCAGCACAGCTTGATGAAAGAGTCTGTGCTGTTTGGGTCATGTACAGGCTGGGGTCGAGGCTGACCTTGGGATTACAGGTGCAAATTCTGATGATGAGCAGTGTGTGAGTGTGTGTATCTCTTCAGGAATGTGATGATATTAATAATCTGACAGAGAGTCCCCCAAGAAGGCTAGTGCTTGCTGCATTTTGAGCAGGGCAGAAATTCTGAGAAATAAATCTTGTGATCTGTTTGCACTCTAGCACTTCCTTTCATGTATGTGGTAGAAGGCTGGGAAGGTTCTGATTTTACTGAGGGCCATTCACCTGTCCTTAGGAGCTGTTGCTGATTAATTTGAGTGTGGCTAAGATTTAGTGGACTAAAAACTGTGCTTTCTTTTCTGTTCCATTTTCTCTGCATTTTCATGAGGTGCTGTATTACTGTAATCCATATATGAATGTTAGTTTGAATGGTGTTATTGTTGCAAAAAAAAGTTTAATAGGAGCCCGAGGGTGTATAATATTATTGAAATGAAAGTTTTTTTGAAACTCATATTTCAGAGCTCATTAACTTACACAGTTCTGTGGGGGGTAAGGATCAGTAAATGAACAGCAATTATCTATAATCTGCTGTACATGTGCTGGTGTCTGCCTTAGCTTTGTATCTAGGTCTAGATAACCTTTTGTATATTTGTGCATATGGTATAGACAGGGAATTTATCTTTGGAACGGGTTGTTTAACACTGGACAAAAATACTAGGTCAAAGGATGACTGCACATGTAATCTTTGACTTGAACTCAAAGTCAAGTTAGAGTGTGAACCAACAGTGTCAAAACTCATGAGCTGGACTCCCAGGGTAACTTTAACTCTGCTCCAGGTGAACCTACAAGTGTGACTGACCTTCTCCGCTCAATCCAAGCTCCATGTCTGTGCTGTTACTACAAACCTTGAGCCAGCAGTGTGTTAGTTCAGGCCTACAACAACATTTGTCAGTGGCAGCAGAGACCTCAGCACTGCCTGTGAAACTCATTCAAAAAGTCAAGTGGATTTTCAGGCCTGTACCACACCCTGAGCTGCCAGGGCTTCACTGTTGGCAATATTCATGTCAGCTAATCTTGGGCTGTTTCAGGTTGATGGCACATGTCACCCTTTGGCTGCTATCCAGTTGGGCAAAATTTGTTTTAGCACTAACACCTAGTTATGAATGGTTAGTAAAGAGTAAGACTAAACAAGCTTTGTAATATGATGTGTGTACTATGTGCTTATAAGTTGGTCAAATCAGAGCCATGTTAACCAGCAAAGTTAATTTTCAGTCCAGAATTCATCTTTCTTTAGTGGTTAGTTTGTTTCCACATCTGCTTAAAAGATCCCTAAAGGCTGGATTTTTTTTCTTATTATACATACATACATTTCTATGTGCCTTTTCTTAGAAGAACTAGAATCCTTTTTGCTGAAGCTTCCAAACCTTAGAAAACAACAGCTCGAAAGAGTAAAGTTTGAAAAAATTGGGTAGGTGAAAATAGGGAGCGAAATAGGGGATTTTTCTGCTCTGATCCAGGAGTAGCTGCTCTGTTTAGCTCTTACTTGTGGTGGCCCAGATACCAGTGGTGGGCATAGTACGAGAACCTTCGCGATGTTATGTAAAGACACTGAAGGATATCCAGACAGATTAGACTGTGACTCTCAGCACCAAGAGCAGTGTCTCAAGCAGTTTGTGACAGTTCTGCAGCTCTGACATACGGAAAAGACCGTCTTAGCAATTTTTCCTGATTATAAATTTTATATTGGAATTTATTAGATATCACCTTCCCTCAGATTCACTTCATTTATATTACTCTAATTTCCCTGCAGTCTTGGCTCTAGCATTTCAAAAGCTGTCTATAGATTTGGCCCTATGGCTTTGCCACTCTGTGCTGTCCTCTGCTATGCCTCACCTCTCTTGCTAGTCTGTTTTCCCATAAGACTTTTCCCTCCACTGCTGTTCTGCTTCCCTAACCCAGAATCTACTCCTCTGATGTTTTGCTCTTCTTGCTCCCTTGGAATTCATCATCTTCTTGTTCTACAGGACCTCTGCTTCCATTACTTTACCCTGGAGATTTCCTTGTCCCCACTCCAACTCCTGGCAGGATTAGGAAGCACTGTCTGCAAGAGTGCCTTCCATCTGCAAGTTTCAGCACTGTATGCCCAAGACAGCACGGAAGGGCTTGGTTTATATTTTAAAACACTATTCGGGAGTAATAAAAATTCCCGATTAAGTTTCTCAAATAAAAAATAAGAGTTGTTACAGGGCTAACCCCAGGCTTTTATTATTTCTCTTTTTTAGCGTGTAGTATTTCACAGTGAAAAGATGAGATGCATTCAGACTTCACATCCTCACATCATGACTGCCAGAATATGCAATTCAATCCAGTCATGTTGGATGAGCCACTATGAGGAGCAGGAGAGGAAAAAGGAAGAGTAGCCTCTGAGATTGGGTTGGAATTTCTTCTTTTAGCCGGCATTCCAGTGGCGATGTCAATAGAGGCTGTGTCTGTGGTTTTCTTGTGGCATTGGAAGTGGGACAATCTATTTAAATCATTGGAGGGTACAAGGGCTGCCAGAATTTGTTCTTGTGAATGTACTGATGTTACCAGTACTGTTCTATATACAAGTGGCACTCGATGTGCTGGTAACCATGCCTGTCCTTAACAACAGCAAACTAAACTAGTCCCTCTCTTTTTCTTCTCAACCCTTTCCTTACTCCAGGTTTTCTGGGCTTTTTTTTCCCTTCCCTTTTTCTCATTTTCTTCCCACTGCTTCTGGAAATTTAACAAGAAAATTTCCTTTCTTCAGACTCGTAGCCAACTGTAGCTCTTTTGATTGGTTTTACTCAGGGCTATGACAACTCTTCACTTTGAATTTTTATTAAAAAAAAGCTTGAAGTGTGATGGGGACTTTATAGTCCTGATCTAACTTTTAAAAATAAACCAGGTACAGTTCAAAGCCAGGACAGCTGCTGGTAACTGCCGTTCAGAGTGCTGGCTGTCAGTCTGATTTTTAAAATGACTGCTTCCCTCTTTCCACTGTAATAACTTCATGTTTAACATCAAACCTCAAAGCTGTGATGTCACCCAGGGCTGTATGTATAGCGAGTGCCAACTTAAGCATTACCAGGCTTTTGAAACCAAAAAAAAATTGAAAAATAAATTCCTTCTTACTTTTCTGTCAATAAGACAGCAACACCAGTGCTGAAAAAGATCTGCTTGTTGGCCAAATCAAGGCCGAGGATGTGAAATCAAGGCAGTGCTATAGTAGTTTGAATAATCTCCTTGATACATAGTTTATATAATAGACTTGGTCAGGAATATAAGCCTCAGATCAGGCTCAGATTTTCCCAGACATGAGGATGGAGGGCGGCAATGACAAAAAATAACACTGGAAGCTTGTTCTGAAGTTTTGGTCTGTAGTAGCCTGTAATGCTCATGACCTTGGGCAGCTCTGACTGGTATAAAGAACTTCTCTTGCAAACTTCCATCTTCATTGGGTCAGCCCTTGCCTAGAGGTAATGGCATTGCTCTCCTTGCACATGCAGTGATAAATGAACAGGATTTGGGTGATATTTGGCCACGTTTCTCACCCAAATACTTAAAGGAAAAAGCGAGTTGTCTTCCTCTGAGATAATTATAGAATGGTTTGGGTTGGAAGGGTCCTTGAAGTTCATCTAGTAATGAAAGGCTGAGTAATATTTTTGTTTGTTTTGTGAGTCCTTGAATGTAGCTGCTGTTGCAATTATAAAACCAAATAGTGTCCTTTTGGGGAACTATTAGCATTGACAATGACATCGAGCATCAATTCATCAGGAGCCACAGTGTCAACTTCAGTTTAGTAGTGCAAAACAAACTGAAAGCTGAGATGCTGGTCTGGGGAAGGGTCTGGGGAAGGCACTACATTATGGGCACCTTTTTCTTTTAACAGTAACATTTAATAGCCTTTAAAAGAGCATTTTCCCCATTCCCCCAAGTAATTTCTTGGCAGGGAGTTAAGTGAGAGGAAGAGGGTTTTTTCTAAGGGCTTTTATGTGATACTAAATAAATCTATCAGACTTCTGAACAACAAACCCCTCCCCTGCGCTGCCCAGACTGTCTCTTGCCACCAGCCCTAGAGTGGCCTGATGATGTCTGACTGGTAAGTGCTGAGAGCATTACCAAACCACACTGAGGGCTAAGCTCTCCAGCAGATGCCAGATGGAACCGGCATCAAGTAATTATTATTATTATTTATTAATTATCCACCTGACTAATGTGCAGAGCAATTTAGCGCTGTTAAAATGCAGACTACAAATGGAAAACAGGAGGCCTTTTCCTGAAGACTTTGCCTGTTCTCCAGGGATAGACACCTCCTTCTAAATGGAGAAGTTTTGCCTGACTCAAGACAGAAGGTGATGGACTCCTGGACACCTTAACTATGTGTCTGTCCTGGTCTCCCTCTTTCTACAGTGACCTTACTGTAGCCCTGCTGTCATATATGTCATGTGGAAGAGGGATGGAGTCTGCTAAGTTTGCTCTGCTCCTTTACAAATCTTGTCCCACATGTACAAGGGGCCCCCACTAGCTTTTCTTCCTGGATTCCCTTGGTGCTCTCAGGAGAACAGAAATTTGCCCCTGAATGTGGAATCTGGCTCTACAGCTGAAATGAGCTGCAGATCAACATCACGCATACAAACCTGAATTTTAGGATCATGCCAATGAAAGAAGAAATAAAAACATCTGTTCACAGAATGACTGAGAGGTGACAGATAAAGAGAAAACACCTTTTCTGGCAGCCAAAGGTAGCATTATCTTGTAGGGATCAAAGGCTAAGATGTGAGTCCTTTTTCCTTCCTCTGTCGTGTTGTGGCTTGTAGCTATATAATTTGGGACCTGTCATGGTGTGAGGCTTGATATTGTTTGCCCCTAACATCAGCTTTCCCTGCAAGCTGGAAGTACTCACATGAGCATGGAATAAGCAGTGGTTATAGGGAGAGCTGGGATGAGGAACAAGACATGCTGGGAGTCAGAAGAAATCAGATCAGAGAAACGAGACACAGTAAAAATGTGGAACCTCTTCTGACCCCTTTTGCACACTTTTTCCCTGAAAATTTCTGCTCTGATGTTTACTCCCCTTGCCCCCTCCCAAACCCTCATGTGGGCAGGAGTGCAGTTGCTGAGGGATTTGCAAGGATCTAGGAGTGTCAGAAAAGCCAACGCAGAAGTTTGTGGAGCTGTTAGCTGCAGCTTTGGGAAACAGGAGAAAGGACTCAGAAAGAAAAAAGTAAATATACCTGTCTGCTCCACACCAGTTTTGGTGAGACAGACAGCTTTATACTGGAGGCAGGATTCCTTAGCCTGGGAAACTGACTCTGGTTTGGGTCCTGGAAATAGTGGGCATTTCTTACTTCTTTGACCTTAACTGTTAGCTTGCCTGAGGGACATTTTTGATATTAAATTTAAAAAATAAACAACAGCCCCTAATACTATATTCAGCCTGTGAACTGGACTGAATATTGTGCTGACGATCCAGTTCTTGACATTTGCATGCCAAGGAGCTATGTAGTGCAATGTGATATATATTATTCATGCTCTCATGTACCTCATTTTCACTCTGTGTGACAGCACTTCGAGGATCAAGGTTCAGCACACTTCAGTAGACCTGGAGGCTTTATGGTTCTGATGCCTGGAAGCAAAACAGAAAAGAAACATTTGGGACGTGAGGTGTCTTTTGCCCAATGGATTTTCTTTGGATCATGCTGGTTTACCAGGTCTTTGGTCAGCACGCAAATAGGCACTATCTCTGGCTCAAGCATGCACCTTAATTAAAATGATTCAATTAATGCAGATTATTTTAAGATTCAATTTAAAAAGATCCGAGTTAAAGCAATGTGGATAGCTGTGTAGACACTTTGATCTTTCTAAACTAGACTTTTTTAGCTGAGTTTAAGACATTTAGGCCAACGTGAAAGAAGATGCTTGCCAATTAGTAACAGGGGCTTAGCTCATCCTGGATAAACTGCTTTAAGTAAATCAGAAAAAGCTTGTGGGCAGATAAGGACTAAATAGGTCAGAGACAACTGGTGTTGACTTAATAGATTTGCATTTCCCTCTGAGTTAGTTTAGAGCTGATGCCCTCACGCTGTCGGGTGTCTTTGCTGATAGTGCTGTTTTGCAGAGGAGCTATAAAGCTGGGTCCTGACCAACTATAAACCCCCACAAAATATTCTTTCCTCTTAATGTTGGCCTGCTTCTATTTTGAATAAAATTTATGTTTGGGATGTCTAAATTTTAAATCAGTGAATCTACCTTGTGCTTGTGGCCCTGATACTGGGTGCTGATCAACAAGGGCACATCATAAACCAAGAGGATGTTGAAAGGATGTCTTTAAGCTGCTTTTGGGGTGCTCTGCCCCACTCTAGGGGTACTAGCATGGTGTTGGCTTTGGCTCTAAATCATGCAGGCTGCCAGCTGCCCTTTGCAGCTAAAGAACACGAACCTCCTCGTCCTCTTTAGCAGGTTGAACGTGCCTTCGGGAGGGAGCACATGTAAAGGAGCTGTGCTAATTCCATGCCCTGTGACAATCCTCCTGTAGTGAAAGACGCCTCTTAATCCTGGTGGTGGGGCTGCCTCCGCTCCACTGTAATTGCAGAGCAGGGCCAGGGAAGGCCTGGACTGATGGTCCCTGGGAGCACTGCCTGGTATTGACACCCATGAGCTTGAGGTATTTCTGCTGAGTAATTTAACAGTGGGTGACAGAGATTCAAATCGCGCGTCTTTCATTTTCTTTTTGTATCAAGTAGACATTTTGCTGTTTTCTGTTAAGCAGACTCTGGAATGGCTGTTTCAGTGGTAACAAATATGCGCTCAGCAGTTATTAGAACCTTGTTGCTCAGAAGTGCATGTGAAAGAAACCAAGTGGATGGACTGTCTCCCCCTGCCCTAGACAATATCCTGAAGAGACTGACCGTGGTGTCACACTGCTGCCCAAATATCAGCTCATCTTTGATAAGGCTGCTGAAAAGCAACGGTGTATCTTTATCCTTGTTACCTACAGGAGAAAATGGAGGCAGAGAGAAGGTCGGTCATTTGCCTGAATCTGTGCATTAAGTAACTGTCAGCCAGGGGTGTGAACTCAGAGCTGCCAGAACAGGAGCCCATGACCTGTCTCTTCGACCATTTTACTGCTGCTGAAAAGGTTATTTGACATTTGCATTCAGCTTGCAAAATGCCTTGGTTCCTGGCAGATTTAAAGCAATATGTAAAACATTAGGCTGAGATGTAAGCAAGAGAAACTAAAACCCTATACCCAGGGCCAAAAACGGGCTAATCAGGGGGGGCAAAATAAGATGCTGCAACTGATGAAAACAAACCCTTGGTTTTCGGAGACACTGATCTTTTATACAGGAAAAGAGCATCCAGGCTGGTGGGAGTTCAGACAAAGAGATTTGGGCTTAGTCCCTTCTGTCATTGTGATCCCTGTACTGTGGTTCTTTGTAGACTGCAATGAAGATGGAAAGCTACACCCAGTGATCATTTTTAATTAAGAATAGTTGCTATTATTTAGCATAGTGACACGGACAGCGTATCAAGGGAATTTCTAACTTTGTAAGATAGACAGAATTGATGACAAAAGCCCTTCCTGAAAGCTAATGGTTTCAAGCATATCCAAAATTGTGCTTGCTTTGCCTGTGCTATCAATCAGAGGGTGGAAGCCAGTCAAGTAGGGTGCAGCATCCAGAGCTTCAGGGGCACATTTGTCAGCCCACACTGGTTTTGCTGAAGTTTTGGGCAGGAACTGAAGTAGCTCACAAGATTTCACCCTGCTCAGAAGCAGCTGTCATCAGTAGCACAGGGAAAAGGGACCACTCCTGAGGCACGGGCTCTGTCAGATCCCTTTTCTGCTCATCCTCTGAGGGTCCATACATACCCCATGGGCTACTTGAATGGGGGCAGCCTGCCTGGTGCTTGGTTAATGGGGTGCTTTTGTGGAGAAGGCAGTATTTCTGTAGGTCAGTTTATGCTGCTGCTGATTTATAGAGAAGACACTGCTATGAGTTCGGTCCTATAAAGGCATGAGGTGGGGCTGTGGGACGCTTGTGTCTGATCCTGGTGAACCACTGGGCTTTCATAGTGAGACGCTGAGATGTTAGTCTTCATCTTCTTGTGTTTATATCTATTGCAGTCTTTTTTTTCTATCTAAGTTTTAAGTTCTCTGTCACAGTTCTGTGTTTTTACCATGCTTAGGAAGAAAGGATCCGTATTTATGAATAAAGATTAGAGAATGTGAAATAATAGTAGTAAAAACCCACAACAGCAAAGATACTTACAAGAATCTGGGCCATGCTGATAGACATGTCATAAGATGAAATTGAAATAAAGTTTTTCTTTTCTTTTCTTTTCTTTTTTTATTTTATTTGTTTGTTGTGACGAATACTGGAGCATTTCTAGGGATAAAGAAAAAAAGCATGTCAATGAGGGGTTAAAAATATTGACTTTTGGTTCTTATAATAGAAAGACTTTTCTTAGTTCTGCAGGCAGGCTCGTATCAACTTTGAATTCAATTTAGGGATTGACTTTAACATGCGTAACCCACTGGGCTTGAAACTATAAAGGGACTTAAAAAATGTACAACAGATAGGACCTTAGAAGTCTAAAGGATCCTTCACAAGATGAAAAGTATTTTATGTTGTTTGAGATACAGTAGTCTCTGAATTACACTTCAAAAAGCTTAACACATCCTTAAAATACATTCACAAGGGAAGATAATAATGTACAGTTTTAAATTTAGGCAGTGCATGTTCACCAATAAAGTTTCATCATCTTGAATAATTTAAGCTAGTGTGGATATTATCACTGAACTTACAGAGAAAACTGAAAAATGTGGAGACCCCTGCTTAGAGCTGATGACTGTGTAATGCTGTGAATGGTTGTAAATTCTTTGGAGAATCCACTGATGCATTCTTCTTGTATATTTATAACAAAACTCTAGTATTAAAGTTTCATTTTCTTCTGTTTTAAACCTAAGCAAAAACAGGAGCATAAAAGCCATCGAGGAACGCAGAAGTATTACTAATGTTTCAGAAAATGGAATTATTAACCATAACACAATAATGGCTCAAGGCCTGCTAGATGTTGCCTACTGATCAGCCCGCCTTGAAATTATGTTTATTTGCTTAAGTGAGTTTTTAGTTTATATTCTGTGAAAACAATTTTTTTTTTTTTTTTTCCCCTTCCCTGTGCATGAACCCAAAATTGCTTAGTCTGTGTCCTTTTCCCTTGGATGCGATACCATGGCAGCAGCAGCAGAAGCACACGCAGTTGCTAGCTAGGTAGCTTATTATTATGGTCACACTCCAGCACACAGCATACTTGTTGGAAGTTTCCAGAAATATTGCACTGCAGTCATTTTCCTTGCCGTTATGCTAATGGAATCAGGAAAATCAATTGTCCTTAAGGAACAGGGGAATGAGATGTGCTGTAAATGCCACAGGATGAGTGATTGGTTGATTGCAGGGATGGTGATTCAAACACGCCTCATCTCTACATTATCCTGATGAATTTTTATGGCCCTGCCTTTTTTTCTTCTATAGCTGTGGAGGAAGGTTTATGGCTTGCAGCTTTTTAGTTGATTGAATGCAGCTGGCATTGTTGCAGTGCAGAACAAATAGGTACTTTTTCTTTACAGCCTTAAAAGTAGATTGAAGAAATTGCACACCAACATTTTTGCAACAAAAGCATTCTTAAAAATGCAGATATTTTATGAAATTACTTTGCTCTCCTTCTCTACTGTCAGTAATCTTTCTATCAGAATAAAGGACAAAAATTGCTCGAGATTCTAGAGGAACATAGCTCCAATTTTTTATTCTTATCACAAAGAAAGCTAACTAAGGAGTTTCATTAGTATTCATTTTAGCCCAATGTAATTTTCTCCTTCCTAGTAACAAAAAAAATGAAAAAAACGCGTGCCTGTAACACCACTGAACCAAAGAAGGTCATCCTAAGTATATCAGCATTTTCTGTAACTCTTTCAGATTGTATTCACAAGGTAGTAAAGATAACTGCTTCAGCTCAAATTATAATAGTTCTGGTTACGGAATATAGAACACTATAATATAAAGGGTCTTATTTGATTGTATAAAACAACACCCATGATCAGCTCTGAGCGCTGAGCTGCTGACAGCTAAAGCCAAACACATAAGAGCATTCTATTTATATCCAATTAATTTGCTGATAATTTATTCTTCCACTATACAATTTCCACATTACAGACAATGTTGATGTGACGTAGGGAGCCTTTTTTTGTGAAGTGCCTATTTCAGAGTTGGAAACTCAGCTTGTTTTCCCCCTTTGAATTAGTAATCTTTAAGTGGCATGAAAACTTGGGTTACAGTATTTCCTTACTGAGTTACTTTTTTAGGCCATCATGAGTTTTGGACCATTTTTTTCCCATTACATTTTGCATTTATTTAATATTCTCAAAACCAAGAGATCTATAACAGCTATGCACTGTGACATCTTTCTGACACAGCCATGCCCTGTGCGTTTCGAGCCTGCTTTATAACAACTTTGTTATTCTTGGGCTACTCCTAAGCAGTGCCTTCCAGCCCCAGGATTACTTGGTGATAGTTACAGGAATCCACGAGAATTTAAGATGAACTCAAAACATTATTTCCCTCGGTGCCTAGGTCTGCTGATGGTATCTGTAGGTGAAAGTGTGTGCTGTTGTTGTAAGTACAGAAGGCCTGATTCACCACTGTGTTTAATCTCATATAATAAATTGCGTCTGTGCCAAGCGGGTACAAAATATCACTGCTGATGTGATTGGGGAATTGTGATTTGATCACATTTTACACTCAGTTTGCACAGGTGTTAATATCAGCATGAGTGTAAGGAAATGAGGAGCCCTGAAATTAAAAGAAATCCTTCTGTATGGAAAATTAAATTCAAATTCACGGTATCGTACGGTTTTACTTTTAGGTGCGCATCACTGAAATGATAAAATGCCTCTAGTACTTGGATCAAAATAATGTTTAAAAGCATGCCAATGTTTGAAAGAAGTATTTATGTGTAACAGATTATAGTACACACCCTGAGTAAATGTAGGCTTAAGTAGGACATAAGTAACACGCAGCCCTTGTCCTGTGAATTTCACCTACTGACAACATTATAACAAGAAAGAGGTGCCAGATCGTAGGGCTTACCTTAACAGAGGAAATGAAGTACGATTTCTTTAGCATTGTGATGACTCTGTTCACAGATGTCATGGATATTGATGGCGCTGCGCTTTAGTTTTTGCCGCCAGGTTACTGGAAGCAATTTTATTTTTATTCCTTTCATCCTGTTACCTCTGTTATCAACACCTCCCTACAAAATCTGCACTCGTGTTTTCTTCTCATTTCAGATACACACCCAGATAAAATGATTGTGAATTGCAAATGCTCATTATTGGAAATATTTACTTTCTGGATCTGTGAGATAGATTTGCTAGCATTTAATTTTATATACATAATATTGTTCTTTCCAGTGTCCTGGTTTCACAATGAAGCAATTTCCTCAAAATAATTTATTGGCAAGTCATTAATGTGAAATGGGAATGACCTTCTCAGCTTATTTGTTAGCAATGCTTCTTTTTTTAACCTGAAACATGTAAGCCTAGTTCCATTAACACATTTACAGCTAAAATTCCGAAAGTTATTCGTGTTCTCTTTGGTCACGATGGTTCGGATGTGATCTCTGTCAGCCACAGGGAAGCGGAAGAGCAATAGCCACGTCACGAGGGTTCACCGGGACAGATTCTTGTCTTCCGAAGGATTCCAGGCCGGCTCGTATCGATAACGCTTTAAGAATGGCTTATTATCATAGTTAGGCAGGCAGCGAGCCAGAGTCAGCTTTCTCTGGCTAGCACAAATGGATCTTGCTCATTTATGTTCTGGTCAACCATCTAAGAGGATGCAAAGAAGTAGAAAGAAACCATTTTGAATGCTAATGAATGAGGGAAAATCACGGCTCATCAGATTACAAAGCCCACGCTCCTTCTTGTGAGCAGCAGCCAGGAGATGCTCCAGTGTCTGCCTAGGCACTAGATAGATACTCCTGGTGGAAGTAAGAGGGCTCTAACGGTCCTGTCTCCTGTGGACGTTCGCATTCTCGGTGCATTTATTTACATTAGGGTTGTTTGTGCTGTATTATGCCTGATTGAACCAAAGTCTCTTGGAGAGCAAAGTGCTTTTATTTTGACATTTTCACATGGAAGTCAGCCATCACCCCTATAAGGAGAGTAAGCAAGATTTATGATGGGAATATTGATTTCCTTTATACTCTGTTATAAAATACATCTAAGCACAAAAGATAAGCTAGACCTCTTTGTTTGCTCCTTCTTGCCATCTGATGTCAGGACTTACTGGAAGTGCCTTGATATTTTAAATCATAATGCAGTGAGGAAGGCAGTTTGTGATCGTCTGTACATCTTTATACGCGTATTTAAAAACCTTAGAGGGTGAGAGCTTCAGCGAGACTGAACACAACTCCCAACCTGTGGGAAGGGGGAGATGCCTTTCCAGCAGCTCTGTGTTACCTGTCTCTTGTCACTCACCTAGACCAGCTCTCTAGTCTGCCCTTAATGTCTTTTCTAAGCCAGGGCAGGTACCTCCAGTGAAGGGGAAGTTGTCTGCACTCCTCTGCTCCACTGCTGAAAGAATGGACAGATCTGGGATTTTGAGGACATGTTTGTTCCCCTCCCCTTCTGTATCTGCCGTGAGGAAGCTGGAGTAAGGATGAAGCTCTCAGCCATGGTTACCAGATCCACATCCCATCCAGTTGCTGATTATCTGAACAAAACATGTGGGCCCATTTCCTCAAATGCTTCGTGTACCTCGTTTGTGTGCTGTGTTAGCCATGGTCATGCTGAATCTGTGAGCTGTGGCTAGCTCCTGATAACGTGACTGACAAATATCTCTTTGCGATGAGAACACAATCAGCCCAACAGGAAAAGATAAGTAAATTAAATCTTTCCAGGATCTGAGTCCTGGTAATTTGGTTCTTTCACCTTTTGCTTCATTTATTATGGGTCTGATTATTTTTTTTCCAGGGTAAGTTCGTTGAGGTAGAAACAACATGGACACGAAGTCAAATAACGATGTTAACAATACTGTGACTTTTTGCCATTTACCAATTTGCGAAAACTTATCAAACACATTGAAGGTATCTGGCATTAATAATGCACCAACCCCACATATTCTCCTTCTCTTCTTGGATCTCTCCTTATTACACATATCGCTCGACCTTAAAAAAAGGAATGAGTATTTTTTTACTGGACTAAATTTCAACTCTGGGTTTAAACTGAAAATAGAACCCGGCTCAAAAAGCAGAAACTGAAATACATGATTGTATCAAGCGTGTACGTATCACAGGGTACTACGTGCCTTACTATTCCTTATTAAGAACCACCAACAAAAGAGAGAAATGTCAGTTAACCTTGAAGTAAATTAATTTGGGAACAGAAGCACATCCTTTTGTGACTCTCCTTAGTTAACGTGTACTATGAATAGAAAAATAACAAAACCGGGAGGATCTGATTACTCTAAATAATCCCACTAGGGGGTGCAACAGAGTAAATTATTTCTTTCATGCAAATGTTTAAACTTGCTGAGAATTAGAATTATTCCATGTAACTGAGCCAGCGCCAAGAGTAACTGAAGCTCAAAATGTGAAGTATTTTCTACCTGCTACTCCTTGGTCATCAAGGCCAAGGCATCAAGGCAATTCTTTCGGTAACCAGGCACTACCTGAAGTAGAGAGCTTTTTGCTGAATTGTTCACTTGAGAAGTCTGTGTTCTGTGCAACAGGGGGAAGACAGAATTATCCATGTTTGCTTTGAAATTAAATACATGTATAGTTTTCACATGGAAATATCTGATATGTATGTTTTTCTGAAGCAGACATGGGTCTTCTAGAATTTTTTTTTTAAAAAATTCACAGGTGCTATGAGTGCAGAAATATCAAGTAAGACCATTTGATGTTTCAGTTTCTTCCTGCTCTGTTTTTATCATGCTTAATTTCCATGCTGTGCTCTGATGCTGTGCACCCATTTTTAGCTGTAGATGCAGAATTCACATATTGTGTGTGTTCCAAAAGAGAATGATTTACAAAAAAAAAAAAAATTGAATTAAAATACCTGAAAATTCTATTTTAATAAAAGTTACAGATGAATACAGCTTCTGTTACCCAATAACAGCTGATGTGCAGCCAAGGTGTACACTGTACCAACATGGTGACGGTGCTGAACCATTTCTGTAAAAATTACCTTTTTTCCTCAGCACTTATCTTTAAAGTAAAAAGTGTTGTAAAAAGCCCAACAACACCTCAAAAAGCTATTTATAAATGAAGTGGATTGCAACTGCTTGTTGGATTTACAAAATTATTGACTCATTTTAATAATGCAGTGTGAATAAAACTGAGGTGCTTTGACTGGATGTTTCCTCCCAGGATTTCTTGATCAAGGGCTGCAAAGGGGTCCTGCATGGAAAACAGCAGTTTTTGGAAGTCTTTCTGAATACCAATATTTAATGAGAGATTGTGCAGATAATTTTGCAATGCAGTAATTGGTTGACGTGTGTATGTGCACATTTACGTGTGTGTGTGCATGAGTAACACTCTCTCAGCCTCCAGCTTTGTGTGCTATCAGAGAAAAGATAAGTTGAAATAATATAAGGGTCTGGCGTAAATTGAAGAAATGTGGGAAATTCAGTTAAAGGCTGAAATGTCATCTTCAATTCACCCCTGCTGTACTTAGTTATTGCGGCGCGCTTGGTACAGAAGGTCACCCACTGCTCAGAGTCTCGTCTAAGAGAAGGCACTATTATCTGTGATGTGCAGGTACAGGAGGATAAGGGAAGGATGATGTTTCAGCCCAACTTCGGAGTTTTCATGATTTCACTCAGTTTAAATGAGTCTTCTAATGAAACTTTGGCAGGTTTGCCCTATAACTGAGTCACCATCCTGGATTTTTGTTGTTGTTGGTTTACATGAGTTTGCAAACCTTTTATTCCGTGTGCTTATTACATCCATGTATTTACGAGTCTGGGTTATCAGGGTAATTCTGATGACCAATCCCAAGTGCCAGAGAGGTCCCATTCTTTCCATAGTACTTTAAAAAAGATTTGGAATAATCGTGGGCTAGTGTCAGACATGCAGCTGGGGTTCCACTGTCATTTGAGCAGGTATTTATTGCATTTTTGAAGGATTTCCTTATTGTGCTGAGCTTGATTCATGTAATATTATCTTCTCTGGTGTTTGCTCTGTGAAAATTCCTTTCAGTCTGCTCTGTTCAGTGGCTGCAAAGCCAAGCATGATGCAGTCTAAAGGGAGATCTTTCATCCACAACAGCAAAATACCTGGTTTGGCCAAAGAAACCCTCTGAGGCCATTCTTAAGGGTGGAGTTGCCAGGATCAGTTCAAGTGCTTGGAGATCCTGGTTTTACCCTGCGTCTTCCCATATACAAATTCCGTCCTGGTCGTTTCAGAGAAGACTTTTAAGAACCTTTGTCCTTTGATTCTGGAGGCTCTGAGTGATGGGCAGTTCTGCTTTAAAGGCCAGATTGGGGTGGCTGACCTTGTTTCCCTTAATCGATGAGAAAGGAAAGGCCAGTAGCTGGGATAAATGCCTTGCCCTTGCTTAGGGCAGAAATGATCTGAGGAGCCAGGAGCAGCAGCAGAAAGCCCAGCGGCAGCGCTTCATACATGCATGCAGAACATCTGTGCTCAACACTAGGACTGTTAAATGATGTCTGCTTTATCATTTATCAATTTCACACTTGGTAATTAGTTTATCTTTTCATTGCTGTTTTAAGAAAGCCTGGCCTCCCACGTTCCTGGCAGCCTTTGTTCCCTCCTGCCCTTCCCTGCCCTCTCCCCCATTACCGCCCTTCAGTCAGAGTGAGGTCAGGGAGGCAGGCTTGGTGTGCCACATAACTGAGCAGCTACAAGAATGTAAGATCAGGAGTGGAGTGGGAAGGTCCTAAAATAGATCTGCTGCCAATGAAACACAACCTTTTTTCCTTTGTGACATTTGTTTTGGGGCTCTTACTACCACTTAAGCTTTGCTAGTTCAGCTGCACGTGGGCTGGGCAAAACAGGGACAGAAGCAAAACAAACCCAAACAAAATAATAGAAATACCACTTCTCCATCCTAGTCACAGGTCATGCTTACAACACAAAATTAATACTTCTGCTCTGGAGCATAAAAAGGGATCTTGTAGGCTTGTCATTTCTGTGTGTTGTGATCGAGCAAGAGGGATTTTAGGGGAAGTCACAGAAATTTCTGATTTTTGAACTACCTGATATTCTGAGTTTTCAAACAACTATTGCTTCAGATGGCATATTGCTGTGCAGCTATCATGGTAAGGGCTAAAAAAAAAATTAATTTTGAAAGCTTTTCCAGCTTTTGGCACCTAAATCCTTTGGCATGTGGATTCATTTAGAATAAATTGACAGTCAGATCAGCAGACCCAATATGTGCTTCATTAAGTGTTTGACAAAGACACGTTAAGCAGTAATCAGTGCTTGAGGCTGTTGATGTTTCCTTAGTAGTGAGTAGTACAGTGTGGTACTGGGCATCCCAAAAGGTTAACATCTGTCATCAGAATGACTATGCAGAATACCCTGCTGCAGATGTTGGAGAGGCAGCTGCATCATCTCAGATGTGACCAGGCAGTAAGCAAAAGGCATAAGTTCACTTTTTAGTGGAGATCTTTGAAACAGAATGGCATGGCATGGAGCCAGCATGTTTGATTTGTGTAGAATGATATTCCTTATTCCTTGTTATAAGAAGGGTGCTCTGTTGTTAGGCAGAAGGTGGATACAAATATCATGGTGCATATTTCGAATTGCTTTGTTTGTCCATGACAGGATTTTGATGCCACAAATACCCTCTGAGGTCATTGGGAGCTTGTTTGCCTGTGGTCTGCTTAATAAACCCTTTAGATTTGACATTCCTACATCAGTCACCACTGAAACATAAGCATCTCCAGAAGACCATCCAGAAACCCCTTCTGGAAGTGCTCACTTCACAGTAGAAATGCAGGATTCAAAACATCTTTCAGTGGGTAAGCAAATCTCACCCTGACCAGAGAGAGATAAAGGTTATAACACCTTCACCAGTAACTAAGAATACCCATATTTGGAAAACAATGTCCAGGGAAGTGTTTTTTTTCAATAATTTTAAATAAAATAAAAAAAAGCAGGGAAAGAGGCTGAATTCTGTCAATACGTGAGTTGTAAAGTCTGCATTATAGATATGCTGGGACATTGTCTGTGCAGGGCAGTCACTTGCAGCTATGACCTTGGCTTTGGGGAGCTTGGCTCCAGCTCTGCCAGGCAGCGTGTTCTCTTTGTAAAGAAGGAAGTCTGAACTAGATGTTTAGTGAAGTGTTCTGTAAACACTCTAAATACATGTCAGTTAAGTGGCTGCATTGGCAGGCCACTGTCTAGATAGTGTCCTCTGTGATCCACTTCCGTACTGAAGCTGCACACAGTATCCCTGAGAGACAGGGAAGGGCTTTTTATTAGATGTGTAGCATCTAAATAAGAAAACATTGCAGTTTTGAAGTTCAGAGCTTCGTACTGCCTATGATTTGTAGGACAAAGCCAAGGCACAGATGGAAGATAGACTTGCAGAAAAATTTTCAGGAAGGAGAAGCCAGCTTTGTCTTGAACAAACTGCATGAAATGCTGTTTCCTTTGAGATAACGTCTGGGACCAAACCTGCTTCGCACATCTGAGGAAGCCTAGCTTACTTACATCTAAAAATCCTAATATTATTCAGGATCATTATTAATATATTTTTTTAAATAAAGAAACCTAGAAGGTTTTTTTGTAGGTAAAGAACTCAACCGTAGTAATTGGCAGTGGAAACTCTTCATTAATTAGCAGATTTTTTTTTTTTTAATTCTTCTGTTCCTAAGTATAGTATCAATTTTCAGGGAACACATGGCAATCACTTGTATGTTGACATTTCCTAGAAAAACCAGTTGGATACAGTGTAAAAGGAACATTGTCTAATATGCAGAAAATTATTTGTGATTCTCTGAAATTTTAGCTCATTCTTCTGCTGCCCAATCTTTCTTCATGCTTTTTTATTTTTCTTAAAAACCACTGTTTTAAATATTTGTATGGTACAGAGTTTATAGGGGTTGTGACAGTATAAAAAATACAGATTTGCCCAGTGTGGTCATCTTTTTTAGCTCCTCCTGGGAGAATGGCAGATTTGTTATCTCCACTGTTCAGAGATCGTGGATAAGGCATGTGCCTGAGGTTCCCGACATGTTTGCAACAAGTGGAGGGAACCTCATGGCACACCTGTGTGCAAACAATTGTGTGAAGAGATGCTCAGTAGTATCTAAATACCAGTTTGGTCTGCCAGAAGTGCAGCATGAATTGGCAGGTTGAGATAAGCAGAGGATGATTACCTCTCTGAATGGGAGCACAGGAAAGCTGGCTTAGTTCAGGGAAATAACTGGCAGGTGTTTTTTGCCCTGTTTGTTGACTTAAGCAATGCGAGAAATGCTGAGAGCTTGTGAGATACCTATAAAAAATCTGTATGTCACAAACTGCATGGCTAGGAGTCAATTCAAAGCAAAATAAGAAAATGGGTTAGATAGAAGAGTCTGTTCAAGTCAAGGGGCTGTTAAGGAATAAAAGTAGTTCATGATGGGAGAAAGAAACTGAAGAAGAAAATGTGAGAGTGCGTTTGGGTACACAAAGCTGAAATCAGATGAAATGCCACATGTGAACATTTGCAGGGTGACTGAAGCCCCATTCAGTCAGGGGTGGCAAGAAGGCTTTGTTCAGTGCCAAGGTCACTTGTTGAAAACTATGCTGTGGGGAAATGAACATGAAGAAGATATGAAGAGATGTTTTGGCCTTGTGATGACAATATGCACATTTTAATTGTTTGACAAATCGCATGTAAATCAAGAGCAGTTAAAGGGATATAGGCTCAGTTTCAAAAATTATCTCCCTCTGAAAATTAGGTCTCCAGGCCCAGAAATAGAAATCTAAGGCAGAGCCCATCGAAGCCAGTGCACAGGCTGTCAGCCCAGTCGTTCCATTTGGAATGCCTTTGAAAATGGGAAAATTATGGTAGGGAAGCAATAAAGAGCTCAGTTATCTGCTGCCTTCCACTTTGTCCTGTTGCCTACACAGATGCAGAATGCCAAATTTCTGCTGTTTCTCTGGCAGGGGCTCGCGTGGGTGCACCCAGCGCTTCCTCGTTCTCAGGAAGCCGCGGGACAGAGGAGAATTAGGCCCGTGGCCACTTTTGGGGTGAGCCGCGCACAGAGGATGTCACGCAGCAAACAGGGAGGTGTGTGAGCAAAAGGCAGTGTCTGGCGTTCTGTAGAGCTGGGCGTTGCAGCAGAGAAGACCTCGTCAAATGAAAGATTTTGTTCAGTGAGAATGTTAAGCGAGCCAAAAGCTACAAGAACGTTGCTGTGGGCCCCATCTGGGAAAATGCCACAGATGAGATATTGTGGGAGTATGTAAGAGGATAAGTGGTAGGAAAAATGATATCTCAACACATATAAATCCTCAAAAATACATGAGGGTATAAAGTCTTAATATTAATTTCAACGACATTCGGGGAATTTTTTTAAAGTGGTACCTCTAGGGGCTGAAGTAAATAGTCCCCCTTAGTATAAACGTTTGATTGAATTCCCAGTGTGCCAAAGTCATTGGGTATCACTAGTAGTCTGGAGTTACATGAACTGAAATAATGATTGGTGTAATCGAATCCAGCTCAGTGCTTCAAGGCACAAACTGATCATTTGTGGACATCAGGAAGAAAATTTTCTGTCCCTGTGCAGGGTTGCTTAGTGGCTGAGGTGCATTATGGAAAGTGTTTGTTTGATTTAGTTTTTCATTTCTTCACAGCTCACTCAGGGGAGATTACCAAGCCAAGGACTCATCTGCTGAGGGGAGTCATTACAAACAACTCTCAGGAGATTTCACCTGTGTTAGTTTCCTAAAAACTAACTAAGGGCAACATTGTGGGTCAGACTTTATCCCGGGTCAAGGGAACGGGTATGCACCAGAACCTATCTCACACCTCTGCATGAGGTACAGGTACACCAACATCTGGGCATAGCACGGGCTGTTCGAACACACCTTGGAGGGATGTTGGTTGAAACCTCTTCCCAGCTCGGATTATTGTCCAGCAATCAGAGGCTTCAAGTGGTACGGGCCAGCAATAAAGAAACATCCTGGGGAAACTGGGAAAAGAACTGCATGAGCATGAGGCACTGAAATTTTTAATTAATACAATAATGGCATTAATTTGGCCAGGGGAGCTAGACTGCAGTGCATCATTTGCACTGCAGTGACTTTTCCTGTTGCTCCTGAAGGGCAGCTCCAGTGGAGCCGGCCAGGCAGTGTGGAGCCACTCTGTGCACTATGAGCAGCCATACAGGGAGACTGTGGCCAGCTAATGTACGTTCACATCATGCCTTCCTTCCCACGATTTTCTCAGAGGGCAAAAGTTTGGAAGCAAGTCTTGAAAATGCTGTAGACAGCTCAAGATGCTGACCCAACATGAGAGGTATTTCCTTAGGGTATCAAAAAGAAACAAATAAAACCCTCTCTGAAAGCCTTTGCAAAGAGAAGGAGAAAGATCTGAGAGAAATGTATTTTGAATAGTCCCTAATTTTAACACTGGAGTGTCACATACATAATCCAGAAGGACATCTCTTCTACCCAAAAGGGCTTCACATTCCTCCTTTTTTAAAGTCACATTCTTAGGTGGGTTATTTACAGCCTTTGCCTTCATGAACGACAATATTGATAAATTCCATAGCCACTGTCAGTGAGGAAATGTGTAAATTAAGAGAAACATTTTATACTGAACCATGAAAAAATATGAAACCTTTCCCCCCGCCCTGTTTTTTAAACCAGAGGTCCAGAATTCCTCAGGCACAGGACTTCGCTGGAAATTTTCCAGCCTGAGCCTCATTATATGGACCATTACTGCATTACTGTAAAATCTCCTATTGATTTCAGCCGTGGTGATCTGCTGGGAAAAAACATCCCGTTCAGGGATTTAATCACAGCTGTAACCTCCAAGCAGACTGGAAGGGGACACTGAGCCAGTGAAGAAGACAGATCATTCCCCTAAAATGATCCCATTAGAGCACCCGAACAGGCAGGTAGACAGTGATGTTTCCATCCAGGAGTGCCTTTGAGGCAGGAGAGAAGGGGTTTATCGTGCGTGTTCCTGAGACAGCTGGTGATCCCTGTTTCAGGAGAGCTGCAGCTTGCTAACACAAGAGGATTGCTGTTCTGGCTATTCGGAAAGGAGTCTCAGGAAGTGGATGCATTTTAAAGAGGGACTTATGCTCTTTCCTGAGCCTGTAATGAGAGCAATCAGGAAAGCAAGATGACTCGTCAGAAAACATCTACTGCTGGATACTGAAAGAACAAATCTAAGATAGATTAATGAGGTAGACTAATGGATTAAATGTATTTGTAATGTAGTTGCCAGTTAAATTTTTCACTGACTCTGAAGATGATATGGAGTTTTCCAAATCTTCCCTTTAAACCAAATGTGACGTTTCAGAGGGTAAGAAGCGATGAAGCAGGGGCAGATGTATGTTTGTGTATCACTTCTCAGTATGCAGATGCCGAAGAGTTTGTCAGCAGTGAAACGTTTGGGATGGAGGGTAGAACAGAGTACCCTCACCACTGCAAAGTACGGAGTGAAGGAAAGGGGTGTTGTGTCTGACTGGCCTCAGCTCCCAGCAAGTGCTTTTCTCCGGGAGTTTTGGTGCGTGGTTCACAGATTGTAGCTGTCGTGGCGCACACATCACAAAGCCATGCATTATGAATGTGTCTGTCTTTTAACTCGAGGCGCAGGAGGAGCACAAAGATAAATTAGGTCCTCCCTAAATGAGGGAACAGACGCCTTTCTAAAGTCGCACAGGACAAATCCCAAGCATGCAAAGCACAGGCACAACCCTTGGTGAAAGGCGTGTGGCCTTGGTCTCTGCATTGGCTCATCTGGAAATTCATGGAGTTATGCTGCAGATCTTTTTGCAGTGTTGACTGCAAAGGTTGTGCATGGGGTAGAAGTGGGACTCTTGCCCTTCTAATATATATGTGAGAGCGTGTTAATGCTCCTGAATGAGTCCAGAAGCCAAGATCCAGCTGCAAGCTGCCTTTTGCTAATGCAGCTTTAGTGTCAACACACTGATGATTGAAACTACCAACTGGAGCAGATCTGGGAGCAAAGGTGTGAGGAGTACTAATACATCTGCAGAAAACAGCAGTTAATTAGCTGACTGTGGTTTCTGCAATTTCTGGTTGTTCTTAACCTGTATCAGTCCTGTGAGCCTTTCTCTTATTAAGAGGTGACAAGGCCTTCACCTCCGTAGGTATTTCGATGCCTTGATTTCTGTGGGAGTTAGGTGGCTCAACACTTTTGAGACTCTGAGTCATAGTTCTTTCAGTTAACAGATTTCAGCTGCAGAAGTTCTAGTCAGTTGTGAATCAGATGACTCTGTTGGTTTTGGTTGGAAATGAAGCACCTCATCTTGGTCAAAACCAATGTTTTTCTTCATGTGCAGCATCTCTAAAATCTACTTGTGTCTTATTTCAGTCCTCTTACAGTTATTTCTTCTGTATTGCAGGGCCTGTCACATGGAGAAACATCCCTATTTCTATTAGTGGTGATGAGAATTAAGTCTACAGCACAGGGTGACACTATTTTCATGGGATTTTCTTGCAAGCCTAGGAAAATGGTGAAATATATTTTCCTCTCTAGGCTCAGAATAGGGCCTAGAAACTGGGTAAACTCTCAGATTACTAAAGCATTCACCTTTTTTTAAACTCTAGATGCTACATCAGTTTTAATAAGGTACTTACAGACCTAAAATGAAACTAACATTAATGTGATTGTTGGCTTTTGTTTAAATTTCTGTGGAATCCCTCAGATGCAGAAAGATTCCCTTATAGTAAGGGACATGTCAGACATCATTTTGGTTTGTGAAAATCTGAAAGTGGTACTGGCTGGAACCCATGTACAAACAAAGGTGAACCTGTCTAATGAACTCTGTTATCAAGACAAAGAAAAAGCCAAAAAGGAAAACAGCTAATAAGTTAATATTTTATTTTTATGATCAACATTTTATGCGTATCTGATTTGATGTAAAAATAAATACATCACTTTTAACTTGCTCTCTTTGCTTTTCTCTGGCAGGTTTGTCATTTGTAGAACAGAGGGACTATAAACTCTGAGATATTTTTCTGTGCTTGTGTGGTAAAAACACAAAGTAATGTTAGGCCATGATTAAAGCTGTTATATATGATGATAATTTAAATATCAAAATTCATTTATTCCTCATAGAAGACAGTGAACACCATACAGGGATATCACTACATGCTCTATCACATCAGTGATGTAAGACGACAGCTTTTCATTCCCAAATTTTATGAAGCTGCCTTTAAAGCAGAAGTAAACACAGACATAGTATTTTCCTTGTAACAACAAAGTTTATTTATATACCAGGAAACTTATTGATGTTTAATATTTGCTCACAAGTCTTCAGTACTAATTCCTACCAGCCAAAGCTGGTAGAACAGCTAAAATTGTCAACACAATTGACAAGTAGCAAAACTGAACTCAGCCAACAGGCAGTTTGTGACTCAGTTCTGTGTTGCTGCTTTCTATAGGTAACAGCAAATGTCAGTGTGGATACACTCAGGAAACTCAGTGCACGATCCCAGAAAGGAGGGTGACCTGGCCCTTAATGGAAACCCTTTCCTTGCTGCTAGGGAGTGGTTCAAGAAGTCACTGGACTTCATCTTGACATTTCAAACACATTTACCTTTGCTCAAATGCTCAGGCTGAGGGGAGGGAGGCGGCTGCCTTGAGCCACCACGCAATGCTGTATCCAGCGGGTTTGAATCGTGAGGTGTGGTTTTGTTCTTTGGGCAAGGAAGAGTAGAACTCCTTTGGCCTCAGAGGATTTGAGGCTGGACAGTCTCAGGAACAACTTAGCAGGGCACAAGGTAGGATCAGAATAAAGTGGCTTCACTGCTGATAGCTCCTGCTGCCTGCTGATGCTGCCAGGCCCCAGGCAAGAAGCAGATTCATAAAAGAATGTAAATTGGATCTCTTAGTATATTCAAGTATTTAACTCACTGCCTGTGCTGGTCAAAGTCACAGGCTTGGGCAAGGACTACTAAACTGCTGCTTGAAAACACTTTCCTGTATAAACACTGTAAGAAGAGATTGCTCTTGCTGAGAATCTGAGTCTTGGCTGTGTTTTTGGTTTGCATGGATCTATTCAGAATCAGGGCTGGCCTTAAGCAGCCTTCCAGGGGTGAGAGATACAAGCTGGAGTCGAGTTTTAAGTGAGGTAGATGGTTTTATTTGTGAATACAAGTTGTTTTAAGGTGTTTTGAGGAGTTACAGGGAGTTCAAGAAGGATGAAGCTGTTTGCATACACGTAGCTAGAGACAGGATTATGTAGTTCTTGAATGACTGGTTTGATCAGCAATGTTTACTCTCTTGTTCTTTTGCTTGTCTTTTCAGAGAACAGAGAAAAATGTTTTATAAAAGTTCACTTAATATTTCTTACAATGTTTTTTAACCTGGCCTTTTTTAGCATTTTGCCCATTTCAAAAGCAGGGCTCTGAACTATCATTTGGTTATAAACCTCACTGTATCATTTCACTACTGCAAGAAAACACTCCCAGCACATGAATACCAGTTAGTCCACAGCTGTTTATAAAGTGCATAATGGCTGGAGTAGATCAATACATATAACAAATACATGAACCGCAGGGCAACCTGGCAAATAAGGGATAAAGAAAATATGACAGCTTAGATTCTTTATAGAGGCATAAACCCCAACTCCCGCTGAGGTAATAAAAATAATAAACTTTTCATTTTAATGAAAATATATGAATATATGAATTTATGTCAATGCTGCTTGTACCAGACATCACTATGAATATTAAGAAAGTGCAGCTTACATTTTAATCACAGTTACAATTTTCATTCACAAAATATTTGGTTCCCTATGGTCATTTAGGAGGGTAAACATTTTACTTTAATTTTTCTAAATAAATAACTGTAATGAAATACGTTTGTAAATTGCTGTGCTGATCTTCCTCTAGGAAGCATTACCATTTTCAGGTAACTTGCAGGTTCTTGTCTGGAATGGTTATTTAGGCACTCCGACATTCCTCCTGTGTCTGGCCATGCCTTGATATCAGGGGAATATTTTAGACTGCGACTATCCAGGTGCTCTGCTGCAAGGCAGTACCTTCTCGCTCAAATCCTTCTTTCAAAAAGAACATTTCTGCTTCATGAAGGGCAGGAGGGAGATGGGGAAAACCTTATAAAACCTGATCCCTGAATCTTCTTTGTATCTATGCAGAAATGTTCTTGACAGTCAGTTTCTTGGCACTGACTGGCTGTCAGCAGGAGCAGCACATCTGAAAACGTGAGTCCAGTTTGTCACACGGGGTGGAGGGGGTTATACCGAGACTTCTTACGTGACACTTTATATGAAGAGTTATAAATTCATTCCAAACCTGTTTTTAGTCAAAACACAGTTAGCATTGTAACAGGGTGAACACAGAGATCCAGTTCAACCAAGTACAGGGCAGTACATGAAGTCTGTTAAGTCCTTGTGGATCAAATGTTCATTCTTGCAAGTAAATCCTAGTGAAGTTGGTTGCTGATCCAGAAGATGAAAACCTATGCCCTCCTTAGCTTCATGCCTATGAATCTAGAATCTTAGTTTGATTTTTACTTAGGGAAAAAAGACAAAGAGGTAACTGCCAATACATTGTGTACTGTGTCTTTTTAGGTTCACTTCATCCTCTCCTGTGTTTCTGACCCACTAAAACAAACTAAAATGTACATGCAAAGAATTCCAAAATGTACAACTGCAGGCAAGAAGAACGTGTGCACTACACTGTTTGATTGTACAGTCTGTGGGATTTAAACATGTGCTTAAGCACTTTGCTGAATTTTGACTTAAATATTTACTCATGCGGTAATTGAAATAATTTTTATAAATGGGTGTTTTAATCACTGTACTGTAGCACCATTCTCTGCCCAGGCCAAACAATATGTCATAATTATGCAATGATGGATTAAGATTTTTCCGTGTCCTATTTAAATATCCCTTTGTTAGGCAGTTAAGAGGAAGGAGATATGGTTATTTAATTACTGTTTTAAAGACAGAAAATTCTTCTTTCTGGCTATTTTGTGGAAGAAATTTGAATTTATAACTTTATTCTGATAATTTGTTCTACAGGCCTAGGTGTCCTCAGGTGACCTAGGCAGGGACATGCTTCTGTGGGACTAGTGATATGTCTGAGGTAGGAAATGGATGGTTCTTAGAGTGCAGATTTACGAGTCGAGGACAGTAACATGCTAGACTTCCAGGATAGACCCCAAAAGGGACTGGGACTCTTGCTGCTCAGTTCTGGACTACTTAAAAATAGGTTCTATGCTGGGGGGAATAGAGTTAAAATGTAAAAGGCACATGCTTGAGATTTCTGGACATGGGCTAAAAGAGAGTTAAGCCAACAAACATAGCAATGGGAGGGAACTTAAACTAGGAGATAGGCAGTGCCAGTGGAAACATCAAAACCCTGGCTCTTTTGTATTTAAGGAGTTTTTTGAGGTCTGTAGTCAGTGAACTCTGTGAACAAGGTACAAAGACGGTAATACTTCCTATGCTTAAAATGCACAAGGGGCATGGGAGGGAACAGGACAAAGCAGCAAAAGGCTTGTGATGAGAATGTTCTCAGAATGAAGGAATTTAGGTTAAATTTTGCTCCAGCTGAGGAGATTCAAACATCCACCTCCAACCTTCAATGAGAACATTCTTGCTATCCACAAATTGGCTGTTTTATAGTGGTAGCAAGGGATACCTTCCACATCTCCAAGTGAAAGTGGGCCAATGTAAAACCAATTATGCAAGAGTCATGGGGACAGAGCGGGAACAAGCAAGGGGAAGTCTATGACCTAATGGATAGAACTGAAAACCAAGAATGTAAGGACAATATTAGTGTTTGAAAAGGTGGCCACTGACATACAACTCGTTTGTTACTTGACAAGCAGGTGCCTAAAGCTTTGCACTGTTACAGTCAAATAAAATTCAGAAAGTATCAGGGAATGAGGATGCAATAAATGAAGTCATCCAGGCATAGCAGAGCCATATTATTATAGTGATTAGTTTTCTGGACATCAAAAGAGACAACAGTGGCATGCAACCAAGGGGACTTTATTAACACAAGTCTGCAAACATCTCCATAGGAGCACAATGCTCCAGAGTTCTCAACAACCCCAAGTATGTATCAGGTAAGTCAAACCTATGCTTTCTGTGTGCCAGGGGAAGTCCAAAAGTTCCTGACCTCATTGCTGGAAGCAAGAACAAATAGGCACTGATTAGACTCAAGTTAAGGGTATTTCACCTGAGGGCTCATTAACTATAAGAGAAAGGGAATTGGGATGCCTTTTGAATGTAATAAAACATAGTGCTTGTACCGTGAAAAAAATACTGCCTTGATGGCAAAATATGTATATAATGACTTTTGTGCTAAAATTATAAAGATGCCATTTAAGAAACAAATTTCCAACAAATAACAGCTACAAGAGCTAATGTTAAGAAAGTTTGCAATTACTAATCTGGATACTAGAAAACACAGAACAAAGCAAAAGTATAGCATAGGGCTCACATATAGTTTAAAGTTATGTTATAATTTGGTATGATGTTAAATGTTAATCAGAAGAAGTCTGATTAGCAGATGTGGAGATACAAAAAACCCCCACAAGGATAATGAGGAGATTCTACTGAGTAAAGGTAAAGCTTAATATTGCTATTTAATATGGAAAGAGTAAAAAGAGAAATTGGCATTCCATATTTTAAATATGGAGACAAGCAAGGTATTAAAGATACCCTTTGTTAAAAAAAAACCAAATAAAACCAGACCTCACCAAGCCATAAACCAAACACAATAAAAAGGGGAAATGCGGATAGTGACTCATCAGGAAGCTCAGCTGAAGGGAAAAAATTAATGACACCAAAAGGCCACTGGGAGCTCTCTATAGGAATGGTTTGTTCCCATTAAAAACTGTGTGCTTATTAATGCCTATAGAAGTAGTTCTGGACTGTAAAAGTTTCCAAACCAGATGCAGAAGGAAGATGACTTTGCCACTGGTGTTCACCCATATAAAATTTTATTGTTTGATTAGTGCTTGCAACAGCCCTGGATTCACAGATAACAGTTGACACATCAGCTCAGTACAGGATACATAAACAAGTATTCCAGAAGCTTCACTGAAAAAGCTTAAATGTTGGAATCAGTTTATAAAACGCAGAGTTGATGGACATGGGAAGATTTCTGCAATTTAACAGAATATATTTATTTCTCTGAATCTCTCAGAATGCACACTCCAGGTGATTTAATTTTGATATCAAGAAGTCTATTATGCAAAATTCTCAATATTAGAATAAGAACAGCAGTATCTCTGACTATGCATTGGTATTCATAAAAATAAAGTTCGAGTCAGTGGAAAAAAAAGATGGAGATTAAGTAACACTGAAAGAAAGTGTGAATAAAACAGAAAATCACACAATAATTATATGCTGGGCAATCTCTTACAGAATTTATCTTCAGAATCCCAGGAGAGAGGCCTTTACAGCAATTATAAAGGGATAAATGTAAGCTAGCATGGTGGATTTCGGAAAAACATGAGATAGGCACAAACATGTAGACTTAGAGCAATAAGTTTTCACTTTGCAGGAACCATAAAGAGACAGACTTGCATGAGAGTGAAAAAGTGAAACATTCATTCTCAGATAGAGCCACTACTGACAAAACCCAGAGCCAAAACCCAGAAAGAACTTCTATTTGCAAACAAGTGATCTTAGGCGTTTTTATCCTCTCAACGGGGAAAAAATAGACACATTAGCAGCCAGATTTAATTTTAATAGATGACTGAGATAGCCATAAGAACAAGGAGGAGTGCTCAGGAACAAGGTCAAGCAAAGTACAGGGATTTGTAAAATGCAAGTGTCATATCTCTGCACAAATGTCATGCATATTAATAAATAAGCAAACAAGGAAGATCTGCTGATACCTTGCAGGGTGTTGAAATGCCTGATGTAACAGAGGAACACAGTGTGGTGACAGAAGCACAGCAGCTACAGTTTTACAATTAAAATTAGGGAAGAGTCAGGAACCCTCTGGTTGCCTCTCTCAAAGTTTTAGGAGCCAAGTACCTTCCTGCTTCAGGAAGGCTCTTCCATGGTTGGAAACTGAATACTTGGCCTACAACGTTTCACACTTACAGATAGTTTTGAAACTCCTTCCAAATCAGGATGAACACAATCAACCTCCCTCCTGAGCCGACTGAAAGCAGTATTTTCCACTAAAGCCTGGTGGAGTTAGGAAGAAAGATTATGCTGATGCAAACCAAACTGTATTTTAGGGAAGGAATTCCCTTAGGTAAGTGCAAGAAATTGTTCTGTGACATTTAGCACATCCTAGAGTCTGAAAATTAGGCTTTTAAACAATGTATAGGAACAGAGAAAATGTATTGTTTTTCTTGGTAGAATCCCTGTGTTTAATTGGGATATTGGAGAAACATGAAAAATGCTTTCAGAATTGAATTAGCATGTGAAACGACTTTCCTTGTGCATTGGGTTCAAGTGCTTCAAAAACAAGGAACAAGAGAAGGCTGTTCATTATAATTTGTTTAATTATTGAACCATTAGTGCCAAAGATTAGGGACACTGAAGAAGTTGAGTAAATAAATGTACTGGGAATAGATATCATATGCTGATTACTTCACGCTGGCTATACAAAATACCAATTTAATGTAATGGAAACTTTCATTTGGGAACCAGTTTACAGGCAATGCCTAAGTTTCAAAAGAGGATAACTGCCTCCTGAAAGCCATGTCAAAAGGGTTGGATATGGAGGTATAAATACCAAAATGGAAGAGCTGTATAACTTATATTAGGCTTATGTTATCAAATTTATCTGTAATGATGTGAACAGATGAATGTTGCCGTAGGTAGAATTAATATAGTTTTCCTTAAGGCCCACGTACTTTTTTAGTGAAAGAAAAAAAAAAGGGGATGTTAATATGTATTTTTTTCCTATGATCAACATGAAAAATAGTAGGGACATTGGAATTCCATAGACTACTCATAGATCAATCTGAAGCTATAATGCATTTTTACTGGAGAAAATCTATTAAGGATTAAAGCAGAATGGAGGTGGTCATATATTTCATGCTAGAACTATGTACTGGGCTTTATTCCAAAGTGATGATCCCAAGAAAGTGCATTTAATAATTAGGTGTGTGTGAGGTATAATGAAAAAAGAATCTCTGGCTGAAAAGAAGAACATTTAAACTACTGAAATAAATAGAAAGATCTCTTCAGGGATGAATGATACTGAAAATAAGGTATATTACATTAAAATGCGTACACAATAAGTTAATACAGATTATTTGCTTAATTGAAATGCTTCTGGAAGAAAATAGCAACAGTAACTGCATAAAAGCATTTCAGACACAGGATAGCATTTTGGTAATTATGTCTAGACCATCCAGTTATGACTGGTTTTTTCAGAGGTAAACCACATTAAGCTATTTAGTTATGAAGTGCAGATTGTAAATATGAAACAACAGGGAAAGAATAAAATGTAAAAACTTAAATGAGCAGAAGTAGGTGATAAATATTGGCTTTGCTACTAATCAGGTAGTGTAAGTTCAGTGCTGCCTAGTTCACAGAATATTTTTCTCTCTGTATAATAAAGTACATTTTGTTGTGTTGGATGTCTGTCTAAAATGCCAAACAAACTGTCTTTCAGAAAAATTATATGGCACTGTTGCATTTCAATGTGTACTGGAAATCTGACAGGAATAATAAAAAATCCCAAAGACAGGGAGCTCAGCTAGGTCTTAAAAGTATGCAGTGGGAATTGGAGTGCTAACAAGATTTCAGCTGCCCTTTGTATATAACCTCTTTTAAGCCTGAACCTGAGCCCTTTATTAATATTTTTTACAATCCAGTTAGATAAAAAAGTAAAATATCTAATGAGAGACACTTCCAATTGTTTGGGGGTTAAAACCAAGAATAAAAGTAAGAATATGTCTTGCCTAGGAAAATAAGGCATCAGCAAAAGAAGGAATTAAGATGTTATGGTCTGATGCTTAAGAAGATAAATAGTAGGAAGAAATGCACCTGTAAGGGAAGATCATTTAAATGTCCATCTGCAGTTGTCTGCACCTGTCCTGTCCCAAATGCCCTGCTCCCAGCCTTGCTGAAAATGTTCTGTTTTTCCTTGAAATCTAAATTCTCATGATAAAGGGGAAAGATTTACTGTATCATTATATATGTTATAATATGCCATATTTTTTTATTTATAAAAAACTTAATGGATTTTTTCAGATAGTAAAAGATCAACATATAACATTTTTCTGAACAAGCCCCAGTCACAGAAGGCTGTGTTACAGTTTCTGCCCAAGAGACAGAATCAGAGACTGTCTACATTTGCCAGCACAGGGAAAGGACAGGGTAAACAAAAGTTTAATGGAAGCAACTGTTCATTCAGACCGTGGATATACTAATTCCGGGGAGGTCAAAATTTGACTTCTGCCTCTATTGGCAGTATCTTTTTTTAATACCCAGCTGCAAGCATCTTTTCAGCACTAAAATTATTTTTAATGTAATGTTTCCTACCCTGGATGAAAATAGTTTTTATAATCTAAAGTGGGACTTGAGCCCAGTATCCCAGTATATAAAGCCATTACATTAACCAGCTGAGATGCTCCGTCATAAAAAGATAACTACCTTTACATAAATAACTCCTGACTGTGCAAGCAGGGCTCATCTTTGAAGGTGAGAGAGAACACTGGAGTTTATTATATTATACGAATGATAAAAATGATATTTATAGACCAGACTACAATGACCCTAGTGATGAGCACTGAGAGATTTACACTTTAAGGGGGGGGAAAAAACTTTTTAAGAACTGACATCATCATCAAACAATTTGTGTTTCTCGGTGAATCCACAAGCTGAGCGTGGTGTTTTAATGACTAGAAATCATGAATATTAAACTGGAGAAAAGTTGACAGTATTTAAATGAGCATCATTAAGAGACACATAAATTAACAGGATTTTTAGTTCTTGTGGAACCACCGTTTCAATGTTAATTAAACAACTGGAGTGCTCTTGTGCATTCCCAGCAAACTGTCCCTAATGTGTTCTGCTGAATATCATTATGGGTGGCTGCCTTGCTGTTTAATTATTTTCAAGCTGATTTTTTTTCCCCTTTGCTGCAGTGGTTTTATGCTTGTCTTGCATTCAGAAGGCGATGGGGCTTAATCCCAAAGGAGTCCGTCAGTTTGATCTACATGTGGTGCTTATACTGAAATACCCATTTTTGTAACTAATAAAACATGCACATATAGTGTTGCTGCCTAACCCTGCTGAAAAAGCCTCACTATTGACTGCATTATCTTTGTACGTAACAACCATTTGATGACTTACTGGGATTTTAGCAGTAGTTCTCTATCACAGTGGTAATCATTATTTATTCCATTCTGCACACGCAGGTGGTAAAGAATATGAATTTAGATATAGAGAAGGGAAGCAAAATAAGCATGAGATCTAGTTATTTTCTAAATGTGAAGAGAAATGCTACACAGAGCACTGTGTGCTGTATCTGTTTAGCGAATTCACTCTTCAGCTGTTTCTTTACTGCCCTTTGCATTATGTATGTGTACATCAGGAATTAAAGCAGGGTTTCTTTTCAGTCTTGGACATTCACCTACTTCTCTTGCTACCAGATCTTCAGGGAGAACAGGCTCGGTTTGATTCTCCTTCAATAGACCTTGCCTTGCCAATCTCCTGTAGCTGTCTCTGCATCCTTCCCTTCCCATGGCAGCCAGCACTGTGCCTGCCTCGCAGGAGTCCCCACGCCGTGTTTGAAGGAGACATTCCCTTAGATTTTCACAGGTATCCAGACTCCCTGTGGGGCTGCTGCTCATCCTGAGGCTGGTCACAGGGCTGTACGGACTCCTGGGATCTGAGGCCACCTCTGCTGCTTGGGTGTTTGTTTGTCCGTGTTACCTCTTCTCTTGCAGGGTGGTTGCCCGACCTGTCTGCTCTCTCCAGACCCAGCACATACAGGTAAACACCCCAGCTGATCTTACGAGGGGCATTGCAATGTGCACCCAAACCCTGATGCTAAAGCAATGCCAGGGGTTTATGTAGGCTCCACGTAAAGGGGCCACTGAGGATTGCTCCAGCCTACACAGTGAAGGGGAAGTGGCTATTTCCTGCCCTGGCAGAACAGAGCAAACACTCTAAATATTGAATGAATGTGTATTAACTCATATGCTACTGCCCTGCTTCCTTCCCTGCCACCCTGCAGCATCATCAGTACCAGAGGACACTGCCTTCAAGTTGTGGCTATTTATTACTGAAACTCACCGAATCTAAATCTTTCCTTGAAGGCTGTTGATGTATTCCTACATCACTTAATCCTGACTGACCAACAGCCTGGCCTGCAGAATAAAAACTTGGATGTCAACATGACAAATTGCTGGGTGGCCAACCTGAGTATCACAAAAGGTCTTTTTAAATTTGTGAGTTGAGGGAGGGAAAAAAAAAGTCCTAGTTTTCTGTCTGGAAAAAGTCAACCTCGGCGGTTGGTGGCACCACTCTGTAGTATTACTCTGTGACTAAGTAAGGCCAGGGAGTGCAAGTGTTAAAAAAGTTCTACCATCCTACACATTTGGAATGCCTATAACACCCCTCTTACTGTTAGTGACAGCAGCTCTCTCCATGGAGTTCAGCAAGCCATAGAGATAACGTAGTTAGTGTTACTGTGTTGAAGTTATGAGAAATAAAGTAGATGGAAATTGAAATTCTGACAGGTTCCTCAGATTTAGGATTATCCTTCACTCTGAAAAAAATGTTTTAAATCCAATTTTCTGAGAAATATGACTGAACATTTGTTGATGGGGGAAAAGTAGTTTGCATCCAGGCCTCAATTTAATTAACTAAAAGTTGTTTCTGAATGTTTTTCCATCCTACCTACTTACTCACAGTTGCCTGTATTAATAGAAACAGTTGATAGATGTCTTTAGGGGAACTTCCTATCTAATTAGTAGATTTTTTCATACTGCATCTTGCCAATAAAAACAAAATTAAAATAACTAAACAAAGCTAATTATGTGCTGCTTTGAAATACCTGTCACATAGTTGAATATATAGTTCCTCCTTCCCTTACTGTATACTACAGCAGTTAATAGGTATTTTTACATCATGCATTTCACTTTTTGCTGGAATGCTGTTGTGATGTGTTTGTTCAGAAGGTGGTATCCAGGTCCTTTATGAACTGTTCCTGACTGGAACAACAAGAAATGAGGTGTTGGTTGTTCACAGAGTAAGCAATTGTGTGATGCAAGTAAGTTCCTGGCTTTATTTATTTAGAACTTTATCCTTGGAGATCCTCTCTCTTCCCCAAATCTCAAAACAGTTGATGACTAGAGATGTGAGTATTGAAAGTAGGTCTGAAATAGCATAGGGGTTGGGGTGCCTGGATGTGAGATATAACCTGGGTTACATTTGGTGCATGATTCAGCCTTACTTTGGTTTGAGACATTGAGTCCCTTGATTTGGGACTTCGGCACAGATTTAATAAAAGGTATTTCCTATATTCTCTCAAATATTTAAGACAACGTGATATTGTTTCAATTTGGTTCAAGTGAATAACAGAGTTTATTTGGAGATAGACTTCAGTGAGTCACCCACTTAATGAACCTGTACTAACTTTGACCATTCACTTAGGATTTCCTGACTACAGGGAGGTGATCCGAGGCAGAAGTGTGCGTGGATGGATCCTATATAGCATTGGGGAATACAAAGCTAAATGAATCCATACTGGATACAGCTGCTGGAGCAGGTAATGAAATTTAAGCAATTTGCATTGTTTCAGATTACATACCACAGGAAGCTGGCAAAACCACAGTGCTGTGTTTTACTATTTTAAAATACTTGTCTAAGGAGGGGTGGGTGTGTTAATTCCTAGGGCTGTTTACACCAGTGGGAAGTTGTAAATGGCAGCAGCAAATGCAGGCAGGTGAAAGCCAAGCACAACTGTACTGCACTGAAATCTTGCCTACAGGTTTCAGGAAGGAGAGTGACAAACCTAGCAGAAACCAAAAGTCCCACCAGGTCAGCCAGACAGCAAAACCCAAAACAATGTAGTAATCAAAGTAGGAGACAGACTTTCCTCTAAACTGAAATTTGTAGGATGAGAAATAATGTCCATAAAAGGAAAACAACATCTCAAGGGTTGTGACAAATGCAAATTCATACCCCTGTTGAAGGCTGTAGCTTACTTGTGTTGAAGGGCAGTGATCTGACTAATTTATACATATTACAATGGTCACATGGATATGACTCTGATTCATGAAATCAACTTTTACCTTTGCCTCATTTGAATTTCTTGGAAATGTCTAGTACAGTCTATAACTTCCTACCTTTCTTTTGTATGAAAGGAGAAATATGAACCTTCAAAAAGGTGTTCATAATGAAGGCAACTGTGTCATCTTGTTCTTCGTGTTTAACTTCGCTAGTAAGTACTGCAGAGCACAAACTGTTATTCCAACTCAAGGCTGTGTAAAAGGCAGATATTTGACTTTGTTGGGCCCATAGCACAGGATACTGTTGTTTCATTGCTCAGTGTTTTATGGTGATTTTTGGAGTTTTTCTATGTCATTTAAGTACTGCAAATTATGACCCTTGTCTTGTCAGGAAGGCATTATACAGGTGAATGGCTTTGTAAAAGTCACAATGATAAAAACACATACGAGCCCATGTTTCCTTTTTTTGGATTTTTGTCTTTGCTGTCCTTGAAACTTCAATTTACCACCTGCACATGAAGATGGTTCTGAAGAAGCCTGCAGGTTTTCCAGTAGAATCCCATTCCCTAATTCTTGCATCTGCAAAGCTGAGCCCAGGTACTTTTCTATTACCTTTCCTTCAGCCAATGATATTTTTGCTATCTGTAATCTTTAGACATTGAAAAGTATTGGATGCATTCTAAATATGTTTTCTCTGTACATGGGAAGACTATTGAGCTTTCTGGCTCTAGGACTAAAATAAAGGTGTAATGAGTCCTGAGCACTGTTACATGTAGTTCGATGGATAAGTGCAGTAGATTATCTGAGTAGCTTTTAAGACTGGCCTGCTTGCTTGAACTAGCTGGTGGTACAAGTTTTGGTTACTGAACAGGGGAAATCTGGGCTAGATTATCAGTCCCACAGTGTATGTGTTCATTTATATCAGTGTAAATTCTGTACTGTGTTCTTTATTTTAAACTCTCCATAGAGGTGCTAGGGATGTAACAAGGTGATGGAAACCTGGCCTAAACTCACCATCTTTTTTTTTATGGCCTTCCCCAGTGGAATTTAACAAGGTAATAAAACTGGGTTTTGGCATCATCACTCTTCTGAAAAGATCACAGGCAAACCTGGCCCTGGCCATCACCAGTTGCAGCTCTGTGCAGTTGGTGATGCACAGGTACAAGCTACGCACACTTGCTGTCACTGGTGCACTGGGCAAGCCAGGCCAAGTTTTCCTCAGTGTGCAGAAGGGAAGAAGGTTGCAATTCTATTACTTAGAAAGTAGTTGAAAGCCTATAGTAGTACAGTGTGACAGAAAGCAGGGAATGCACAAGAGAGAAAATCCAGCAAGTAATAAGAGGGCTTAAAGACAGCCTAAGGAATAGGGAATGTTCCAGGGACAGAAAACCGCGCAAGAGCTGGACCCTTGCTTTACTGCCTGGTTTTGCTGATCTTTACTTCTGGCCATGAAAATCCTGGAACTAAATGCAAGCTCAACTAGACAAACCTAAACTAAAATCAACCCTGTTTGAGGCCTTTGCCTTTGGTGCCTCACCTCTGAACTTGCACTGACGTGCTATCGGCCTTACTTACAAGCCTGTGCTACACAGGTGCACTTCTGCCTGGAGCTACACAACTGTGCTGAAGTCCCCCGAGGAGCTGGCACCTCTGGGGCAGTGCCAGCTGCCTGGTCCTGCTGGGCACTGCACATCTAGGAGAGCTCGAGTTATTTACAGGTTTGTAACTACAGTGTTTGAGACAGAAGCTCCTGAGCAGGAGTGTGTAGCCAGCTCTCTAGCAATTGAAATTCAGGGTTTGAAGCACCAGTAATCTGATACTCAGCTTCTTCGACTTAGAGCTGCTCCAGCACACACATCAGAGCTGTACACACAAAATCAGATATAAAACAACTTTTCAAAAACCTTTCTTTGTTCAGAGCTTTTAATGTTTATTTTCCCTGTATACAATGACGATTTTGGTTAAAATAACATTGCATCATTTGGCTCAGGTTACTAGATAATTGGGGAGTCTTTAAAGCAGATTTTGAAGTTGAGAGTAATGGAGACAATTTATAGTAGAACAGATGGTTGGCCTTCATTTTCCTGTTGACAGGTAGCGTGTTGTCAGCACTTCAGGTTGTTATCATACAGAGAACAGCAGTTCAGAATCTTAATTGGGACCCAAAAGGATATACTCTACAGCTTTTTCTGGGCACTTACAGGCACAGGAAGAAGTACAAAAGAAAATAAGGGGGAGGAAAGAAAGCTGATCTATACATGTGATTCGAATGCAAACATTTCAGGTTTGTCTGCAATAACTTCAGCATGTTAATCATTTGGTGAGAAGAAGGCAAAAATTGGGAGGCTGAAAAAAGTCAAAAGAGTATTGCTTCTCATGCACAAGGTATTGCCAGGGAGTGCCCATCCTCACACAAGTGTTCCCTGTTGTAGCAACAACAAGCAGTTGGCTAAAGCAGACAGAATGCACTGTGTGAGCAGCTATGCAGAGCACCTGGCAGAAATTGGTGAAAACTGAGAGATTTCTGATTGAAATTTTTTCCACTGTGATTCGGATGTTCACTATACTGAGCAGGAAGCAGCTGAAATCACACTCTCTGAGGCAGCAAAATTGTGATTACAGATAGAGTGCTTGTCCTAGCTGGAAGAATGTGCAACAAAATCTGCAACACTTTTCAAATAGCAAGGTTTGCATAAGTATTACTTAATCAATCTCTGGCTTTGTTATCCTCATATTATATTTTATTATATTTAATTACTTTATTTGGTGTGCTAAACTCCTTCTGGGAGTCTGTCTTTTTAAAAAGTCGATGTTTCCAAAGGGTTTGAAGAAGAAATGCTGTTTGGATAATGGCTGGGAAACTAAAGTAGGTGCTGGCAGCAAGAAAGCTGGCAGTGTGGTCTGTCAGGGACAAATTCCTCTCATACATGCTGCTTAGAGAGATTCCCCTGAAATAATGCCATTATCCCCAAGAATATTGTCAACCTTTGCTCTTCAAATAATCTCTATCTCACACATCCAGTTACGAACTCCTTTCACAACTCATTATTATTATTGAGGGCTAACACTGTGCTTGGCCCCAGCTAGTAATACGTAAATCCTGCTCAAAGGGCTAACAAGCTGTGGTGGACTGCTTTCCTGCAGAAATGAAATCAAAGTCTAGAAGCAGGTCACATCCCAGCTGTGATATTTTCCCAAGGAAAGCAGCTCCGTTAAGCCTGCAGCCAAAGTGTGATCTCCATCTGAGAGGCACATGACGCTCTATTATGTAGGAGCGGAGTATTTTAAAAAAAACACCCCAAAATCGATCTCTAGCAGCTGCCTCTTCTTTAAATCTTGAAACAAAAACAAAAAAAAAGGAAAGAAAGCAAACACTCTTTTCAGAAGTAATGAGACATCTGAGGAGATGCCGTTTTAAAGCTATTTGAGATTCCACACAGCAGTACAACAAACACCTATTGCAGCAGAAATTTCAGGAACATGTGGGAGACGCACACAGCCTGGATTAGAAACAGAACGTCCTCTAGAAAGCTTCATTTTCTTTCTCTCTCTCACTTTTTTTTTTTTTTCCCAGCAAGCCACAAACGCTACTTTTACCCTCAAAAAGAAAAGAGGGAGAGAACTTTACATAGGCTGGGAAGTGTGAGGAATTCACCCCACTGCACCTTGCCTTGCTGATAACCAGCTGAGCTCAGCCTTCAGCACACACCGCTGCCTCAGCTGGGCAACACAGCTGGACTTGGGGCATATTCCTTCAACAGTAAGGGTTGGGCACTCAGTATTTCACCCTTGTAAAGATTATTTTGGCCAAATCATGATTAAAAGGCTATTTTTAGCTGGTTTCTCCAGACAAAATGTCAGAGGATTTGTTTCTGAGTCAGAGATAGAGCTTCTGTTCGGAGTGTTTCTGGAGCATTTCTGCGTCCCTGCAATGTTACAATGTGGAGTTACTGAGTTTGTTGCTCTGTGCTGGTAATTAAGTTGGTGCTAAATATTGGAGCGAGAGCCATACCATCCATGCATGGCATCAGTGACACCCAGCTTTGTGCAGAAAGCCCTGCTGAAAGCTGGGCATACTTTGGCGTTTTGAAAGATTGGAACCAAAGCTGGGCTTTGATGCCCAGTACAGGTATAATACAGGTAACAACACTAACAACTGAACTGCTTCTCCCCACTGCTGCATTTGTGTGTGCACCTGCAAGGTCATGAATAGGATAAAAGCACCATTTATTTGCTCTCTTTGCTCATGCTGATCGTGGAGACCTTGTTGACCCTGAACTACAGAAATTAGCTGAGCTCAGGTGATACAAACACATTCTCACCAGGAAGGAAATTAAGGCCTCCTGACCAGGAGTGAAAAATTGGGTTGAGGCGAATTTCAAAAGTGCTGTTGATTTTAAGGCCTTTATTGGCCTCTGTGCCATGAGTGCTCTCTTTGGGTGTGCCTGATACTATTAACCTCCTACACAGTCCTCCCCATCTGACAGAAAACTGCCTACCTTGCAATCTTTGCCAAAAACCTGTTTAATCTTAGGCAGCTCTAACAACTGTGTGCACAATGTGATGAGGTGAACAGCTGTAGAAGTGAGAGATATGGGAAATAGACTAATTTCTCTTTTATGACCAAGAATCGGATGAAGAATCTGTGCTAATGCTAAACACAGTCATCCTAAACCTCTGTCTGCTTTGGCTGCTCTTAAGCAATTATTCTCTATCAGATGTTTTATCCTTTAAATTAATCTGTTTTAGCTGCAGAGGTATGAGCAGATGCTTGAAGACTACCTTGCTGAGAGGGCTGAAAATACAGAGATGGGGATATTTGACAGATATTTCACATTTAGCTTGCCAAGAGTGTACCATATTCATTCGCAGCTGAACCTTAGGGGGAACATGGAGCTCACAAGTCTTTATGAGGGGTGGGATCACAACACCCTGTCTGTAATGTGCCAAGCCCTCCCAGCCGGTGCACAAGGCCCCCTGGACTCCCAGCTTCCTTGGGGAGCAACTGACGGCATCTGCCAGGGGTGTGTGGGGTCAGAAAGCAAAAGACAATGCTTCCTATGTCCTTGTTTCCCATCCTGCACTCCAGGAGAGCCAGGTACATTGTGCCCTCAGTTATCCCCAATTAGTAATCAAGCCTTTTTTTTAGTTTCTTTCTTTTTTTTTCTTTTTTTTTTCTTTTAAGAGGTTTCTCTTTCCCTCCCATTTTCTTTTCTTACTGTAATGTTTTCTTGTAATACTGGAAAGCATTTCTTCATTGTTTGGACTAATTTCCAAACAGATTAAAAACTGTTGTAGCAGTCAAGCTTCAGTTCCTTCGTTTATTAGATTCAGAAGACAGCAAATTCCTTAAAACACAGATATAAACAATTATGGTAATGCATTCTGATTTTATAATTAGTTTTCATCACAGGAAACATATAAGTTTGGGCTTCAGATTTTTTAGTACACTCCTCTCCTCCTATCTTTGACTTTGAAGTTCATGCACTTCTGTTTTCAGCTTTACTCCCAGTGCTTGGTGAGCCATGTAGTAAGGGACAGAAACTTAACTCTCAGAGACACCAAAATATAAGAGAGAAGGTCACAAAAGAACATGGACCTGCTGGAGTGAGCCCAGAGGAGGCCACAAAGATCATCCAGAAGGCTTGAGCACCTCTCCTACAGAGGCAGGCTGAGAGAGTTGGGTAAGTTCAGCCTGGAGAAGAGAAGGCTTCAGGGGAGCTCTTAGAGCACCTTCCAGTGCCTAAAGTGGCTAAAAGAGAGCTGGAGAGGGACTTTGGACAGGGGAATGGAGCGACAGGACAAGTAGGAGTAGCTTTAAATTGAAAGATGGTAAACTTACATTAAACCTGTGAGGTTGGTGAGGCACTGCAACAGGTTGCCCAGAGAAACTGTGGCTGCCCCATCCCTGGAAGTGCTCAAAGCCAGGCTGAATGGGACTTTGAGCAACCTGGTCTAGTGAAAGATGTCCCTACCTGTGGCAGGGGGTTACAACGAGATGATCTATAAGGTCCCTTCTAATCCAGACCATTCTGTGATTCTATGATATTTTAAAATTATTTTTGTGGGCACAGAATTGAGCTGTCGGAGTTTTGCTGAAAACTGGTTTTGGACCCTTGTTATTGCATACAACAAGAGCTTCTTAATTTTTGTTTTAATTACTTTTGTCTTGCATATCCAGAAGGATAGGAAATGAGTTTTATTAATACACTGAGAGTGTAATGATCATTAAAGAATAAAGAAAGGATTATAGTATTCTGGTGCAGTCCTCCCACATGGAACCCTGAAACCTAATTGTAGCCCTTGAGGGTTTGAGCATTGCCCTGCTTAATGATAATTTGTGTCACTGCTCCAAAAAAAGAAGTGGCTGTTAGGGCAGGAAAAAAGCTCTGATGAACAATGGGAGAGATTAAATTAGCATGAATGGGCAGAAGCCCCATATGTGATCGCAGGATCCATTAAGAGAGGTATTTCCAGGAGAAAGAGGGAAGTATTAAGACCATTGTACAAAACACTGATGAGTTTCGAACAACCTCATCTGTATAATTCTCATCACTTACCTTCAAGGAAAACAAAGTCAAGCTGAAACAGGTGCTGGAAAGGACAGCGAGGTGACAAGGGGGAACTGGAGAGCTCGCCTGACAAGTGGGGATGTATCTATTCTGTGTATTGAAGTACAGCAAGGAAAGTCTTGAGCTAGCACCTGCCCAGGATTGTGCATCCAGATGGTGCACTCAAATCTGGAAATAGCAGCCTCAGTGTAGCCCTGAGCCTCGACTGCAGTGCAGCAGTACTTCTTTGCTCAGGTGGAACGATGTGCTGAAGCACCTTTACGGCTTTCTAGAACTTGAGCTGGTTCCCATGGAGTCCGGCTCGCACAGCTCTTCTCCCTGGGTTATAACACATCCTAAAAGCTTGCTGATCCTACCCAAGTCAAGACCAGAGGGATATAATTTCTCTCTTTATGAGGGGACACACTGAATTGTGTGCATCCATGCTATGGAAAGGGTGAGTGAAGAAGGAAGAGAAGAAGTGGTTAAACCTGGGGCAACATACACTTAAACTGGTCATGAAAACAGCAGGAGCTGCAACTGGCAGAGGAGCAGTTCTGCAGTGGCTTTGCATTAGTATTGAATTTGGCTCTTAGGAGGTGTTTGTTGCCTTCACTAGCAAGTTAAAGGGTACCACAGTATTGCCAACTACAGTTGTTCAGCCACTTCTGGGTGAGAACTTTGAGGTGGCAATTGATTTACAGCACATGGTAACTTCTGCAAAGCCTGGACACGGGAAGCAAAGAATTGCCTAAAACTACCGTGTGTTTTGGAGACTAAGTTCTAATACCATGTCCTGTGGTTCAGAAGTTGCTTCGAAGTCTGTATATGGCAAAAAAGTACAGTGTGAAATTCTAAAAGCTTTGTTGAACTTACCCATTGCATAATGTTGGTGTCTAGTGATGACCTGAGATCTGCACTAGAGCACTGGTTCAGCATGAATCAAGTGTCTTCCTTATGAATATGAATTGAACTCTGACCTCCCAAGTTCTTACTGGTCCTGCCTCTGATCTTGATTCATTTGTGATGGGCCTAAAGAAAAGTCCTACCAGCACAGAACATGACTGCTCCTTATCCGTGGCAGGAGACAGTCCTGCACAAAAGGCTGTTCGTGTAACTTTGCACAGATCCGAAGCTCAGCTGGCATGAAGATTTATGTAGGGCAAGGCTTACAAGATGAGTCCCCGCTGTGCTGTTGTACCTGGGGCACTGGTGGGGCTGTGGGGTAGGACCCACCTGAGAGCAGCCAACGGGTATGATGAATCTCTGCTGTGTGGGCTTAAGCACTGCACCAAAGGCAGAATATATTTGTTTGTTTCGCTCTTCAAGGCAATTTGTACTGACTAGAAGAGACAGAGACCGTGGAGGTTAAATATTCAGGGTGGGGATTTAGCTGTATGGATCCCATTAAGGTTAATGGAAGTTGTACCACTAAGTCCCTTCGCGTCACTCAGTGAATAGTCAGTAACCCTTGTACCGTGAGCCTTAACAAGAGTTTAGTCATAAGTAGCGGCAGCACAAGAAATAAAACTCATTTGACGAGCTAAATAAAACCCTTAATTTAAGAATAGCAAGTTTTGTCGTAGTTGCTGTTATATTCAGAAGCTCAGAAAAACAAAGTTAAAGAAGAAATTCGGATTCTGAAAGGAGCAATTTCTATTTTCTTATCGGAGATCCTTTTCTAAGGCTTATGATGCAACAGTTTTCAGTATTATCCCCACAAAGATGCCATCAAATTCCCATTCTGTCCTGTTGCAAATACCTCCTGAGAAATTCGAGCCACCTTATCTCCACTGAGAGCTAAGCATGTTGAGCCCTTGGCACAGGCTGGGCTGTAGTGGAAGTGCAGTCAAGATACAACTTTAACCTTGGGTGTAGCAGTCCCAGGTCTTTGACCTGAGATGCTCTTGCTGTAATATCCAGGTGCAGTATTCCCACACGTGTAGCATTGCACTCTGGATTGCTGGATTTCTTTCTGGTGGACCACAAAAGAAAACAGAAAGGAAGGGGAAAACTGCCTTTTATGCAGTAAATCATATCTGACTGGGGTGTAGGGAAGTTGCAGACATGCTCGACTGGACAAATTTGAATCCTCCAAATTTGGAGGATCCCCCAGGAGTTCACGTGATAAGATCTTTGCCTCTTCAAAAGTGGCCTTTGAAGTCACTTTTTGCAAAAACTCTACTTACCCGTAGGAAGATAGGGGTTAAAAAGCCTTTCTACCTCTAGGAGAAAACAGTAGATTATCAGCTTTATCCTCCTCAGAAACATCCAGGTAGAGGTCAGCTGAACCTTTATGGGACTCAGGACTCATTTTCTCTAACATAATCATGTGTTCGGTGATGGATTCAAAGAAAATTGCCCAGTACTTGCAGGGTTAAATCACTAATAATGATGTTAGTCGTGATCCGGCTAGCAAAGTATAATTCCCCTGAGATCACTCTCCAGGAAAGGCAGCAGTGTGCTGTGGTGCTTTTGGAGCAGAAAGCATTATGCCCCCATTTCCATGTGGATTAGGCGACCACTTTCACATCTAACCCTTTTTTGACACTTTAAGTTCATATGGGTTATCGGTGAGGTGATAAGAGGGTGACATTCACTGTTGTCTGACCGTCTTTTGTCTTTATTTGTCTTCATTACCAGTTTTTGGTAACCTTGGAGGAAGAACTTACGGGAACTATCAGCCCAGATGACAAATTTGCAAGCAGGCCAGGGTGAGAGCTGAAGAATCTGATCTGAGGTGAGTCTCTGCTCCGCTTGAGTAATGCACCTTCGCAGGCTCCACTCTTCAGGATGATGTGATGTAGCAAAAAAGGTGTGAAACAGGGAAATCCAGGCCCAGGTAATTCAGCTCACGTTTATAAGGAGGTTTTGCTTGTTGATTAGGTAATCCTTCTCTAGGAAATGCACGGCACCAACTGCTTTTCATGCTAGATTAGTGCTCCTGTGGTCAATTTGCTTTTACTAATGTCAGGGCCCCACGGAGCAGGTTCATCTGTCGCATAGCAACTGCTTCAGCAGCAGTGGAGGTAGCCATGCATAAAAGATTACACATGATGGCAGGGCACAAGTGTGAAGATTTTCAAAATTAGATACAATCTCAGCATGAATGTGAACTGCAGAATTGACATGGAAGGATTTTTTCAACTCATCAAGTTTCCGTATTTATCAGAAAAAGTGATTTAACAGCAGTGCATGTAAAATGAAGGAAATGCAGAGGGCAGTAATTTAGAAAAAGCAGCAAACAAGCCAGTGTCTGTACACAAATAAATGTAAACAGAAAGCCCCACACACTTTCTGCCAACTGTGAGGCCACCTTCAGTTTCATGCTACAGATGCCCTCAGGAGAGGAGACGATCTACAGTATTTTATGTACATTTCAAAAGGTCACACCAAAATGTCCCACAGTCACTGGTAGGAGCAGGTGACAGAGCTTATGTGGCTTCACTTGCAGTGGACCTCAGCAACCCGTGGAGCTCCCACACCCTGCCCCAGGACTCTGCCTCTTACCTTACATTTTTCAGAGGAGCAGGGACAATTTCAGCTTTTACCATTTGCTTTAGATTTTTGGCTTTTGCTTTGTCACGCAGATGAGCGTTCTTGGACATTTCTTTTCAAACTGCATTCAATCTTCTCTCTTAAAAGATGGACAGAGGGAGGGAGAGATTGATCGATTAGTTATTTTAAAAGCGGTGTGTCAAAGGCTGTGTTTTGTTGCTAAATGAGGCTTTTCTTCTCTGTCTCTAAAATAGAGCAAGAGTGAGGATTTGAAGATCTTTGTGTTTGAAGTGCCCTGCTAATTTGACAGGCTACTTTTGCAGGGCAGGTTTGTTTTTGTTTTGTACTTTTCTTTATTCCCTCTTACAGGGAGGACAAAAGACTTGGCTCACGCTGCAGAGTGCTGTGGCTGATCCTTTTGTATGCGAGACTAGCAGACTTGCCTGAAACAGGAACCTTAGAGGTAAATCAGGCTAATGAAGCAGCTCAGAGAGACGATGTGCATTATTTTGTATCCCACGATGATTTTAAAGTCAACACACATACAATATCAGGTATTTTGTAGCCTAAGTTACCTGTAGGAGATCCAAGAGAAAGCTGCTCATCTCGTTTCCTCCGTGCTTTAATTTTAACTGATAGCAATTAACTCTCTCTCTCTCTCTTTTTCTTTTTTTTTTTTGTCATAGCAAGGAATGTAGGAACCATTTTATTCTCTGGATAAATTTTATCTAGGCAAGAAATTGTATTATGACAGTTGCTATCCATGACACTAAAATGCTTTTATTAGGACAATTACAGCTCTTTTTACTCTAGGCTGAAAGAGAAAGTGAAGAGCTGGCTTTGCTAGAGAGAAAGCAGTTTGTTAGGAATGGCCTTTTGCTGCAAAGAGATCAGGGTCTTCTGGATTAATCTTCGGATTATATAGATTTTCCAAGGATAAGACAGCTAAGTCATCCTCCGTCTCTAAGGAAGACAGGATTGTAGTTGCTTTGGCTAATCTAAGACAACAGCTTTTCCCTTAGAGGGTGTCAGTAATCCAAAAGATTGGTAGATAAAATAATTGAAGTTCTCAGGGGTTAAGTTTAGAGACTGCAGCCATTTTTGCAAGAGCAGCAGCTTATTAAACTGACAAAGCCACACTTCAGTACCCACTGGCCCTTCCTTAGCTGCCATCACAGTGTTATTTCCTCAGCATGTGTTTGGGGCATTCTGAGTGGAAGGGAAAGTGGGAAAAAAAGGTCAAGGCCTTGTAACAGCCAAAATTCTTCCTTGCTGTTGTAAGATTGATAATACTGTGCAGTTCAGCTGTGTTTACTCACTTGAGATATCAAAGCATAATCTAGGATGTAATGATGAGGATTATCCTACTCTACCCAACAAAAATACTGTCCCTTGTTTGTAAGTGGGAAACTGAGGCACAGTGTTCAGTTGGCATGCTTCCCATTGCAAGGTTAATGGCACAGGAGGGAGGAGCATCCCCAGACCTCACATTCCACTTTATACTTTAACCAGTCACAGCATGTTCTCTTGGACCCAGCCCAAGACCTCTAAGTCCCACAGCTGTTGTCCCATCACATGCAAGGTGATGTTGTAGATATGAATAACTACGGGTGAGCTCATGCCCACAGCCTGACACTCAACACAACGCACACTCAGCCCGTGAAGCCAAGGGCCCTCCATCCCTCCCTGCACCACTCACTGCCTTTGGGAATGAGCATGCACAACCTTGTAAGTCACAGCAGCATTTCATGGGATATCTCTGGTATTGACCTCCCCCATGCACGCTCCTCCAGGGAGCAATTGGGCTGGGGAACAGAAAACTGATGCTAAATCAACACCTTGTTCACATTTGGTCCAGTGAAAGAGGAAAGAGAGAGAGACTCTCCCACCCAGCTTTGAGTCTTTTTGTTATGGAAGAGCCCCATCAGTAGCCTCCACTCTTTGCAGATAACCTAACATATTCAGAGTTTCACTTTGATAAGATATATAAAATAACTTTCAGCCTCTCCTTAGGGAGATGGTATTACCAAGAGTAATATCATCTTACATGATATTGCCAAGAGTTCATTTTCTATCTCGCACTTGGACCACCAGTCTTATAAGGCCAACCCTGGTTTTACTCAGAGCACAGTTGGCAGCCACCATTTTTTCAAGCAGTCAGAGTCCTTCCCTGCCAGAGTGTGAGCAGAAACATGCTGCCATTTTTCTACTAAAAGGAGACAAATCATCATCCTTCTTGTCTGACAGGAAGGTGAAAGTAAGGGTAGGAGTCGTGTCTTTCTGTCTAGATGTATTTAAGTTCATAATAATTATGTTTCCACAACAAAACCCAAGTGTTTCTTAAATGTATGTACATTGTACAAACATACACATATGTGCAATTATAGTACTTGCAATATGGATGGTTTCTTTCATTCCTCTTTCAGTTGTCCCTTATTCTCTTCTAAAAACACACACACGAAGATGAAAAATAAGAACAGCCCAATTTGACTCATATGGATTTGCACTGTCCAATCCTCTAACAACAGTCAGTGCCAGCTCCTGCAGGCAAAGGTGCAGTTGTAGGACAACTGTGGCCAGTCATCCTACAATCCTGATAGGTGAAGTTTGGTGCAGGCTCTGAAGCAAAGTGCTCCAAAACCATTTAAAAGTGAAAAAATTACCTTGTATATACTGCCTATTTACTGCAGTGCATCTTTGGAGTCTGGGTGAGGTGGCGCTACCTGGAAGCAAAATTATCATGTTAATGTTTCTGAATTTGCAACTATTCAGTCTGATTGTGTCTTCCTTGTACTTCTGGAAGGACAAACACTATAACAAAGAACGAGGCAGGGCTGTTAAACTGCTTTTTTGACTTTTATCTTAAACTCTCAATCTTTTTTTAACGTAAATTGTCCCAATATCTGCAATTTCTCTTCGCGTTCAATTTATGTTTCCACCCAGTAAAATCAAACCATTTTATGTTGCCTTAAAAAAAAATAAATCAATAGACTGGGTATGGCTCAGACATTAATGGTAATGTTTTTTCTGGTATTTGTGACTACCCCTGTTTATCTGTGATTTTATGCTTCAGCAAAACTGTATTGTGCTTCCAAACTCTTCAGCTGAAATCTGGTGGGCTCTGAAGGAATTAATTTTGATTTTATCATCTTTATCTGTTCTTAAATATTTACCAGTACACCATAATCTCTTTTCTGTCAAACACTTCGTTCAAGACATTTTTTAAATTTGCTCTATGTTCTTTCAGAGTCTGACTGTAACAACAGTGTTGCATGATGTCACTACCTTTTCCTTACAAATATTTCACATTTAATGGTATGATCACTGAATTCTAATTGTGCAGTAATTGTATTTCATTGCTCAGCCTTGTTCATTTTTTGGAAACATAGTCCAGGAGAATTATGATCCTCTTTCATCTCATGCAGGTGGTGTATAAACCCAACAGACTCTGAAATGGAGTGAGTCCATCAGAAAGTATATTTTTGCTGATTTATTTTTTCCAGTTATTGCTAAAGTAGTTTTAAAAGTGTAAAACTTGATCATCCTGCTTGATACATTTTTTGTTAACTTTAGATCTATTCACAGTATTTATATTCTGTTTGGAACATCTACTTATACATATAACTCTCTTTCTAGTTCTTTCTTCCCATGTTCCCCTTCTCCTTTTCCATCCTATTTATATCACTGCTGTGGAACCATCACTTCTCTACAGGTTGTTTTTTTTTTTTTCTGTATTACTTGATTTCCACAATTTGCTAAAGTCTATATTATTTTGGAAATTAATATTATTCATTTTTAGGCTTCTTAATGCAAAAAATATAACTCCAGCATTATACATACTGTATAAAATTTGTTTCAATACAGAAAAAATAGGCTCCACTTAATTTTTTTTATTGATAATAACATTTCCTTGCTGGAAGGAACAATCAGCCTTTCCATTTTCTCTTACTTTGTTTTTCTCATTATACCTTTTCAGATTAATAGTATTCCGCTATCACCTACTTTCACCTGAGATTCAATGTTTCCATTCCACTGTATATCCAGTCCTTTAATTAGCATTTGCTAATTAAAACCATCATATTTCACTGTTAATAGCCACTGTGTCCTCTTCCATTCTTTGTTCAGGTACAGTTTCTTTTTCTTAGTCTGCATTGTTTAAGGACCATGTCAGGACTGTCTCAATGCAGATTCAGAGCCTTCATCCATCAGTGACAAACTGAACTGTTTGTTCATCAAAAATTTTTGCTTAACTCCCAGATTCCTGAATGACTATAAGTGAGCTTGAACTCTTTACCTCTCTTCATCATCTCTCTCCCTTTACCCTGGGGACTTAAATCTTGTCTTCAGTGCCATCCACCTGGTCTAAAGTCTGGCCCCCACTTCTCAGTAGGTTCTATTTTTCCTGTATGCTTGTGGTCTCCAGACTTTGTGCCATAACTCAGAGGCGTCATGGTAATGGTTGCCAAAAAGGTACCCAGCACTAAAGTCGGAGCCTGGTGAGATGTGAGGCTGCCAATGGAGACAATGGAAAGATAAAACCATCTCCAGAGAGCAATTAATTTTACCTGTCTTAGGCACATGCCTTAGAACAGGCACGAAGCACTGCATTGGCAGTAGCTCTTCCTCTCTCCAGAGCCTGCAGTGGGAGCTGAAGTGATTATCCTAAAATTAGTGCCTTGCCTTACCTTAGGTGGCTAAAGATAGGGGTGATGAACCCTCAGGTTCAGAACACGACATGCAAAGACGATGCCGAACATGTTGCCTCATAAATCAGTCCTGCTGGCAAGGAACTAACAGGTCCATTTGGGAACTAGACATTTAGCCACTCTGTAGGTATGTACAGAAGGAGGCAGCCCCACCTCCACCTGGATATGATCTGGACTGAGCAATCTCACCACACACAAGTCTTCTGCCAGCGAGGGAGTTCCCTGCTGATGCTGTCAGTGATCAAGCCTTCAGCTCCTACCAGTTATCTCAGGTTGTTCCAAGGCTCTGTGTACCAACACGTTGTAGCACAAGGACTGTTCTGCAAAGGCATCTCATTCAGCCAACTTGTGTACCACAGTGACCTGGGAGGTCATTTATTTAATGTGTATTTAATCCTGCCTCCCTTACTTCTGGTCTGCCAAGAAATTTCTAATTCATCTTCAAGCTTAATTTTATAATAACCCATAGGTAGTTTAAATATTTCAGGCAGTTCACCTCCTAATCACCTTTCCTTGAGGCTAAATAATTCCCATTTCATCATTCTCTTAGCTACTGTGTTAGCATTCTCCAGTACATTAATCATTTTGGTTGCCCTCTGCTGTACTTTCTCCATTTTATTTACATCTGTCTTCCACTCTTGTGACCAAAATTGGACATTGTGTTCCAAATCTGGGCTACTACCACAGGGTCTTGCATAGTAAAAATGTAATTTTACTGGCTTTGTTACAGATATACCTCTTTCTTAATGTACAGTAGCATCTTACTAACCTTCTTCACTGCTGCTGCCTTCGGAGCTGAGAGTGCCTGAGCTGGATCAGTCAAATACACCCAGGGTTTTTTCCTCTTCAGGTTAACCTCTTCTTTCCCAATTCATCTGTTTTTACTTTAGTGCATCTCTGTTAATATCAACGTTATTTACTGTGTATACACTACTTTTCTGTGAGGAGGAAAAACAGGACATTGCAATAGAAAGTGAGGATATTGGCACTAATCAGTGTTTTTTTCTTGAAAACCTGTATGATTTCATTAGAATTTGTCTTTTTCTCTTCTGATTTATATTTATTGTTTCCTTTATGCCCTTCAAATTTCCATTAGTGCTATCAAAGCTATTCTATAAACAACTAAGCTTTCAGAGTTTCAACAATCACCCCTACTTTAGTGTTATTTGTATTATTTAATAAATGTAGACAAAACTTTTAAAGCTACAGTCTGAGGATAGCAGACTACGGATACAGGGAATGTTAAAAATCCTAACTAAGTTGCTGGTTCTGATTTTCTTAGAGTGATTTTTCCAAAAACACCGCAAAAAAATACTCCATTAACAAACTAACCAACAACTCTCCTAATTCATGAGTAATTTGGACAAAATTTCTGTTCAGGTAAATAGGGATGATCCTATTTTCTGGACAAAGCCAAGACTTTTTTTTTTTTCCCTCGAAGATTTTGTCATATAATCTTCCTAGGATTTCTTGCACCCTTATGATTAGACAGATTTAGAATTATGAACCTTATCATAAATCAAGGCACTTTATTCTTAAAAATGTATAAGCACTAATCCAGAGAAAAACAAGGGAACCAAACATCATACTAGATAAATACAGAGGAGGATGGGTAGAGCATACAGTTTTCTTCTAAATTTCTTATTATTTTAGTGACAGATGATTCCAGCAGTTGTCAGGTTGGGACTTAGGAAATTTGAGTTCAGTTTGAGTTCAATTGAGTTCAGTTTCAGGGCAAGTCATGTAATTTATCTTTGCCTCAGTTTCTCACTGATGACAGGTTCTCTGTAAATGCTGAGTGCACTGGATACCACAGTTATAGAGACCATATAACAAAATAAAGGGCTCAAATGACAAGCCCATTTTAATCCTGTTTTACCGGAAGGAAGGGCAATGCTTTTATGCAGCAACCAGACTGAAGTTGCTAATGACCTGAGATTTGGTCATTAGCCCTGCCTGGGTTTAAATATGCTGGAGGGAAGGACAGAGGTGATTTCTGGAGCAGCCACACATCATTAAACTAGTTTGCCTCCTGCACTTATCGGTAAAAAAATGTGGCTTCCAGATTTCTCATGAATCCTTGTAAACAAGTGCAGCCAGAAAGTTAAAAAGAGGATTTACAAGGGCTAAAAGTGCAGGCCAGAATTCCCACATGATTTATATTGTAACTAGACATCGTTTTCTGAAAAAGTATTCTGTGTCCTATGAGAACAAAACTACTACTAAGATTTTCAGGAAAAAAATGTGCCTTTTGACTTGTAATGTTTCATATTGTTTGGCTAATTTGGTCACTTAAAAAAGTAGAAATTATGTATATGTAAAGTTTTGCACTATTCATCTAGGGTCTTCCTCTACTCCTTCCTGCTGTTCAGACTGCACGTACTGCTTTTATTTCAACCTGGGTACCAACAGAATGTCCTTGAGAGCTATTTTTTTAATGTATATTTAATAGTTATAGATGTTTAATAGATGTTACAAGAGTTAGAGGTGTTTAACAGTTATGGACAAATATTGCAATATGATGCTTAGCCACATTCAGGTGGTAGAGAAAATATCTGAGGAGTCCTGAATTCCTCCCTGCCTACAGTAGTAGCCAATATTTCAATAGCTGTAAAAAAATAAAATGGATGCAACTCACTATATGTCTGACCAAGCTCTGCTAATTTAGCCCAGATGAGGACTTGATTCCAGTGTTTAGACTGAATACATATGATGGTATTTATTTTTGCCCAGAAGGCAATCAGAGGTAGGATTTCCAAACACAAATCGTACTGGCATAATCCATTTAGCTGGGATTTAAGGATTAAAAAAGAGAGTAGGAGAATGACTTGGATGCCCGTGATGTAAATAAGATTAGATAATGAATCATTTCCTAATGCGTTGAGAAAATAAGATTAGATTGTTGGTGGTCATGTGAACAGTTTTTCACTGATGTCCAAATCTCAACCTCTGAAAATAATCCTTTGCTTGTCCTCGTCTCTTACGCTATTATCAGGAATGTGTCCTTAATGCTGACAATTTTAGACAGCGAGTGTGAATACTGCAGTTCTGTGTGACCATAGGGTATCAGATGACAGAGATTTGGTGGTTCATAGTTTACCGCCATTTCTGTTGCTCAATTTTTGTCGTTATACTTGTTATGAAGATTGGAAGCAAGCTGAGACCATGGGAAATAATGGAGCTCTGCCACCAGTTTCAGTGCAGCCAGAGTTTAGTTGGGAGTTTTTACATAGCGTCTGTCCACCATATGAGGAGTTGAACTTGACCAATTTGTTGTGTGATCGTAACAAATAATCCCAGAAAACAGCACTCATGTTAGCCATCAGCTAAATCTGGAGAGCAGAAGGAGCACATGCTTTATTCATTGAACCTCCATCTTTTATATTTTTCAGGTTTCAGCTGTCATTAAACCTTTTTTTACCAAAGTAGTTTTAAATTACCACATTAATTTCAAAATCAAGCTAAATTCCTTAGTAAGTGAACCATTTTCATCAGTATCTGAAAGAATTCATTATAAAGTTGATTCACTAAGAGCTCTCAACTTGCTACATCAAAAGAACATCACAATTTTCACAATTCATTATGTTCTTACAGCAGAGGCTCAAAACATTTATTGAGCTGCTGTTGTTAGGGATTCATGTTAAACATTATAAAAGTATGGCTGATTTCTTTATTTGGCAGTAATTTTCCTTCCCAAATATACATATGGGGCCAGTATGCCATGGCAGATGCATATCCAGCTGCTGTAAATCAGTACAGCTCTATTGACCTCCTCCAAGCTACTCCAGTTCATAGAGATCTGACCTATTAAAAATCTTTATTTCTGCTTTTGCATGTTTATATCCCAGTCAATCTTCAGTGATGGGAAAGGTAGAGACGAAAGAGTAGATCAATGTGAGACCAATTGTTAAAATTTTAACTGTGTTCATTTGTAGAAATAGTGTTATGTTACTGTGAGGTTTATGTAACATAACACAGTGGGGTCTATTTCTGAAATGAGCTCTTATGTGCTACCATAACACAATAAAAGGCTTGCTTTTCTCATCTAGCAGTGGCAGGAAATAAATGTGAAAAAATAACTGTACAGGGGAGAATACAAACAAAGAATTTGGACAATTGTTTACCCAAATCCTGCGGGCTGGGGTGATGCGCTTGTATTAGCCCTCTTTTGCTGATTACTTCACATTTGTAACAGAGTTTTGATGTAGTTTGACTGAACTGTACTTGGCAAAACAAAAGTATATTCTACCGAGTAAACAAGTGGAAAATGTTAGTATAGCCTTGCAGGATAAATGAAATGAAGCAATTCCCTTCAAGGTGGTTGGTGTTCCCTATCGCATTGAGCCTCCTGTTAGACTAAAAGTTAGAAAACTGTGCTCAGATCTAGTGAGTAGTTTTCGGGGAAATCTGATTTTATGTTCGACATGGCAAAGTGACTTCACCAAAATAACAAAATCACTGTACTGCCTGTCACCCCTCAACTCTAATAGAGCTTTACTGTCAGAGAGCAGATGGGAGATACCAGTCCCAGAGATAGCCTAGAGGCTCCCGGCTGTAAAGATATTGGTTTAGAACTCTGAATATCCCTTTTCATAGCATGTTACAGTGAGGAACTATTGCTTGTTCCAGTCTTTATTGGTAGCCTGTTCCATATAAATCATTCCTCTACTTCTGAAAGCCATGGCTTAGGGGAGGTTTGTCAGAGAAGAGTTTTGGAGTTTAAAATTCTTGAAGAAATTCTTCTCTTGAACATTTTCATGGAAAGAGATGTTTGCTTTCAACAACTCCAAAAGCAGATCAATATCTACAAAAGCAATAAAACACCTGAGCAGAAGAAAAGCAAGTGCAATTCAACAGCAATTTGCCCCTGCCAGGAGAGCCTTTGGCAACAGCAAACTTGGTGAGGAGCAGTGGATCGCAGCGGTGCTATATCACACACCCAACACCGACAGAGCAGGAACAGGGCACAGAGTAGGGTAAAAGGCCTGATTTGCAAAGAGGAACCAGGTCTGGGGCTATAAATACCTTGCCAAAAGAGGTGTTAAAACAGCAGTTCATGAATGACATAGGCTGTATGTTTTCTGTAGGGCACTCATTACTCCTGTTCTCCAGAGCAGCACTGTGAGCTGGCAAAGGGAAGCCTTGGAAGTCGAGTGCCCATGGAGACAGTGGATGGTACTTCATGTAGCAGGCCCCTGGATCTCCAGCATAACTAGGAGCATGTTCTACCTTCTAGTAGAACTATGGTCCTAACTTTCCAAATTGTCCCCAGCAGCGCAATACAACAACTACTCCTGGGTGGTAACCAGTTCTTCCTAAAACCAGAGATGTACAGGAGCCTGAATGTTAGAGACTTTTTCCAGTGATGTAATACTGCACTTTCAGATGGGATATCCATATGCAGGCAATGTATCAATGTGTTAATATTCTCCAGAAGAGAAGGCGCTGGGGAATTTCCTTAAGTACTCGCTACCTCTGGGTACATCACATACCATTTGGGTGCTTTGTATGTTCTGGCAGTGGGATATAAACTTATAAAAACTTTCAGCTGTGACAACAGCATTTGCCTCTTTGCCTCCATGAACAACTGAAACGAAACGTGCCAAGGGTGTCAGAACCTTCTTTTAGAGAAAGTACCAACGAACTTTAGGTGTGTTCAGGCTATGGAAATGAGTTGTTCTGTCACAGCACTTTCTGTGGGGAAGTCACATTGTGCAGCAGGCACGTTGCTATTGTTGCATTATGTATTTGTGATTATCCAGAGTTAGATTAGTAGGGCTGATTTAGGAATTCATCGAAATGAGCTTGTACTTTCCATAAAGGTTAACTTTGACTTGTACAAAATGCATTAAAGATGAACAGTCTTCAGTGCTGTGCTCCTCAGAATTTTACAGTGAACAAGCTATATGTCATTGATTATTTACAGAGCACTCCACACCATTGTAATTCCAAAGTAATATCAAGATATATGTATCCTGAAGCCTGTTGGAATGGAAAAAATGTTACCAGTGATATTTTGTAAAATAAGTACAGTATAAAGGTCATTGTAGGGAGGTGTAAAATTACTGGATATCTTAGCCATGAAATTCAGTTGAAATAAGTTCAGAAATTATTAATCTGTCCTTAGAGTGAAATGATGCATTGGCAAATCTGCAGTGAACTGAATTTCACTTAGGTTTTTGTTTTAAGTGGAAAACTGGAGGGAAGAGAAACCCCAGCTGCACAAAGATTTTCGATTTCACCATGTTCCCACAGAAGAACTGCAGTTTTGACAGGGCTTCAGCTTCAACTGGCAGCACGTCCCATAAGAGATTTTTTCCTTTCCTTTCTTATACAAAGACAGTGTTTAGTATTGTATCTCTGTGTGTTTGCCTGGAGCAATCTAAGGTACTACGGCTTTTCTAATAGCAATTCACATTTGATTTTCATACTGTGGCTGTTCAAGGTTTCCAGTAGTGTTTTAGTTTTAATTTGACAGAAATTAATAAGTATAAGGAGAAAGATATCGTACATCAGCACTGTACAGCAGTATTGTCACACTTCCTAATTCGTTAGACAATAAGAATAATCTACCACTTCCAATTTAGACTCAGTAAAATAAACACATGTATATTAATGATTTTAAAATATTTCTGTTCATTCAAGCATGCCTTCTTTATGCAGAATAGCATCAGATCAATAATTAGTTGCCATGCATTTTAATAACAAGAGTTTTTGGTTAGGATTGTTTTTCATAATTTTGCATTTATGTTTGACAAGTTCAGGAACTTGTCTTATTTGAAAGAAAAAATATTAATGCAGAAATTACTTCTCATTGTATTATTGCTTGCCAAATCTAATATGTAAATACCCAGTAGAACTCATGCTTATGTTAATGGAGAGAGGATCATAGAAATCTTGTAGACAGAGTCTATTTGTCCCACTTTGTTCCACACATTAGTATTCTCTGTGGTACTTAATTATTCAGCGTTTTAATTTTAAATTAAAAATAAATACTGTACATGAATGATAATTTGAGTGAAATGATAGGAAAACACTGTCACAGTGAAATGCAAGATAAATTTTCTTACGGTCTTCTGGTCAAAAAGAGTATCATGGAGAACTACTCCTTATATTTCCTAAATTTAACTCCCTGCCATCATTATGGATCTAAAGAACACATATCAGTGACTGGTTATAATGTGGAAAAGAAAGCCAGCTGAAATCATTGTATAGCCAAAGGCATAGTGAAATTATTATTTAATACTGGATTTATTACCTCTGTGCACATTTTGTGGAGTATAAGGATTGTCACTTTTAGTTACAAAATCCATGCCTTGCGTAAGAAGGAGATTTTATATATGGATTTTCTTTTGTCCTAATGGCTTTTCTCAAAATAATTAATTACCAACAAACTTACAGCTGGCAATTTTGCCAAGATTTGGCTGACCTAGAGAGTTGCTCTGACTGTAGCTGGGTTTCATGGTGGACTGTAATACCAGTCTGAAACAAGAGGAAACTTTCGTCTCCTGCATGGAAACAGCTGTGGAAGTGACCGTCTCCCTCTCGGGTACCTGACTTCAGTAGTGGGCTTTACCTGCGGAGAGGTGTTTTGTGACCAGGGACCTCCCTCCTCCTCAGCCCAGCTCTGTGATAGTTCCTCTGGAAGAGCTCTGTCTCTCTTCTTGGTTATGTGTGAAGATAGCTTTCTTTGCTCTCTTTAATTAGGAGCTATCTCAGAATTTTGCTTTGCTTTCCCAGACAAGTTTGGACCTGCTCTAGCTTGGAACTGGACTGAACTATCATCCAGTCACTTTCTGCCTCCTTCCGTTTTAACACATTCCACTTCAATCACATTTTCAAACTCACCAGCTTCTGAGTTGCCTTTGTACTAGTTGCATTTCCTTTGGGGAGTTTGGAAGAGCACCTCAGCTCCAACAATACACAAACCACATAAAATTGCACATTGTTACTGATAATGGCCAGTCTTCGCGAACGAAGAACCGGGGAAGGTCTTTACACCTTCCAGCCTGCGCATTGGATTTTTTAGGT
>JAWMRA010000005.1:6653364-6739764 GCA_035584735.1 Pseudotriccus pelzelni
TCGAACCCAGGCCTCAGCGGTGAAGGTCCTGCGATCTAACCACTAGGCCACCAGGGGCTCCTCTGTTACTGATAATATACTTCAAGTAAAAGTCTGATTGTTGCATTGTTAATTCACAATGGAAACAAGCAGGAAGTCAACCCCCCAGTTGTTACTGGTACTCAAATCACACACTCCTTTACATTTATGTTAAGTTCCATCTTGCAGGCACTTGGACTTTCTTTTGCTGCACTACTCTTATGGGAGCCTGTTTTAGAACATCTTTGCTCCTGTGATTAGAAATCCTCTACTTTAGCCTAAATTCATCCCATTTATATTTTTTGCTTTAGTGCCAGCAATCCCCTGTAGCAGAGAATTCTTTTCTCTCCCAGTTTTTTTGCTGTGTTAAACTGTTCATCCCTCTTTTTATTGCTTTCAGCCCTCACATCTCTCCTTGTCTCAGTTGTCCTTCTTCGCACCCGTTGGAAATTTTTGTTCTCGGTTCCGAAGAGCACAGTTATTCAGACTGTTTCAAAGAGGCGACACAGGTTCCTTGTGCAGCGGTGTAAGGTCTTTGCATTTGGAAACACCTTCCTGGGTACATCCTCAAGTTGCATTTGTCTTTTTGACAAGTGCATTACACTGACACCTCACAGTACCCGCAGTCATGGGGGAGCGTGGGCTGGTAAATCCAGCAGCTACTGTGAGTGAGCTGGGCAGATGCTGGTTGTGCTTTGAAGGATAGGGATGTGAATATTTTTTGCAATAAATCAACACTTAACTCTTCACTTTGAAAAAAAAAATCTGCCAGTTCTAAATTGGTAAATTTTAATAGTTTGTAGGCTATAATTTAATAATGAAGGGCTGGGAATTCTAAATGAAACAGAAGACAAGTATCAAAGCGAAATTCATGACAGAAAGAAGTTCCTGCTTAAAGTCACATTATCCAAGCATTATTTTGTATTGTTGAAATATTATCCATTTATTATATGTGGCCTTGTGGTTATCTGAATAAATATTCTACTTTGTGTGCCAGCAAACAAAATGGAAATGTTTACTTGAGATGTGAGACCACGAGATGCTGTATTATTTTTTGCCATCTTATTAATGGAAACAAGTTAATTCTCAGTATAGGGGAGCCAGATTTCTTCACTTAGAGGACAATTCAATAAAGAAAGGGGTAGAAATACATCACTTACCTTAGCAACATATTTCTGTTAACTGGGGCAGCAAATCAATACCACAGAACCACAAATATAGGACATTAATAATCTTTTCTAGATGTTAAGACAGGAATAGCCTTTTCAGTGGTACCAAGCCCAGGATGTAGTTGCCTACTAATAAAGAGATGCTTAAAATTAAGATTGGAGCCATTTTTAGTAATTAATTCCTATTGCACAGAGAAACTATAGTCTGATTTACCAAGCAGTGTAGGACTTTGGTTAGTTTTAAAATGTGTTCCAGAAATATCTCCCACTGAAGTGAGCTGCCCACGTGCACGAGGCTGAAATGGTGAATTCAGTTGTGACTTGGCAGCTGTGTCTCAGACCTGTCATTAGGTAAGTCGTTGAACCTGCATGTTTCGATTCCTATGTATGAAACCTGGGTATGACACTTGTCTTCCATAAGGGATTAACAGTTACAATCAAGCCTCATCTGTGTGTCAGAAGTTGAACTGTACAGGCATTTCAGTACACCATGGCAATATGAATATGAGAGTGAGAGACCAAAATAATTGAATTATCCCCAAATGTGACTTTATTCTGACACTCATATAGAAGGTACTGTGGGAGATAATCTTGGTAGCTGTTCAACAAAGTCTCCAACAGCACCAAGGAAAACAGCCATGCTGTGTAGGCAGGATCTCACCTTTTGCATGGAACTTTGGAGGTCTAGACCTTGCCTTGTCACAGCATTTAATTGTGGGCTTAACATGATAGAGTTCAGTGGTAGACTTGCATTTGAGCATAGGCTTAAGACAATCTACCTTCTACTACAGATGCAACAGTGTGGCTTTTTCATATATAATCCAGAAGAATGAGTGACAAATAGTACAGTATCCCAGTATCCTACCAAATATTAGGAATAGGCCGAATTGATGTTACAAACAGATATATTTGAAATGCATCTATTTCTTCATGAAACAAGATCTGTTGCCCAGACCACTTGAAGCGTTTTATTCTAGCTTTTGATTTGATAGAAATAAGCTGTGAATTCATGGGGTTGCTTTGGAGGCTGAACTGTATGGCGGGAACAACAGGGTGGTTCTTTGTGCTTTGCACAGGCATTTCCACTCCTAAAATCCGTAAAGCTGCAGAACTCTGCACCTTGCTAGGGATGCCTATGTTCAGAGAGAGGGCTCTGCAAATGTGGAGCCTCACGTTTAACTCAAAAGTCTGACAAGCGTATGTTCTAGAGAGCTGTTTTTCTCTCTGACAACACAATCTCCATCAGACTCCACAACACACTTTTAAGCTCAGAGCACTACAAAGTCAAAATTACCGTGGAGAAGTGGGTGGATTGCCATAGCCCTTCTGCAGTTTGAATTAAAAGGCCTGGTCACCAAATGAGCCTGCACTTTGGGCTTTGCAGTGGGTCCTGAATTGTCATTCACTTGCTAATCATGCAGCCTGGTGCTGGTGATTAGGGAGGAGGAAATAAAGGCAGGGTCTGACTTCGGGTCTGAAAGTGAGCTTTCAAAGGTGACTTTAGAGAAACCCTCTTTTGACTTGCAAACTTGATATAGAGTCAGAGGAAGATTAAATCCAGGAGCTTTGTTTCGACTGGGGGACATTTCCAGCTGTAGCTACACTTTGCGTGGTTACATTTCAGCCAGATCAATATACATAGCGGGTGGGCCATACAGAACCCTGATACCAACTGCTCACAGGACTAGAAGTTTGCTTTCTGATCAGACAGTCACGTTCAGCTTCAGTGAATCTGCTGTTCTGAATCTGTGAAGCAATGCTTTTCAAATAGAAGACACTACTGGAGTCAATAAATATAAAGAAATTGTGTTATACTGTAAAAAGGATAATAATGAATTTTGGCAATGCTTTAGAATAAATGTTCTTCTCATATTGTTCCATTTCAGAATTTCCTTTCAGGAGAAATACCTGCAATTTCAAAATGGTAAAGTCTCCCAGGAATGGAAACAGCAATCAACAGGAACTAAGGTCCAAAATCACGGAGGTAAAATGAGAATTAAGTCTAGTTAGAAGTTGCAAAAGAAATGGAAACAAACAGTAGGGTTTTTCAGCCATCAAAATTAGATGACAGCAAGGAAAATAACAGTGAGGTTGGCTTGAGGGAGGATGGGTTTATGGTTGGCACAGAGGCTTTCCAAAACTGAGATGATTCTGTGACTCGGTGTTCAGTCTTGACAATGGTTGTGAACTTGGGTGGGAGAAAACTGGCTTTATGGGAGTGAGTTTGGAAGGATGAAAATGATGCCTTTGAGGCAGAAGTAAAATTCAAGGAGCAGTTTCCGAGCTCTGCGTCACAGTAGTCTGAAGGAATTGGTATTTGAAAGTGCACTTCTACTTGAAGGGTATTTAGGACTAAATTAAAGTAGGAGTGGTATGAGAAATTTCAAACATGATTCCTGTATTGAAGATATGAAAAAAACCTGTGATCTAGTTAAATGGAGGCATATTAATGTGACATCAGTAGTGCACAAGGCATTAGGGTGCTTTTGGAAAGCAGAGTAATAGAGAGCATAGCAAATGGAAGAAGTAGGATAACACACAGAATAGGTTTACCGAAAGCAGATTTACCAGATTAACTTGATAATCTTTAGATTATCCTGATCTTTTTAGACAAAGAAAACGGCAATAGATGTGATATATATATACACCGTGAGAGGAACATCTGACACAGAGCCACATGGAGAATTGTTTGATTGGGAATGATGAAGATTAAGCCCAGGATTGTAAAATAAGCAGAAATTGGCTATAGGAGATAATAACAGATGATGCTGAAAGAGGAAATGCCAGGTTAGAGGGAGCTAAAAGTGGAGTTTCTAAAGGCACAGTCTGGGGACCAATATAATTTAATATTTTCATTAATCAACTAGGCACAAAAAGAACCTGCTAGAGAAATGTGCTGATGGCTGGAGGTGGGAGGGTTTGTCAATAGCAAGGAGGCTGACAGCATACAGAAAAACAGAATATCCTCAGGGACTGGGGAGATATAAATGGGATTACATTGAACAGTTCAAGTAGCAAGGTCAGGTAGCTGGGAACTAATGACAATTTCTAATATGAGGTAAGGCTTGTCGGTTGGACTGATACAGAAGAATGGGGCATACATTTGGCACTATATCAAAAGAAGCATTTCCAGTTCGAGCTAGGAAAAAATGAATGCCCTTTAGAAGGCTTTAGTAAGGCTTTTTCAGGAATGTAGTGACCAATTGTAGCCACTTCTGTCTGAAAGAAAGAAATTCAACCTAGAGCAGGAGCAGAGAGAGGTGAACAGATCGTTGGGGGAATGGGGATTGTGTCTTGGAATAGTAAAACCTGCAAAAAATCATCCATAAACACGAGAGGAATGAAGAGGATTTTTTAAAGCTTTGACAATATTGTTACATAAGTAACCGTAAACTATGTATCAGTTACCCAGTGTTGTAGAAGAGGTTTTCTAATGAAAGATAGGAGTTTTTGGAAAAGCCTTCCACAGACGCAGTGGGGAAAACCTCTGTAACTATTTCTGTGATGGGGGTGGGTACAAGTCTGAGGGCTTCAGCAGCGTGTCTGCCTGCTGCAGCAGCACACTGGGCTCTGCAGTCAGTGGACTCTGTCCCATCCTCCTGCTCTCATCCATTCTGGTCCCACATTCATGTAAGTCCAATTTAGCTTTTAACCCTGAAGTCCCCTCATGTGAGCCCCCCAGTACCACTGATCCAGAGCAGGGTTATGACACTTCTGCAGCTTTGGCAGAGAGGGGTAGCAAAGAGATTCTCCAGCTTTAGGAAATTGGGGAGGGGGAAATGTTTTGCCTGTACCCACCTCTCTGGCAGTGCAAAATGGTGGGGGGGTGAGGTAGGGGGAAGCAGCCACTTTACTGCAAAAACACCTGAAAGAGAGCTGGTCATAAATAAGAGGTGGGTTTCTCCAGTTATTCTTTTGCCTGGTCAGGCCATCACTGCTTTAATCCGAGATGTTCAGCTGAAAATATCAGCTTCGCATTGACAAAATGAATACCGTCCCCTCCCCCAGCCATTAGAGTTTCTGGGTTTCTGCTAATATCTTTTCCATTTTCCATATTTAATTTGCCTAGCAGAATGAAATAAAAACATGCTGACATTTTCAAGGGAATCAGATACTTCCCATGAAAGTTTTGATGGAAAATTTTCAGAGAGCCCTGAGGCTCAGGAGCTGGTTGCATCGGGGTGTGGCCAGCTAAATCTGCTGCCTGAATCAGTGGGGGCAAAGCCTGAGCATCTCTTAGACCCTCCGGACCTTCAGGTGATTGCTTCCAAGAGGAAAGCATCTTTTATAGCACACCACGTGCTCTGGGTGGCACCGGCTTTGCTCTCGCAGCAGTTCTGGCTGACCTTGATGCGAGCGGTGCAGAACGTTGAGACGCGGCTGCCTCCACCCTCCCCTTCCTCCCCCTCGCACTGCGGAGGCACATGAAAACTGACCACAGCGTAGCCCTAAATGCTTTATTTTTAACTTTTGCCAGACGACACGTGTATCTAAGGCCAAACAAAAAGAGCCAGAGAAAGGGGTGTAAGTGCTTGTCAGTGTCAGACCCAATCATTGTCAAACAGGGGCTGGATTCTGCAGCTCCGCTGCTTGCAGAGCTCCCGTTCCTTCAGTGGTGCTCTGAAGCCACAGCGATGGATGCCTAGAGAGATGGATAAAGGCAGACAGACATAGATACAGACTGACAGAATCAACCCCCAGATGGATGTTGCTTGAATTTACCGGAAATTAAGATGCTATACTGCTTAAGAAAGAGTTCCATGATCTAATTAAGTTTCTTTTATGTCTCCTTTTTTTTTTAATTTTTTTTTTTTATTTTATCCCCCACCCTCTTACAAAAAAAAATACTTTGTTACTTGCAGATTGAATTAGAGGAAAATTGTCTATGGGCTAAATAAAATGTTTGAATTCTTTTGTACTAGCATTGAGGGCTTGTGTTTTTTAAAGGAGAAGAAAATGCAGTAGGACATAATAATGTCATACATTCTAACTTGCTCTTGCAAATCAGGACCTCTCGATATTTTCCTTTTCAATAAAAATGCTATTTATCATTATCAAATGAAGTGTTAATGGAATCAACTCAAATGCAAACTCATGCATATATATATCTCTATATAAATAAATATAATATATACATAAAAAAAATCCTCACTGCAGAGAATGATCAAGCACCTTGTCAGCAATCCATATCATATTCGTTAATTTGATTCCTGCCAAAAAATCACTTAAGTGAGACCTTCTGATTTCTTTCTTTAACGCTTGAGACTCCTTTCATCTAAGCAATGTTTATTAACCTATTTCTGAAAATCAGCATAAGCACAAGCTACATTTAATTTGTTCTTTTCATGTTCTTCGCGTTTGGTTGGTTTTTTTTACTGTCTTTTGTTTTTATTTCCAGTGTAAGAATTAGAATGGAGCATGGGTCAGTATTAAAAAACCCCACTGGTTCAGATGGTGAACAACCGAAATGATAAAAACTAAAGCCTTTTATGTTTTGTTTTTTTTTTTTTACATTCTTTAGGGGAGACTGATTCTAGTTCAATTCCAGGGCTAACAGTAACGACAGCAAGAAAAGTATACTCACCCAGAGAATAATACTGTGACCTGATGAACGTGGTTTGGGGTACAGCTTCAAACTCTGTGCCCTGTCTGTCTTGGCAGTGTCCCCTTCAGCTACCTGGAACAGCACATCTCTCCTGCATGCCTCTGGGTCACCATCAGAAAGGTGGGTAAAAACTTACTGAACTCCTTAGTTAATTTGAAATCTGCAGGTTAAAAGCATTATATGACTAGATAGACATTCTTGTTAATACTTTCACACTCAAAAATTACTCAAAACCCCAGTAATCAATTCAGTCTCCAGAAACCAGACCCAGTTTGGAGATGAAAAACTGCCATAATTTTTATGAACCTGAGAGATACACCTATACTTGCATGGTCTCATTCCTATGAATGGGGTTTTGCCACTGAGATGATCGTGTCCAGGGTTTCACTCACACTTCCCAATATCCAAGCTACAACAAGGCAGCCTGGAACAAGGGAAATTTGCCACTGTGCTCAGTGTAAATGGAAGGTGGTTCAGGACTGCTTGCAGGACTGATCTGTGCCTTCAGTCCCAGTGAGGCCATACCCTCATTCACCACATGCTCCACCTTTGACAGTATTAGGGCTGGATTTTATCAGCTCCAAGGAGTCTCCCCTAACAGGTTATGTGGTGACAAAGTTTGTCCTTCTCCCAGCTCTGCAGCCAAGGATAAAACACTTGCCAAAACGAAACTATCTCTTGTAGAATTTACCTGAGGTGAGGTTGGGGCTACAGACTTAAATAGTAAGGAGGTGTCCTGTCTGGACACCCCCAGTATTCCTACCAGGAAGGGTGAGCTTATTTTCCAAGCTGATATAAGGAGATGGCTGTGGTAGTGAGATAGTCCTTATAAAAGTGATGGTAATCTGAGAGCTGAAGCAGACAGATAGCAGAAAGGAGTAGGTAAAAAAAAGTTATTCATTTTTTTAGCACTGTATATTTAGGGAAGAGGATGGTCCTCAGTCAGGAGTTGACATTGCATCCCTTAGAAGAAGTCTTTTGCCTTCCGCATCAGGCAGGCAGGGAAATCAAACTTGTTGAAATTTAGAGACCAAATCAACCTCAAATTTTCTGAGAACCCAAAATAAATAAGCTTTGCTCTAGCCACTCAGTTCAAACACATGCCTGAAAGATGTTATACCTCACAAGTATCACTTGCATTTGTATACATTGGGAAATAGAGTGGGTAATAAATCTTCTCACTATTTATTGCTCTGCCAATATGTATCTTGGCAATATTAAAATATATGCATGCATGCTTATGAATTTTATTTCTCTTCAAAGGAACCAGCTCCTTGTACTAACAACCACAGCTCTGACTTGATAGACTCCTCTTTACCTGGCATGCCTATAGAAATCTCTAGAGAATTAGAATTCTCATTAAGTGCACTGGAAAGCAGAATTTAATCAAATGTATGCCAAAGCTCGCTGTTAAAAATATGCAACTATAAATTGCATTTCTCTAGAAGTTGTTGCAGTCCTACAGTGACCACTGAAGTATTTTTATTTATTGTACCATGAATACAGAACAGATAAAATTAAATCCTCCATAATCAATGGCTCCAATTTACACGCGTTGCTTGTCAAAGTGACTTTCTGCAGTCCCCACAAAATGCTATATAATGTGACATCTCACAAGTCTTCAGGAACATCCTAAGATGAATCTGAAAGATAAATATTGCAGTTGTGAGTCTTTCTGTCATGACTCGAATAATTTTAAAATTGCAGAGATGTATTCCTCTAACAATGTTAAAATTGTTCTAATGCAGGATAAAACGGTAGTTTTAGTCTCTGTAATTTTTATAGCAGCTTGTAATTTCCATGCACTCGTTACAATTCTCAGATCAGGAAGAATCACAGGAGAAAATGTTTTCAATGGAAAAATCTGCTCTGCTGCTCATTTTCCCTGTGAAGAATGTACCCAATATTTGGGATCTCGGAAGGCTTTTATGAGTTTTTTGATGCTGTGTCAAAGACAGACCATTTGATTTGGAGTCTGTTCAAGGGATAAGTGTGAGCCCACTTCCTGGTGTCTCCCCAAAACATATTTTCATGAATACTGGTGCACTCATTGAATCTATTCTGTTTGGGGCCACTCACCTGTAGGCTGGGAGCGGTTTGAGACCCATGAAATGTCAGAGGGAAAAATTTGTGTCCTTTGGTTCTGCTTTGAATTGGTTTCAAGTCCCGAGATTAGAAGAGCTATGATTACCCCAGAAGGGGTTTTGGAATAAGCACTTGAGCAGTAAAAGCCCCCAAAGTGCAGTACCTGAGGTGTACCGAGGTCTGCTGGAGAGCTGCTGACGTGGGCCTGTCATGAGATAAAACGCACTGGGACTTTGGGCTGGTTTGGTGGTTTGTACCTCAGTGATCCTTTCAGGCTGTCCTTGGGTTAGGGACATGACGGAGGGGGAGTGCACACGTTTTCTCGATAAACTGATTAAGGGGGAGAAATGAGGCCATCCTTTGGATTCACACAGAGGCTGGGAGAGGAGGAGGAGGAGCAGGTATTGTACAGAGAGACCACTGCAGCCTCATTGTTGCAATGAGTCATGTCAGGTTTGCATCATGACAAAGAGCCTGTGAACGTTAAGGCTGTGCCAGGCTGCACACTGAGAGGCAAAGAAAACCAGATCCATGGTTTTCTTTGGATTGAGCTGCTTGGGGTATGCTCTGGAGAGGTACAAGGCAGCCCAGGGGAACCCTTGCATGGGTGTTTTGGCATATATGAAGGGTGGTACATAACAATACTGCTCCAGATAGAATTTAGGGAAGGGTTTGGTCAGCTGAGGAAGGGAGAGTCCCTCAGGAGATGTGATAACATACAGGGGAACATTTTGACTTTATATCCAAGGGGACAAACGAGCAAATCATCTGCTTGTTGTGGGGCTGGGCCAGCATCCCTGTGCCTCTCTCTGTGTCTTTGGGAATAGCCTGGTTTCCCAGCTGGTGAAGGGCCAATTATGCTTCATGTCAGTGGTTGGTAGAGAACTGCCTGCACCTCTCTCTCACCTCGCATATCCTCAAAACAGTTGGGAAAATAACCCTGCACTTAGAGAGGACAAGGAAGTTGTCCACAAAGCAAAGAGAGCAGACTCCCCAGGGTAGGATAAGGGACAAAAATGGCACATCCTGTCCTACATCCGTCAGGCTGGAATTAAGGGGAGATGCAATATCACCGGCAGTACCTGGCTGGAGGGAATTGGAACTGGGGACTGAGATGTTTTTCACGTTGGCAAGGGGATGAATAAATAACACTAATTGCTTGTCTTTGACACTGAGAAACATTTTGTAACTGTGAAGCAGATTCTGAGAGACCTTTTCTTTGAGACTTGTTTTTAACTTTTATAGTTAGTGCACACCCTGTGTGCTAAACCCTGCTCTGGTGCCTTGAGGCTGGTGGGAGATGAGGTTAAGACCAGACTCTCCGTGAAGTCTTTGGCCCTTTCTTATTCTCTGGCTGCCAAGACTGGCTATGAGATACAGGGCCCTAAATCACAAGCCTAGAGAGGAACAAATCTGGCCTAAAGCTGCCTGTGCTTTCATACTCTCAACCTTATTTGAATCAGAGCCCAAATAAACATCTTCATTTTTCAAAGGGAAGCTGCTGGAGCACCAGTGCTGTAGTACTGTAGAAGCCAGTTGGACTGAGTGCTCAGTGCTAAACCCAGCTTTTCTGTATCAGATTACATCTTTTTAGCTCATTCCTCCCATTCTTAATGCCTGAAATTCTATAATTACAAATTAAGACAAGTGGAGAACACAGACTTTTGAGCTAGAAACTGATAAGCCTCCCTCCTCTCTTAAAATTGATGCATCTATTTTGTTCTCATAAAGAGCTGTTGGATACAGCATCACCTCAATTATAATGAAACAGCAAAGAAATTCCACATTGGGAAAGGTTTTCTGAGGGTATATTCTCAGTTACTGCTGAAGATTAAAAATAACCTTCTCAAGCAATAAATTGGTTGAGACAGTAACAGGACCAAAATCATAGTGAAATCTAGTAATGAAATATTAATGCTACCGTGTTAAGATGGGAAAATAATAAAAATTCCTTTTGCAGAGCTGCATGGATCGTATTACTGGTGTCCTGAGCAAGCTAGATTTTAATATGCATGGCTTTCTACCTGTGTCCTGTGCCTATATACAATTCTGATTAGCAGAAAAGATGACCAAACCCTTAAGTCATGTAACTGCTTCAGGAAAGCAAAGAAACCCTGTTGGAGTACATGGCAGTAGCTCTCTAGAATTAGAAGGCATGTTGCGAGTGACACAAAAAGAGCTGTCAAGTACCTGGTGCTTTGCTTTACTGCTCCACTAAATGGCCATTGTAGAGCTGTGGCAGACGTACAGGGGGAATTTCATTTCTAGGGCAACATTATTTTGCGTGAAACTGAAATAAGATAAAAACTAGGCGTAAAGGTATGTTTGAATTTCAGATTGTGCTTGATCTTTGTATGCCAAGAGGACCTCCCTTGGATACTCAGCCTAGCTGCAGGCTTTCTTTCAGGTCCTGGAACCTGCAGCTTTCAGAAGTCAGGCCAATTTAAATTGTGTAGATTGTGCTGCTTTACATAACCTATTTGAATTCAGTCGGCTTGAAAACCTGCAAGGTAAATAGGTACATTCTGCACACGCCTGTCCTACTGGCTTAGGGGTAGCTTTAATGTCACACAATTAAACAAACTGGGGAGAGGGAGCCCACTAAGGTCCAGCCATGTGGCATTAACCATGCACCGTGCTTTCCAGAGGAGAAGGGGTGGCTGACTCAGTGCCCAGTTGAGGTAAGTCCATTTTATCGGTGTCCCTCACCCTCCAGCTACAGGTCCTCTCTGACACCCCACGGAGCAGCTCGTGTGTTGTTGGCAGTGGCCAGGGCTCAGCTGGAGGTGGCTGAATTAAGCTCATGGGTGTAACAGGATTGTATACATTATTCTGTACAGCAGGTTGGAAGGAGGATGATGATCCTTGCAGTCAGACTGGCTCACTGTGCCGGAGAAAAAAAGTCTTCTGGAGATGCACGTGGGCATACTGAGGCGCTGAATGAAGAGTACAGGCAACTTGGAAAGAGATGGGCGCCTTGAGCGGTGAAACAGCAGGCACAGGATCAGAGCAAAAGCAGCTGGAGCAGCAGACTCTACCATGGAGTCCACATCTGGCACAGCTGGTGGAGAGACAGAGGCATGGGACCTCCAGAAAACCAACGTTGGAAGCGAGGTGCTGAGCTGGAGATGGGGTTTTCAAAGCAGCAATGAAACCTCCCGTGACAGACAAAAAGGCCTTGTAACCAAGCTGCTCTAAGGGAAATGGATGTAAATATGGAGAGAGGCTTTTTTACAAGGCCTTGTTTTGACAGGACAACGGTGAATGGCTTTAAACCGAAAGAGAGTAAGTTTAGATTAGATATTAGGAAGAAATTCTTCACTGTGAGGGTGGTGAGGCACTGGAACAGGCTGCCCAGAGAAACTGTGGATGCCCCATCCCTCCAAGTGTTCAAGGGCAGATTGGATGGGGCTTGGAGGAACCTGATCTAGTGGAAACTGCCCCTGCCCATGGCAGGGAGATTAGAATGATATGATTTTTAAGATCCCTTCGAACCTAAACCATTCTCTGATTCTACGAAATACCAAAGACTAGATGGCCTGCAGAAACCCTGCTCCTCTCCCCAGGCCAGGGTCTTTCCTGATGCCAAGCAGCCACTGAGTTTCAAGGCTGAATTAACTCCAGGACATCACTACTGCGCATTTTTTTTTCTCTCTAGGGCCTGAACGCTACAGGGGTTTGCTCCCCTTGAAGCCTCAGAGGAAGGCTCAGTCAAACCAAATACAGAGCTGCTTTGCTGCCTGTGTATCAAGGATAAGAAAGCTAAAAAACCATCGCAGCAGCTTCCTGGACAGCCTCGTGCCTGGAAGCATTCCTGGACAGCCTGCCTGTTAACATCACCTCGCAGCCGGGGTCCCTCGGGGCACAGACCCCGCTGGCCTGGATTTTGCCTGGCCCCTTGAGATGAGCCTTTCAGCCCTGCAGAGGGGACATCCAGGGTGACTTTGCAGAGCCCTGGGTCCGTGTGCCCTGGGGCAGTGCCTAGGCAGGGTGATCCCGCAGGATAAGGACAGAAACAGAGCAGAGAGCATAATCTGTTTTAATGGGTCCTTCTGCTGCTGCTGAATAACTCCCCAGCTTGGATTACTTTTACTGCAGGCACGATTAGTCAGCAATTGACAGGGCAGGGGGTATCAGTGGGGAGTCCGCAGCTAGCTAAGAATATGAGCCAAACAAACATTATTTTCCAGCTTATTGGGAGAAAAACCTGCAGAGAGCAGAAAGTTGGTCCCTCACTGTTTTCCTGGGTAGGGATGCAGTCTCGAAAGTGATGAGACAAACACTTGAGGATGGCTGATAGCACTGGAGTGCAGAATAAACACGGAAATGATCCTGGATCCCAAGGCATAAAAAAAAAAGACCTGCTAAAGGCAGCTCAGTATTAGAAGAAAAGCTTCCTGAAACCATGTGAAGTAACTAAAACAAGTGTCTGGAATGCTACACAAACGGTTCTCACCTCCTTCCAACTGAAAAGACTGTATTCACAACGCACTTCTTCAGTGTTTGCCTTTGAATAATGAAACAAAATATAATGGTCAGTAAAGTTAAAGTCGTTAAGAGTAAATCAGTTCTGTTTCCATCGAAAAGCAGCCTGGATTACCCTGTAACACCGAAGCCATCTGTGGTTCCCACATCGATTTTCCTCTCTGCAGCCCCGAACATACAAAATCAGCAGGTGCCTTTGAGTGCTCTCTCAGCCACATGGAGAAAATAGATAAAAGCCCTCTGGGCCTCCTGTATGCCTGTGTGCAACCTCACCTGTGTGACACCTGGCTGTGCCCAGCACAGAAATAAGCACAAGCAAGCTTGGCAGCCTGCTGAATCAGCACATTTGCACTGGAGGAGAAAACGCTGCCAGGAAGCAGTGACCTGCCTCTTTGCTACGGTGCGCTGGTGTGCAGCGTCCCAACAGGAGCGGCTTTGCTTGTGCCAAGCACCTCTGAGACAGAGAAGGCTGTGCCCAATTTGGCAGAAACAAAGCTCAGCCTCCCTCTTTCTGCTGCTTGCTCTTCTCGGGGAAACTCTGCCTCCCCTGATCCGCTGCAAAATGCTGTTTTCACTTTTCAGGTGGCTACAGCTGCGGCCTTTGCAAGAGAAAATGCCTGTTAAAGTGCCTCTGAGGGCATGGCAGCTCCTTCGCTGTGCCTGGTGATCCATTCACCTGCCCCTGCCTTGCCCGGGCAATGGCACAGTGCTGCTTCCATCCGAGGCAGTTCCTGCCATGTTTGGTGCCTGGAAAATCCACTGGCTCAATTTTCTGAATGGCTGAGCAGCACATGGCAGTTCCTGTGTCCTTCCTTTAATTAGAAACTCTTAAAAAGTGAGAACACCATCAAATAAGGTAAGGCCCCACTCTTATTAACTAGCAAGTGACTTTATATTTAGATACTTAGGCCAAATAAAAACTCGTGAGCTTAAGATCAGAGACAACAAAACCTTTTTATCTTTCTGAGCTCATTTGCATGCTCAAGTCAGGGAATGAGTCCACTTTCCAAGACCTCAAAGCCATGCCAGAGCTGTCTCTGGCCTCTGCATTCACAGCTCAAGCAGCAGAGACCTTGGCAGTCGTGATCTGCCCGTCCCACAGTGCAAGGGTGTTCCCTAGAAAAGCCAGGTATTATTTTTGCCGAGCTTACAGGACGTGGCACCGAACCTGTGGGAACCCACCTTGACTGCAAAGTGGATGCAGAAGGGCAGGTGCCCCCCCTCTTTCCCAGAGCATTTTCTGTGCTGGTTGGTGTGGGAAGGAAAGCAGCACTGCTGCCACTGAGTCCTGGGACTGCGGAAAGCCACGAATGCCAGTAGAGGATGATGAAATATGAATTCAAAGGTTAGGTTATTTTCTCCCCTAAGCTCTAAAGGAGGGAATCACTACCTTCTGAGATGGATAGTATCATTAATCAGACACTGAGAGTTCAGCCCTTTGTACAACGCCAAATCATCTGGACTTTTATCTTCCCAGCCCTGCACAGAAGACAAATCCAGACCTGCTAGTGCTGGGGAATGGGGGGGATGGGGAAAAAGTTATTAGGAGAAAATTTTTGAAGCATAAACAAAATTTCAGCGAAAGGTTGTTCCTGCCATGACACGATTATAAATGAGATGATCAGCCACAAAGAACATTTTTTTTGTGTGGCTTTAGCAAAATTTTGCTTCTTTTCTAATGGTAGAAGTAAAATATTTAAAGGGAGAAGGACAGGGTTCCTTTAAAAATTCCAGATATTTTAATTAATGCCAATAGCATTAAAATATTATGGCTTGAGATGCTTATGAAAAGTCTCTTTTATTCATTAAATTTTCCAGACCCAACATAATTAGAATTCTTAACATTCGTGATCTCTCAGCATTGGCTTCCAAAATTAATGGTCTGAGTAATTTCTTACAGCAGATGAACTGAGTTTCAAAATAAATGTATCGCAGTAGTAAACATCAGCTTTCTGTAAAGGCAGGATGCGCCAGTCAAAGACAACTTTCGAGAAGGAAGACACCCTCCATTTTCTCTCTCCTGGATTTCCATGTTCAAAGGACATAATGAATGATGGTATTCCTAATACAGGGAGCCCACGAACAGAAGCCGCCTGCACCACTTGAGCGTGCGAATCGTGTGTGGCTTTAGTGCCACACGTTCCCTCTGCCACCCTGGCTCCAGGACAGGGTGGTGCTCAGGTCAGGGTGGGTTTAGGAGCACAGGTGAGTCAGGGATGCCGTTTTCCACAAGTCCCCGCTTCATGTGCTGTGGAGGTTGAGTGGGCTGTGGGAATGCAGCTGGGCACAGGATGCTGTCCCAGATCAGCCGTCTGAACGGTGCCCCGCAGACCTGGGCCCTGCCAAAAGCCTGCTCTGTGGGCCTGGGAAGGTCATTTAACCCAGTGTTTTGCATGGGGTTGCTAAACGTGTGCTGTTCATTTTGGCATGTCATTTCCAGAGTGTGGAGCACTTCCAGCTGCAACTCCTGCTGGTGGGCTGTGAACCCAGGAAAAGCCACGCCGAGCTCGGAGCTGTAAAACCTGCCACTTCCGACCAGGCACGGTGGGATCTCACAGCATTCCCTGGCAGTCTCCTGATGGCAAGACTCAGGATTCTGGATTCCATCCCCAGTCGTGGCAAGACAGCAGCTCTGGTGGGTGCAAATCGCTCTGCTTGTCCCCCGCTATTTCCTCCTTGTTCCAGTTCTGTCTTTTCTCTCTCCATCTATCTGCCTTAGGGATGGGGCTACTCCCTTCAGGACAAGCAAGATTGGGCCCAGCAGGGCGGGATCCTCAGAGTTTTTAGGATTCTCACTGAAAAGAAGTCTTTGCTGAGAAAGTCAGATTGGATTTTTTCCAAATGCTTTCACTTGGCCACACTTGCATAGATTTTCACAGCAGTAAAAAAAGGCACATCCTTAATACAAAGGTCACAAGTCGACTAAATTTCTACTCCCCTATCCAAACCGTGAGGAGTTGTGGTGCATCTTAAAGAAGAGGATGTCAGTTCTTTTTTCTTTTTTACCATTACAAAACAGTGCATTGTTCCCTGGCCTTGCCCTTGGGAATAGCTATATTGTTTTGGCTGAAGCTTTCCAAAAAAATTCAGCCTACGGCAGATGCCCAGGATGGAAAATGACAAGTTACTGGTCAAAATATGACAGTTATAAGCAGCTGAAAATAGAGTCTTGTAATTGGAAATGTCAGACGGTCTTGACAGAAGGCAGTGCTACCAGCCCACCAACCTCGGGGAAGTTTGCTCAGAATTCTGTGTGTAGGTAGAGGCAGCGTGTGCACCTTCCAGCAGTCTCAGTAATTTTTATAAGTGGCACAGAAAGGAGTAGCAAAGTTTTCTGGGCGTTAAAGCACGGCATGAACTGCACTCCTGCTGCTGGCAGCTTTGCCATCTGTTGGGACTCAAGCTGGAGAACCGCTGTGCCAGCTTAGCACAACCCCACCTCTGAGGCCAGAGGAAAGGCTCTGGAAAGAGAGCAAGGACTGAACACCCCTCCACTCCTCAGCTTCTCTCCAGCTGTTGCTTTGTGAGTGGAGTTGGATTCCCCAGCACTTCAGTTGCTAAACTGAAGACTTCTGGGGCAATTTTCCAGGGAGGGAGGGCAGGTCTGTGCCCCTAACCCCTGTGAGCACAAATCCTGCCCTCAGCATCTGTTGTGTGGAGATGTGGTGGGGGAGTTGACCCTGCTCTGCACTTCTAGTCATTTCTTGTGTGCAGTGTGCAGGGACTGGGTTTGATTTCTCACAGCTTTCTGACTGCAACAGCCATTTGACTTTTGAAAGTCATTTGACTTCTGAGAACTTCAGAAGGCTCCAGCCAGAGCTCACACTTGAACCAGCTGGTCACTGCCTGCCTTTCAGACCCCTTCCCAGGAGAGAAATTCACCTTTCCCTGGTGCAGGGGCAACCATTCCGCCCTGTAGTCAGTCACTGCAGTTTCATTAAGTTTTATATTTAACTTTCCCTCAGCACCTGGGACCAGAAGGAGTGCGTTAGTGTCTCAGAGCTGGAACACTACATTGAATTACCTTGTTGGTTTATCTGGTCATAATAGCAAGAGAGATCCCAGTGCTACAGTTAGGAGTCTGTCAGCATTTCCATTATAAACCCCTTACGCTCAAGAGGTTTTAACTTAGCTTTAAAAATCTGTTCCATTGCACAAACTTAGTTTATAACATGGCAAAGAACAATATTTTATCTTTTAATACTGAAAATACATACACAGTTTATATTGAAATATATATGTGTGTAGCCAAAGACAGCCTGGGTTTAGGCAGTGGTCAACCTGATTGGTGTCTTCTTTTTAATTTAGCTGATATGATATTATTACTCTGGCTATTTTTAATAGATAAGGTACTGTAGTTTCACAATCTCTTCCATTATTGGCACACAGCTCCTCTAATATATGTTAATATGATTATTCACGAGTGCAGCAGAGTCACACTTGGAGGAAGTGTAAGAGGTTTGGCACAAAGGCTGCTCACCCTCCTTTTCCTTTTATTCTAGACACTCATTCAAGGGCACTTAGCTCACACTCTGAAAAAGCAAAGCAAAAGCCTCCACCAGCTGCCTGGCAGGAAAGTTTTGGCAAATGTGTCATCATGGTTCTCTCTGTTACGGTCTGCTGGGCAAGGAGGCATCAGCAACTGAGGAACAGTCTCGTGCCTGGACTAGTCCCCTTAAGGCCTTTCTGCACTGCAGTCTCAATCCTCTGGGCAGCGTGGGCAGGTGGAAGAAAGGAGCTGGAGAGGGCAGCGTCTACAGGCTCTGCCTCTCCAGCTCGCACCAGGGACTCATGATTTTTGTTTCTTTAAACAAAAGTTTCTGGGTTTCCTAGCTGGGCCAGGGTCCTTCAGAGGAGCAGTGGCTGTTTGTCTCACCTGAAGATCCAACCAAAGGATAGCATCTTTGGATGGTAGGGTTTGAACTCCATGACAAAAAGCACCATTTCCATCTAGGGTGCATGGTCAGACAGCAGGGCTGCTGCACGTGGTCCCTGAAGGGCTCACTGAATTGTTTTCAAGGTTTTTCTTTTTTTCCAGGCTGGCACAGGAAGGAAGCTCCTTCTCCCAAAGTCTCCAGGCCTCCTGAGAGGAGGTGAAACTTGCTGGACACTGGGTAAGGTGAGCCATGCAAGGAGCCTCCACAGGGAGTATCACAAACAATATATCCCCTAGACATTTCTCCTTTTTTCCTGGACAAATTGCTCCTTATGCATTAAGGAAAAGCACTGTTTTTGCCACCCTCTCTGACTTCTGAAAACTCATGGCAAGGTAGTTCATGCCCCAGAGACCCAAAAGTATTCCCATTTTCCTGGTATGGCTGCACAGGTGCTACAGCCGGGCTACTTTTGCTTTCCATCCCCACCCATATCACATGTTCCTCATTTCTTCCTACTCTTCCCTCGGTGAGGCTGCTGAATTTCAGGCAGGGTTTGCTCGGGTTGGGATCCCCCTGCAGCTGCTGCTTGGTGCAGCCTCAGGCAGCCTCTGGCTCTGTTTTTTGGAGGCAGCTTCCAAGTGGAGTCACGATTTTCTTGCTCACAGCTTTCATGCCTCTTCTTCTAAGGTCCACTTCCCTTTTGACACTTACCATTGGAGTCTCTTCTCATACACACGCTGCCACCCCTTTGACAAAGCTGTTTTTCAGGTCTGAAGTTTTTTTAAGACTGTACCTCTCATAAAAATGCTGGCAAAGGGCCACACAGGGCTGTGGACCAGCTGATAGGAATTAATCTCAATCCCAGGCTGACGGTTTCCTGTTGATAGCCAGGGCTACACAGGCAGGGCTGCAAGCCCATGATTCAGCAACTTCGACTGATTAATCAAGTCACTTGATTTTTTATGCATGCGAGCGTGCCCAAGGCAGCTGTGATAAGTCGGCTTCCAGGCAGAGTGCTAGCAGTGCTGAGGATGTCAAAGGGGCTTGTGATATTGATATAAATACATATAGATGCCTAGTTTTCTGATTAGGTTGTGGTTTTAAATAGTCCTCAGCGGCGTTCGTTCCGCTGATAGAATCCTTTCCGCAAATTTACATGCACGTCGCACCTCTGATGCTGCGTTTTTTAATTACGGATACACTTTATCTGAGTTAAACATGTAACAGGCCCCTCAGCATAAATTATACTCGGTGTGTGTGTACCGAGTGCACTTCCCAGGTGTGTGAGAGGATAAGTGCATGTTAAAACAGCACAGGCATCTCAGAAAGGGTTTGGGAACTGTTTTCATTTTCAAAAAGAAACAAACAACCCTGCTAAAATCTCTAAGAACACCGACCCAGAGCAGTTTTTGTCTGTGGCAGAGGAATGCTGTATCTTGTATTTCCTACATGCCCTCATAGTTTTGGGGATGTGCAGGTAGAATTCCAGATGCTGACGGGCTTAACAGCATAAGTGTGTGCTTTGAGACAGCGTGTTTATAGCTCTTTCATTAATAAAATGAAGTAGTAACCAGAGAAAATGTCAGCATGTTTTCCTGGCATTAAAAAAAGAAAAAACAAAGAGAAGGGGAAGAGAAGGGCAACTGTTTTTCAGGGATCACTGGCATGGCTTTGTTCATCCCAATGCTGTAAAAGACAACTTTTTTTTGAGGCATACAGCTCTGGTGAGAGTGTGAGGAGCGGGTCCCGGGTTCATTTACAGCCCATGGCTCTCAGAGAGCACCCAGCAGTCTCAGCTGTCCTGGGGGTCAAAGCCTAGCATGGAAAAGGCAGGGTTACAAAGAGCTTGGCTTCCAGGATGCTCCAGCCTCCTCCTACATAACCACATGTTCTACTGGCTTGTTTAGGCCTGGCTTCAGTGGCTTCCTTGGCTATGAAGGTTCTGCAGCCATCTCCTCAGTGCAGGAGATCAGGAGACACGACTCAGGTGGTCCTGCCAGGTGTAAAATTAAGAGCCCGTTTCAAATGAGTATGTTAGAAAAATATCAGAGGCAAAATTAGAGAATGAAGGCTTGGCTTCAGGGGAGTCAAAGGGATGCTGATATTTGTGTTTGTCAGTTTTTTCATGGCAGCAGTAGTTGTTGATATTTATTTTTCCTCACTTCAGTGGAACAGTGTTTGTTAATAAATCTAATAATAAAACATCCACAACAATTGCCAGATTTGCCAATTTTTTCAAAATTGAGGCTAAACTGAGTATGACAGAAAAGGAACTTGTGTTGTTTTTGGTTTTGTTTTTTTTTTTTCCTCATAGGCATAGAAGATGTGGCATAAAGTTATGGAGCCTGGAGGGAGCACCTTCACAAGTGACTTTTCCTGGCCAGGAGAGCTCAAGTACAGGTAATACAATTTGCATTGTGAGCTGCAACAATTATTGCAAATGCAGCAATATCAAAAAACAAAACCCTGATCCTGCTAGAACTGACTCACAGATGGACAAATTTGTTATTGTTTTCATGATCTTTTGCAATGTGTTTGCAGGTTTCCACAGCCTTGTTTAAATTCAAGCAAGGACCTTTTTGCACCAACTTTGCAGGATTTAATTTGTGAGTTGTACATTTAATTCTCCACAGCAGATGGTGATGTGTGGGTGTATTGCTGTATATTTGCAACAGATTCCTTATCCTACAAAATTAATTGTCTCATGTGCTGATTTAAAATCAGAATTGTATTGTTCGTAAAAAGCTAATTCTTGCATATCATTTTGTTGGGACCTGTGCAATTCCAACAAAATGTAAGGGAAGAAAAGTCTAAGTGCTGCTTTAAAACAAATGCATCGTGGCAGCTCTACAGTCAGTCCTGATGTGCAGACTGAAGAGCTAATGACCTCATGTGTTTAAAAGTCCCTAAATAAAATCAAGTATTTTGGGCCTTGGGGTCAGTTTGCCTCAATGTTGCCATGAGGTTTCTGGGGCAGTTCAGCCACACTTGGTGATCCACAGCACAGGCAAAGCCTCCAAATTAAGCCCCTTTTCCTTTGTGGGAGTTTCCTTAGCAGGGATTTATCTGTAAATGACTGCTCTTTCAATGGCATTGCTCATGTTCCTTTGCAAAGTTTAGGGGACTTTTTGTTTTGTTCCCTCTAATGATAATGTCTTTTTATGACCTGTGCCCCAGCCGTGCAGCATCCCAGTCTCCTGCCTGCGTCCTGGAGGAAAGAGGGAAAACGTGAGGCTGAGGGGAGGGTTTCAGCAGAGGTCAGGCACTGCTGGACTCACCAGCCCCACGTCACTGACTGCTCCAGCAGCCTCGTGTGGCACCCAAAGTGGGGCTTTGTCCAGGACAGGGTCCACTGCTGTCCTTGGAAAGGGGAGAACCCAGGGCCGGAATGCTTGTGGTGTTAACCAGGTGGTCAGGATGGATTAAATAAGGCCAGAGGTGACTGTTCACCTGTTCCTCCTGCCGAGGGGTGGCTACTGGGCTGCTGAGGCACAGGGGCTGGCTAGTGAGGAATAGAATTTAGGAAATCTGATTCCTTACCTTAAGTAAGGGACTGATGCAGTGGGTGCTGTGTGCCCATGGGCCAGGCACGACCACGGTCTGGATGGAGGGTCCCCAACACGGGGGATCTGTGCCATAGGGAGTATTAACAGAGAAGGAATTAAAACCTGTCCTGCTTATCTTTCAGAGGCTGGAGCGAGGCTGGGCTCATCCCAAGGATCGCCCCATGCCTCACCCAGCTTACAGAGTGAGGATGTCACACCAGGGAAGAGGGTTGGGCAAGGGGGCTGCCGGCAGCATGAGGCTGGTGCCTGGAGGGTTTGGGGACAAGACACTTGTTTTGGTGACCAAGACCTCACATCCACCCCAAAGCAAGGAGCAATGCTGGGGACTTCTGGACTTGTTGGCAGAGCAGTACTCCTCTTAGCACACTGGTTTGCTTTCTGTCTGAGAGAGGGAATATGAACCTGCTTTGGATTATTTGCCTGTAAGTAGCAGTACTTGGGTCTTGCTTGCTGGCAGCACCAAACCCCACAAATTTGAGATTGGAGGTTTATTATGGAATGAACAGAATAGAGGTTTTAGGATTTTATTTTTTGCTACTGCACGAGAAATAATTCGCACCTCTGTAACATTAAAAATCTGAATTAAAGATGAAATATTTTAAAATGTGGTGGACTGGAGTTAAAAAATATCAGTGATACTTTGGGGTGTGGTAAACAAAACTTCAAACCTGGTCTCAAAAGCAGCTATTGTGTGTTGTATCCATCTTCCCAGTTATTTGTATTGTGAGTAGAAAGAGTGTTTCAGAAAATTGCTAATCTGGTCATTAAAAAGGACCAGCCTGATTTCTTGTCTTCAATTGCAGGCGAGTCAAATTAGGGTGCCTTTGTATGTTCCTACCTTTTTTTTACAGCCCTTTCTAATGCTCAGCTCTGGTATATTTACAGGAACAGGCTCTTTAAAACACAGGCTTTGGGTTTATGGGAGTAGGAACAGTTCAAGCTCAGGGACTCCTTTTGCCCGGTAAGTTTCTGTTTTCCTGATCACTTTGGTTCTTCACTGCACGTGATTCCACCGGAATTTCTCGAGCACATCAGAGTGGCATACCATGTTTCTGGGGAAAGACCTCAGAAGCACTTGTTGCACCAGCACACACATTCACTGCGCGTTGAAGGCACCCCCCAATGCACCTAGGGTGAAAGCAATCTCCTGCCTGTGGGGCCAGGGGCTGCACTGCAGCAATGCATCCCACGGGAGGGGTGTTTGTGTCTTTGTGAGTGAACATTGCTTTGTGTTTCCTTCCTGCAGCAGTTCCTGTTTGTGCCCAGGTGATCTGCCCCCTCATGAGTTGCTGAGGCTCAGCTGGATTGGCTCCATCACATCTGGGTTTAATAAGTCAGTTATTTTTAGGAGAGAGATACTGGATTAGTCTGAGATGTCAGAGCTTTCGTAAAGTTATGCTGGATTTGATCTCCTTTCATTTTGCTCTGTATGCACAACGAATTACTTCTGTGCAGTGAGCTCAGTCTGCGAGATCTCCAGGGCAGGGAGCAAATCTTTACTGTCATCACACGCTGACCTGGCTTTACCTCATCTATCTGTAGTCATGTAAGCGGGATGTGCAAGTTAACAGCCTTGCCTGGCTTCTGGTGATGGAGACTTCCCTGGGACACCTCTGGGTGTGCCTCCTCCCTCTGCCTGATGCAGTGCATCCAGGCCCCCCTGCCCACCCCTCCCAATGGAAACCAGGAGCAGCACTAGAGTACCTGTGTGTGCGGCTGCTACAGGCTCAGCTGTTCCCTAGGAAAACTGACTGCCCCCAGTGTGAATTCAAGGGTAGCTCACTGCTGTCTGGAATCTGCCAGCCATCATTTCCAATATACACGCTCCTCTTCCTGCATTCCCAGCCCAGCTCTGTGTCCAAGGTAAGCTGAAGTGGAACATAATGCACTCGAAACACCCTCCCCCAGGTGATTTTCCATTTATGCAGCAGGCTCACTAATTGCAGGAAGAGTGATTACCCTTTCAAGAAAGAAATATAAAACTTGATTACTTTGAATGAGTGTTAGTGAAATGTGGTTTTGATCCCAGCTGGGCAGAAATTGTGTTTCAGTAAGACTTTCTAAAAATGCTCCCACAGGATCAGCATAGGGAACCACAAGCTTGTCTGTGACTGCTTTTATCCCGTGTATATTTGTGACACTCTCAAAACGGGGACTGAACTCTGCATCCCAGATGCTTAAATGTGGCAGAGTCCCTTTCTCTCCTGTTACTCATGTATGGGAGCTGTGATAAAGCTCATATAAGATCACCAATGTGAGCTGTACAGAATGGAGAAACAGGTACCTCATGTGATTGAGATGTGAAGACCAGCAGCCAGCCTTTAACTGGAAGTGGAGAAACAATCTGCATCAACACTGGCCTCCTCTCCGAAGTCAACTGCAACATGCCCGTAGTACAGTTGCATTGTCTTAAGAAGATCTAGACCATACTGTTGATTTTTTGTCTTGCCTTTTTTCTGACAGTGTAAAGTACACAGACAGCAGAATAATTAGATGGCAAGCCTAACAAATGCTATAAAGTAGATAGTGTCATTTTATGACCAACACTATTTACTATGGTTCTTTCTTAAATGGAAAGTGCAGGGTTTTTAAAATGGGCTGGTGCATGTTACACTATGTTGTAAAGTGTGTGTATATATGTATATCATCAAAAAAGGTGTATATACATATACAGGTAGATGGAAGGATGATGTTTTTTGGAGCCAAGTCTTTAAACAGAGCAAATTAATCACTTCTGCACTTTACTGTGGAGTGGTCAGGTGGATTTAAGGATGAATTAAGCAAGCTGTAAATTTAAGAATAAACTCACTCTGTGGCCTGAAATTAATTATTATAACCAACATGGTAACTTAATCTCACAAAAACACGAGTTTATTAATAGGTGAAGGAGCTGAAGAACCACACAGTCCATCCAGCCCTCTGATAGTTTCCTAATCTCAGTTACGAAATTCAATGCTGCAGTTTTACAAGGTACATATTCTCAATTAGTGAATGTTACAGAACATAAACATGAAGTGAATATTTGTATTAATGAGATTCAAACAAGTCAACTGAAAGAAGTATCAACTCTAGTTATAACACATGGTGAAAAGAATCAAATTTGGAATGTGATCATATATACTGTTGTACATCAGACAATATGTACACTGTTTCATATTGCATGACATTCATAGCATATTCATAGAAAAGTCAAACTAAATGATGGCTTAAAAACTTATCACTGAAATTTGCTTGCTACGTTTTTTAAAGTGTTGATATTGACTGAGTTAATATTTTCATTGTGTAAAAATACTGTATATAGTAGAAACCCTTCAGCATCTTCCACATTCAAATAAATGAAAGTTACAGCTTGGTATTTGGTGTTCAACATCAGAAATTAAATGACCGATTCTTTCTAGCCTTGCAGAAGGAAAAAAAAAACCAACAAATAATGAATATGCTCAATCTGGTTTGACTAGTACATTTCTCTCTCGAAGACCTTGCTTCTGGAATCAGAGACTAACATCTACCTCGTCTGAGGTGCGGCTGGGAATACTAAAACATCTGAACACGGTTAAAAAGGTGGAAAGTCCATAGCCATTCTACACACTTTCATTTATTGTCTGGACAATTAAAGTACAAATAATTCAAACACAACAAGGTTATGAAAAAAACATTTACAATACTTTCCCTCAGAAATGATCTAAACTAGCAAGGTTAACATGAAGTCATTCATTATAACTAAAGTATACAACTGCCTGGTCCTAAGAAAGATTTTTTAAATTATTATTATTATTCAGATAGTAAAACACATCGTAGAGAAAAGATTCTGACATGCCTTCCCCACTAATGCTTAGCAAATGCATCAAAACTTTCCCAGCAAACTGCGCTCATTCATAGCAGATGATGTATAAAGGTTTCCCTGAACATTGAATGAGTGTTCCTTTAAACTAAAATCTAACATTGTTAAAGTAAAAAACTGATAAAATTATGATGCAGCCTTTGCTTTTTAGTTATTTGTCTACTACAAAAGTTTGCCTCTTCAGTGTGAAAAAACAATACTTAGTCTACATGCAGTTAGTGGGTATAGCATGGAAAAAATGCACAAAATAAGCACAAGTTATAAATAACCATAACGTTTTATTACCATTAAGACTAAACTTGTATTGAAAAGATTTTATATAACAAGACAAGAAAAGCAATAGCAAATTTAACTATCAACTAGATTATGCATAGCGAGTAACTGTTTCTAGTACTCAGGGAAGAGCATGACCCTTTTTTGTTTTAAATATATAACCGTACAAAGCACAAACATACTAAAATGATCAGTGCACTGGACATGGGAGAGCACCCCCTCAGTCATTTTGTTCCCTTAGCTCTGTTTTCCCCAATCTGAATTACATTAAAATAAAGACCCAGTTGTTTTCTTTTCTACTGTGCAGTAAGAAAAAATATTCACAACAAACATGACAATATATCAAACAATATTTCTACACAAGTTACCTTGATACCTCTGTCACTTAAGTATCATAAGAAAACATTTTAAGACATATACAAACAAAACTAGCAAAGTGTTACAACTTATAATAAATTAACCAAAAGAAAAAATAACTTTATATATATATATATTTATATTATATATACACATACACACACAACAAAATGACACAATAATATGCTTCTTCCCATAGTTTAAGTAAACAAATAAGTAGACTAGCCAAACTAGCTATATTTGATTTTGGCCATATGCATCACATCGGCAATTAAATAAATAAGTGTTTCAAGCAACATAAACAGTGTTCCAAATGTGCCAACACAGCCCAATTATATTAGCTTGGGCTATAAAGTGAATTTGAAAATTCTTAACAAATTTAAAGCAAATGTATTTTTTTCTAAACACATTACATTTAACTATGATACTAAGATATGTAAATAATTTTGTAGCACCTACTGCTCAAACCAAGGAAGTTTTTGATCAAAAAATTAATTTTTTTAACTTTTGTTCTGCTGATATCCCATACTGATGACTTAAAGAAAAACCGTCTTGCAACTCATCTCCTTGCTTTTGGGTTTTGACTGTGGGTAACTGCGTGCCTGGGAAGAACACTCTCCCGTACTGTATTTAATATTTTTATTACATGCTATGAAAAGATACGAAGATCATCTGTTTGTAGCCCATCCTTCAAAAAACAATCTACTAATCCAGTTTAAAACACACATCTTGATCTCTAAAAAGTTACCAGTGCAGTATGAACATGACAAAGTTGTCAATTTCCCCTAAATTAGCCAGTCAAAATATTTTTTCTCAAATCCAGATTCTCTTGTAAAAATTCTTTATATTTTATAAAAATAGATTTTTCTTGAAACCCATTTTCAGCAAAGAGACCACCTCTTTGGCAACATTGTTAATGTTATTTAAATTGTTATGTCATCAGGTATCCCCCGTTACCCCATTCCCTAACAGAAGACTGTTTAGTTCACATGATACAAAAGAAAAAAGGAAAAATAAAAAAAGTTGCAAAATTATGTTCTTCTTTTTGCAATTTTTATTGTTCCTCTTTAATTTGCTTGGGGGGTTTACCAATCTGATTCAATCAATGTTTTGAAAAAACTGAAAAGAAAACAAAAAAATTTTTTTTTTCTCGCTTTTAATCCCATTAGTTCGTAAAAATTGTTTTTTGTTTTATTATTTTTTCAAATGAGTGAATGGTCATCTTAAAAAGACCCACCTTCAAGGAAGGTAGTAAAACTAGCTGGCCGGGTAAAAATCCCTGCACATTGTTATCTATGTATATTATATTCAACAACGACAGCTATGAAAGAACATTCAATGCATCAAAGGTTTTTTTTTTTTTCTAAGCATTATAAAATCCTTTCCTGTTCCTCACAGGATATCCAATGTTTTAATACTTAGGCAACACTGGCTTATAAAGTCCATGGTTGAATATAAGCCTTGAAGAGTTTTTTTTTGTTTTGTTTTGTTTTGTTCGTATATATATTTATATATATATATTTTAGTAAGTAAGGATATGAAATTCAGGATTTGTGGGTTTTATTGGTTTTAAAGGAAACTTGCAATACTCTGTCTCCTAAACGGTATCCATTAAGGCTGGCAATCGCCATGGCAGCTTCGTCGTAGTTGGTCATGGTGACAAAGCCAAATCCCTTGCACTTGTTGGTGTTGAAATCACGGATCACCTTGACATTATTGACCGCTCCAAAGGGACCAAACAACTGCCACAGCACGCTCTCATCTGAGTCGGGAGACAAGTTGTAGACGAAGATGCACCATCCAGTCCCAGTGTGACCAGGGATATTCATTCCGACAAGGCTCGTCATACCATCAATTGTGATCGGAGAAAACCTACCGAGTAAAAAGAGGGGTCTATTCTAAATATATCTCTTAGCACAAGCTATACGGGTCCAAGACTTTAAAACAAATAAGCTGATGTTAATGAAGGGCCTGGATCCTGTCCCTGGAAGATGACCACAGAGCCACTCTTGCTCTCTAACTCCTACTGAAGTGGAGGGAAGCTGTACTAAACAAACACACCAGATCTGGGCGTAAATGCATCTCCCTCCAAGGATAAGCCCTGCTTAGATGTGTACAAAGACCTCATAAATGAAATGCTTAAGGACAATCTGAGTCAAAGAGGGCCTGCACATGCTGCGATAAACAAGAGTTCATTTAAAAAGGCCTGTAGGAATTTGCCGCTTATTCCCATCACCTAAATAAGTTTCAGGACAAGGGAGATTTAATGCTTTACCTCCTACTAGTTTGCAGTGAAAAACCCCAAGCAAACTTCAAGACCTATTTTAAAGATTAATATGAAATGCCTTTGTCAGGATTCAGCTATAACAGTAGCCTCTCCAGCTAAAAATACTATTAGAGAGACGTCTCTAAGTGGCAGAATTTGTTTCTCCTCCTAACATGGTCCATAATTGACATACACTGGGAAAAAATCCAGGTAATAAAGAAGTCCCAAAGCTGGCCACATATTAAAGAAGGTTTATGCAGCAACTGTAGAGTAAGTAGAACATAAATACAATTAATGAGCAGATCAAGTGATGCCTTCACAATGTGAGGCTTTGTGTCTGTGACAGGCTCTTAGGTTCTTCAAAATAGTCAATACAGACAGACAAGCTCCTAGAATGGCATACAGCACCCTAACTTTCTTCCCTCATTGTCCTTTGGGAGTGATGTCTTCAACTTGAACATCCAAACTGAGCAGCTAAAGCCAGGTGGTATTGTTTATGAACAGAGAAGCTTCACGGAATAGCTAAGGCTGGGCAGGATCCATGGAGATCATCTGATCGGCCTCCTGCTCCAAGTGAGGCCAACTTCTCAAATAAGATCTCCTACTCATGGCCCTGCAGAGGGAAGTTTAGCAAGTCTCCACAGATAGGAACTCTGCTCCTGCAGCCCCTGCTCCAGGGCTCCATCCTCACTGGGAATGATTTCCCCTTATCCTCAAGTTGAATTTCCCCTGCTGCAACTTGTCACTGCTGACTCTTGTCCTCTCATAGCTGACCTCTGAGAAAAGCTCGGCTTCGTCTTCTTTCTAATGCCCCTTGTAGGCAGCTGAAGGCAGCAGTCAGGGGGCTAAACTCTACATTTGCCTTTCCAAAATTCCACCATGTTCCTCCAGCTTTTCAAGGTCTCCCCAGTGGCAGCCGTGGCCAGGAGCACAGTGACTGCCCCTGCTCCCTCACCAATTTGGTGTCACCCGCTAATGCGAGGAGGGCGCATCGCAGCCCATGACTCAGGTTATTAATGAAGATGTTAAGCAGTATCAGCCCTCAGGATCAACATAATTTTCCTTTCATCAGTGTGAAAAAAAAATGACATGCTTTCTGAAGCTACACTTTGGGATATGTTTTAAAATAACAACTGCACAGAGGAAACGTCTTAATAAAAAACCCAGTTTCACATGTACCTTCAATATGACGAGTTTTAATGCCAGAACAGAATAATAATTCCTCAGGATTTTCTGAGTGATAACTGAGGGAGCAGAAGGAGGGAAAGGAGGGACTCTGTTGCTGAGAGAGCTCTTGTGCTCTCCAAAACTTTTTATACTTGTAATAATTTCCACACACATTTAGCAATGTGCACGATATTATGCAGTGTATATTAAATAACCATAAAAGAAACTACACACTTGATGGCTGCTCACCGTTCTGTTAACTCCTGATGGCAATTTTTATGTATATTCAGGGAAAAAAAGACACTTGGAATATATATCTTAAGCTGAGAATCATCACTGGGGTGTAGCTATGCTGTAAATGAGCAGCTCACAAATGCTCACAGCATCCGATCCTCAGGACGGTTTGCAGACAGTTTATTAAAAATATGTGGCAATTTTCCAACTGAACTTCACTTTTGCAAATCCTCATCTCAACATCTTTCAGTTTCTCTCCTGCATACTGAAAACCAGTAACATTATCATAAGGGTTCACCACGGAAAGATGGCTGGACGAGGCCAGGGCATGCTGCTCCTTCCACCGCAGGTGGGACCATAAATAAGGCGGCCAGGGATTGTACAAGCCAACAGCTTCAACTCCTTTTGAAATCTGGAAGATGGGACTTCAGGCCCGTTGCTGGCCAGTGCTGACTGTGCCAGCGACACACCTAAGCCAGCAAACACTGCTTTTCTGGAAGGTTTAAATTTAACATGAAGTACAACACTAAGGGGTGCACTAGGCTGTCAGTAAGGGTCTTGTAAAACCTGTACAATGCAAAGCTCTGCACGTCACAGTACATTATAAGGCTTTGCACTTTTAAGAAATGCTGCACTGATGTAAAGGGTTAAAGTTTCCTACAGTTCACAGGGAGCAGCTTTTCCCTGGAAACCTTTAGGAGCTATGCAGCTTTCAACTATTTATGTACCATGAGCACAGCAGCTGCTGTAAATCCAACAAAACATGCACAAAACTGGTGCAAGCGTATTGACACAAATACAAGATCACCTATTGCATAAGTAGCTTTGCTACTAGCAAGTGATCTGAAATTAGCCTCAATAAAACCTTTTTTCCACATCAGCACATCTCATTTTCCATCAGTACCACGCAGTTAGCACAGGGAAAGAAAGAGCCAATCTCCTGTTTCAGAAGCAGTTTCAGAAATTATCAATACAGTATTTTTTGTGACCCTAGACCTATAAATTCAGGGTTTACTAGTGCAGGTACAAGTTGCCAAGGTTTGCTGAGAGGAGATAAGAACTAATTTAAGATGCCTACGAAACAACTTTAGCACTGCCATGATTTCAGACTAACACTGCCGACTGAATGTTAAGAAAGCAGATACATGACCTATGAGGGCAGTTAACTTGCTTTTTCCCTCTGCAGTCACATGAAATCAAAACGTAAACCCTCACTGGTTCAGTCTAAGCCCTGTTTGTCCTGCACCACACGAGTGCAAAATGCCATTGCCAGTGCAATTCCAGGGAAGCAGCAGCAGGAAAAACCCAGAGAAACCTCCCAGAACAAACCCATCCTTCTGATACTGACTTGGTACCTGACAGACACACGAGGCCAACAGTTATACCGTATTTTCGACAGCATGGCAAGGAACAAGGAGATGGGAGAACACGGGAGAAGCGGCGTGTGATAAAATCAGGTGGTAAGTTCTGACTCACCGGATCCCCATCCCCGCTAAGGATACTGCAGATGTAACATATGCACAAATGAACACCAGCAGTGGTGCTCTGTTTTGACTACTGCTTTTGTAAGTGCTCTCAAGATTTGAGATCTGTACAATGGTCACCATGGCAGGAGTTAAAACCCACGTTGCTGTCTACTACTAGCTAGTGTAAAGATATACTTACCGTACCTTTTTACAGGATGAGCTTCCAATAAAAGCTCAAATAATTTTCATGGTGAGTAGACCATTTCAGGTGATTAAGCAGTATTTTCTCATCTTAATTGTGGGGGACTGCTGGACATCTTACGGTAACATCAGGAATAAGACTACACCTTTACTTTGCCGTAAGGGTCGCTCGCGTTGATTTGTGCCATTAGAAGAAACGCTAACAACACAACTCATTTTAGCTATCAGATCAAACATACTCATGAAACAGCATAGATGTTCACAGATCAGCCGAGCTTTCACACATGCGTGCACATACAAACACACAGCTACTTCAAACGAAAAAAATAAAATTTCAAGGACTGAAAAAAAAGTTCAAAGTATTAAAACCTGTAACAAAAGAAACTTCAGGCTGATTGAGGTGCACACAGCTGTGTTTTCAAGTCAAACTTATGATGCCAGATGTGGGAGAAAGGTGCTTTTGACCGTGAGATTGAGAGAACAGCAGCCTAATTCTGATTTCGACTTAAGTTTTCAATTATCAGATCACAGATTTGTTAAAAACTCAGTAGTTTTGATTCTGGAACAAGCATCATTTAGAAAAGCAACTGCAGTTTGAATGCTTGTAGCTGTTGCACCTAAACCATTTGAGAAGCCCACCTGTAAATAAAAAAAAAAATAGGTTGAAAAGCCCCACAGAACTTGGGTGTGAGGCCTTTAAAGTAACAAAACCAACTGAAGTCCAAACTTAAAAAGAACTTGACATGCTGGTGGAAAAAAAGAAGGAATAAAAAAAATAAAGTTAGTGAATTAAAAAAAAATAAATTGTAGCACCAATCTGTGCCAACACGGACATCTGGCAATCTGTGGAATTCTAATTACCTCTTTACGCCATAGGCCATATTAAGCAAATTGTCCAGCCTGAAAAGAGAAGGAGGGTCTTTGGGTTAATGTCTCACAGATGGCAAGATCGCTCAATGGAACTATTATTAATAGCGTTCCATTTTCAAAGAAGAAACGTTCAACAAGTTTCCCACACATCTAAGGAGCCTAACAACTCCCGGCCTGCTTTGTTAAGTCTGAGGTTTTGCTTAAATTTCCACCACAGCATTTTAAAAGCCTTTTCTAACTTGTCTACAGTCTTAGAGAAAAACTTAATCTCCAGGTTGTTTTTTTTTTTAAAAATCCCCTTAGGGTTTGTCTTTTTTTTTTCTTTTTTTTAACAGTATTAGTATGAAATTTTTGCAAGTAATTCAACTGCTTACCTTATATTTACAGTTAACTTGGAAATAAAGTGTTGAGCCAAAAATTGCTGGAACTGGAAAAATTCTTAACTCTAACTGCCTTAACATAATATATTCTCCCTGTTTTATTACATGTATTTAGTATTAATCTTTCATGATATGTCAATCTAAATGACCACCAAATTTTGCAGAATATAATCATCTGCTTTCCATGGCAGCACAATAAAGTCCTTCTATCCATAGAATGATTCAGGGATAACCTCAATGGACACAGCTGCGTGCCAAAGACACAAAAACAAGTGTAAATTTAATGTATCCAATGACTGACTTTTTATGATCTTTAATTCATTAGCACTTCTCATCACTGACAAACTAAAATTACTTTGGAATAATTCTCTAAAGCCAGTATGCAACTCAGTTATGCAAATACGTTCAAGTTTTCTTTTTATTTGAAAGCTAGGTTGCCTGAAAACTATTAAGTATAAAAGTAATGGGAACATCATGTATTCCTAACTCTGGCTTATGCATCAGATGGAAACAGTATATTCCAAATGCAAAGCATAAAACATCCCCAAAAGCATCTGAAGAATCACACCAAAGACTAATACAAGGTCTCTTTATACTAAGAGCAGATATCTCAGGCTAATAAATTTAATGATACTGCTTCTGACTGGAACAGACTCAGCTTTTTTCCTGCTACCAATCCACTGTCATTAACATCAAAGTCTAAGCTGCATCAGAACTGTAGTAATACAGCAGAAAATAAAAGCATTACCAAAAACGAGAGAAAGAACAGGATAGTCACTGCTCATTTGATTATCCGTGTAACTCTATTCTGTCCTCCATTTTTCTGTGAGCCTTCATGAGATCTGATTGTACAGTACTTCAGCTGTTTTAGTAAATACAACATGACTACTGCTGTCAGCAGATTTTCCTCCTCATTCTCCAGGAAAGAATATTTAATTTTACAAAGAAAATCAGGTCAGCCTACGCAACTAAAGCATATTTTCCTGCACAGCACCTGCCCCACATTGTCGTCGCTGGTGGAACTTCAGTTCTTTTCCAGGTAATTACCTGAATCTCTGAGCCTGGTGGTGAAGTGGTCCAGGGTAGCGTCTGTTGGGAGACTGATACAGCTGTGAAAGGAGTGCCTGGCTTGTTTTCTGGCTGGGGTTATTGGCAAACTTCACAGTAATTGGTTCTGTAGCACCACTAGGCTTCTGGCCATTTAGTCCCTTTATGGCTTCTTCTGCCTCTATTCTCTTATCAAAACGGATAAATCCCACACCTCGAGAAACCCCTGGGAAGTAAAAACAGGTAAAGAGATGAGTATTGTCAGGAACAGCCTCATCTAGGCAACACACTTAAAGCTGAATGGCGGTTTTGACTTCACAGGATACAGTTTGCAAGTTACGGAAAGTCCTGTAAAGAAAAATCCTCTTCCCAATCCGTAATCTCCAAAGTCAGCCCCTACCATATTTAACAACGATTTCAAGTAAACAACATTCTGCATTTTGAGATTCCCTCATTAAAGAGGCAGCAATTATACCTCCAGTTATGTTTGTAAGGAACTTTACACTGAAAGTCACACCGTCCTAAAACCCAGCTGCCAGCAAGCATTTACAGTTGTGCCGTCCCCAGAAAAACATGCACATAAATCAAGAAAAGTTTTCTTTTAACCTGTGACTTGATCAACCAGAATCCGTGAGGTGATGATGCGCCCATATTGTGAGAATAACTGCTCTAATTCTTTCTGGGTCATGGTTTTCGGAAGGCCGCTGACATACAAGTTTGCATCTCTGATGGATGCTGAACTTGGACGGGCATATGACACCTATGGAGAGAAAAGGAAAGTCGTGTCAGTGAGCTAGAGCCACCCTCAGCATTTTAGAGAGATGATTTTCTGTTCTTCCACAAGCCACAGCTCTGGAGTTCAGACATTACCTGCTCTGCAAAACCAACAAAGCCAGGAGAGGCTGGAAGAACAAAGGAAGAACTACAGGGACCTTAAAAACAGACACAAGGGTTCTTTAAGTGCCATCATAAAATAACTACTGTTCAGAGGTAGATTAACGTGCAACTTCCCACGCATGGCTTTGTAAATTTACCCCCATGGGTGTGGGTGTATGGATGATTTGCTGTAGCCAACCTCGAACTCTGAAGTTCCAGCATGTTTTTCTTTTTTTTTCCCCCCCTCCAAGTGTCTGAAACAGATCAGGTTATTTGCGGAGTGATCTTTTGTGCTCTCTCTCTTTGTGTTTGCATCCTGAGCTGGCAAGATCTGTTCTGGATGAACAGTAAAGTACTGGTGAAATTAGACTAAATGAACATCTGCTCAGGGAGCTGTATACTGACACTCATTGTCGTATATGCAATTTATCACGAGAAGTTCCCTTGTACTATAAGCCCAGAACCAGATCATAAAATATTATAACCAAGCAAACAAGAAAATCTAGCTGTGGCACTGCATGTATGCTGCTGGAAAATTACTAAATCAAGACTCTTAACTGCTCTTCTACCTATGAATCAGATTTATAATTATAATATGTGCATAAAAAGCCTTCTGCACTTTTAAAATAATATATACATTTAGAATACACACATTTAACATCATAAAAACACTTCCTGGATGAAGTCTAATGGCAAGTATTCAGCACAGATCATGAATTACTTTGCAGCACATCTGAAATAGCATTGGAACCAAACATGAATATTCTGCACTTCATTTTGATTTCTTTCAATATAAACAGATCAGTACACTCCTGCATTATGTCTTAAAATGTGTCTTGGAAGGAAGTAGGGGGGTTCCCATCCTGAACACAACACATTCAGCAATTGTCTTGCCCTGTTCCTGAGGCTCAGCCTGAACACAGATGTTGTCAAATGGATGTCTATGTGTTTTATGTGTCAAAGAGTTGTCTTTATGTGCTCCACACCTAAAAATAGATGTTGACTCAACACAGAAAATTATGTTAATGACTAATATTTGCTTCCACAATCTTCTCTGCATAATAGCAGACAAACTCTAAAGATTCTAGATTTTAAGTTTTTTTTGGTGATTTCTTTGTAACTTACATGTTTGTACATAACCTTTTAAATCTAACATTTACAGAGAAGGCTGGAGAGAGGAGGTGGAAAAATTTAGGGAAAGAAATATGAAAAAGAGGTTCAATAAAACATTTGCATCAACGGAGGCAAGCTCAGGCAGGCACACAGCACAAAGGCACAAGCAGATATAAGGAACAGAGAAACCTTCAGTGCTGAAAGGGAGAAGGATATTGGGGTGGAAACTATTTTGTGCCTCAGCGATTCAAGACCTCACAGCCCATGAGCTCCTGATGTGGTGCAGCATTTCCATCACTTAATTGCTGCTCCTGAACAGCCCTTTGACATGCTAGGACCAGAACACCCACGGCACTGCTTGGCTTTTATGTAACAAAGCTGAAGCCGGGTCCTTGGGAACACCAGGGATAACCACACCTATACAGCTTGGTTCAGTGATCTCATCCTGGTTGTTTCTCACTTATTACCCCGTGCTGGGGCATGTGGAAAAGCAGACTCTACCTCCCCACTCTGTAAATGCCTTCTTACCTTGAGAGGGTACTGCAAGGGTTCAGGCATCTACAGTTTAACCTACTTTAGGAATAACAGTTTAAAAAATACTTAAGAGCCTCCCTGACGCAGGGGTAGGGACCTTACCTATTCCTCAAAACTGCGAACAGCAAAATTATTAAAAGTTCCTGGGAAAACAGCCAGGGGGTTTCCTTTGGGTTTCTCACTCTGGCACATTCATTAACCAAATGCCACATTACAGGGAGGATGAAAAGTACTGGGATATGCAAAAAAACCCCAGCACTTCCCGGAGCACTGAGTACCTGACATTTTTTATATATATATGTATATATACTTCTACTCTTGTGGGCCTTGCAGACAGGCAGTGGAAGGAGAGGCTGTACACACTCCCAAGCCCTCCATGCGAACACCTATCGCTGCTCAGGTCTACTTTTTATTTCCTCCCGCAATCAAACATTCAGGCTGCAGGGGAGCCTGAGCCAAAGAAAGAAGCTGCCAAAAGCAACTCAGCCGTCTTTAATATCAAGGAGAAAAGGTTGTGAGCTGAATGGACTCAAGGCTAGTAATGTCAATTATTTATCTGCTTTTGAATCTTTTTCATCTTCCCTCTCAGGTCAGCCAATGACAAATCGATCGGTTAGAGTGTGCCATCCTGCTTTCAAGCTATTATTCAGTTAGTGCTGAGGACGGGATGTCTTCCCATGTGTGAGCTATCAAAGGAAGAAATCGCCCACCCTGACCCTCCATCACACCAGAAGCTCCTTATGCTGCGCGAGTTAAAATGGGAGCGAAAACCAGCTCCCATTTTATCACTGAAAACTGCAAAGCACTGTGTGAGGATGCTGCATTAATTCTTTATATTCACACTTAAGAATGATTTTTTTTTTCTTTTTTTTTTTTTGCTCACGGCAGTGTTAGCACCCTGTAATGAAACAGCGCGTAGAAAAGAATATGGAATCCTAGCCACCACAAAGAATTCAAATAATGAGCTGGAGAACACCAAAGTACTGTTTGACCCAGGCATTTCTCAGCATTAAAATGTTTGCCCGCTTGTGTGACGGTTGAAGGTCGAAGGATGGTGTTGTATTTCACTGCATAAGATCATTGAGAAGTTCTGTGGTCGAATTTCCAAGGAAGATAATAAAATATCGTACAATTCATTTTATAGCTTGCTGGCCTCAGATGTTAGTTTCTATAAATATATATATACTAACTGCGAAAAACATTTACTAGGACATTTCTCATCTGACATTGAGCATTAGCCTGTGTAAGGGCTTCTCTTCAATAGAGACAGCCATCTCTAGAGTCTGCACCACTGTCTCCAAACACTACGGCAGTGTCAGAAGGTCCAGCATTTCATATCTTCCATGGTAAAGCACATTTTTGTTCAGTTGCACAGAAAATATCTCCAAGTTCAAGTAATTATCTTCCCTATTGATTTCCTACCATTTTCCCACACAGAAAACTTTTTGAAGAATTTCTAACCTCGACACTCCTCAGAACATAAATTGAAGCTGTCTGGCCTTTCCAAGCCAGAGCCCACAGCAAAGGCACCCAGAGGCATGAACGCATCCCATTTGTCCTACAGAACATGTAACAGCAGCCACTGAAACACAGACATTTAACCACTTGGCTTCTGCTCAGCACGGGAGAAGCCTTCAGCTCACATGCTAATCCCACACTTTTCAAACATCGAGTCCATTTCTAGAGGCCTCCTTGCAAAATTTAACCCCATTCTGCTCCGAAGGGGAAGCGCATCGTCCTTTCTGGAACGATGTGCTCTGTCAACAGAGCCACCCTGCCCTGGACACAACATGTAACCAGCAACTGAGCAGCTCCCGTCTTGCAAACACCAACCTGTGTTCATGTTTTGTATCAACAAAACATCTCTGGAGAGGTGTGTCTTGCTCTGCATCTACCATCATTCCCCTGGGGAACATCAGACTAACCCGGAGCCTTGAATCATGACAGCACAGGCACCCACAGGCCACCAATCCACCTGTCCGTGGTACCTACAATCCCTGGGATGCCTCTGGCCACAAGCAGGTCAGGTGCCGTTGTTGTTAAATGACTCCTTGGGCAGCTTCCAAGGAAGTCTGAATAACATTCAAAAATACCAGACTTCTCAGGGACCTTAATTCTGAGACTTTGCTTTGTGTCTTTCCATGACACGCTCTGAGATGCAGGATTTCCTGTATGAGTTTTGGGGTAAGTCACTTGGCTTTTTTCTGCCTGAGGTCCAGTGTAGAACGGGGACAACTCTTTACTCACTTTCTGCCCCTTATCCCACTGGTACACACTGGAAGTGCTTTAACATAACTGCTCAGAGAGTTTCACACATGTAAATAAGCACAATCTCGCTTGTTTCACACACATACAGAAGTAAAATCTGCTTAACACAAGTGAACAGGCTATGGCAGGAAGAGACATTTCCCCACAGCCACTTCCAGACCCTCACCCATGTCCTAATTTTGTGCAAAAACAGACTTGTGAAACCCTCCTGTGAAAGCTACGTACTTTGTCAGAACGAGCACACCCAAAAGGCCTCTGGTCCAGAGGCTGGAGACTAGGAACTGGAATACTTTCACATCTGATGCTTGCACTGCTTTGTCCTTTCTCTTCCCTAAGCCCTTGGCTGGCAGGGCGGTGACGATGCACTTTCCTGTTGAGCGATTCAATGCCATTTTACCAGGATTAATCATGATTGCAGGTACAATGGTCTACCCCATCAGTTCAGCAAAGACACCCATCGATAATGACCTAGAATTACTCTACTTTGGCTGTATCAAGAGCAAGGCTAAGAGAAATAATTGCTCTGGCTCAGTGGAATGAAAAGGACTGATTGGTGAAACTGAAGGGGTTCAAACAGAGACTGTGATTAAGAGAAGATGCACAAAATTAAGAGGTAAAGACTCTGGTGCCTGCAGAAAGCAGCAGAACCAAAGCCGAACCTTCAAATGCAGCACTGAAAGGTCCTTCAAGCAGCAGCATCATTATGGATGCAAGGGGTGGAGGAGAGTTTGTTAATAAGCACTGCCAAGTCCAAATGGTTACGCAGACAGAGGCTCCTAAAGAGCAAAACCAGAGCAAACTTAGTTGAGGCTTTCCAGGTCTGCAGCACCTTTTAAAGTTTCTTGTCCAAGGCTTTGTCCCGGCATGCAGCAGCCACTGCAGATGACCCTTCTGACTAAGTCTGAGCTACCATAAAACAGAACAAGCAATTACCCTATTAATTTTAAAAGGAACCACAGAACAGCTATGTCCCAAATCTGCAGCTTGCAAGTACCTGTAATATGAATTTTCAGGGAAGGAAAAAAAAGGGGGCACAATGTGACTGGACACTTGAAAATGCAAATCCCTGCTTGCCGCAGTCCAATATGCTCAGCTACTCCCAGTTATCTTCCAGATCCCCAATCTGCCCACTCTTCCTTGCACAGCACCTAAGCCCCCTCGGTGCACCCTCTCCTTATCGCCTGGCCTTGCACACCATCCCGTTTCTTCATTGAGGAGCGTCTGGCAAGCTCGGTAGCAGGTGGCCGCTGGGTAGGCTATAGAAGAACACAGCTGGAAAGCACCGGGTTTTTGGCAGAGCACTGCACCGAGAGCACCCAACAGCAGAGCTTTGCTACCATCATTACCAGCAATCCAGCACTTTTGGGCTGCAACCCAAGCCGCTGTGTTTAACTGTCCCCACACCTCCCGAGCAGTTCAGGATGGGGTGCAGAAGATGCAGCTCCTCCCCATCGCTCCCTACTGCAGCTTCCTCCTCCCCTGCCCTGTGCTTCCCGCGCCTCCTTCTCCGCTGAGCACGGCTGGAAGGCAATCTTTTTGACAAATGACTTTGTAGGACGGAGAAGTCTGAGGCCGCTGTTATTTGGTTCCCTACAGTGACAGGATGGTTTGTAGTTTTGTGGACAATTACAAGAATTAACATGGACAGATTTAGAGCCTGAGTTTTGTGGAAATAGCTGGCATTTTGAAAAATGCCAGAGAAACCAAGACAAACAGGAAGGTCTTTGAGCAGTAACATTACTACCTTATTTCCAGAAAACGCAGGATTATTTTCTCCTTATTCACTGTATTTTAAACCAGGACCACTCAGACCTATCAATCAAAACAGGAGAGTAAAGCAGAAATAAAATTCCACGTTATTTATTAATTTAGCTGAAAATTAAAATAACCAGAAAAGACCCCTGACCACAGAGAAGTGATCTTAACTGTTTGATATTTTATCATCCCCTAGATTTGATGGATTTAGAAACTGAAGGTTATCAAAGGCTCAGAGAACCCAGATACCTCCTCCCCTCAGAGGAGACATCTCCCTTTGCTCGAGCAGCGTCACATCATGTACCTGCTCCTGCAAGAGAAGGAAGAAGCAAACCTATTTCTCAGGCAACAGAGAGAAGGAAGGAGAGGGGGCACAGGACTGCACTTCAGGGGGTGACTGGCTCGCTTTAGACTTCAAACTTCTTTTCAAAGCTGTTCTGCCCTTGTTCCAATGAAGCCAGGTCACCTGAATCCCCAAGTAAATTGTAAAACACTTCTTTCGCATCCTTTCAGACGCTGTCCTTTTTCCAGGGCAAAGCAGCAGTTTAAACAATCTGTAACCCCATGCATCACACATCTTATTTTCCTTCTGATATTTGATGCAACTGAATTGCCAGGCAATCTTCAACAGCAGCAGTGACCTTTCATATGCTTTTATGGATGGGCAAATTTAATTTCTAAAAATAGATTCAATTTCTGGAATATATATTTATTTCAACACACACTGTATCTTCCCTTATTCTAAGCTGTTTTGTAGAATTATGTCAAGCTTTAGCCGTAAAAATAAAGTGAAGCCTTTTTCCTTCACAAGAGAATGATGCTGCTACAAAATGGCGTAAATAAAATATGCACTATGATAAGCTGAGGAGGTACAACGTGTATAACCTATTACCAAACACATAACACTTCCTCCAGTGCTTTCCCCAAACAGATATTCTGTAAATTGTCACCTCTCAACTTTGACTTGAAAGGGCATCATTGACTTAAATAAAATGCACATAAATATTTTAGCTGCTACGGTGAAAAGGGATTATTTATCATAACAATGAAAGAATAAAAAGAACATTTTTTCAGTTATTTTAGTCCACACATCAGAGCCGACTGTGCCTGGCTGTTCTGCTGATCCTGCTATAAAGCCAGTTCCTCCTGTGACTGCATGGCTGTTTTGCAAGGCATCAGGAGAGAGAGAACATTAAGCTGCCACAAAAATGGTACAGAAGTGAAAAGGACAGCATTTGGGGCCACATGCAGAAAGTATATATTATTTTTAAATGGGATTTAAGCCTTATGGGGTCAAAAAATGAGTGCAAATACAACCCCCAAGAGCCAGCTCATGTTCAGTGTAAGTGTAAGGAACAGCAGAGCCCATGACTGAGCAAAGAGATGGGACACAACCAGCAGGACCACGGTGACCTTGGCAAGCAGAAGTAGATTTGCCAGTGTAAAAAGGCTTTCACAGATTATTCTTTTCAATTTTTTTGCCATCAAAACAGCTTCCTAAAGGCAGCCAGAGAAATGCCACCTGCAGGGCTGCAGCTACCCAACATACATGGGTAGAGGCCAAGGTTCAGCCTATCCATCAACAGGACATCTACAGATTCATTCTGGGGCATAAAATCCAACTACATTCATGAAGAAAGAAGACTCATGTTCAGTTCTTTTCCAGCTTGATGTTATTCTACCATTAAATATTTTTTTGGCCTATAAAACTATAGGCCACCAAATTCCTTTCTAGATGTTCTGTCAAGAGAGCCTTTTTTAACACACCAACAGCGCATTTTTAGTAACTGTAAAGGGTATCTATAGCTAAAGTAATTGGGCCTGATAATTAAATACAGTAATTCCACAAGCTAAAATACTTCAGCTTCATCATGAATGACAGTGAGATGCTAGAAAGTGGCATGTGGGGGGAACAGGCAAGCGAGGAGGCTTCAGCAGGGCCAAATACAGCTTTCTCATCACCTTGCAAGCCTTTGGAAACCAGGGACGTCTCCAGTGACACAGGCAGCAGTGAACACACCTGATTTACCACTCAGCATGAACATTAGCAAACCTCCCCCATCACACTATCAGGGAAGCAAACCTAGTCTATTAGGCTTTCTAAAAGCAAAGCATAATAAAACCCACAAAAACCCAAGGGGATAAGGGTGAGGTAACCACATGCAATTCTGCAGTGACAACAGGGGTTGGAAACTGCCAATCAGACATCCTTGTGGCCAAAGTTTGGCTGTTGGAATAGGTTTTAGGCAACTGTATAAAAGCATATTTATTTAAGAAAAAAAAAAAAGCCTAGACATATTCCCAGTCATTGAGAAACTTATGCAGCTCCTTTACATGGAGGTTAGATCAACCTCTTTGCTGCTCATTCAGTTTTGACAGCTTTCAAGAGCTCAACAAAAGGTCCCATATTCTATAAAAGTATCTGCTATTAATAAACACAAAAAACCCCAATCAAACAAACCAATGCATTTCTAAAATTTATACTGAATTAAAAAAAAAACAAAAACCAAAACCCAAAACACATTACACAGAACTTTTTGCATGGGAAGTTCTCAGATAAAAAGATCTTACTAAGGCAGGCATAATGGGTCTGATTTTGCATGTGAGAAATGTGTAATAATAATTGGTGTGGGTTGGAGTTTTTGGAGGCCTTCTTGTACTTTGTGTTTTCTGTAACCTTGGAATATTATGAAGACAGTAGGATTGCTCTGGTTCACAAAATAAACAGAGGAAAGCAACATAGGTACTGGGGAAAAGTAGCATTTTTGCTAAGGCTAAATAATGTTCAGAACTACATGTGCTGCACTGAAAACTGATCTAGATTTTTCAAGTTCCACTGAGTTTTTAAGCAATTTCGAGAGCAACTTTTCACTGTAAGCGGAAATTGCTGAGTGCAATCCTGCAGTTCCACCTGCAGCAGTCGATAAGATGGTAGATTTTGCTGCCTTGCCTTACATATTCCTCAAAGTTTTTCTATTTAACTCTACAAAACCATGCTGTGAGCATTTTGATACATGGCCCACATACCTATCCATTGGATGGAACCTGGATGGTCTAGGGGAGGTTTGGAAGTAGCTTTCCCTATTTAGTCCATGAAGCTACTCCACCACTTTCATAGCCCTCAGCCCAGGACTTCTGCTCTTCACTGATCAAACAGACCAGGGAAAAACTTGCTTGAAGCAATCATTAGAGATACAGTGGAAATCCAACAAATATTTTTGCTTTAGGGAACATCACTTTGTCCAAACCACAACCTTTAGCGAGAACGGGTACGTACAAAGAGTATTGACTACACCATCTTTTCTTCAAGATCTGAAATCACTGACAGTACTTGAACCAATATTCACTGAAGTAAAAATTCTATTTTATGTTCTTTAACATAAATTTTTTGCTTTGAAATACAAATTAAGTACAGAAGAAAAATTAAGAAAATGGTGCAAATCAAAAGTCAGCATTCAAATATGATCAAAGTAGTTTCTGATAATTTGAATCTGATCTGCTGTTTGTTCCCCTTCAATTTTTTGATTCACATCCCTTAAGCTGTATTATTTGTCAGAATTTGGGATGTAGAAATCTTCTGTAAGCTGTTTCAGAATAGCTTTATCAGCCATGCAGCAAAAACCGTGACAGTGTAGAAGCTTTCTTTTCTTGTGAGACCACTAAAGAAGGTCATTGAATAACTAATGGTCTATTACAACAATGAAATAAGAGACTTTAGTGGGAAGCCTCCAGCTTTTCAAAGAATAAATCAAATTAAGGATGTAGAAACTGCAGAAAAAAACTTTTTTTTTTTTTATTTGAGACTGACATATTCTAACTTGAGAGAAACATACTTTTAACACCTGACAGTGACAGGAACATCACTACGAGAGCTCCATGTCAAGGTATTTCCCATTAAAACGTGAGAAAACATGTAACTTATCAATACACTGTCACGTATTTCACCTGTTTATGGAGAATGGTATCACTCTGGGTGTTTTATTCTACATTTTAGCCTCACTGTCAAGCTTTAAGGAGCTTCCTGTTACTTTCCCCTCCCTTTAACAATAGCAGCAATTTCGGAAAAGGAAGATTTTATCTTCTGCCTGTCCTCCCATTGTTCCAAGGAGGAGCTCGTTAGTGCCCTTACAATGGAGAGTAAAATAATGATGAAATTGCCAGAAACTGTTTCAACTACTTCCTCTCCCTTCCTGAATTGTGCAAAATGCATTTTATATTGTCTTACCTTTATGGTTTTGGTCTGGAGTCTGAGTCCATTTAAAGTGTTAATGGCTTTCTCTGCATCCTTTGGATCAATGTAGTTAACGAATCCATACCCTAAACTCTGCCCTGTTGAAAGACAGGAAAGAAAGAAAGGAAGAAAGAAAAGAACTCAGTATTTCTCAGCACAGAAACAACTTCCAAGAGTAGGAACACAATTTTCTTATACTGTTCATTTCATCCCCACTTTCCCTTATGGTCTCTATGCTGTTCTTAACCATTTTGTTATCTCCTGAATACAGTGGGAGCCAACAGAACTTTAAATTGCTGCTCTGGAGATCCTACCTTAAGAAGGAGAAGCAGCAACCCTCCCACCTTGCTTTCCACAGGAATTTACTGAAGAGCATGTATGAGGCTTGACAGCAACAGAATTGTGTAATAGTTTTGTGTTCCTAATGAACGTAACTGGCTGACCTGCCAGTAACGAAGCCACCTCTTAAAAACGCACACACATTATTTTGCTACTGCTTATAAACAAATTTCTAAGTGTTTAAAATTAGGAAACAGCGTTTTTACACTGACCTTGAAGGAGCTGACTGAGGAACAGATAAACCACCTTTACGTCTGGTTTTACTGCTCGGTGAGCAGCCAGTAAATAGGAGGAGAAAGCACAGCCCAAATTGCAGCAGGGCGAGGGACCACATTAAAGCTCCCCTCCGAGTATTAGAGATGACAGCAAACCCAAACAGTACAACAACTGCTGCTGTGCATGGGATGGCAGGAGCCCACTTGAGCAGCCAAAATCATTTCAACAGCTTCTGTTTTACTGGCGAGATCTGTGTTTGCGTTTGCAGTGGAAAAGAGACCTGGTTAATAACCGGGATAAGTGACACGGAGCTGGAGAGGCCGTGCTGTCAGCACTACAGGTATTGTGCACACATGGATAAAACTATAGGACTGCAGAGGGCTGAACCTGCTCCACAGGGATCTCTTCCTGATTCCCAAGTAGCAGCTTTGCAGCATCAGTTCTATTAATGCAACATGACAGACAGACGCTTCCCGATCCCTTCCTTTCAGCCTCCTACTGAACTTATTTTTCATGTTTGGAAAACAGAGCAATTCTTAGTTGTGTTTTTTTTTTTTTTTTCTTTTTTTGTGTGTGTGTGTTAAGGCACATGCACTTAGAAACATACACAGATAACTACGTTTCAAGAATCAGTGAGCCCAAGCAGGCAGGCTAGCAGTCCTGTATTCCAACCGTGCTCCTCCTGTACACCCTTCAGTGTATCTGGAGCACAGCAAGCCAAAAAACAACCTGTCCCTCGGCGCTCATGTGCAGGGAACTGAAATTCTTCTGCTCACAGGCAATGAGAAAGGAAACATGTGAAAATCCCTCCCAAGGAGAACGGCATTTGTGGAGATTTCTATCCACGGGAGCAGCACGCAGCGACCCAGCTCCTGCTCACCAGGAGAAAGGGGAGGTTGGGAAGGCAGCTGCACACCAAGTGCCTTGATGTCCCCTGGAGGCACAGATCCTGCCTCCCAGCACAAAGCTTTGTTTCTTTGTCTCCTGGACTACAAAAAAGCATCTGTGTGTTTCTCAAAGTCAGACGCCACCAAAAATACAGTGTTTGCTGTAACACAAATACAGGGAGCACTTCTGTCTTACAAAATCAGATCAAAGCCCTAAAAGCTGCTAACTATGCGATGGAAGACTTTAAAAATCCATGGAAACACTGCAGTTCATGCCTGAAATGCCCACATCCAGGCATAAGGACAAAAAATGGCTGTTTTAACCTACAGTACATCCAGGGAGCAATTCCCTCCAACCAATTTAACTTTAGGGAAAAAAAAAAAGTATAAAAACATATCTAGTCTTCCTGGAGACCTGAACAATTTCAACAAAAATATTCTTACCCAAGTTCCATGACGTTAACCAAGAATAAGCTGAAGTGTGGCTGAGCACAAAGCCCAGAAGAAAAATACTGTAAAGATACTTTCCTTGGTATGCCTGCCTCCTCTTCTTCTCCACCTGAGATAATTTATACAGTCCCAATTCCTGTGCCTCTGAACACATCAAATCTTTGATGCATTTAATCCTAAACAGTCCTAGGCAGAAGGAAGCCATTCTCGAGGAGACAAACCTCTTTTGATGCTTTAGGGAGACTCAAGGATCAGAACTTGGACAACCTGCGGTTGTCCTTTCTTTTCCTGTTGATCCTCCATGGACCTTCAGAGGGACACACAGCAGGAGTAGCTAATGCAAGGCCCTGGAATTTATGCCAGTCTGTTTGAGCATGGGTTTCCATGTCCAGCCACTGTCATTCTCAAGGCACATGGACTGACCTCTACAATCTATACAGTGGCCTTTACCTATCTCTCACAGAAACATTGTCACTTCTCTAAGCACTTGTGCAAAGAAGAGACCACAGACAGCAAACCCGCAGACAGCACTAGCAGCAGGGAAGGGAAATAATGGCTATACATGAAAAGAATGATACAGCAATTCCACAGACCATTCACTACCATCCTCTGAGTTCTCCAGTAACATTCAAGTTATTTAGATGTCATCTCTGCTTCTCTCTACCAACTGGAAACAAATATATTTTCTCCAAGGTGAAGGATAACGAATACCAACACTAATAAAGCTGTCTTGTCTGCATGCAGGACTGCAGAACCTGGTTTAAAGAAAACTATTATACTGTTATAGCATTTTCCTGAGAATAACAGGTCTGCAGAAACATGATTCCTTCTTGCTGGTGTATATACTCCTGAATGTCATGAAATACATGAAACTTGTAACAGGATTTAAGGCCTGTTACTCAGAAGCTATTGGTTATGAAACAATATCCAACACATTAATTGCTATATTGGCTATATAATATTCTCACAAAAAAAGGATGGATCTACTCAGCATTTTGAGCACTGAATTTCTGTTAATTCAATAAAACGCCCTTTTATGTTAAAAACTCTCAAATCTGGTACCCTTTGCAGCCCATTGAGATCTTGGTGCAGTTGTTTCCATCAACAAATTCCTGCTGCTGCTTTTTGCCATACCTCTCACTGTAGCACTGAAACTGAGGGGAGGAAATCTTTCTGAGGAGCTTAAATTAACACCTTTCCACTTCAGGTCTATTTTGTTTGGTTACTTTGTATTTTCAACAATCTCTCCCAAACAGTGTCGTGCACATGAGGACAGACACGCCCTGGTCTCAAAAAAATGAAAAAAAAAAAAATAAGCCCGGACAAAGCGAATTTGTGAAAAGCTTTATGACTGTAGCAAATATCACAAAGTTTCAGTATGCTACGTATTTACAGCTAAGAAGCCAAGAAAAAAAGAATTATACATGCAGCTAAAAATATTATTTTCAAATTCCTCTCAAGAGCAATACACCTTAAGTCAGACAAAACAGAGACTCTCGATACGAAAGAACTAAAAATTGTTACTGTTTAAAAAAAGGGGAAGGATTTGTTGCAGAATACAGTAAACAGTATGAACTTCCCTATTTTATCCATCCTGTACTCTTCTTGCATGTACTCCAAAAGGGTAACACTTCTTTGGACACAATCTGGCAGCACAAAGCAAGCAGCTGGACCTCTCAGTGGGATCCCACACAGACACTGTAGTTCATTCCCATGCTACACTTCCCAGGAACGGCACCATAAATAGTAAATATTTTCTGCGATTTGGAATCCAATAGTTCATCGCATGCTGTGATTCAGTAGGTCAGGCAAGAGATATTTCTAGATGATCCTAAAACAACACCTTGTTACACTGCTATTACCACTGCTCTTTCTGACTGTTCTATCTGTCTGCAGAGAATGTACAATGGACCTCCTATGATCTGGTAAGGAATATAAGGAATGCATCTAGAAGTAAGCAGTAACAGGGTTAGAAATTATCAAGGACTTGACAGTTAAAAAAACCTAACAACAAAAAACAAACAGCCAAAACCAAGCCTAACTTAATAATATACATATTTTGCATTTTAAAAAGTTCCATTTTCAGAGCTGAAAAAATCAAGATTAAAACCAGCCACGAGAATGATTTTTTTCCGTGTTCTGTTTACCCTGTAACATTTATCCACACATCTAAAAACCTGCAACTGTGAAAAAGGCAGTGCCAGAGACCTGTACCTTCCCTTACTTCCTTTGTAAGCCAGTCTGCTTAGGCCAATTCCATATTTAAATTAGGAGATAAATGGAAAATACATAGGAACAAATACAAGTTAGAAATATCACACGAAACAGAGGGAAAAAAAAAAAAGGAAAAAAATCTCTGGCTAGTAAGGGTTGGAATAAGAGAAGAATTTTTTTTTTTTTAGATTACAGAAAAAAGATCCCTTAACACTCATCCTGACTCATCAGCAGATACTAATAGTAACAGTACAGAGACAACAGACGTTATGTACACCTGAAGCAGCTACATGAAGTACTAACTAGAAACCCAGGTGGATGCTAAACAGGAGCTCCTAAAATTATATATGTTTAAACGAGAGGATCTGGATTACTTGCATAGAAGAGACTCCAAAAAAAGGGGCCAAAAGCTCTCTTGTGATTAACAAATTCCAGGAGCCTGGAGGAAAGACACTGAAATTCAAAAAGGAAGGAGTGCACGACCCAAGTAATTACAGGTCCATCAGTCTAATGCTGAGCAAGGCAAAAATTACAGAATATTCAAAACTGGACTCTGCTAATAAAGAATTAGTAAGGGATAAAACCAATGTCAATCAAATTAGGTCTACGGAAAACAGATTCTGTCAAACTAAACTGACGACCTTCTTGATGAGATTACAAGTTTGACCTATAAATTTTAAGAATGTTGATTTAATGGCGTTGATATACTTGGTCTTCTCTAAAGCACTTGATTTGGTACTGATGATTAATTGACTAAAACAAAATCAACATGGCACACATCAAATAGATTAAAAAAGTCAACAGATCTCTAACGCGGAATTGTAAACAGGAAAGATGTTTTCCTACAGGTCTACCTCAGGAAACAGACCTTGGTCCTAAACTGGTTATTTCCACTGGTAAGTGGAAAAAACCCCAAACTCCTTTCTCATGAAGATCAGCTGCAGAAAGATAGGATGAGAAGAACAAAGAGGACAGAGTGAAGGTGCAAAGCAATTTAACCTCCTCAGCAAACCACAAATACCTACATTTGGATAGCACAAAGATTACTTTCCAACAAACCAAGTTAACTGTGGCACACTTTAGAAATGTTGGAATGCAAGACTCTTAGAGGCCACATCAAGCCTGCAATGTTGAGAAAAGGGTTAAAACAGTTATTCTTGGCATAAAAGTCACAGACAATCAAAAAGGGAAAGAGAAATCACCGATTCTGATCTGACGGTGCTTTGCTGGCGGAGAGCTGTGTCCAGCCCCGCAGTACGTGCTTCAAGCAAGACACAGATGCCTTGGTGATGGTGCCATGAGAATGGACTACAGCACAAGAAAAAACGTCTTTCAACTGAGATAAGGGGGTCAGTCTGCCCACCTGATCAAAAAAGTTGAAGTTGAACCTTAACAGTACTACATTAGTGTTCAAGTATAGATTCATTTTTTTCTCTCTTAATAATGTCTGTCCATGGAGTTTTATATAGCCTAAGTCCCACTGCTTGGCAGGTGAAATCAGACTAGAAACAATACAGCAAATGCTGTTTCCTGGGAAAGTAATTTGCTCTGGTTTTTATATTGAAAGGAAAATGAATTTAAGTACCTACCAACCATTTTGTCAGTTCTTCTACCACTGGAAATTCTGAAAGTTTGTATTTTTTTTTGAAAGCTATGCTTTTCTTGCTCAAGCAGGAATTAATCCAGGGAGGTTTTGGCAAGATGCATTAAGTGCTCTGTAATCTCTTCTGCTCTGAAGCTCTACAAATAACACTGTTCCTGCTGGTTGTAGTAGGAGCTGTATGAAGAACAATCATTGCCACAAGCAAAGGAGAAGCAAACTCCTTTCTCAGAAAGATGGAAGCCTTCTTCCTGCAGAAAACTGTTCTAATAACAACTAATAGAAGAGGACAACTTCTAATTGCTCACCTGTGACCAGACAGGTTAAAGAAATGTTAAAAAATATCCTTTATATTTGGAAATAAGTTACCCTGGAATTGAACGTCACACATTGAAGGACTATGGTCACTGCAGCCACTCATGACAACAAGCACAGAATGGGGCAGTGGCGATCCAAGCTGCCTTAAATTGTGGTTTTTGTTGTCCCTTGCCCAAATGTAAAACCTAATTAAAGCTGCCCGCCTGACAGCCATAACACAAACGCCAGCGAGCGCCGATGCTTTTCTGACACAATCCCTCCCTTCAGAAGTAGGGCACGTCTGACAGCTCATCTCGCATTAGCCAGGCAGAAGCCGTCAGACAGTAACAGCCTTCAGTCACTCTGGGTTTGGGACCAAAAGACAAATAATGCTCACCACGAATTCTCCAAACCTCCCAGCGCCATTTTTGCCTGTTACAACCCCACTGAAACTTAGGGAAGAAACGGGCGGCAGGGTGAGCTTCTCCCTATGGACGACGCTGAGTGCAACTTGCTACCCACCTGTGGCTCTGCCAAGCAGACCCAAACATATTCTTCCACCTTACTCAATGTTTCTCAAACTGGAGATGTTCCTAATACATAGCACCTACGGATGACTGGCAGGGAGACAAGAGAAAGACTCGCCATGCTTTCTGTCTTGTAAACAAGAATAACCAAAGAAAGGTAGTGACAGTCAAGGCAAGCCCTGCCCCAGCTGGCAGGCCCATTTCACAGCAACCACACCCTGTGAGCCTCCAAACCACTGAAGTGCTTTAAACATATTCCTGGGAAGACAAAGAATGACTACAACTCATAAAAAGCTGTATGAAGTAGGGGCTTCTGGAGAAGGTTACATAAATATCCTTGAGAAGATACGTTCAAAATGTACCAAGAGGGTCAAGTGAATTGACTGCTGCATTTTTGTTGTTGTTGTTTTTACAACAGTTACCAACAAACAGAGCTGTACACCTAAAAAAGAAGGTAAGCTATGGAGAGAAAATTCAGATCAAGGGAAAATGAGATCTGATCATGAGACCAGTTCAAACCCTGCTCCTTTTCTGATGCTTTTTACACCAGTAATGTCAATCTCATCCACCCTCCATTCCTGTACCAAGGAGAAGCACCTGCTGTCACGCCAGCAATGCACACTGCAGTCTCAGAGAAGCAAACCAGGAGGGAAGCATCTCCTGCAGGCGGTGCTCCTAAGACCAAACAATTAAGCTAAGGCTGTCACTGTCACAATTCACTGCAACCCAGCTATGAAGGGTAACTTGTTCTGTGCTTAGTGCAGCTCTATCACAGCACCCATTTAGCCTATAGTTCATTTACAATACAGTCTCCTTACATTTGTACAGACTAGGATTTATTCAATACATGTTGTCCATGCACGAAAGCATTCTTCTCCTATGACACTGTCACTCTCACTTTTACAAGAATTTAGGGAAAAATGCATAGGCTTTCTCCAAGCAAAACCAAGAGAAGTATGAGTAGTACATTTCTTGGGTTTTTTCCTCTTGCAGAAAGGTGCAAGAGTGTAAGTTCTGTTTGGGAACCTTCCATCAAACTACTCTACTTCGGGTGCCCTTATTAGTACTTATCAGAAGATCCTACTTGTACATCAGGAGAAGTCAGCTGTATTTAAATGCAATCCAGTCTAGAGCCCCAGACATTCTGTGAAGCTACAGTGCACCCACAATTAAGCAGCATGACTTATTCTTGGTTAAAAATAGCCACCTGCAAATTCTGAGTTCAGTAGATCCTTTTTAAGATACTACTGGAGAGTAAAGCCAGGTTCCAGACTCAGTGAGGTGCCCTTATAACAGATCCCCTCCTAACAGAAACATGCTTGTAGTTTCACAGCCACTAAAAAAGCAAAACTAAACCCTAAGCTCAAGGAAAATCCCTCTATGTTCCACAGCTACAGCACTTGCAAAGGCTACATAACGACACAAAGCTCCTCAGACAGGACAAGATCCCTCAAGCGAAGTCTCTCCCAAGGCATCAGAGCTCTGATACCCAAAGAACAAAGTTGGGCCCTCCCCATCAGGTATCTGCAGGGAAAAAATTCCTGTTGCTGCCTTAATCCTGGAAATGCCAGAGATAAAAGCTCATTCATGCAGGAGACAGGCCTTTTTTGGGGAGCTCGAGGGGAGACACGAGTTGCACAATGAGGTCCCATGGGAGCTCTACACACACAGGATTTAATAAACTCCAGCCCAAGTGGAAGGGGTTTCTTCACACCAGGCCTTCTCCAACAGAGACGCTGCTACATGATTAAAAAATCCCCCAAAGGAAGCCCTTGCAAACAGTGTGCTACATCCCACGTAAAACTCTCCCTGGGGGAGAGGATAAGAGAGGGAGAATGAACCAGACATACAGACACCGCTCACTCAGTTTTAATATCTGAATGGGAAGTGCCAGATACCATGACAACAAGCCTAGAAAAATAAAAAGGGAATAAAGGGAAGCGTTGCCTAAAATGTGAAATAAATCCTATAAATGTAGCTAAAGCAATCAAGTGATTAGTGCTAGTGAGGTAACTGTGACCCCTGAACCTCCGCATCTTCATTTGGAAGACAACCACCAGGACCTGAACATGGTGACTTCAAAAACAAAGCAAGCCTCCCAAAACCCCACCTGCAAGCTATCCACAGCAAAAAGCAACATCATTCAACCACCCTCTCGACTTAGAAAGCCTGATTTTGCCAGGCAGTGCCAGAGGAGATTACATGAGTTTTGTCCTCTTCTGTAGCTTTGACAAATCTCTTAATGCAAGACAGTGTAATTTAATGTCTTGATTTTCAGAGATGCTCAGGCAGTAGCAGTTCTCATGTAAATGAAATACTAATTGACAGTAGCTGCCATCCTTCAAAATTAGACACAGTAACGACTCTCAGTCTAGAACAGCCACAGTATCCACTTGGAAAACAGACCAAGGTGAGGCATGCTTTGACAGCCTGATGCTGCCCAGCACCACCAGACCCTTCTGAAAGCCCTACTCCCACAGAAATTTCAAGAGGACTTTCAAAACCACACAACTACTGCATTTTAAACTTGAATTTAAACCAGCAATAGAAGACATGCCTGCTCTTGAAAATAGTGCCTTACAGTCTCCTAAAGGCTTCTGTCATTGCAGGTGTTCTGCATCTCCCCTGAAACAAGGCTTTGCTCTTACCTGCACACTACAGCAAGTTCAACCAAGTCAGCTGTGTGACTGCTGCGCTGGAGGACATGGACTAATCTGCATGCAAAGCTTAAGTGGCAGTGTGAGACAGATGTTGCTGACTTGGCTGGAGTCTTCTGCTGTTCCCATTACCATAGCATGGAAGCATTTTATCTCTGAAACGCACCTTTCCTCACAAACACCACTGAGGAAAGCAGTTTTATTCCTACTATGGAGAAGAGAAACTGAAAGGCATCACGATTTCCAGGGTGAACTTGGACAGAGTAACACAGTCACTAAAACAGGGAACTAAAACTGCATCTCCCCCACTCCTTATCACTGGCCCACTGCAAGGTGTGCTGGGCTGGAGATATCTTGGAAACAACTCACAGATTTCATGCTGCAGAATATATTATCCTCCTTTTTTGTTTTTGTTTTCTTGCTTTTATCGAGTTTCTTTAAATGTAAAAGTGGATTTTCAGAACGGGTGTGTTCATACTACTGCAAGCAACTGATTGTTTTCAAAAGCTACTGCTCCTGACACACACGAGACAAGTGAGTTCCATTTCTGAACAAATATTTGGATTTTGCTCCCCTCAGTTGACATCTCTTGCTTCCCTTCTTTTCATGTTCTCCTCCCCCTTCCTTCAAGGAGCACACAGCCTCTGAATTAGCAGCTGTTCCGAGAAGAGCAAGGCTGCACTCCTCCCCGCTTTGTCCCAGAACAGAACAGGGACTGTACTATAAAAATCCAGTGTTCTGGGGACAGGCATGAATGGACAAGAAACAGCCATGACTTGTCTATCCTGAACAGTAAATTCAATGCTGAAAAGATGAATTAGACACAAGAATGCAGACTTTAGAAACAAACAGGCTAAGCTGAAACAAGATTCAGTAAGAAAAAGTGAAACCAAACCAGAAAAACGTGATAGATATCAACACATGAAAATGCTAAGCAGCAGTGTGGAAAGAAATCTGCAAATAGGTTAAATAGGTTGTAGGAAACCCGTCCCATCCTGAATAGGGGATGTCACATCACGGTGAAAGGATACAGCACTGCTGGACCAGCAGTAGATAAAGAATGGTAAAGACCGCACTCCATTTTAACAGGAAATGTACGTACTGGAGACAAGGAAGGCAACAAACTGAAGGCAAATTTTGGCAACCACCAGGTTAAGTTAAGCAAGACCTAAGGCTCAAGAGTGACTTAAGATGCAAGCTTAGAAGTGTGCAGTGTTAAAAGACTAAAATATGGGATCCTTGTGTTAAAGTGTGACTAAAGGGAAATACAAAAGCATATAGATACTTCAAATGTGTAAAGACTATGACTGAAGATGAAATATTAGAAGTGTGCTACTTAACACTGTTACTCATAAGATGAAATTAAAAGAGGGTAAAAAAAAATTACATGATCTGAAACCAAAGAGAAAAGGCACTCCAACAGCATGAAGCAGCAGGTCACAGAAGAGGTACATGCTTCATTACAGCAGATGTATCTTCCCTCCTGCATACCATCCCAAACGCTGCCACTTCTGAAATTTACATGAAAGGGGAAGGCAACTAAATTTAACACTGAACAATGGAGCAGAAACTGAAGGCAAACACCAAGAGTGATTTTTTTCCACTGGTCAAGCTTCAATCGAAAGGACAGTAAGTTTGGATCAAAGTGAGCCCATACTGTACCATACACACAGTTTCAGTGCTAATGTACCAAACTTCTATAAAAAGAGCAATACTCGACACCCAAAGCCAAAGTTTATGAGAAACCCCACTATTCTGGAAGATGATGGTAGGAGAGGCGGGAGAAGAAAGGCAGAACCAGGACAGAGCCTGTGCACGGACCAAGGTCCCCACTTTACGATGGGTCAGAAAACTACATGAGTACAGAGAAAAGTCAATCGTGGCTCAACAAAGTTACCAACAACTTGGTTTGTAGGTGAGACATCTTCACCAAAAGGCCAAGAAGACGCTCTCTCAATGAGAAGAACTACACAAGCAGAGGAATTGGGAAAGGAATGACACAGCCAAGATAAGAAAATCCAGTACATTCTCAAACCTGAAATAATTTTGTGTGGAAATAGTGGCAGTAATGCTTCTAGTCTAAAGGAAATGGCAGAGGAACATAAAAACGAAGAAAAACAAGAGTTTGTTTTGCAAAACAAGAATATTAAGTAGGACATAACAATATCGTGCAGTAGCAATACCTGAAATCTGGCTGACTGCAAATTCAAAAAGCCCTGGTAATTTTGTCATTAAACGACTTCATTCAGCAACAGTTAAGGTTTTGTACCTCAGCCTCTCTCAAACAACAAAAAACAAAAGCCACCACAATACCAACAAATTTCACAGTAATTTGGAACAATGACTCGGAATACCTGTTCTGTCTCATCAACAGCCCACTAATTAAACTCTGAGCTCTACTAACCAGTTTTGCCAATGCACAGAGGAAAGTAATTTGTTACAGACCGGAATACAAAATTCAATATTAACAACACAACCCGTGACTGCAGCATTTTTAATCTGATCAGCAGAAACATAAATAAAAGCTGCAACCTGACAGCTAAGAAGGTTAATCTGTAATGGTTAGATTTATGCAGATTACTATACACAGCATCTGGAAAAGATGCTGAGAAAGGTAAAGCCACTTCATCGTATTGCAAGATGTGTTGCCTACAAAAATTTTGCTATCCACCGGTACATAAACTGCAGGGAGCCTACTTCACAAATTTGTTTCACCTTTACAACAGAACTTTCAAGAATTTTAAAACAAGAGCAGGAATTTAAGTATGTTTCAAATGTTTAAAACATTCCTTTTAGGTACCTGCAGATAACAGTAACGAAAAGGAAAACTGCTTTAAGGAGAAAACATTATGACTTTGTTGTGTGCACATAGATAGCTCTATCACTTCAAATTCTCGATAATTTTGTTGAGAGGAATATTAGCATGAATATGCTCCTTGATGAATTTTCTCCAGACAGAAAATCTTTTCCTTTTAAAGGTGGCACGTTTCATCTGCTAACTCCTTCTGCTATGGCATTATCCACAGGTATGGCCCTGGAGGTACCATGGGTTGATGTCATGAGTACCAGCCATTCTTGTTGGCTGACCACCACCAAAACCAGTGCAAGGTTCTACAAAAGCCTTGTAAAAGGCTTTTCACAATATTAAACACGCAGGTGGTACCTAACATACCTAACCTGGAGCACACGTCAGTACCACAGTCCTACCAACAAACAACATCAAGGTAACTGAGGAGCTATTCCAACACAGCAGAAAGCATAAGGGAAAAATATGTTACCAGTCAAGCTCCCAAGCTGTTCATGTTTAGGGATGGTGGTTTGTGGTTTGTTTTTTTTTTTTTTTGTTTAAGACAAAGTGGCTTCCAGAGCAGGAAAATATTTCAAGAAAAAGAATTGGGAAAAGAAATGCACTGGTAAATAGAAATGACACAGATACAGCAAGTAGGAGAACAGAAGAATCTAAAAAAGGAACTGCTGGAGAATACTTCTTCCCTGTTACATGTCCTATCTTCTCATGCCCTACCTACCATCCTCACAGCAGGGAAAGTCAAAACACCCCCTCCATCCAGCCAACAGAATCCTTAGGAAGAAGAAGGCAGCCTCATTTTGTGGGTCTTAGAATGCTGCAGCAAGAGGAAGAAAGCCTGTTGATAGCTAATTTAAGGTGCTTTAAAATGTCTGTGAGCATCATTACCTGAATAGGGCAGCAGGGAGATCAGACCTTGTGCTGCAGGAACAGCAGCCCCTCTAGTACAGCAACAATTAATCACGCTGGCAATGCTGCCATTTGCTTGCTCGCAGGTGAGTATGACGCAGCTTTTTGTCCATCTGCTTTTGCAACACCCCTTAAAAACCATGTAACTGAACAAAAAAAAAGCTTGGACTCTTGTGAATAAAAACAATAGTGTTCAGGGTTTTTTCCCCTCAAGCTGATATATTCCACTGATTAAACAGATGCTGAGAGTCATAAGAACAACAGTACTGGGTCAGAGCAGAGGTCTGCCTGGTCCAATATCCTGTCTCCAGCAGCACCTGCAAGTCAGAAACTTGCACTGAAATTCCTAGCAGGGACAAGCAGGATTATTTGCAGGGTCAGTGACTGCTCAGGAAGAATGGGGAAAAGCACCTACATCCAACAACCCCCATCAGTGAGTCAGCCAAAGCCCAGCCAGTGAGCAAATACAAAGAAATGGACTTGGACTCCAGGGCCATGATGCTTTTGTCCCCTCTTCCTCTTTTTAAAATAAAAAATTTCACACACATGAGAGGAACCACAAAATTTGTGCATCAAAGAAATGGGAAACAGGGCATCTGTGCAAAACCCACCTTAGAAGACATGCAGAGATGAGGAAGGACCCAAACAAAATTCAGGCTGTACCACAAATGGTTTAAAAAGTCAGAGGCTGCAGTACCCTATCGATGACCGTTCCAGGAATGAAGCACAGGACACGAAGAGAATACTGCTGAAATCCAGAGATTTGTTGGCAAAGGCTGTGCATCAGAGCAACTTCCAACAGCCCAGATTCCCGAGATGGTTATCTGTGCTGACTATAAGCACACCATTGCCAGTGAGCTGCATACAAAAGGCTGTTGGACTCCCAGTCCAGGCAAGCAAGAGAAGCTACGCTTTAAGTGGGGAAAAAATGCAAGTGGTGAGCAGTGTTAAAGGGTGTGCAGGTGCAGAAAGCCCCCATAAATATCCACGTGCATAACAACGTAATTTAGAAACTAACACCTCCTAATCTTAAGCCAATTTAAGACCATAGCCTAAGTTTCCAAGCATAGGCATTGAGCCTTTGAAGTTATCTGGAGACAAAGGAGAACAAAAGAATTTAAGGCCAGGCAAGACCTCCAAGCAGCAGATATCCCAAAAGGAACTTAGCCCTCTGCAGATGGCATCTCACTTGACAAACAGACAGAAGCAGGTTGGCTTGACCATGTAAAGTGGGTCCTTGCTCAAGTGACAGATAACTCCAAAAGCAAAGAAGATCTGAAGGATGGGGTCTGAATGGATGGACCCTGAAGAACTACGTGGATCAGTTTAGGGACTTTACTTAAACTGAGGCAGCAGAAAACAGGAAATGAAGGAGTGCTGAGGATGTCACACTCCCATGGGCAGTAGATCCCAATACTGGTCTGAAGGTCTCAGGCTGACCCTTCTCAGAAGTTAAGGTGAAGATCTTGGCAGAAGTCTCCTGGATGTAGAGAAAACAACTTGCTAGGAAGTCAAGTGATGATGGATCAAACTCAGAGGCAAGGACTTCCTGACTCAGTGATTCCGAGAATCAGCTACTCCAGGCAGGTCAGGTAATCCTGCCCACAAGTTTACCAAACACGATCCAAAAGCCAAGAAGAAACTCCTAATGCAGTTCTGGTGCAAAGCAGCCTTGTGAGAAGGGAGAGCAGCAAGTGGATCACTTTCAAAACCATTTAAACTGGTTTTACACAGGCCACTTCTGTTCTTGACCAAGCTGTCTAGTAAGAGCACTGGGGAGGCAGGCAGAGGTGACAGCACAGACACGCTGCTCACTGGTGTGCCTGAAGGGCAGAACTTCTTAAACAGCAGGAAATGGATGAACACTGGGAAAGTCAGAGCCCTGAAAAGCACCTGAGTGGGCTGTCTAATGGTGCCCCTAAAGACCCTGCCTCAGCTGGAAGACAGTGCACTGCTAAGTGGACACTGCTGCCAGTTTCCCAGAACTTTCCTCGCACTCTCTCACGATGTTCCTCCCCTTTCTCCTTGGGCTAAAAGGAAAGAAAAGAAAAAGGGTTACAAAGAGCTGTGCCCAAGTGCTGAAGCACAAGGGTCTGGGCTTCTAGAGGGGAGGGCAGAATGAGGGCATTCTGAAAAGGGACAGACAACACTGGAAGTTAAGGGTGGACTGCCATCAAATTGAGGGTTCTGCCAGAGCCATTTCACCTGGCTGTTCCCTGGTACACAGTTACATTCAATGCACGTGATATGAAGGATAGAAAGAAAGGTCTCAGAGCAGAAAATGAGCAGACACACTGAAAAGACTCATAAATAGCCCTGTATTTGGAAGTTCACGATTTCAGAGTTGTAGGTATGCTTGTGCTGTTGAGGAAAACCACGCTAATCCTTCTGCACTAGACTTGATGGGGAGGTAATGTTATTTACTCAAACCAAGCAGGAAAAACTGAATACACTAAATATGCATTAAAGGCATTTAATACACTTCAGAAGCAGCTCAGGATTTAAACTGGTGAAGTTAATTAGAAAGCTCTTTCACAGCACAAGGGTCATGCCTACTTGCTTTCTGCCTATTTGCCCCAACGCTCACTTCAATTGCTTTTTTCACCAATAATCAAGAAATCAAAATTCTTTTGTTCACCAGCACAGAGCAGGCACCAGGCGACTGCAGAGAAGCGATAACAAAAACGATGGATGCTAATTTGACCATTTTCCTCAGCGTTTAGCACAGACATCAAACCACACAAAAACCACTTCAGAAATCCAGCACTGAGACACCCGCTACCACTTCTGTGTTCCCTCCCTCACAGTGCTAAGTTCAGACACTTAATGCAAATGTTCTTTTAAATAATCAATATTTGGGGATTGTCTTGAATCTGCATCCCTTAAAATAGGATATACAAGATGGAAATTCAGTTCCTCTCTGCTCAAGAGCAGAATATACATCAGGAAATAAGCTGTAAAAATAACTAGGCTGCAAAATTAAGATCAATTTATCAAAGGTCTTTAATAATATTCAGAGCTATATATTTAGTCCTTTAAAAATAGTTTTAGATTTTAGGTTTAAAAGACCCTGGAACATGTCTGTTTTTCCATATCTTCTAATATTTTATTCTCCACTTGCAGTTGGAAGCACCAGACGAAGATTATAACCAAAATTTAAAGCATACTCTGTATTCCAGCTGTTTCAGAGAAAAAAAAAATTTCCTTTCAGCTCTAAACCACATTATTTTAGATTTCTGCTTCTCTGGGCACTTCACTTTCAGCTGCAGTTATGCTACTCTTGTCTAACCACTCTTTCCTCGCTGCATTTTGACTATGCACTCAATGCAAAGAAATAACTCCCATCCCAATCTCCTGTACCTAATAAAATACAGTCAGGCCAATCTACAGTCACTTCCTGAAAAACCTAAGGCAATTCACTTAATTTGGTATTATTTTTCAGACAAAAGAACTCTAGCAGAGTACTCCATTGCATAAATATTTTTCCTATTTCAGCAAATACCGAGTCTTTTGCTTTCAAGGAAGTCAAATGTGAGAACTCCACAGCTTGTTACAGAGATTCCCTATACAGCCAATTTGAGGGGCACTATTAAATATGGCCTTTAAATGCAAATCAAGCTAAATACCAGAATTATATATTCCTCTGCATATGGTGAACACCACAGTACTGGCTTTTTTTCCCCCTGTTCTGAAGGATTGTAATAATTCTCCTCTTTTACTAGAGCAAAGAATCTGCTGCTACCACTCAGTCCAGGGCAGCAAGATCTGTGCCAAATAAATGATCAGAGATCAGTGACTAGTTACTACTGCTTCACAGAGAATTACTAAAAAACCTTTCCAAGTCAACAAGGGAATAAACTACCTCTACAAGGTATTTTTCTACTAAACCCTGTTATTAGGTGGGCTTATGCCATGAGGCATGAGTGTTTACATACTTTCTAAAGAGTTTATAAGTCTTATCTAACATAATCCCCACATTCTATAATCCTATCTGTTTAATGTATTTTAAGTGGGGAAAACCGCTGGAACCAGTTATATCTCAAAATGGAAGGCACTTCCAAAGCACAATCAGTGAATTGGACATAAAATACTGAAGTAGTTTACGTTCAGATTAGACTTTCAGTCCTTCAAGATCAGGTACTCAATGCTGGGTTTCACTGTAAGCTATATTTGTCTGCATATGGGTCATTTTTTCTTCCCGTAGGAGACACTTTTGGCATGCCCTTCTGCAAAATTCTTAGAGCGAAGATGCAAAAAACACTGGTAGCCTTTGCATTTGAATTTTTCAGTGGATACATGTTCCATCTGCAGGTTCTAAACATAAATAGCTGTGAACTATTTCCCTTGAATAAAAATAAATCTTTTCTCCCCCTGACAAAGCAGGACAATTTTACTAATATCTCTGCAATTTCCAGCCTAAGTGTTTCAACTGCAGACTTAACCATGCAATGGTTACCTACTGTCATGAACTCTATTAGCAGAAGGCCTCTTCTCTATAATTAAATTTAGCCATTAATCCCATTTTTGCTTTGTGTCTTTACATTACGATGGGCTTTCAGAGCCCAAGATGGTCACTGTGACCCCTCGGTCATCTACTCTATAAGGCATCAAAGCCCCCCATTAAATACATAAAATGTAGCTGCTGCCTGCTGCAAACACTGGGCCAATACTAGAAGATGTCTGCTTACCAAGGGAAGCTTAGGGAGTGTTTCCGTGCTACTGCACACTTGCCTTCAGATCCAAGAGCTTCCCTCCTGGAGAACGGTACTGCTGGGGAACATGGGCACACCTGCCTGCCTTCCCTCCAGCCTCCCAGGGACAGTGTGCAATTAATGGCTTCTGCTCCTGAGGATACAGACCTTCTCCATCCACTGCTTTCAAAGCAGTTACCAGTTCCAGATGCTGCTGAAATTCAGGCTCCTTAATTAAGCCCTGAATTTCAGGAAACTCCAAACATGCAGCTCTGAACAGCATGTTCTAGATAGAAACACACTTGGTTAAATAAAATCTGGGTCTTGGCTTTTTTACAGCAGCACCTTTTCAGTATGTGCTGGTGAGCTGCTTGTCTTACAGGGAAGGAGGAAAAAAATTTTATAGAGGGCACATGATACCAGCTTAACACACTGTGGACATACTTCTGAATCAGAAGGGGTTCATGATGCCTTGCTCAGAGCAGGTGGAAGACCTTTCCCAGGCCAGGAATTTACTGGTTTGGATGGAGGATCGAGCACTGAGCACAGCTCACAAGAAAAATACTTCCCTACACTCTCAATGCTGCATTATTTCCGACTCCGCCATTTTATTGGCTTTTGGTCCTTGGATCGTATGTTTGAACGTCCAAAGAGTGAGGAGTGGACAATCCATAACTTCTAGAGAAGGCTGCAGGTAAAGAAGTCAGTATTTCTTTCTCTCCTAACATGCAGCAACACAAAGATGTTACATTTTGAGTCAACAGCTTATCTGTCCCAGATTTTCTCTAGTACCTATATTATACATACAATGCCATAATTATTTCTGAACCCAGTTTTAATGCATCAGTCCTATTACAAATACCTGAAATTAAAATTCAATACTTCAGTCTTTGTGCACAGTCTTAGAGGAATGGCAAATCCAAACGGAATGATTTAAAAAGAAATAAAAAAATCTAGAGCTGCATTTTGGGCAGAGGAGCAATGAAGTTCCTGATTATACATGCCAAGAATATCAAGTTTTACCACACAGCAGAATTACGCAAACTCCATCATAATTTAAGGGATGAACAGAAATCCTGTATCAATAAATATTCTGCTTTACAGTGTTCCTGGATCATTTGAAGATAGGAAAGATTATCTGAGGACCAAAGATTTTTAGATACCGATCATCTGAAGATTCAGAGATGTAAATTCCTGGGTAAGTTACAGAGGAATAAAATATAATTTTTGAAAGCTCAGCTAAGGCTACCAAATCAATTAAAAAATTAATAACAAACACTCCCTTCTCCCACACACAAACTGTGTCAACAAGGACAACTCACTTGGCCAGCAGCAATTACAGTGTCTGACGGACACTACGCTGACTGGATCTTTTGTTTTCAAACACAGGACAAAACAAGTTCAGCATTTCTTCTCTGAATATTCTCATGAATTCAAGCCCTCTCCTTCTTCAAGTCATGAAGATATTTGTCACCAGTTTTCTTATTACAAAATAAGAAATAAAGAGCATCTGCAACAGTGTATAGCTTAGCATCCCTGGTTAGTGCTGAGCCTCACACTTATTTGAAGCCGTGGTCTTCCTACATCAAGTCACCTCCCTTAATCTAGCACTGCTCTAAAATTTTATGCCACTTAATTGTTTGTCTGTCTTTTTTAGCTCAGGTTCCTTCTCATTTTTTGAGTGCAGCTGATTAAACCTGAACAACTGGGTTGTTGGACGAAATATGCTGTAGCTATGAAATGGTACAGCAGGGACCAGTTTCACTGTTAATTTAAAATGCTAGAATTAATTAGGTAGTGTAAATGAAGAATTTAATAAGCACACTTTACAACCACAAGTTCTGCTTTTATTAAACACCCCTGCCAAATGAAGGCAACTATCTTCAGTCTGATTTTCCTTGTCTCACTCCCTTAAAATCTCTCCAGTTAAAAAAAAACCAAACAACAAACAATCCACCATTTTTGCTATTGCAACCCCTCCCCCATAATTAAAATGTATGCCTGACTTCCATCTCCCCTCTCAAGTCATTAGCATCCTTAAAAAATGCTTCTGTATATCCTGCCTGTTCTGAGAAGCTACCAAACAAAACCGAAGTTTACGATTTTGGTTTTGAATACCAAATGAAAGGCTGTCTTCGAAGCTGTCATTCCTATTCAACTCACTACGGTGCACTACCAAATTAGCATAGTTTTTGAGTAAAGGAATATGCTTGTTTAAACATGTGTCTTTCCAAAGCGAGGGGGTAACATCACAAACCAATTTTATTAAAAACTCCTACTACTGTTCTAAGACTGCAAAAAAAGACTGAGCAGATGACTATTCCTGACATGTATTGTTTAACCCATTTTTAATAAGAGTTCAGGTCATGAATGCTATCAGAGATCCTGTGACTTGAACAGACTTGCTTTATCTTTGAACTCCTTGAAAAAAACCCAAAAAACATTCTGGAAGGCTCGGCATTATTCCACAAAACAATCTGTGCAATTCCTTGACAGGGGAAATGGAATCTTTTACATGAACCAATTCAATCCTACCTAGCTTCAGAAATACATTTGAGATTTTCTACCGTGGTTTTGCCAGGATAACTATTTAATCATGACTTGGTTTATGACCTTTTCTATTTTCTCGAAGCAACCTCTCTCTACAGTTAACTTTTTATTCTTTTGTTTATTTACCTGATATTTTAGCTCAGCAAGGAGACAAACTTCATATATATGAAGACAAATCAGATTTTTAACAGAACATCACTTGTTTAGAGGCATAACAGAACTTGCTCAGATGAGATTTATTAAAAAAAGAGGCCAATTTGTCACCAGAAACTATAAAAAAAAATCCAAAACCAGATAAAACCTATACTGTTTCAAATCTTCACTGTTTCAGCAACAGCCTAAGAATTTACTGGGTTTTTTTGCAATATAGCTTTCACTGTTAAAAAAAATACTCACATAGATTTTTAACAAGGAAAAAGCAAAGAACCCCTGAAAAGCCAGTCATCCCTGTTACAGCCTACTGGCATACTTCCACCCTTCCCGTCCCCAAAAAAGCCCAACGAAGAACATACATAGTGATGATCTGGAAAGATGAGCTGGGTAGGACCTCAGTGCATTTCCATTTTGTTACTCCCCATGTTCGAAGAACTTTAAAAACATGAACTGCTTCTGGCAGTGAATTGCATTCGATTTCCTTACTTTGAATTCAATCTGAGGAATGAATGTGCATCCTCAGATTTATGTTATCAATGCCTTGATAACAGGCCCGAAACCCTGGCAGATGAAATTCTGTTTTCAAATACAGGACAGGTAATTTGGAGGACTATTTTTTTGCAAGTTTGGTTCTTTAGTAGTTGTATCATTTCTTGAAACAACGTGTAGGGGTGATGTTCTCAAGGTCTCTGTGCAAGGTTTTTTTAAAGAATGGTTCCTTTAAAATATTTTAGTGATCGAAGATTTATAGACTTTGCACAGAAAGAACACAGGCAAAAAGACTACCCAAGAATATGTCAGACGATCATATAGCAAATTTCTCACATCTTCAAATACAAAAAGAGACAAAAGCCTGGAGATGGAATGAAACAAAAAGAATACTGTTCCTAGCTGATGAAGTAATGGCTCTCCATCCAAAGACAGCCAATTCCCTATGAAAACAGCAGTGAATATCTAAAGTCTTGAAATTCTATTGCTAGGAAATAACCATGAATTTGAGGGATATGGTACTCATGAAACACAAGACCTGCCACAATCAAAATCCAAGCTAGGCACACTGGACTCCTGCAGATGAGGGTTAGGTATTCACTTCTGTCTGAAATAACTGAACTAAACTGCAATTACATTTCTCAGATAGAAGAAAAACAACAGTGTGTAGCAAAAGAGTACAGAATAAATAAGTAAATCCTATTTTTCAATCTTCTTCCTTTTAGAATGCCCAAAGCCGTGGCCAAATCACAAGATAAATTGCAATAGATACATCATGGTCAATGTGCTAAAGAAAGCTCTGCTGGACTACACTTGTGAGGACTCGAGCTGCCCTGCAGCTACTGCCATTTGTTATGTGCCTTGTGTTCAACCAGAGCATTGCTGTATGTCAGGAAATAAATAAAAAAGCACTGCGTGTTGAAAAGCACTGAGCAGATCACCCTAATGCTGCCAGTGCAATGGCTGCCAGGACATTTTGGGAGTAGGTATGAAGATTTGCATTTTTATTCCTCATCTTTCCGTGGCCCCTCTTTCCACGGAGCACACCCCCAAGTTTCCAGGAGTGCACCTGAGAGGAGCTGGCTCCTTTTCTGGAACCCTTTCATTCCTGAGGCTGCCGCTCTGTGCTAAACATAACAGTGCTGGTGATGCACTGAACAGCAGTGAAATTTCAGCTGTTCCCCACCTACGGTGTGAGTAGACACACAACCTATAAAACTAACCTATAAAGCAAGCTATAAAAGCTGATGGTTCATCCCATCATCTTGTGCACCAGCGAATTCCCAGCTGCAGCAGCAAGGATACGGAGTAGGGACGGTGCACCTGCACCCATCCACACCTCCCTGAGTGACAGTGCAGACATCTCCCCTCCTTCAGGCAGCATCGCTGATGGGAGGGCTTTTGTTCTGGAAGCTGCTACCAAGGAGTGCCATTTCACACAAAAACCGATCATGGCAAGTTAAAATGTTTTTGGGAAACAGTTCATTAATCAGTATCTACGAATGTCCAAATGAAATTCAGAGCAGTGTGTCCCAACTACAGTTCACTGCTGTTCCAGAACACCGTGGTCAAGAAGCTGTGATGGGCATGCAGAACGATCTTAGGTTACAGTGCTCTTAAAGAGGCAAAAATTTAATCAAGGTATAAGTGAAGCTCAAATAAGAGTCAGAATTCAGAACAGTCAGTTGGCTCAAAAGCCATTCTGATTACAAGTCAACATTAAATAAAAAACCCAGAATGATCAGGAAAGTAAAGCCATCATCTGAGCTCTCCTGCAAGCAGCTGCACAGTGTTACAGCCGTGCAGGCTGGCAATGTTCAGACTTCCCCTCAGATCTGTACAGAGGCTGAAAGATGAGGAGCTTCTCAGCTGATCTGGATCCCGTGTGCAGCACTGAAAACTAAAGGCTGGCCATTTGAAGAAGTTTACCACTGCACCCGCAGCATCCCCTGTGCTAAGCACTTACAACACAAGCACGAAGGTTTTGCTGACCCCGAACGCAAACTGACCCCAACGCAGGTCGAGTCCACAGTACGAAGCGCTTACCTGTGATTTTGTCTCTCACGAGCTTGCAGGATTCGATTTCACCAATGCTCCCAAAGAGACTCCTGAACTCCTCCTGGGTCATGTTCTGGGGTAAATAGTTGACTATGAGGTTGGTTTTGCTGTCATCTGTAGCAGCCCCTGTCTGCATGGGGGAAGGGCAGTTTCTACTGTTGCTGGAGGGTCCATTGGTTGTATTGGAAGTAGGGCCATTCGACACCTGAGGCTCCATGGTGCTAATTATCTGCAGCAAAAAACAAAAAAAAGAGAAAAGGGGGGAAAAAACACCCTTAAGTTTCATAGATACAATACCTATTTTTAAAGATACTCACAAACGAATGAGTAGGTAGCATTTGTGGCCAATTTAGATACTTCAACAAAAAAACCCGGCTTGATTCCTCTGTTATTGTTGCAAAGTAGGTCATGCTAGTCTTTGGCTGTGAGCATATACTAAGATGCAGTTAAAAAACCTTCTTTTTTTGTTAATGCGAAGCTGATTTCTGCTTTCATCACGCAGCCATTTTCACAAATGTAAATTTAAACCACATAAATTTAATTATAATTTAAGGTAATAATCATAATTAAAATTATAGTTCCATTAAATCAGATGAACTAAGTGTATGGCTTTATATGAAAAGGTAAAATATTTTACCTATTTAATAACTGTATCACAGAGTGCAATGACAACAACATTAACCAGGCACAGTCAATCTGCACCGTGTCACCATTCAGACTGCCTTCAATTAATAAACTCAGTGTCCCAAGATATACCATTTACTGGATCCAATGATGACCTATATTTTCCACCTATACTTTCCACTAACGAACTGACACCTCTTTAAATAATAAAGCCCTAGATTTGCAATCTTCAGAGATACAAAGGTCTTCAGATATTTACTGAAATCAAAAAGGTTTAATCAGAGAAAGGCTTAACAGGCACAGGTGCAGGCTGGAATTCTAACAAGCACATCTATCTTGAAATGTTAAACTCAAATTTTCACAGAAAGAGCTCAAACAGACCTTTCCAAAAAATGACAAATAAGAAGCCAGCATTGCAGGACAGTAGCCCCATTGTCACCAGTGCCACCCATCACGTGAGCAAAGCTGCCTGCATGTTTATCTGCAGAACACAAGTTTTCATCCAAATACTGCACAGGCAGACAAAGGAAGCAGAAAAACCTCGGTTCCTCAAGCTATTTCTATGTAATTTGCTCTACTGTGGCTTCCAGCCTGTCTTTACTGTCACCGCTGCTGACAATGAAAGGACATCATCTTCGGCTCAAATATGGATAAATTAAAGCAAATGGTGGCTTTTGCTGCCTACTGTGAAGTTTGTGATGTGCAGCTTCACTGGTATCATGTATTGGAGATCACCCCTCGGACCGGCATAGTCTCCCTCCATCAAGGATTGAGACAGGGATGCAAACTGCTATCCCAGGCAGGAGACTCCACTGCCCAGGGCCAGGGACAAACACAGGAGAACAGAGGGCTAAGGCACCACACACTCTGAACCTGGTATTCTTCTGATCCTGTAATTATTATAATTACTCAAGACTTAATTTGCTTTCTTTTTTAAATCCAGGGAGGTACATGTTGTGACAAATTAGGCCTGTAATTCAGAAGGATGGAGACACACACACAACCAAAAAAAGGGTGTATATTCTAAAATTAACAGCATGAGGGTGGCTCAGAGTCTAAATAGGTTATATTCTGATCATGTCTTTTTTTTTTAATTGAAATGCTTCAGTGTTAGTATAATATCTCATTTAGGAAATAACCCTCTTTTTTATCAATGGAAATAAGTTTTGAATTACCATTATTTTTTATTATCAAGCCCAGGAATAGCTACTTGGTTTAACAGCTTTTAAATAAAAAGAAGCCTTGTCACATTGTGCTCAACAGAAACGTCTTAAACCATACAGCAGAATCATTTTGAAAATAAACTGCACAAAAATAGTCACTTCTTGAAAGACATGGGCACATCCAAACCAGAGTCCCCCTGCCAATTTCACCAGCCACGTGGCACCAGGCACTGCTGACATCCTCGACCAAGCTGTGCCAGCCCCACACGCTCTTCCTTCAAGATTTCCCCTTTCACCCGGTATCGGCCATACATCCCTTCTTCAATCCAATTTCATACATGTATTTACTCACACATACGACTGAATGCTTCAGATGCTGCTAAATCTGTTTAGCCGGGGATGCCAGCTGGAAGATCATCCTTTGATCTCTGCACCTCCGTGACCCCACGGCAGACACCGGCTCCAAGCTTTGCTGCGGGGCCGGGGATCGCACCCCAAGGTTAACGCACCTCAGCCCAGCACAGCCTGCTCGTATGGGCTGCATCTGCATCAACTTGATTAAAACTGGGGGAAAAAAATCCCACTTCTGATGCTAGCACATAGTCAGTCAGAAGATGAGTGAGGCAGCTGACACAGTTAAATGCAGCTTTCCATGCGCCTTTACATCACTGGACCATATTCTGCCCAACATAACCCACAAGGTAAACTGCAGTTTTAGGGACTGATCCTGCCCTTCTGAAGCCAGCAGGAATACCACACCACGGGTTTCAGTTACAGCACAAGCAGGACTTCAGCACAACACACCGAGGAAGGTATATCATCTATTATTAGCAAGAGACACAAAAGCTATCTATAGTTCCCCACGGTAGACAATAACCCTGGATCTTTTAAAAAATATGTGAAAAAACAAAATTCCAAACTGGCTGGTGTCCTACTTAGGCATTTTGCAATGCTTTTCGGTTCATTTTCAGCATGCATACCTTCCACACCAAGCAAAGGAACAGAAGTCAACTCAGATATTTAACACATTCAGAACATTAAGAGTAAGCTGCTCAGTAAAAATCTGTTCTTGAACAAGTACATTTCCTCATATACTTCAAAGTATCTTGGCATAAACTAATTTTGCACCAGGTGCCAGGTTTTCTTCCTAGTTACTCTCAATCCAATTAAGTTTTCCTGATTTTGTAACAGTAGAAAGGAAAACCAAGGCATTTACTTGCCCTTCAAATTATTGCCAAGTCATAGGTTACTGAAAATGGACTTGCTATATATATTTAAAAAAAGATAATGGCTAGAGGGAAACCTTGAAAAATTATTAAAAGCATTTCTGATAACAGCTTTCAGATTTATTTTTTCTTCACTGCATAATTTTCAGTCTCCATCTACAGAGCCATTTCTGTGCAAAAGCAGTTCTGTACCACACCTTGCATTCAAAGTTCTTACAGGCACAAAGGAATAATACTTACTTTAGCTGTACATACTGATTCTCGTGACGAGTAAACACTTAAATTATTAATAGCAACAAAAAGGTAAGTCCTAGCTCTCCTTTCCAAATATTCAGTCCTCTCCCCAGCATGCCTGATGCTCAAACCCTGTGCAGAGTTCAGTGTGCATGCACTAGGACATTTATTGTCGATGACTGTTTTTAATATTAAGTAGCTGTTGATTCCACATCAGTCAGCACATTACATAAGAGTAACATTATTTATTCAAATAGATTTCAACATGACATTCGCTGTATGATTTTCTTTTTTTTTTTCTATTCACATCACTAACATTTAAATTTTTAATTCAATACCTTTATCACAACATGAACATTTTTAAAATCAATATTCTAGTTTCCAAGACAAGCAGTTAACTTACTAGGTTTTAATTACTGGTAATAACTTTTTTAAATATAGGAAAGTATTGGGCTGCAATCCAATTCTATCAAAATATCAAAGAAGGCTGTATGTCTGTCTTACTCATCAAGGGCTTATTCAGATACAGGCAAAACAAACGTGGAAAATTGAACAGTGACTTAACCCCAGCCTTAATTTAAAAAAAATACTGTTATCCTTGAAGATTGTAAAATTAGCAATACCTCTGTGCTCTGAGCAACACCTCTTTTTGTAGACCTTCTCTGACCCAATTTAGGGAGCTACTACCGGCCTTGAAATATTACAGTGCAAATGTCATGTGTGATGACATTCACAGGCTACTGGTATAAAGACATCTCTTTTTTAAAATTTTTTTTGGCAATAACTTGCCAGACTCCCAGTACCGTAATACAATATTCCATACACAGGGTAATTGAATCTCTGAAGAAGAATAAACTGCAGTTACTGCTAATAGACATTTGATCATTTAGGCACCAATAATCTGAATACTCTGTAACACTGAAAAATGCTATCTGTGACAGAATTTAAAGACTGCAATTTTGTAAGTTAAAGGCAACCCATATTTCAAATTCTGCATGCTTTTAAAAATGATGACTTCCTGGTGCACTACTTTTCTCACTATGGTAATGTATCAGCAAAGCAAGAGGTATTTTAGTTTGACAGATTTCACAAAGAAATGCTTTGGGGAAGACAACATAAGCTTTGCCAGTGTTTTGCAAAACACTGCTTACCAAAAGACTTGGTATAACCCCTCCCACAGAGTATCAGCCACAAATACCCATTAGAGCAACTCCCACATTACTAATGTTTCAGAAATACTTCTATCATATCTTCATTGTTTTTTTTCCCCCAATTAATTCAATTTCAATTTACTCCTGCTGAAATATTAGCTCCAACAACAACGCAAAGAATACCTGTATGCATAAACACAACTATTACAATTACAAACTATTACAAGCCAGAGTAACTGACACTAATCTTCAGTTATTACAGTAAATGTGTGACATCCATCTACCATTACAAGGCACAGTGAATGAATCATTTAGAAAACTACCGACAGACTAAGACAGCCTTATCTCCCTACTGCATGCAGAAGCAATAGCCAATGGCTCGATAAATGTAAATATACATTTTTTTATATTTACAAAATTTGTTCTCAGAAGTCTGAAAGAAGGTCTGCATGTTGAACTGAGACTGCCACATACGTACATGGAAAGGAGCTTGTGTTCGTCAAATAATCAACACCCATTCTTATCTGAATATATTCCTGCCCATATTCCACAATGAACAGAAATTGATTGGTATGTATCAAAAAAAAGTCACAATTAAGACTCTTAAGAATAAGCATTGTTTATAGGCACTACAGAGAAGTGTTTTTCAAATATACCACAAGCGATCTTTTCCTAAAATCAAAATCTGAAAAAAAAAAATTTAAACCCCAGAAAATTCATGCAGACATATCCATTTTGAGGACTCAGAAGTCAAAAAAGTTAGCTATGAATAATGAACTGTTCACAGCACCTAAATGCCAAGAAAAATGATCATGGCAAATTACACCTCATGAAAAATTCATGAGGTCTAATTTTATATTATTTCTAAGTGTTCATTAATGAACAAACTCAGAACATTTTCCCATAAAAAAAGAGTTTAGATAAATAATGCAAAGCTCTTACTTTATCTAAAAAAGCTCTTTAATTAGCATTGCAAGTTGTTTGCTTTTACAAGTGAAAACAAATGGTGCCATGGCAGAGGTCCCACAGCCATCTCCTGAAAAACGATGACAAAAGAAGAAACAAACAAAACCTCTCCAAGAAAATAAACATAGATTCACAAAGGTTTTCCTTCTACAATGAGAAACACGCTTTAACTCCCACCAAATCTGCTCTTTTGAATGGAAGTCAACACAGTGCAAGTGTCTGCTCCTCTAGAACTTTTCTGCAGGTTAGAAAAAAACCCATTTACAGGAGCTGCCGGACCAATCCATCCACAGCCTTCCCATCTGCTGAGCCATGAACACCTATGCCAGAGCCAGGCTGATCCATGGGGATGGAGCAGAACACACATTAGAACATCCAAGACAAGGTCACTCCGTCCTGGACCAGCCACTGCACTCCACACCTCTGTTTCAGACGCGCTCCCTGCTACTCTCACTCCGCAAGGATTTGGCACATTTTTGTAGAACGAGACACTGGATCATAAAATGTTTAGAACACATCATAGCACTTTCCCTTAGGGATGTTAAAAGGACAAGGACAGTGATTTTAAGTTGTCATTGGTTCAAAACCACAATTCTAGCCAGAGCAAGAAGAAGGTGCACCTGAACCTCCTTCAGACCTTGCATGGGCTTCTTTCTAAAGTGACCTCAGGAGAGGCAAATGATGCTCTGTGTGCAGCTCCAGTACAGATTTTCTTAACTGTAACACAACTGTCAAATTTCACTGTCAATTACTTTTTTATTAAAGCTTATGTACTGCACAACTAGACTTTACTATTATTTACCTAATAAATACATCATGAACACGGAATAAAGGAGGAAAATGAAGCTTTTCAGTAAATCTGCCTGGAGGCAAATCCAATATCCCAGAAACAAATCATTATCTAACCCTCCATATTTTGACATGTTCCCCACTCATGCACTTTTACATGCTCCATCTTTACCTTCCTTCAAGTAAAAGTCTTATTTAATATTTTAAATATAGACACAGCTGAAAATATCAACTCAGCAATCGAGCAGTCTGTGGCTCTTATAGCACAGACACAGTGGTTTTACTCGCTTTGAGTGTGCTGCACTCAGGTTGAAATGGCATTCAAACATTTTCAGCAAATTCACATTTATGGGTGCCACAATAATTGTACAGAGCACACAAATGATCCAAATGGAGAAGACAACAAATGCATTCGTTTTAAGAGGCAAGCTTCAGTTCAAATAAAGAAGGAAATTATTTTCTTTAATAGCTAAGTTTATCCTGAACCAGTCCATTATAGGCTTTTGTGTGAATATGCTAAAACAAGATATTCTGTCCCCAGTCTGCAGTGAAACGAATGCAAAGTTTATTGGCAATATTACTTGTTATCACAGCAGTGCCTGAAGGATATAACTGATAGCAGCACCAAGTTGTGCTGTACAAATGGGTAGTAAGGGCAAGCACTGCTGCTGTACCAATGCGGTGACAAAAAGCAGAAAGGCAAAATCTGTTATTTTTATTCTGTGTTTTGCAGAAGTGAAAAATCAAACCAGAGGAAAGTATCCAGGCAAACTGCTGAAGTTACACAGAAAGCTGTGACAGCTCCATAATACATCACCATACCCTCAAACCTGGCCCAGTGCTAAGGTCCTCTACAGAACTCCTAACAACTTTCTCAAAAAGCAAACCAGCGTAATGATGCACCAAATCACATTTTCTTTGAGGCAGTTTCAGATAAATGCCTTATGCCCATGAAGTACAGACTCTACAATTTTGCACTTGATTTTGAGGACAAAGAGGGAACGAGTGGGGAGAAAAAGGAGACACCAAAATAAGTCACAACTATTTCAGCATCAGTTACTACTAACTGAGCAGCAAAGGAAACCCCTCTTGGAACTACAGATGCAATAACCCCACAGGTAGGCAAAGGCACCATATCACACACTTTGGATGGCTTTTTACTCTCCTACAGGTACTCTGGGGGCAAGAAACTGGAGGGGCAGAACTACAGTTACACATACAGCTCTGCACTCTGTAAGGCAGAGGAAACGCACAGGACTGGAGAGCAGATGCACGGACAATCATTCCATGCACAGTGACTTCTGGGAAGCACAGCAAAGTGCTGCATGGCACATCTCTGAGGACAACAATTCTGTTCTTCCAGAAGCAGAATACAGTTGTAATTCTATCTTATGCATTAACTCAGAGAATTTGAGGTTCTTTATGAATTTCTAGTGGGGCTTCACTTCCCACCGCTGTTTCCAGGCTCCTCACCTCTTGCAAAGATTATGGAGAAACCTGTTGGAAACCTCAGAGGTGTCTGGCTCTGTTCTTCAGCATCCTCCAAATACCTTATCAAAGCCTACAGCAACAGCACTAGTGAAGTGGTGAGGAAAACTAGAATAGGTGACGGACACACAAGTTTCCTGCTGCCCCTGTATCAGGGTCATTTTTTCACCATCACAAAGTGATTTCCAGGTAGCCAGCCAGCTACCCCCTTCTTTATTTAGAATGGTTTCATCAGAATGCGCCTGTTACCATTTCTGCCACCAAACATAATTTGCACAGGAAGGTACAGGAGAACACAGCCTTGATTTCACAGCATTCAAATGCTGCTCTGGAACAACAGTTTTGGAGAAAGCCACCATCGAGAACACCCGGAGAAGAAAATAGATGTGTCCTGCCTGTTAGATGGGTTACCCAATTAGCTCGGCTTAAAAACCCTTGTGTCCCACAGGCCACAGACCACAACAAAGGCTGGTGGCAGGGAGGTGTCCTACTTCTGTATTGGGACACAGTCATCAAAGGCTCCTGCCCACCTGCATCTCCGGGGGTCACCAGCCGCCTCTGCACAGAGGTCTGTACTACTTTTGAACTGGAATAAAGGCAATGTGGTCAGGCTCTAAATTCTGAAGGAACATTTATTTTCTCTTCAATCACCCTTCTACTTCTGCCAAATTCACGCCAGGTGTGTCTGTACCTAAACTTTTACAAGGGCTTTATTTTATTTATTTCATGATCCTGGATTGCTTCTTATTCCCTCCTGGCTTTTCACCAAGGCTACTACTTGTTCTCTCAAGATACATACAAAGGCTAAAGGAGTCTGAAAAAACTGTCTCAGCAAAAAGATCTTTCTCTGATTGACGCTCCAAGCCAAAATTTGATGAAAACATCCTCTTTCTCCACAGACTGGAGTTTATTAGAGGGATATCACAGAGGCAAGAGGCCTTCCAGTGACTGCACTGGCCCTCTTGAAAAAGAGACGGTGACTAACAAAAACCATATTTAAAATCTGTGCTAACAGGGTGATAAAAGATACACCACGGAAAGCATTAAGAACATGAGGCAAACCCTGAAGGATTGAAGAGGGTCTCAAAAGCCTAGATACTAGACAACAAGACAAGAGGATGGCAGAGATCAACATTTAAGACAGATCCTCAGCCTAAAGGACATACAGCCTAAAAATACACTGAAATGAAAGCAAAGGAAATTGAGAAAGTATTTTTATATTTCTGGTTACTTTCTGCATTTTATTTTTAGCTCTGTTTTGTTTCCTAATCACTACTTACTTGTTTGGTTTACTGACTATATTACCGAGTTATATATTGCTAATCTGTAACTGAATTATATTACTGACTCGGGAATATGCATGTTGCACTGCGTACTGACGCACAGATTCCCACGGGTACGTACATGTTCATGTAAGAAGTAGACAGCTGCAAGTCTTCAGCTGCTGCAGACCTGTCACAATTCCACTTTATGTTTTTCCCTTTAAGAAAACGATCTAGAGTCATTTGCAACCCGAGAGTTTAGGCAGTGAAAGCTGTATTACAAGCCACAGCAAAACCTAAAAACATCTACTTACCAGAAGGCAAAGCAAAGCAAGGACAGCACAGGCTCTCCGTGAAGCCTAGGAACATCCAACCCCCCACTGCTGTTATTTCTACTGAAGTTCTAGAAACAAAAAGCTACAATTTTCAGAAGCCCTTAAGCGATTTAAGATTCATTAATGTTCACTGCAATAGGATTTCAGCTCCTAAGCCATAAGCTCTTGTGAAAATGTTGCCCATGTATTTTTCATGCAAAGACAGGCTTATATTAGGCAGGAATGGATGGCTTTGCAAAACACATGCCCCATCCAAGATGTTTTAAGGCTCTGTCCTCAACAGGACCTTAATGAAGACACACTGGTAAACGCAATTAGGAAACACTAATCAACATGTGTACATCTCGACTGCTGGCAACAGCATCTCTATGGATACTGCTGCTTGCAGGTCTCAGCGAGATAGACCCCAAAATAGAAACTGTGATGTTCAGCTAAGTCCTATCTCTATCATTAGAAATGTTTGCTTGCTGCAAACCAACAGTGTATTTCTCTTAAAACTTAGATAGATCAGTAATAAAAAATAAATTTACATCTTTTCTACCATTCACCTCTTAGTCTACAGCCCTGTACCACACTAATATTGCTTACAGGAATACACTTTTCATGAAATACAGACCTTCGTGCTTCTGTAACATACCTACAGTGGACAAAGTTACAATGAATTACTGGAAGTAATACGACCATCACCATCTTAAAGGTAATGAATAGCTAACAGAAGTAGAGGACTTGACAAATTTCTGGTGGAAAAATAATCAGAAATTGCTTTCTGGTAAGCAAAGGCAGCTGTTTATTCTGATGGTCTCACAAAAGAACTAACTACAAAATGGCTTAAATAAGAGTAAGTTTTAATGTACTGTATGGGATAAATATCTCCATAATACTTAAATTCAAACAATCTCATGCATGAAAGCATCTACGCTAACCTCAAAGACCTACTACCCACAGGATTAAAAATATATTATTCACCAAGAGAGGACAAAATATCAAGTGCTTACGCACATACCTGTCCCAGGTCAGACTAAGAGATCATAATGGTTTATCCTAGACAAACTATTAATCTCTGCACTAAGGAAGAGAAACGTGCCACAGGCCAAACCAAACGCCCTCCTTATTCCAATTACTCAGATACCTTCTAAAACTTCCAAACGAAATATTCAAATCCACCAAATTCTTGTTCAAATAAACAAAAATCCCCTGAACACCAAGAAATTAAAAATATATCAAAACTCCTCTTAAAAAGGTGAGCAGAGATAAACTCATGGTTAAAACATAATTCTGCTCAAGCATCTAGCAGGAGCCCTGCTGAGCTCAGCCCCTGCTCAGGTACAGGTGCCTGGGGACAGGGAGGTACCCAGGCCACCCCAGCTGTCCTGATTCAAAACCCACACAGTACATTCTGCTCAGATGTCAAAAGGCAGCTGGGACTATGGCAGCATTAACAGATTAGCGGGCAGAAATGTCTTAAGAGCTTAAACACATAAGAACAGCTTGAGTATTAAAGTCAAAGCAACCAAGCTACTGTCCTTTCTACTGCCACAGGCAGACCCTTTAAACTTGGAGCTGGATCCACTCCACCTGTGTGTTTCACCTCAAAGAAGCTGGTGACAGAAATGACACTCATATTAAAACTAGTACGTCACCTAAGCACTCTGACTACAGAGTCATTCAGCCCAGGTGTCCTGGTCCAGCCTGGCACTGAAATGCTGGAGGAGAACGTGGCTCCTCCAGCGGCCACAACAGTTAGATGTGGCTGCAAAGCTCCTCCATCATCACAAAGACCATTACACAAATAACATTCACTTTTACATTTAGCAAAGACTAATAATGAAAATTAAACTCAACAAATTTGTATCCCAGTGAGCATCTACATTTGTGAACGCTTCTTTCAGTAGCTGGGTGATGACAAGCACAGACAATAAAAAGAGGATTCTAAAAATATACTACTCTTTTCCCCTGGATTAGCGTGTCTACAGTTAAATATAAACTGTGCTCTATAAATTATCAAACACAATGTCAAATTCTGAAGTGCTCTCCGGAATCTCTCACAGAGCACACGAAATACAGAATGGTAATTTTGTCCTGGCCCAGTTAGTCTAAAGAACAATATGCTACTGTGCTGGATCAGGGAGTTAGCTCCCATCAACGGGCACACTAAAAATGGCCACAGCCACCACCGTGGCTGCACACTGAATTTTTCAGGACTCTCTGCATCAAGCAAAGAGTTTAATTCCCTGAACAGCTGCTCTCACAGGAAGGGAATCGACAGCAACATTGTCACAGTATAGCTGGCACACACATATTAGGAAGAATTTCCAGCATTCACGCTTTCTGCTAAAAATCAACTTCCCCCTACTCATCTACTGCCAGTAACTTCATTTGGAACAAAGATATATGGGGAATGATATTAGAACTATTTTTATTTAAGAAGCATTTATTTACGTGCATTATTACTTCTACAGTGTCGTGACTGTACCTTCTGCTCTACAGAAATAATCTTCGCCCAACAAATTCTTCTGCACATAGTTAAGCAAAGTCACTGACCACAATTCAAAGATCAAGGAGGACCAAAAGAAGATTAATACAAGTATTGCAATTAACAGCCACATTTTAAACCCTTCAAACACGTAAAAAAGCCAAATACCCCCAAATACCTCTGATTTCAAAGGTAAAACACATTAACACTCCACCACGGGGTAGTGACTTCAATATGGGTTATTTCATGCCATTGAGTCATGAATTTTATGTATTATCTAACATCAGACTGCTGATGACTTTGAGACTCTAAATATCAGCTGAAGAGGACTGAGAAAAGGCATGGCCTCCTCTTCAGATTAGCACTCAACTGATTAAACAGGTTTGTTAGTATTTTGTCCATGTAGCTTTTTTCTGACCCTCTCAAATCAGAACGACTATGAACAGGTTGACTTAAACACATAATAGACATCAAAAGTCTAAATTAATCCACGTATTAAACAAATGTCAAACCTTCCAACGAAGTTCTGCCTAGCAATATTTCTCAAAGTCACAAATATCAGTTTTGCTTTTAATGGCAGCACAGAAACACAGACTTCTGGCAACTGCCCTGACCTGCAGCAGAAGAGTCAGGGGGCAGAGTCAGTTTCTGAAATCCCAGACCCTTGCTGGGCAATTAGACATAACCTTACAAGAGGAGACAGATCTACCTTAAATTATTAATAGTGAGTATTTCTGTCTTTGCTAGTTTTCCAGAATGCAATAATGAGAGCTTCTTAAGGGGAGGAAAGGGAAGAAGGACAAGCTTCCTTCATCCCTCATGTCCCTACAAAAGCTTTTCAACAGCACTCAACCCGGGAGAAAATACTTCTCACTGCTCAGGAAAACAATCACCTGCTCCAAACAAGTGCACATGCAATTACAAGCCAACAGGTAGGGCCCAAGCACAGTGCGGTTACCTGCTCCAGCAGAAATCTTTTTGGTCTCTACATGGAGGGTCAGATGGGATGTTCTCACTCCAATGTCCCTCAGGAAGCGAAAACCAGAGGAAGAGGTTTGGTTTTCCTTCCACGGCTCAGCGAACACACCCAGCCACGCAGCAGAGCGGCTGGATCTGAAGGACTTGTGCTACTGGAGAGGCTCCAAGTGGCATTGCTGCCCTCTGCCAACACCGAAAATCACTTACGTGGACAGACGCATTTACGCGTGGAACCTTCTCGAAGCACTGCAAGTGAGAGCCACCTCCCATGATCATTTGTGTCTGGTTTGAGACAAACATACATTATCACATCGCCTTTACCTCCAAGAGGTCTCAACGCTCCAAAGCCACCACATACACCACCCGTCCTGATCCTGAAAAATAGCGGTGCGTGTCTCCAGACTGGGAAAGATACCAACAGTAACGTATAAGAATTTTTACAGCAATTAAAGAAGTTTCATTTTTAAATATTAACATAAAAAAGGCATTTTTTTTCCAGAAGTCAAGGACAAATAATTACCCATCACAACGGCGCTGCTGACGCAATTGTGCGTGCCTTAGCAACAAAGGCGTACTACAGCACTCCATATACATCACGCCTCTAAATATTGTCAAAGCCAGGGTTGTATTTTACTGTGCAACTGTACCATTTTCAGAGAGGACACGCAAAGGTTTAGCTATCCTTTGTTTTAATTAATTATTTTCTTAATGTTCTGTCCTTCCCATTTAATTATCGATTCCTAACTGGCGCTCAGCATTTCCTGACTTGTACAGATTTTCTTAACCACTGAGGTGAAAGCCCTCATGTAAGACACTGTCAAGGGTAGAACAATAGGTAAGATGGACTCTCAGCTCCCTCCCTAATTTTTGGGGCCCTAAAGAAGCAGTAATGCATTAGGAGCTCCAAAACCATTAGAGAAAACGCATTATAGTGACAGAAAATAAAAATCAACCAAATACCGCTGAGCTAATTTCTAATCAATTTATGCAAGCAATGAAAATGCTACAAATAAGGCAATGTTAGGTAGCTGCAAGAACTACTTTCATTCTTATGACAATCTCATCTGAAAGTATTTAATTTCTAACACTGATGTTCCAATGCTATTACAAACTCTCTGAATACTTAAATCGGTAAACAACAAACAAAAGGTCTCGTCTTCAGTGCCCCAAGCTATCATCCAAAACTAGTTATAATTAAAGGTGTGAACAACAGAGTAACAAACCTGCAAAGTCAAGGTTCTGAGAAATTAATGGGCATCACACCACTGCACCAGTTCAGATTTATCACTCATTATCTCCCCGACTAGCACAGTGCTGTTTCACATATTAGTGCCTCCTTCTTTCCTCCAAGCCTTTCCTGCCTTTTCTAGATGGCTAATTTTAGACAATTACTGCCTCTGACACATTGAGACCTTTTCTCCCTCCTTTCTTCTTTTTGCTGTAAAGCTAGTGACCTACAAAAGCCCCCTGCACCTAAAATATTCCAGAATTTTAGAATGGAAAGACTGATCATTTGAGGGGAAAAAGGAAGCAAGCAGTCTCTGAATATCTGTTTCTCCAACATCTTCACTTTACATTAACTCAAATGGTTAAACATACTTAAGAGGTAAGGCAAGACACAAGTACCCTTTAAACAATATTTTTATTAGTATTAAATCTATTGTACTTGTTGAATCGGAGTGTTACCCTCCTCTTCAGAAAATTAAAAATGTCCCTTGCTTTTAAAGTTGCTCCAAGTCCTACACTGCTGGTAACTGGACATTTACAGAAACCACTGGAAAGCATTACATTACACAAACGCTCTTTCCCTTCTCATCCAAATCCCAGCATTTTCCTTAACACCCATTCAAGTGAGAAGGGAAGATACACATGCATGAACACACACACACGTGCAGCCATCTCTTCCCTCCATCCTACTTGGAAAGAAAAAGAGAAAGACCAAGAGAGGGAGAGGAGTGCAAGGGGGAGGGGAGACTTTCCATCAAAGATCAGGAAATTTTGCAAAATCTGGCCTATCCCCTACAGAGGTACCATGGCTTTTAACATCACCTCGCTTGCAAAAAGCCTGTCTGCGCCCACTTCTCCCCCAAACCCCAATGACATTGAAAAAATACTGCATTGCAGTATTTGCCCGTGCATCAGAGTGTATCCAGTTAGCTGTCCCACAGACAAACAAATGTACATTTTAATGTGTCCGGCCATGTAAATGAGGTGTCTGGTGGACACAGATTGCCAAAAGAGACAAGTGGATTTGTCGAGTTATCTGCATCTCTCTTCCTATCACTATAATATTCTCTGCCACTGCCCATTTCTTGCCTGGGGTGTTTGCTGAAATTATTTTCAAAGTGCAAGTTCCCAAAGAAGACAACAAATTCCTCTGCCAGAACATGGGACGCAATCGTACCTTATTTCTTTTGAAAAACCTTGGAGTGTGGAGTGGCTCTAGGTTATGTACCAACAACAGGACAATTACACACAGAAAATAACCTGCATTTAATTAGTACACTCCAAGCATACCAAGTAGGAAGGCTGAGGAGAAAAAATTCCCTGTAACCTAGAAGGTATTTCAAAAAAATTAATGCATTAAATATAAGTAAGATTAACGCAACCGGATTTTCTTTCATTAGAGTCACAATATTTAACAGGACCAAATAAAGATGATGAAGACTATTCCAAACCCATTCAAATGGGATTTTTAAGTATACCCCTTCCAGCTCATTGTAACCATCCTTTGTCACAACAGCTCGGGCTCAGTTTGAGAGCTCAAAAAGGTAAAACTAATAAAGAGGAAGAAAGCAAAGAAGGCAACCAAGCCAGTCACCAGTGGAAAGGCAGCCCTGTATCTAACAGGAGAACTTGATTAGCAGAGTACACGGGGACAGGATTTTAAACTGATGGCTGGTATTCACATTGCATCAATATCCAATTGTAAGATTTCCTCCTTTCTGACCAGTAGTTCACCAAGACAATTAAAAAAAAAAAAAAAGGCAACAAAAAAACCACAAAGTGTCACATTTAAAGACAACTATATTCTCCCTACCTTTTTGTCTTAACAGAATGAGGTTTTACATTTTAATCTTTTAATGAAATTGCTACTAATAGCAATTTTAGCTGTTTCACTAACTTAATAGCTATTTTTCTATAGGAGGAGTTACAATGCCATCTTTTACACGCAGAAAGAAAATGTCACTATGTACATGCAGGCTGTATTCATTAATATAATCTTAAAACAAAGAAAAGAGGAAGATCGGAGCAGGAACACGTGCACCGTAAAACAAGGATTACATTATTTTTAAATCTTTGTAGAAACACCGAATTGAACAGAAAATGAAAATGTAACTACTAGCTGATGACTCTTAAAACAAACAATGCAGCTGTGTATAATAAAAGGCACCCTTATTTATTGTCATGACTAAGTTAACAGATTTCGAACACAGTATCTCTGTTTTGGACAGAGGAAAAATTATTTTACTCTCACGTACAACTACAATGCATGTCAGAATGCATCTCTGCACATGCACAGACTAAAATATGGAATTTTACACACGCACACACACCCTCAAGATTTTTTTTCTCCCCTCTACATTGTAAAGCAGTGTAGTTTTCAGAGAGCCATTCAATCACTTTCTCACAGAAAGGACTGCAGCAGAAGCAGTACTTAAAACAAAGCAAGTTAATAGAGGGGAATTAAATTTTTTATTCATATTTAAACTAAGCACTACCATTCCTACTGGAATTTGCATTCAAAGTAACCCTGCACCTGAGAAAGGAATAAAGTAAAAATATCCGAAAATCCAAAGACAGAAAGAAAGGCATGCTCTATATTCCTGCTTTGCTTCTCTTATGCCTTCTGATGTGTGATAGATGAGCATTTTCTGGGCGACCACATTTTTATATCTTTTACGCTACCGTCTATCACTTACTAGTCTACTACGCTTTTTTAACACTTCTAGCACCACCAGCTATTTCCCATTATTGTTTGCCACTACAATTAAGAGACCATCACAATTAGCAAAATATTCAGCTGTGGTTCAAAAAGTAGAGTTGCCAACAAGGAGACTGACACTGGAAGTGGATATTGCTCCAGCAAATATACAATGAGAATGTGGCTAAAGGTGGGGCCAGAGACGAAGAAAAGAATAATATCGTTATTTCCGTGAATTCCACTCAGCGCATAAACCCTAAGATATGGTGAACTCCCCTGAACTGATTATTCTGCCATATAACCATCTGATTTCGTAAAAATACCAATATCACTTAACACAAAATCACTGCTTAGGGTAAATTCATTCTACCTACTGTTCTCATAGGGACATTTGCTGGAAAATTCTAAGAAATGATTTGCAGAAGCTATCAGCTGTGGGAGTTCACTATTATACCTCTGTCAACTTCATTCAATATAATTTACATTTTTTTTTCATACTGCCTCACAGGATTCCTTGCAATTTTTTGCACGTACAATTTCACAGCAGGGAGGGGGAAGGAAAAAAAAAAAAAAAGAAAGATAACCCTCTTTTGCAGAGGAGAAAGAACAGATGCTTAAAACCAGATTTCTAGAAATCACTGTAAGCCTGAGCCAGAAATGTAATTAACACCTATTTATAAAGAATAATTAAAGTTGTGACTGCCACAAAGAACAGCAGAGATAATCGAGGTAGCCCCTGCTTTTTTTTTTTTTTTAGATTTTTTTTTTTTACACTGTTTGCAGTATTCCCACATGATTGCCACCTGCTCCCCCACTCAGCTTCCCCTATGCTCGTTTCCCCGGCAACCTTTCATTGGCTTTTCCTCCCAGCTATCGCTTTCAGTTCGGCTGCTCAGTCTAATCTTATTTGTTTTACACCCATCAAAACAAGCAGCTAGACAAAGACAATCCTGTAAGAATGGGAAAAGACCGTCGCTTTGTTTCCCCGGTTATAATAAATATCCGCGGCAAAAGTCTGCAAAACGTTAAATTAAGGGGGAAAGGGGGGTCCCCGCCGCCCCCCCCATCCCGGGGCTGGCAGGAGGGCCGGGTATTGTGCGGGCGGCCCCAGCCCCCAGCCCCGGTCCCCGCAGTTGTGTGTGCCTGATCATGCCATTTTGCACAATCTGTAAGGAAAAGCACAAAAGAGGGGACGAGACGAGCACGTCCGGGCTCCTCCGCCAGGAGAATATGGTCTAAAAATAGAAATACTATTTTTCACATAAATGGCTTTGACTTCTCCCGGCATTTTAAAAAAAGCACAAAACACAACACACGGCTCTTCCCCCCAACCGCCAACCCCCCAGCCCCCACCCCGACACAAAAAAAACACACCCTTCCTTCCATCCATCCACCCATCCATCCACCCATCCATCCTCGACAGCACCGGCTCCATGGGAAACGCGATACCTGAATTTCAGAGGCGATTATTAGGTTTGTATTTAAGGCTGGTGTAATAGGAACGGAGATTAAAAGGCATCATCGGCCGCCCGATCCGCCAGGCACACGCGGTACCATGACACCGTGACTGTCAGCAGAGACCATCCGCGCTCAACTGAAACGCAACGTTCAATGGAAACGCTGTGAAGTGCCATCGCAGTTAGAGACATTAAATGGATGTACAGATACATATGCACACACACACACACACACACACAGAGAGGCAGACATATCCCACAAAAAAAAAAAAAAAAAAGAAACAGAAAAAAAAACCCAAAACCAAAAAACAAAACAAGGCTCTCTAATTTTATTTTATGACTCACGGTCCGCCGCCCTGAACAAAAGAAATTCGCGAGGCACACGGGAAACGAGACAAAACCCCACGAGCAGGCTCTCCCCGTTCACTTACCATTTTCAAGCCATTCCACTCCATCTGTGATCACAAAGATGGACCCTTACAGCCCCTCACAGAGTCAAAAGCAAAAAGAGCGTTATGTAAAAGCTGACATTCCTTCTTACAGCGCTGCTGCCCAACGATGCAACAAAATCGACATATACTAGGCACTGCAACACATACAAGCCTCCTCCTCTTTTTATGAGGTCACGACAGGAAACTCTTTGAAATACAATATGCAGCATTTACTGAAGCTCATATAAATCACCCTCTTTTAAAATTACCATACCTATTGCGCAGTCCACCAAAAAGAAAATTACCAATCTCGAGGCTTTTTGTGGGGGGGGGGGGGGGGGGGGGGGGGGGGGGGGGGGGGGGGGGGGGGG